>OX457033.1:5463682-6158317 GCA_949752745.1 Protula sp. h YS-2021 | reverse complement strand
GTTTTAACTGATTGACAACCAAGCGAATTACATTGAAAACGGAACCAGATGCCTTTGCTTGGGACTTGGTTGCAGTACATTCATCAAGAACTGCTGGCTTAAGAATAATAAAATATGCTACTAGCTGAGAGCAATGGACAGAATTAATTTTCTCAATGCTTCAATTTTTTTTGTAAACATGGATATCAAACAATTGAACAGTGTCATTGCTTCAGGTAAATAACGCTGAAACGCTGACAACCGACACCACGTAAATTGACACTGACTGTCCTATATTTGTCAAAAAGGGATATTTTATTGTTTAAGAATCTTTAACAGATTGAAACTATTGGATCTAATTTACTCTTTTTTTGTACTTTTAATTGCGCTGAAATAATAAAATGTGAATGAAACAGTGGTGGCAGAGCTCTAAATCCACGAACACAAATTTAGTGTTCATGGTAATCTAAATACACGAACACAAATGTGGGGCTCATGGCAATCTAAATACACGAACACAAATGTAGTGCTCATAGTAATCTAAATACACGAACACAAATGTAGTGCTCATAGTAATCTAAATACACGAACACAAATGTAGTGCTCATAGTAATATAAATACACGAACACAAATGTGGGGCTCATGGTAATCTAAATACTCGAACACAAATGTAGTGCTCGTGGTAATCTGAAGTCGCGAACACAAATGTAGTGTTCATGATAATCAAAAATCACGAACACAAATGTAGTACTCGTGGTAATCTAAAGACGCCAACACAGATGTAGCGTTCATGATAATTTTTATAGGCGACTAAAATGTAGTGCACGGTAATCTAAACAGATGAACACGAAACTCCTTCATTTCGTTGGTGATAACGAATCAGTAACTATTTTTAGACCGCCCATTTTTCTATTTTGCCGTTTTGACAGCGCACAGCACAAAGAGGCAGAACCTTGTTCTCAGAAACAAAAAACTCGATCAAAAGTGATTTCGTTATATACAGAGCATTCCAGAAATATTTTGTGTACTCTCCGTCCGGTAAGTTTCAGAAACGCTTCTGTATCTTTCTGTGTTGTTGAATTCAAAGAAAATATATGTTGTGTTTGTTTAGGTGTTTTGTTTGCGCTTTGCTTTCACCGTTGTCGTGTTCACTGCAATGCACAAGAGTACGATGAAGCGATTGTCGCCAGATTGAATAGTTCCATCCATATACCATGCTACAGATCGGGAGTTGACCGGATATATATCACAAACTTACTACGGGCCATTGCTGGTCAAATGGTTTCTGTTCTCCGGTATAGTATACACCGGGGAGTATTTGTAAATCAAAATCCAGAGAAATATTTACCGGACACAGGCAATTCCTATGTAACTGTTGTCAACGTGGAAGTCAGTGATGCTGGAATATACAAGTGTGAAACCACACTCATAGATTTTACAACTCAGAGTGTTACCAGTACAGTGACATTATTTGGTAAGTTAGTTTCTGAGCAGCTTCAACGGCGGTCTTAATACAGCTATGAATACTACTCACACTTTGGAAACCGCTTCTTTATCTACTGGACCAAATTTGTTATAACCAAAAATATAACCATAAATATATACGTCAATATACGTCATCACACAAGATTTCGCACTAATATATGCGTTTATGTTTCGGTGTTTTATTTCGCTGAATATTGCATATAACAATTGATACAAAAGAAAATAACAGCACATCTATGCAACTAGACATATGAAAGAAGAATCCGTTGGGGCATAAGCTGCGAATTCAACAGATGTAGCAATTTACAAAATATAACCCATTTCATCTCAAAATCCAAAATTAATTCCACAATTAGGTCATTTGTTGTCTTTTGACACCAGTAGTCATAGCTGAAGTGCTAACACGAGGATAAAGTGTTCTTAACAAGGCAGCATCCGCGGCTGAGAATCTTGTCAGCTTGCACAATTATAGGATAACAATAGATATGCATTTACTAAATTTGATGGTTTTTCAATTGTTGCATGATTTCTGTAAATGTTGTGATCTGATTGGTCCATTCCCAAGTGAATAATTCTTCAATATTGACAATATTCAGCATTTTTCTTACTGTTCAGTAATCCTTGTTGACTCAAAACAAGTCTAAATCTGCTTATTACTTATTTTTTACGTTGTGATATTAATGAATATGATAAACACGGGCAGAAAATAAACTTTTTTGGTCGCCCAAAGCATACAATTTTAGTATTATAATATTTTTTAAAAGAATATTTAATAAAATTGATATAAATTATGTGACTTTTATAATATTTCGTTTTTGCAGCACCTCCATCCCATGTTACTATATCATCAAGGGAGTCAACAATTCAAGAGGGCGATAGTCAGATGGTGACGTGCGAGGCGCATTCTCTATATCCAGCCTCTAGCCTTTTCATCTCCCTGCGGTCCCACAACATGACCATAGGCCGCCTTCATGGCGTTGAATATACCGAAAACGCGGACGGAACATACAGAGCAACTTCATCGCAAAGCGTAGAGTATCACAGAGACTATAACGCACACCCGCTGCAGTGTGAATTCCAGTACAGCGGACCAGGAAATTATACCGCCAACGCTATTTCTTCAGCACTTGACGTCACTGTGCAGTGTAAGTAACCACAGTGATCAAATATTTCAATTAGCATAAAACATTATCAGTAAAGATACAGCTCTAAACTATAACTTCTTATTTCATGATTGCCAGCACTGGTATTGTGATTGGTAAATACGTCCGTTAAATACGCACACCGGTACTTACCGCCGTACACAATCGAAAACGCGATGCCACGTGGTATTGGAAATGTGTACTTGACATTGTCATGACAACGTAACCGAACAATGGAAATCGTCGGAGGGGAAGGTAAAAACAGCTACTTTACAAGAGAATATATTTGTGTCAAAATAATGAAATAAATATAACCCACTCTGACCCGAATCATTATCATATATACTGCTATATGAATTATTGCACTTGGGGATTTTCAATCCTGTAGTTTAATAAATTCGTACAAATCGATAAAGTGTTTCAGTACAATTCTTTTTTTCATCAAAACTTTGTCACGCGAACTACTCCGAAACGGCTGGGGTTAGAACGACCAATTTGGCATAGACATAAAGTAGCATGTATTGTTGGTTCAGCTAAATTTTTAGAAATTTACCAATATTTTATACGCATAAATGGGCAATAAAAACATCCTTGACACGCGAACTCCGACGACACGGTTAGGACGACCAAATTTGGTATATACACAATGTGGTGAAATGTCTGGTTGATCTAGCTCATTTTTTCTGGAAATTCATTAACATTTTATACGCAAAAATGAACATTGAAATTTGGCTATTCATGCCCATTATAAAGCAGTTAAGGAACATGGCATGATATCCGCAGAGTCATATTTATCGCCCAACTGTCCACAGTGAGGGCGGTATATATATATATATATATATATATATATATATATATATATATATATATATATATATATATATATATATATATATATATATATATATATGTATATATATGTAGTTTTCTTTTAAAGGTTTTTAGATAATGCTAATTCAGGTTGGAAGATGAAATTTTGCTCACAGATAGAGGCTGAGACGTGAAATCTGCGACTTTATACCTTTACCTTATCTCGAAAACGGTTAGAGACCTTGATCTCTGTGGTCATAGTCAATGTCAAAAACCGGAAGTTGACCAATATTTCGAAAACGATTGGAGATAGAATCATTTAAGCTTATTTTCGACCCTTTGGGCCTAAAGGACGTTATGTAAGAGGTACCCCAGTGACTTTGATCTCCTCGGTCAAGGTCAATATCAAAAAGCGGAAGTCGACCATTATCAGGAAACTGGTTAGAAGTAGAGTAATTCTGAGCTTATTTTCGACCCCTTGGGTCTAAAAGACGATTTGTAAGAGGTACCTCAGTGACCTTGACATCCTCAGTCAAGGTCAAAAACCCGAAGTTTTCTATTATCTCAAAAACGGTTAGAGATAGAGTGATTTTGAGCTTAGTTTTGACCGTTTTGGTTTTAAAGATAATATCTAAGAGATACCTCGGTGACCTTGACTTTCTCGGTCATGGTCAATGTCAAAAACCAGAAGCAGGCCATTATCTGGTTAGAGATAGAGATTTTCATCTCAGTGGCCTTGACCTCCTCACTCAAGGTCAATTCTGAATTTTAAGAGTTTATAGTCATATTTTGTGGTCCGTAAGAAGAAGTTGAAGAAGGCAATGAGTTCCCGATGAACTACAGCACGAATGAAGCTAATCCAATAGCGGAGATTACGTGGAGGTGGACTGTAGGGTCTGATATAGAGAACATTTTAACTATAGAACAGAGCGAATCCTGGGGCTGTTGTGGCGCGCGCAGACGACACAGCAAACTCGTGTTCGCTGCCCATCAAAAACTTAAAACTTTTAAGCGTTTTGCTTTTTAGAAAGGTTCTATATCGGGATGGTTAAAATGAAAACACAACTGAAATCGACCAGAGCCATATCACTTTATTTTCCCTTTATGTTGTTTATTTCAGTTTCGTAAATGTAAAATTATTTGTTGGTAAACAGGACTAATTCTGAGTCTGTCATTCTGAATACATCCTAGTTATGTGCAGAACTTTCATGAATTTCGGTTTCAGTTGCGCCATCTTCAAATCGGTTGATGTCGGATTCTTCAAATACACTTGTGACGGGAGACTCTAAAACATTCACATGTACTACAGACAGTTTGAAACCATTAGACAGCTTCGCTGCAATGCGCTGGAAAAGAGTGAATTCTGTTGACAACAATACCATAGATGAGCATGATGATACGCAATACACAGCACAGGATAGTGATTACAATGGCGTGATTGTCACTAGTACCTACAGTTTTACTGCATCTAGGAACGATAACCAGGCTTACGTTATATGTGAACCTCAATGGATGGTACAAAGCGGAATCATTGCACTCCCGAATTTGCGGCGATCAGAACAGATTACTGTATTTTGTAGGTTTATTCTGATTACCACACTTACCTGAACCCTGGAAATAAGACCACCTGTGGGATTGATGAAAAGATTCACCGTGTTCTTATTTCTGGGTTCTTAATAACGGGAATGAATTAGAACTGAATTCGAGAAAAGCTGGTCTTAATTCCGGGTGGTCTTATGCTAAGAATTCTGCTATATTGTGGCCGATGAGCTAATCGTGCGGCTTAAGATATTTGAGTATGTTTTTAAGTAATTTGGTACACAAGTAAAGCGTGCACAAGTATGATATCGATGTGCAGAGTATTCTACTCGCTCAGTTACTTTATTTAGAATGCGACATTGTGTGTAAACATAAAAAAATGTACTATTAAAAGCAGCTGAAACAAATTGCATCCTATTTGTAAAATAAGCCATTGTCTCTCCATTCTGTGGCAGACCCACACAGAGTGAAACTGTCGGGATGTACCACGGAAGGTGAAGGCACTACTTGTATACTGATGTGTGAAGCAATTGATGGAAACCCGAGCCACGTCAGTAGCTACCAATGGCAGTTTAGGGCGAAATTTTCCCAAGCATTTTTGGAGTTGGATGTGAATGGAGTTTCGTTCACTTTGAGAAACTTGTCCCATAGTGATGCCGGAGAGTACATATGTAAAACTACAAGTACTGGCGGGCAGGCATATGCTACACAGGATGTCGTTGTCACATGTAAGAATATGTCTGTCATTCATACCAAGACCCACTTGATATCATAGGTGTTACCATGCATGTCAAAAAACCCGGAGAAAGCGGGTTATTCTTGGGCCAGATGCCGTTCGCGCGGAGTGCTAATTTCGTTTAAATGGGAATTTTTTTCAGTACTCCACACAAAGGGTTGTTATTTTGTAACTGTACTCCGCATTGAGTGAAAAGATATTAATTTTTACAAATTTAGCACTCCTCGTGTAGGAATCGCGCATGGTACTCATTTACTGCATGCCGTCTCCTGATCATGGCAAGTATTAGGAGCTCTGATTCTGTCTTTTTAGACCACCCATCATTATACATTAAATTTTCGTCTAAAACGAATGTGAGATTACACGACGATGGCTTCGTGTGCAATTAACTGCTGTTATATTTTAATTTTACACTACTTTTAACATAAATTTTTACTTACCAAAATAAAATTGTATGCAAAAATATACCAATAAAGTTAACTTTGCAATAGGAAACTTCTTTTGTGAATAACAGCTTTCTACTTTCGTGAATACAGTGCAGAACTGACAAATAATATGTTAAGGTTTTTGTGTTAATTATGCTAATTTATGATAATCAACGCTATGTTATAGACGCACCATTCGTAGACGCACCATTCGCCGTGTCAATCGATTCTGGCAGCACAACAACAAAGTCCTTCTTCGCTGCCCCCGGAAGTGACATCACGCTTTGGCTCACAGTGCAGAGCTATCCTTTAGCGCAATTCACGTGGCAAAAAAACGGTGGTAATCTGTTTAACATTGAGGAACAACTAGTCCACGACCAGAGCAATTCCTCTCTACATATTACAGACATCGGCGCAAATGATATTGGCAGATATGAGGCAACTGTTCGAAATGTTCGCGGATATAACGTTTATTATATCAACTTGAAACAAAGAGGTAGGACTTTTGTTTTACGCTTCTTTTCATTTCCGCCTGTTGCGTTGTGTTTTTATTACATATTAATCATTATACTGAAATTAACCAAAACACGTATTTAACCAAATATTTAGCTTTTTATGTTTTAGGAAAGCCAGAGAAACCACGAAATTTCCAAATAGAATCACGCTCGTACAGGCAGATTATTGTGTCTTTTATACCTGGTCTTGTTGGGGGATATGCACAAACTCTTTCTGTTGAGCTTAAGTTGACGAATGAAACTTCTTTTCAAGACGGTGGTATTAGAGTTATCAGTCCAAATCAAGATGAAAGAACCGAGGTAGAGATTGAACAGTATATCTTTCCGCAGAGCACATATGTAATACGATTGGTAGCAGACAATGCGTTTAGCCGTGGTGTCGCCTCCATTGGCGATTCAATAATTGTTTCAAGTAGAGGTTGGTATCAGCGTTTTTGTTTATTCGCTAACTCTTTTCTTTTGTTTTAACAGGCTATTTTTAATATTTTACTGAAAATTCAGCAGGAAAATTAATAAATGTTTAACTAGCAAATAGTGGGTATATGCAACGTAACTTACCTTGATTTCTTAAACTGATCTATAAATACTGAATTAGCGACAGTCAGTGTCGACACAGAGGAGATGCGAATGAAGTACAAGAACAATGACATCACGTTGTCATGGAGACACCCGGAAGGCGAGCACACTGCTGTCTGTGTTGAGCAATGTGAAGAGAAGAGCCAGCGCTGCAGCTATTATGACGTCACAAACAGGACACGCATCACTACACCCCGGTCTCGAGGCACCGCCTTCAGTTTGATTGTAAAGCAAGACCGTGATGATGCTATAGTGGCTCAATTCACGGCAAAAGAAACGACTCGTAACAGTGATAAAGGTAGAATAAGGTCGTGGAGATAAGAATCCTATTCCATTTTAATAATTTTAGCACGAAGTTCTGTAAAATTCTATACATTTTGTCTCACTTTACCCAATAACAATTATTTTGAAGAAAAGTTAAAACAGCAAGTAATCATGCTTCCGTACAGATGCATAGTGCTTCACAGAATAAACCTGTATATAATTATTTCTCCAAGTATTGGTTACTCCGGCTCGTACAAAAGTTTCAGTTTAAGATTCTGTGGGGTTTTGTTATTGACACCGCCATACAACTGAAGGTACAACATAAAGGTTATTTCATAGGGGTAGCAAATGCTGGATTGATAGCTGGAATTGTTATAGCAGCTGTCGTCGCTGGCGTTGGCGCAACACTAGCGCTTGTTTTTCTGCTGAGAAGGAGGCGAGTGACACGGGTAGGCCTAGAAGTAAACAGTTGTTGTTTTTTTCGGAAAACTGTGATTGGCACTTTTATGTGGGATTCTCGAGTTAATGGTATGGTAGGGCAACTGATATAAGCAGAGAGGTTTTTTAAGAAACCCTGAAATAATTTGATAAACGCATAGCTAAAGCCACAAGGTAGATGAGAGAAGTGTGGTTTTAGAAGGACTGTAACTAAAGGTTTGGCCAGCAACAGATAAAGGTACAAGGCAGATGGGAGACTTGTGATTCAATGAGAAATGAAAAGAGGTAGAATGGTGTATCTTTCAGAAAAATCACTTTAGCGCGCCATGTGTTAAAAATGAGGTTGAGGATGTGTTTCTTTAATTCGTATTACTAAATAAACATAAAATGACGAAATGGCAAGGTAACTTCGATGGCTACGCCTTTCCTTTTAAGCTTTTGTGGTATTGAAGAAATACTTACCAGGAAAGGAATGGCAACAGTAGCTTGTCGTTTTCAAGTTGTAATTCCTACACCTGTATTGAATAGGAGATCAGACACCATAGAAGTTGTTAATAACGTTCGTTAATCAACACGCCTTCTGTTGTTTTATTTTATTTACAACAAAAGAACACTACTTTCTTTACTGAGCCTATAAATAGGACATCATTTAATGATGTTGCTGTTTACTGTTAGAGTTTGCTTCCGATTTTACGTACTACTATATTTTACTTTGGTTAGAATCAAACTGAAAACCATTATATTGTGCCCGAACGTGAGAATTGCAGCTCAACGGACAGAGCAACCTACGTGGAATTTGATGTAACTCATCAGGTATTGTGATTATTTAATTACACTCGAGTCACGCGATAAGACCACTACCATCATCGTCGTCATCATCTTCATCATCATCATCATCATCATCATCATCATCATCATCATCATCATCATCATCATCATCATCATCATCATCATCATCAGCATCAGCATCAGCATCAGCATCATGATCATTGAATTATCTCGTCAGAATTTACCAAAACAATGTTAACACATGTCAAAACATTTCAATTTTATATTCAAGCATATATCATATAGTATATTTTATCATGTTATTATTATTATTGTTATTTTTGTTATTATTGTTATCAGGGTGCTGCGTCGGTATTGTCAAAAACAATATTAAACAGTCCTTATGACGTAGCTGAATCGGTGGCACAGGTAATAGTGGCTGCCGGCCATAGAAATGGCTGAAGGGGGATTTATGGATTTACAAAATATCAGACCGTTAAACTTCGTGTTTTTAGGAATAAAACAGACTGGTTAACTCTGATTATCTGCTTGGGGTAGTGGTTTATGTTAAGAATAAAAATTCCTGGTAAGCTCGCTGCTTAGGGTAGTTTATGTCAGCTATAAAACTAGCTGGTAAACTCGCTGCTTAGGCTAGTGTTTTATATATTACAAATAAAAATCATTGCTAAACTCGTTGATTAGGATGGTGGTTCATGTAAGGAATAAAACTGGCTGGTAAACTCGCTGCTTAGGGTGGTTTATATTAGGAATAAAACTGGCTGGTACACTCGTTGCTTAGTGTGGTTTATGTTAGGAATAAAGCTGGTAAACTCGCTGCTTAGGGTGTTTTCTGTTAGGAATAAAACTCTTTGGTAAACTCGCTGCTTAGGGTGGTGGTTCGTGTTAGGAATAAAACTGACTGGTAAACTCGCTGCTTAGGGTGATTTATATTAGAAATAAAACTGGCTGGTAGATTCGCTGCTTAGGGTGGTTTACGTTAGATATAAAACTGAGTAATACACTCACTGCTAAGGATGGTTTATATTAGGAATTAAACTGACTGGTAAACTCGCTGCTTAGGGTGATTTATGTTAGGAATAAATCTGACTGGTTAACTCGTTGCTGAGGTTGGTTCGTGTTAAGATTAAAACACACTAGTACACTCGCTGCTTAGGGTGGTTTATGTTAAGTGTAAAACTGACTAGCACACTCGCTGCTTATGGTGGTGTTTTATGTTAGGGCTAAAACTGACTGGATTAGGAACATAACTGACTGGTACACTCGCTGCTCAGGGTGGTTTATGTTAGGAAAAACTGACTGGTAAACTCGCTGCATAGGGTAGTGGTTTATGTGGATGTTTTGGGAAAATTACAGCAGTATACTTTAATTTATAAAAGATTTGCTTAAATTAATTAGTAAATCCATTTCTTGGGAAGTACATATAACCTTGCGGACAAAATCGTTGTCCAGAGAAAATAAAAAAAACACATACCTGGAATAGCGTTGGTTATTGATAAGTAAAAATATATTTTTTGTGTTCTCTCGAGGTGGGGAAGCATGGTACGGGATAATGCTACTTTAACAGAAATAATACATGAGACTTGCATTACTTGATGAGATTTGTATCATTTGATGAGCTATTGCCTGTTGACTATGTTCAGCACAGCCGATCAGTTGCTAGTGAGGTAAACAGTGACGTGGTACTCGAAGATCTTGCCTTCAGCACTCATTTGCACTCCGGCAAGTACGCGACAACATACCAAGGGCTGTATCGAAACAAAGCGTGCGCAATTAAAATTATTAAAGGTATTCCAGTCCTGTTTATGCACATCAGATTATGGCTTGAGGTAAAGTTAAACTCTTTGTCCAAATGAAAGTATCACGCGATAAATGCGGTCCACCATTCAAGTACTCATTCAGTCGATCAATAAACAAGAAAGTATGTAAAGACCATAAAAGTTATTTATTGATGATTTGCTTTATGGATTATCATTTTTTTTTATAGAAGAGGAGCATGATGGATCCTGTAAAGCAGTGAACATATACTGGATTTCTCACCAGATTAGAGCACTTTCGCTGGTGGCAAGGCATAGAAACGTCGTGGAGCTCCTAGCCTATAACGCTAGAAGTTGTATGCCCGCTACTCAGCATATGCACTTAGCTTATTGCTGCTATAAAGTTTCTATTTCAAAATCTAATAGATTACATATGTTAATTATTTAGAGGTTTGACTCAGTATTCAGCAAAAATTTTTTCAGGATGAATTTGTCTGTTAACCAAACTAAAACGAAACAATAAATTAAAGTTTTAAGTATCCAAAAAAGACATGAGCTGACACACGGTTGAACATTTGATTAAAGTTGTGATTTCAAAGACAGATATTAGGCTTGTAATAAAACGTTTTGCATTTTCTTCCGCCATTGAGTGCAAGGGTCAATAGGGCAGCTAGTATCTAAGGGTCAAAGAAGAATAAGTTTACATTGAAAGGCACAGAACAGAATAATTTTGAGTTAGCTCAGCAATAAGGTTGCCCTCTGCAGATTTATAAGTTCAAACAAATCCAGAAAAGTGTTTTATTAGATAAAGAAGACCACAGTTTTGCTTGATATTCAATTGCTTTGTTGCATTGTTATGGCGCTTTGATCCTACTTATAACTTTGCTTTCTTGTGATAGGGTGTTCTTTGATTTCTGATTGTTAAGACTGATCAACTACAACTTTTCTTTCTCGGGATTGGGGGTCTTGGACATGTAATTGTTATCACTGGTTTGGGCTAAAAAACGAAGGGCCTTCAGGCGCCTTGCATTGGCCACGAGACGTAAGCTTTTCTCATTTCTATGAAGCAGACTTCTATCAGTCAACAGCTGAGATTCAGAAGTAAATTTTTATGTCTTCTGTGACAGGGTTTTGTTTGGTGACGTCACTGAAGGAACACTTGGACTTGAAAAAATACCTGACAAACAAGTCGATTGGTTTGTACGATAATACAGTGAGAGATAACAAGGTTATTATGCAGCAGATGAGCTATGCTCTTCACGTTGTAGAAGGTATGAAATACTTGACGGAAATAAACCAGGTAAGCACCCTCAGATTTTTTTCACCATAATGACATGTTAGGTAAAAGCAGGTTAAGTGAAAGACACGCAGCACTGAAACAGAACAACAGTGTTAAGTCATATGTATAGCATTTAGCATTTTCTTTCTCTTCAGAATTTGATCAACATCATTTCCAGAATATTTATTTGTTCAACAGTGAATATATTAGACATAATGTTAAACTTACTGAACCATGAAGTTTTATAGAAATATCTGATGTACTCTAACCCAAAAGTAATATTTTGATAAGCAATGTGTTGAAGTAGCTGTGATGTCGCTTGCTGCTTATAACTAGGTAGAAATGTTCCACATATTGTTAAGCTTACTGGACCATGAATTTTAAGTGAAGCGTCCGATGTATTTTAGCTTATAGCTGGTGTTTTGATAAGCAGTGTACTGAAGCAGTCGTGATGTTGTTTATGTTCATAACTAGGTGGAGATTTTGCACTTCGAACTCTCCGCGAGACATGTTCTAATTGGAAATGATTTGGTTTGTAAAGTCACAAATTTTGCCTCAGCAAACGACGTTAAGGAACGGCAAAGAAGCCACATGTATAACGGTGTAAGACTGCAATTCTTTGATAAGTACTCCAAAATATAGCAAAAGCTATGGCTAACATTTCATTTAAGCATAAGTATTATGTCTAACCTTTCGACATTTGATGTCCCTCTGTTACCATGTGGCTTTTTATGATTGTTATGATTTAACCTCAAGCAAAATATGTATTCATGTCGTATTAGTTGTTAATTTTAGGCGCAGTTAAACTTCATAAACAACTAAGCAAAATCACGTAAATGAAGAAAATAAGTTTAAGTTATCTAAAACTAGTCTCTAAGCTTTCTATTCAGATTGGTGCAATTTAGTGTGTTTTGGCGTTCTCCAAAGCACCCACTAAATTGATGCTGTTTGCAAATACTAGTATAAATTTGCACTGTATATGTTTCAAATAGCTTAAAATGACAGAGCTTGGTTAACTTTTGGTATAACAGAAAGAACTGGTATAATTTATGAGGTGTGATTTGGGGTCTACCACATTGTAAAAAAGTTGTGAAGTATCTAAATTTTAATTCCGTTTCAACACACTCTTGTATGGTCATGCGGAACGGTTATGATAGTTATGGACAACACTCGCAGGGTAACTCCACCTTTGATTATATATTATAAAGCCAAGTAATTATGTCAATAAACATATGAAAACATGGTCTGTGAATGATCCCACAGGAGAAACACACATGCAGTTGACGGACTATCTCTGCCTACAGCGTAAAGATAGTAACACAAATGTATGAAGGCAGCATCAAAAAAGCATTCACGCAGTCGCCATCCCCCATGCCCTATCTCTACACGAGTTGTGTTGTAGAGTGTATGAAGGCGGCATCAAAAGTGCATCGACGCAGTCGCCATCTCCCATCCCCTATCCCTATGCGAGTTGTGTTTAAAAGTGTATGGAGGCATCAAAAGTGCATTGACGCCATAGCCATACCCCATCCCCTATCCCCACGCGAGTTGTGTTATAAAGGTCCTATAATATTGATTTTATCAGCAAAATATAATGTCCAAGGAAAAAATGTCCCTTTGGAATGCTAGCCATCTCTGCTCCCAGCACATGTTTACAACTGTTAAAACCCTACCTCCGCCATGTTGGAGCCAATGCGGTCACTGACGTTTCGTAATTGAGCTAATTACTGAATAAAGCGCGAGAAAAATGTTGACTTGTTAAACATGCATCTATTCTTTTCCACTGAACCCATAATTAGAACTAGACCAAATTCCACTAGATTACGGAATGATCCTTTTGGAAAGCCAGACGAGAAAGTCATGTGTTACATTATAGTCACAAAACTCAAGGTTTCGACATAGATCAGCTAGTCACCCTTTACTTCACAACTTAACAGAACTGGAGCTTTTCTAACCTTTCTCGAGGTCAACTTCTGGTATCCGACAATGACTTGGACCCTGATATTTCCCATGTAGCGTAATGAAAGTTCAGAAGGTCAAAAACTCTACAGACTCTATCTTTAAATATTTTGGAGATAATAATCAAGTTGGGGCCATGATCAAGGAGGTTGAAGTTGTCGAGGTTCCTCTTAAGAGACGTCTTTTACGCCATAATGAGCTCAAATGGTTTCCAAAATTACACTGGTGACGTTGCTTTACCTGACCTTAAACCTAGAAAGTCTAGCTTTAAGTTCAGATCACGAAATTACTTCTCACGCAACTCCGTAGAGGGTTGGAGAAAATAAGGATCAAATCGCTTTAACTCTAATGTTTTCGAAATAATACTCTTTCTATGTCGTCAAGGTGAATTCAACAGAGATAACAGATTGCCAGTCCCTTCTCTAATAGTTTCCGAGAGAACTTTAAATTTTCAGTTATAGCATATTGAACCATAGTCTAGATCAAGGATAAAATGCGGGGAAAATACTACAGATTTGAAATGCAGATAAACTATATTCCTGTATACCTGAAATAAGAAAAGGAGAATAAGTGTTGCAAATAGGGTCCATTTTAATGAACAACAAACTCTAGTGCTTTTAGGTGTTAAAGCTTAGAGTGTAAACCAACAAGCGACTTGCTTCTTGACCATAACACATAATATCAGGATTCAGTTGCTGATGCCCACGTGAACCGTGGTCAGTTGCTGACGCCCACGTGAGCCGTGGTCAGTTGCTGACGCCCACGTGAACCGTGGTCAGTTGCTGACGCCCACGTGAACCGTGGTCAGTTGCTGACGCCCACGTGAGCCGTGGTCAGTTGCTGACGCCCACGTGAACCGTGGTCAGTTGCTGACGCCCACGTGAACCGTGGTCAGTTGCTGACGCCCACGTGAGCCGTGGTCAGTTGCTGACGCCCACGTGAACCGTGGTCAGTTGCTGACGCCCACGTGAACCGTGGTCAGTTGCTGACGCCCACGTGAGCCGTGGTCAGTTGCTGACGCCCACGTGAACCGTGGTCAGTTGCTGACGCCCACGTGAACCGTGGTCAGTTGCTGACGCCCACGTGAGCCGTGGTCAGTTGCTGACGCCCACGTGAGCCGTGGTCAGTTGCTGACGCCCACGTGAACCGTGGTCAGTTGCTGACGCCCACGTGAACCGTGGTCAGTTGCTGACGCCTACGTGAACCGTGGTCATTTGCTGACGCCCACGTGAACCGTGGTCAGTTGCTGACGCCCACGTGAACCGTGGTCAGTTGCTGACGCCCACGTGAGCCGTGGTCAGTTGCTGACGCCCACGTGAACCGTGGTCAGTTGCTGACGCCCACGTGAACCGTGGTCAGTTGCTGACGCCCACGTGAACCGTGGTCAGTTGCTGACGCCCACGTGAGCCGTGGTCAGTTGCTGACGCCCACGTGAACCGTGGTCAGTTGCTGACGCCCACGTGAACCGTGGTCAGTTGCTGACGCCTACGTGAACCGTGGTCATTTGCTGACGCCCACGTGAACCGTGGTCAGTTGCTGACGCCCACGTGAACCGTGGTCAGTTGCTGACGCCCATGTGAACCGTGGTCCAGTCGTAAAATACCTTAGCCTGTGGTAAGTGGCAAGTGTCCACGGCATTTCAGATTCTTTTGAAACGTATCCACTGAGTGTACTTCTACTGGCTTGCTTAGGATAATTCGATGCTGCCATGGCTGGCCCCGGAGTGTCTCATGAGTGTGGACGAGCACACGACTGCTTCGGACGTCTGGTCGTTCGGTGTTTTACTCTATGAAATAGCAACACATGGTTGGTCCTTTTTGTTATTTCAATTAAAAATCCATACAACTACTAAGATCGTGTGAATTTTCCCTTTACATTATTATCTTTACACATAGATCCAACAGCAATAACATTCAGCACACCGTATAATGAAACAGTACAAGTGAGTGGTTAGTCTTTTTTATACTTAATAAGATTACGTTATGATTTGCTTTACTTGATTATCATCTGCAATGTATGGCCAGAACAATTACTTGTGGACAACTGTAACTGTCAATAATTCCAAGTGCATAATATTAAGGGGCTACCAAGAGCTTGTAGAAATTGTCAGCTGATCCTTCTGTGCTTGCAGTGTAAGGAATATAGTTGTCAGCTCATATTTCTATGCTTACAGCGTGAGGAGTATAGTTGTCAGTTGATCCTTCTATGCTTACAGTGTAAATAGTATAGTTGTATAAATAGTATAGTTGTCAGCATTACCACCTTAATGCTGCTTCAACACTTTAATGCTGCCTCATATTATTTCATGTTTTCCAAGGTCAAGACCCATATGATGGTATTCAAGTTGACGAAATCGGACAGTTCGTTCTTGATGGCAAATGTATGGAGCCGCCCCGCCAGTCAGAGCCCTTGTAAGATTTTATGCAATCGTTGACAGTGACCTCGAAGGAAAATTTGCTTCTTGATAATTAACCAATGAGAAACCTTATATCTGTTCATGCCTTTCTTGAAAATTAACCAGTCAGACCATTTACAGGTTCTCCATCAATAAGAATCTTTGCGGGTCACTAATTGCGTCTTGGTAGCAAACGAATTATATTCAGTTAACAGTTATTTACCTCACAGCGGAAGACCAAATGGGATCAAAAACAAAAGGAAAATCAATTCGTTTTTTATTTTTGCTGTTATTTGTCTTGTACATTGTTGATTTCTCAAATGGAGAATCTTTGGACCAAAACCTAAAACTTGAAGTTCAGTTTTTGCTGAACCTGAGTACCTGAGTTGACCTGAGTACTTCAGTGGTGTACCTGTTCAGCAGTATCAGGCACTGAAATATATAAAGCAGTGGTAGTGATGGCCTTGGAGGCACATCACTGAACTTCACATACCATAGCGTTACCTAACATCACATCACATATTATTACATCACGTAACATCACATAACATCATACAGCATCACATAAGATCACATCACATTCACATAACGCGCAATAACACAGAAAGCGTCTTCGAGGGTTTTATAATATTTGAAGAGATTTTGTTTGCATTTAGAGACACGCTAATGCGGCAGTGTTGGCAGTTCTGCGCGGATGAGCGTCCAAACTGGTCCCGGCTCCAGCGCACCCTCACAGCAGAGATATGTGACAAGAATACACAGGAAACCCCGCCGCTGTACGCCAATGTCATGCACTGAAGTCAAAGGCAATAATAACATAAAGCTTTTAAAGGACCTTGAATGCATTGCTCATAAATGAGTGGATCGTGTTAATATAATTAATGGCATCACACAAAATGCATGATTTAATGAACTGATGTCTTTGAAAATTCAAACGGGGAGTCTATGTGATTTATATCTTTTTACCTACTCTGAGAAAAATTATACAAACCAGTGCCATTCTAAGGCATATTCAATAGACGTGATACAGGATTCATGTAGAGGATTTGCATAGTCGTTTTTTTTTACGTAGAGGATTTGCGCAGTCTTTTATGTAGAGTATTTGCGCTGCTGTTTACGTAGAGGTTTTTCAGTCCCTCCCCCCGCGCAGCGCGGAGCGGGGGACTCATGAAACGGGCCGCGGCCGTCCGTCTGTCTGTCCCCATCTATAGTGGAAAGTTTGTACGCGCCATATCTTAGTGACTAATATAGTGATTGCATCGAGAGAGAACATATATTGGAGGTGTGCAACGCAAGGTTATTTTTTGGTTTTTCTTAAAAAATGAAAATGTGTCAGATTTTTTAAATCTTATGAAAATGTGTAATATTACCGATCCGTAGTGGTAACTTTGTACGCCCCCATATCTTAGTGACTAATAAAGTGATTTCATTTCTTTCTTGCATCGAGACATAATATATATTGGAGATGTGCAACCCAAGGTTATTTTTGGTTTTTTAAAAAAAATGAAAAATTGTCAGATTTTTTAAATCTTATCAAAATGCGGGACGAAACTGACTCTAATTTTTGACAGATATCCATGGCAGATCATACATTGGAGCTCTGCGAACTTTGGTTATTTGTTCTTTGTTTGTTTTTCAAAATAAACTTCCTTTGTTGCTCGCAATTTAGAAAAGAACTGTTCATTTCAAAGACGGGGGTGCGGCGGGGGACTTAACCAGATCACTGGTATCCTTGTTCCACTGTCGTTTACACAGAGCATTTGCGCAGTTATTTACGTAGAGGATTTGCTTAATCGTTTGTATAGAGGATACGCACAGTCGCTTACATAGAGTATTTGCGCAGTCGCTTACATAGAATATTTGTGCAGTCGTTTACGTAGAGGGTTTGCGCAGTCGTTTGCTTGAAATGAGCTGTCTGAGCTCAGAGGTATCATATTGAGACTTTGATAAAAATGAGGCTTTCTTTGCTTTTTTTGTTCAAAAATGCTATATAGTCATTGCCTAACCGCTCATAAAAGAAACTTCTGTAAAAATAGTATAATTTTTACGCAATTCCAATAGCGAATTAATTTGATAAGGAAGCTTTAGAAAAGAATCTGGCCATTCCATTCATCCTACTCTCGGTCCTGTCCAGCACTGCATGTAGTTTTGTTTTAGATATTTCAATATGTGATATGACGCGAAAATTTTTTACTTTTGTTGAGATGTGATTGATTGATTGATTGATTGTGTGAGTAAAGGCAAAGCATTTTGGTATTACTGATACAACTTTAATTGCGATTTAGCATTTTTTATTTTATGTAAAAGAAGGGGACAATACGAAGGTGAAGCTACAATTATATGAAAGGCTGTAACCACTCAAATAGTAAACACAAAATGCCTTTTCAGAATTTTTCGGTGTTATGCTGCTGCTGAAAACTGTAGATCGCAGTAGACTATTTTCTCTACAAAAATAATCTTCCTTACAGTGTGAGTAACAAGAAAATCATTCAATCATATAAAGATTTATTCCCATTTGTTATTACTATTGTTTTATGTGCAAAATTAAAATGTGCAAGCCCATTCAATGCTGATTCGTTCAAAAAAGGTTTTAATTGAAATTTTTGCATTAAAAAATGATTTATTCATGTTTAATATACTGAGGGACAGAAAAAAGTGAACGATTGAAAATGATTTTTTGTTTAAACCCTAGTCAACATTTTAACCACAGATGCAACCCTAATTTTGCCTAACTTGGCTTTGTTTATGCTCTCCACCATGCTTTTCAAGGTGATTATTTGGGTTTTGTCATGTGGCATATTAATCCATCTGAGTCGTTATCCTTTGTCATTTAAATATTTTGTAATCCCACACGTATAGTTGAAGTTTAGTTGCACCTGTGGACGAAGCGATCGCTCTTAAACAAGTGGGTATTAAGATTCCGGGGCTCACACAAAATTGTCGAGACCAAGGGATCGGCGTGTTATGCAATGGTACTGCATGAGCGTAGGCGCTGTACGCAAGCGAACAATGTTCAAGTTACCCACTGCTGAGTAAGTGTCCTAAGCATTAGAATTTCACGAACAGCCAAAATGTGGATTCCAAATCGTCTTTGAAAATAATTGCAAAGCTTCGGTGTCGGTGGTTATTTCGTTTTGAAGAATCTGATGTAACCTTTTTGTTTTAATTTTAAAAAAATCGAAAATCTCAGTGACGTCAAGCTAGACAATTTTTTCAAGCGTTTACTTTCTGTTGTCCTTCAATATGCAAAGTTCCTTTGATTTTTGTTAGGTATCAAAATGACGTATAAATGTTACAGTCAATGTTGGAAACCCGCCATTTCACGAAATGGCAAATCGTGTTGGGTAAATTCGCGTAATGCCTAAAATCTTTTGCCGTTTCACGAAATAACCTAAAAGTTAGGTTATTTCACGAAATTACCTAAATTTTCGGTTTGCCATTACGTGAAATGGCAAACTGTTATCTATAGCAAGAGAATATCACAGGAATCAGAAAAAAACATTAGTTTGAATTGTTTATTGATAAAAAACGGGTAATACAATAAATCCTACGAGAATGTTTCACACCACACGATGAACAATATGAATATCACATCACCGCATTGCAGAATTTCGTATCTGAAAATTGAAAAAAGGAAAATCTTTTAAGCTTTAGCGTACATTTGAGACAAAAACATGAACAAAAATGCAGAATTTCGGTTAACAGTAATATTAAAGCTGTTGTATCCCAGTAACGTTATACTCCAATTCTATTTTAATAAACATTGAAATTTTCAAATATGATCCGAGTTATAATGACCAAAATTTGTGTTAATAATAATAATTTCATACTTTTTGAGAATATAATATTCACGCCTGCTTTTTGTGCCGGTATTCAAGGCGCATGCTTTTAATTCCTCCATAGTCGAATAATATTGGTCTTTTGGCATAAAGACCGATTTGTGCTGTTCAAATACTTTGTACAGCTCCTGTTTGTATTTATCTTCATTTGATTCTCCCATTTTTAGGAATTTGATAAAAACGTCGCGATTTCAGGTAAAAGTAATATCAAAATATATCTTCTCTGGAGGGCCAATATGGAGAAAGTTTCCTTATTATGATCAATCCATGAAAACCGTTTAATTCCAGAGTAGGTAAAAGCAGACGTTATAGGATGTTCTTTTTTCAGAGTAGGCTAACGGCAAATCGGTGACGGAGTACATCATCTTAACCTAGTTCAGTGTGTTGTTCTGAAATTTATCCTAATTGCAATTAAATCAATCAAAAAGGAACACAAACACTTGTGTGCGTTACCATGAATCACAATTAATATGATCGCGTTAAAAGCTTGTGATCAGTTGCAATCAACTGTGATGTATTAATTAAAGGAACAAACCAACTATGATGTATTAATTGTATTTGAAAACTGAAGTAATCTTAGTGCAATTATAAAAGATAAAATACACAATATTTGTCACGATTGTTAGTAATTTCGAGCAAAAAAAACCTTATTTCACAATTTTGCCTGATCTTGGTTTGCCAATTTGTGAAATAAAATGCAAGATTTTTAGGTAATTTCGTGAAATAACCTAACTTTTAGGTTATTTCGTGAAACGGCAAAAGATTTTAGGCATTACACGAATTTACCCAACACGGTTTGCCATTTCGTGAAATGGCGGGTTTCCAACATTGACTGTAACATAAACAATGTAAGCAGAAACAATAAAACAATATCAACAATATGAGGTTTTATAAAGTATTCAGATCCCCCATTCCGCTTTTTGATGTCATAAGCAGCTTATAAAACTGAGTAACGGATACCACAAGTTTTCGACACAGCTGAGCGACATTTTGTATAAAATCATTAAATGATGATGCTAAACGCACGCATTTGAACTGCGTCGTTGAAAATCTCTACGTGATCTGATTAATGAGCTCAAGTCTCACCGGTCTGAGTAATGAGCTCAAGTCTCACCGGTCTGAGTAATGAGCTCAAGTCTCACCGTTCTGAGTAATGAGCTTAAGTCTCACCGGTCTGAGTAATGAGCTCAAGTCTCACCTGTCTGATTAATAAGCTCAAGTTTGTTCACATTGATTCATTGTGAAATTCGCCTGTCTTCAGAGAACTGTGATCTAGAGATTTCAGTTGATCCGAAAGGTATTTACTAGAACGAAATTCACGAAATAGTTCTAAAGGAAGATACATCATTTTATTGCCATAGTAGCTACTAAAGATGCAACGCAAAATATCCGGTCAATGTTTCTCAGTGTTAGCCGGTCAATGTTTCTCAATGTTAGCCGGTCAATGTTTCTCAATGTTAGCCGGTTAATGTTTCTCAATGTTAGCCGGTCAATGTTTCTCAATGTTAGCCGGTTAATGTTTCTCAGTGTTAGCCGGTCAATGTTTCTCAATGTTAGCCGGTCAATGTTTCTCAATGTTAGCCGGTTAATGTTTCTCAGTGTTATCCGGTCAATGTTTCTCAATGTTAGTCGGTCAATGTTTCTCAATGTTAGCCGGTCAATGTTTCTCAATGTTAGTCGGTCAATGTTTCTCAATGTTAGCCGGTCAATGTTTCTCAGTGGTAGCCGGTCAATGTTTCTCAATGTTAGCCGGTCAATGTTTCTCAATGTTAGCCGGTCAATGTTTCTCAATGTTAGTCGGTCAATGTTTCTCAATGTTAGCCGGTCAATGTTTCTCAATGTTAGCCGGTCAATGTTTCTCAATGTTAGCCGGTCAATGTTTCTCAGTGTTATCCGGTCGATGTTTCTCAATGTTAGCCGGTCAATGTTTCTCAATGTTAGCCGGTTAATGTTTCTCAATGTTAGCCGGTCAATGTTTCTCAATGTTAGCCGGTCAATGTTTCTCAGTGTTATCCGGTCAATGTTTCTCAATGTTAGCCGGTCAATGTTTCTCAATGTTAGCCGGTCAATGTTTCTCAGTGGTAGCCGGTCAATGTTTCTCAATGTTAGTCGGTCAATGTTTCTCAATGTTAGCCGGTCAATGTTTCTCAGTGGTAGCCGGTCAATGTTTCTCAATGTTAGCCGGTCAATGTTTCTCAATGTTAGCCGGAACGAAAATCGAGAGTTGCTGCGATTACCTGTAATCAGAACGCCCAGAAATAATGTATCATACTTATCTTAAGTAGTCATGTGACGTCATCGTGTAACCTAGTTGTGTAAGTAGTCACGTGGCGCAGTCACATGGCGTAGTCGTGAAACGTAGTTATGTAACGTAGTCATAAAACATAGTCATGTAACTAGTCACGTAACGTGGTCATAGAACATAGTTATGTAACATGGTCATGTAACGCAGTCATGTGATCTAGTCATGTAATAATTTAGTCATGTAACATAGTCATTTAACGTAATCGTGTAACCTGATCATGTGACGTAGACATGTGACAAACTATATATTCACTTATTCCCACTTGCAAACTTGGGCTGGCGGTCAGCTCAGGTGGTAGGAGCGTTAGTCTAGTAATCCCAAGGTCCCGAGTTCGACTCGAGCTCGGAGTGGTAAGCGGGAGATTGACGTTCGCTCAAATTGCCTTGGCTAAGCGAATGCAGTGGGTTAGATCACCTATCAAAATTAACGCCCACTGAGGATTTCTTCCATCCTTTAAAAAAAAACTTCGTTTGTAACTTGCTATAAGTTTGTAGTTTTTCTGGAAGTTTCTGCCCTTTTTTTATCGTTTTTTCTTCTCTTTTTTTCGATTTGGATGGTTTCCATACATAAGAGGTACCTCGGTGATCTTGACCTTCTCGGTTAGGGTCAAGGTAAAAGACCAGAAGTTGACTATTATCTCGAAGATGGTTAGAGATTTTGAGCTCATTTTCGACTCCCTGTGCCTAAACAACGTTACATAAGAGGTACCTCGGTGACCTTGACCTTCTGAGTCACGGTTAAGGTAAAAAACCGGAAGTTGACTATTATCTTGAAAGCGGTTAGAGACAGAGCAATTTGAGCTCATTTTCGATGCTATGGGCATAAACAATGTTACATAAGAGGTACATCGGTGACCTTGACCTTCTGAGTCACGGTCAAGGTAAAAAACCGGAAGTTGATTATTATCTATAAAACGGGCAGAGATAGAGCGATTTTGGGAATCTTGACCTTAAGGGTCAAGGTCAAAAGTCAGAAACAGAGCAATTTTGAACTCATTTTCAACCTTTTGTGCCTAAATAATGTTACATAAGAGGTACCTCGGTGACCTTGACCTGGGTCGTGGTCAAAAACAGAAAATTGACTTTTATGTCGAAAACAATTAGAGATAGAGGGATTTTGATTTCATTTTGAACCCGGTGGGTCAAAGCGACGGTAAAGAAGGGGTACTGCGTGACTTTGAGCTTTTTGGTCATAATTTCATACAAATATTTTCTTTTGTGGTTTCTGCAAGTGGGCCAATTCCGCTGTGTAGCTGAATTCTGTCCGCGTTCTTCGCGGCAGGTTCTGTCTTGTATTAGAGAAATGCGCGTTTCCGCGGCACGTTCTATCTTCATGCTGGAGATGATTTGTTTCAGCATTTGCAAGCAAAAAAGCTGAATGAATAGCTTCGACTTATGTCTTTATTTCAACAATTAAAGCAGTAAATGTATTTTAATCGGCAATGATAGGTGTGATTGTTTGAGGGAAAGCCATGGCATCTGTCACAGCCGGGGCACTGGAGCCGCCAAAATTTAAGAGATTTCATGCGTTTTTTTGTTTCATATAATTGTCTGTCGTTTATTCTAATGTGTCCATACTTACTTATCTCGTTGAAATCTGGTTCATAACGAGAACTTACAGGAAATAGAAACAAAATAGCTTTCCCTCCCCCACCCGAACATTCATAATAGGGGAGCTCCCAACCACGATCGTTTAAATTTTACCAGCCCCAATTAAGGTGAACATCAAACGGCAGCGTGTGCCATTTTGTGGAGGGGAATTAAGTGAGCGATGCTGTCTGATAAGCTTGGCCATATGCCCTATTTTGTACATCTAATTAGAGAATTTCAAACATTTATCGGCAACACTGTTCGGGGGTCACACCCACTGAACACGCCCTATTCGTTTTAAGCTTAAGAAATCTGATAAGAGAAAAGCCTGTTGAGTTCTCGCCAACGACTGGGCCTCTCGCTTGTCAGAGCAAGTGACAGTAGCTCACCGTGTTACCGCACTCTCAGTATTAAAATCTGTGCTGCTCAAAAACTGAACAAGCGATTGACACAAAGTACTGCCCATTCTTATTGCCTGTGGCCATGTTTTGGCTGGGAACAGGTCAATTCGCCGCCCTCCACAGACTACTCCCCCCTCCAGTTAACTCCCAATTGCAACCCCCCCCCTCCAACAATCCCTCCCAGGACTATTCCCTCCCAGCCCCCCCCCCCCCCCACCAATATCCTAACCGCAGCCTCGTTTGTCTTTTAATTGCACTCAAAACTGTTGCTTGGCCTTAGATGTACACAGTCATTCTTGGGCAGATTTTGGGTGGTCATTTACCTGAGCCAAAACGCCGCCAGTACGCCGACTCTGCTCAGCGTATTCGCCGCCTGGTCCGAGACCTTGGTCCGAGACTTCGCGAGATTATGGACTACTTGTGCGGCATTGCTCACAACATCATAAAGTGCCGCCCTTTGATTGTGCGAAATTGTGTCAGTACATGAGTTCGATGTGCATTTTGTGTCAGTGTTTTAGTTAGATTGGCGGAGGAGAGGAGGGGTTGAGGGGTGGTCTGGGGGGATAACCCTAGGGGAATTGTTTGGGGGTTAGGGTGAACATCAACACAGTACTTACAGAGTGAACGTCAACACAGTACCTCATGTGACACAAAAGTCACAGCAGGTCACAGCAGTGTCACATGTAGGGTTCTGTGACTTACAGAGTGAACATCAACACAGTACCTGTGACACAAAAGTCACAGCAGGTCACAGCAGTGTCACATGTAGGGTTCTGTGACTTACAGAGTGAACATCAACACAGTACCTGTGACACAAAAGTCACAGCAGGTCACAGCAGTGTCACATGCAGGGTTTTGTGACTTACAGAGTGAACATCAACAAAGTACCTGTGACACAAAAGTCACGGCAGGTCACAGCACTGTCACATGTTGGATTCTGTGACTTACGCTATGTAGTGATAAAACACAAAAATACAGCAGTAAAGAGGCATAAAAAGGCCCATGTGCTCATTTTGCGCAAAAACGATCGATGTCCTCAAGACTGCTATAAGATGAAGCAATCAACTGTACAATGAGTACGCTACAAGACAATACCATCAGCTGTACAACGAGTACGCTACAAGACGATAAATGAACCGTACAAGGAGAACGCTACAAGACGATACCATCAGCTGCACAACGAGTAGGCTACAAGACGATAAATGAACCGTACAAGGAGAACGCTACAAGACGATACCATCAGCTGCACAACGAGTAGGCTACAAGACGATAAATGAACCGTACAAGGAGAACGCTACAAGACGATACCATCAGCTGCACAACGAGTAGGCTACAAGACGATAAATGAACCGTACAAGGAGAACGCTACAAGACGATACCATCAGCTGCACAACGAGTAGGCTACAAGACGATAAATGAACCGTACAAGGAGAACGCTACAAGACGATACCATCAGCTGCACAACGAGTAGGCTACAAGACGATAAATGAACCGTACAAGGAGAACGCTACAAGACGATACCATCAGCTGCACAACGAGGACGCCACAAGACGGTACAGTTCAATCTACAACGAGTATGTTACAAGGCGATGCCATCAATTGTACAACGAGTACGCTACAAGACGATAAATCAACACGTAATATAACACTGCGGGTTATAGGTAAAAAACTCGAATGCATTTTAAAGGAGCCATTCACATTTTAGACTAGTTGTTGCTAGTATGCCATTTGCGAGAAAACTTTACTGCACGAATAATCACCCGGAAACCGTCCTGCTTAGACCGGGGGTTTTGATAGTCATAGCTTTAATTAGATCGCCGTTTCAGTGGTAACTTGCTCACCAGTCAATTGCTCACCGTCACTTGCTAACCTATCACTTGCTCACCGCTTACTTGCTCACCGCTTACTTGCTCACCGGTGTAACAGGCTAGCTTACCCTGTTGTACAGCTTAAGCTTCCCCCGGGGGTGGCTAGCTACACTGGCCAGTAGGTAGGAAAGGACAGAATGAGCCCACTTTGTGACGTCATACTGTCTGGACCGGAAGTGACGTCATTCTGTCTGTTTGTTTCTATCTGCTTCAGTTTTTGGATGGAGCGCGCGCGTGTTGGGGTGACGTCATGATGAAGGGTAAACGTCACAGCAGAGTGTACGTAAACGAAACGTCATTTTGTTTTCGTAATTTGAAATAACGGACTTCCGTTGAAGTGTGGAACTTTTTTTTTTTGAAAGGAAGGAAGAAAATGTTTATTGGAGGCTTGTGAGGGTGTTTTTTTTCGGAAAAAAGCTTACATGAGTTCAAGGCGACGACACCATAAAGTGCCTATTGGAAGGTAAGGTTTTTTTAAGCATTTCCCACACTCTCTCTCTCCCCGCGCACATATACCAACACCAGGGCAGAGGGTTTCATTTCATAAGTTCCCCTCATAGGTATGTTAACTCCCCGCCAGATGGAGGGCAATTTTTTTTCTCTGTCTCCATACGCATACACGCACATAACAACAACATGACAAAAAAGTTAACGATTGATACAACAACAATGGCAGCCATTTCAGTAAGTGGTTTTGCTGTATGCATATTTGTAACATGTCGCCATTTTAACTGTGTAAAAAGTGAAAAAGTGGGATAACTTTCGTTATAGTTGACCGATTTGCATGAAAATTTTACTGTTTGATTCAGTTTCATGTGAAGTTTTGCTATAAAGTAGTCCTAGGCTTTTTGCACCGAAGGCTGTATGCATAATGTGACATGCCGCCATTTTAACTGTGTAAAAAGTGAAAAAGTGAAATAACTTTCGCTATAGTTGACGGATTTGCATGAAAATTTCATTGTTTGAATCAGTTTCATGTAACATTTTGTTATAGAGTAGTCACAGGCTATTTGCACCAGTGGCTGTATATATAATGTGATATGCCGCCATTTTAACTGTGTAAAAAGTGAAAAAGTGGGGATAACTTAAGCTATAGTTGATCGATTTGCATAAAAAATTTAACCGTTTGATTCGGTTTTATATCTAGTTTTAACATTAAGTAGTCATAGGCTATTAACACCGGTGGCTGTATGCATAATTGTAACATACCACCATTTGAACTTAAAAATGAGATAACTTTCGTTATAGTTGACCGATTTGCATGAAAATTTCACCGTTCGATTCAGTTTTGTATAAAGTTTTGCTATAAAGTGATCATAGGCTATTTGCGCATGTGGCTGTATGCATAATTGTAACATACCACCATTTTTACTTAAAATGAGATAACTTCCGCTATAGTTGACCGATTTGCATGAAAATGTCACTGTTTGATTCAGTTTACAGGGGGCCGTGTGTTATTTTGCGGATGAATACCATCGTCAAGCTTCACCGCCAGATGTCTCTGCTGTATAACAACTGTACAACTGTAGGTGAAATGATTCATATCCAACCAGTGATAAATTCTGCTGAATCACCAATTTTTGAACACGTTTGAACAAGTTACACACCATATTTTGATTACATGGAAGTGGTATAAATGAGTAAGACGTTATCAGTGATAAATTCTGCTGAGTTAACACATCATCGAAGTGGTATAAAAGGAAGAGTGAAACGTGTATTTTACCTCATTTCAGTTCTAGCAACAGCAACGGCAACAACGATGGCGACAGTCTACTGTCATGATTGCGATGTGACATTTCCATCTCTGGAATTGTTCGTAGCACATACATGCAAACCAGCTAGGATGAAACGTGCTCATGAAGAGCTTGTTGAGCACATTGAAGCCAAGAAACGAAAGACGGTGCAAGATGGTATTGAGAGACCTGATCCAGTTCTCTGCTGTGGATGCACTAAGATATTTCCATCTTTGGATGCGTTTGAAGCACATGCATGTATGATGGAAGAACAAAAGACAGTACAAGTAGGCAGGGGGAGAAGAGTGAGTCTTGGTGAAAACGCACAGGAAAAACGGTTTGAGCCTGAAGATGGATCGGATTTACTACTTGAAATGCGACAACAAGAGAATCGGATTAAAACACATTTGCTAGAGACGTTAAACCACGGAATGAAATGGTACCTTGTCGTGCATGCACGCTTCAAGAAAATGACGGCGAATGTTGAAGGTGTGATGGTAGAACAAGTGGATAATGCCTTCATCAGCAGTCCAACATATGCAGCATACAATCCAACGGATATTGAGAAAGACTTGCCAGAAGCCTATAAAGAATTGTTTACCAAGCTTGATGAACATGAGCGACAAGGTTCTGGCTGGGTGTTGGATAACATACTATACATTGAAGTACATACAGCTACGTCAGCGCCTCTGGAAGCAAGTAGTTTTATCCCACTACCGAAGAAAGTGAAGAATACATTAGGTGTATTAAACATTCAGAATAAAGACAACAAGTGCTTCTTATGGTCTGTACTGGCTCACCTTCACCCTTCAACAAACAAGCCATACCGTGTGCATCAATACAAGGTATTTGAGAACGAATTGAAGGTGGAAGGCATGACATTTCCCACACCGATTACAGACATTCCAAAGTTTGAAAAGGAGAATGATGTGTCTATCAATGTGTTTGGATATGAACATGATGTAGTTGTTCCGATACAACTGAGTCGAAATACCAGCGCGAGAGAAATCAACTTACTTTTGATTAGCAATGACAAGACAAGACATTACTGCCTCATCAAGAATTTCAGCAGACTTATGGCCTATCGATCAACACATGATGGAGCTGCTTTTTATTGTTTCAACTGTCTTCACGGGTTTAGGCGACAAGATCTTTTAAACAAGCATTGTGAAGTGTGTGGCAAGCATGGAGCGCAACGTTTATCATTCCCCAAGGAACCTTTTATCAAGTTCAAGAATGTAGCCAAACAACAGCTAGCGCCTTTTGTCATTTATGCAGACTTTGAATGTTTCACGAAAAAGCATGAAGAAGGAAACAAGTATCAGCATCATCGTCCAAACAGCTTTGACAATGCTGTGATAGTCTTTTTAGACCATATGGTGAATGAACGTGATCGTATTGTGCATGGTTTACAACAGAAAAAGAAAATAGTCATGACTTGTGAAGACGAAGAGCATTTCAAGAACGCCACAGATTGCTACATTTGTCATGAGCCTCTAGGAGCAGATCGTGTGAGAGATCATGACCATATCAATGGCAAATACCGCGGAGCTGCACATAATGAATGCAATTTACAATTCCGACTTCGAAAAGATCAGCAGGGAGATAAAGATTCTTTTATCATTCCTGTATTTTTCCACAATTTGCGAGGCTATGACAGTCATTTGATCATGGAAGAAATTGGCAAATTCAAAAATGAAACGATTACGGTCATTCCCAACACCATTGAGAAATATATTGCATTCACCATGAGCAATCTGAAATTTACAGACAGTTATCAGTTCATGAGTACTTCTCTGCAGAAATTGGTATCCAACCTGGTGGCAGAAGGGAAAGATAACTTTTATAACATGACGTCACACATCTACGATAGCGACCAACAAGATTTACTGTTGAGAAAGGGAGTGTACCCCTACGATTACGTGGATGAACCATCCAAGTTTGCTGAAACACAACTACCGTCAAAGGACAAGTTTTGCAGTCTACTCGGTGAAGAAGACATTAGTGATGAGGATTATGTGCATGCGCAGAAGGTGTGGGATACATTCAACTGTGCCACATTTGGCGAATACCATGACTTGTACCTGAAATCAGATGTGTTACTGCTCGCTGACGTGTTTGAAAACTTTCGTCACGTATGTCTCAACACGTATGAATTGGATCCTGCTCACTACTATACAGCGCCAGGACTGTCGTGGGATGCCATGTTAAAAGCAACAAAGGTGAAGTTGGAATTGATCAATGACATCGACATGTACCAAATGGCTGAACAAGATCTACGGGGAGGAATATCTGTCATCACACACAAGTATACGAAAGCAAATAACCCCTACGTAGCAGATTATGATCCCACGAAACCGACCCATTACCTGATGTACCTAGATGCAAACAACTTGTACGGTTGGTCCATGTCACAAAGCATGCCAGAAAGTGGATTTATGTGGGTGAGCGAGCCAGAATCTATTGACTTCATGGATGTGGATGAAGATGACGAGATTGGATACATTTTAGAGGTGGACTTAGAATACCCATATTCAATCCATGATCGTCATAATCACTATCCAGTGGCTCCAGAACGGAAATGTGTTAAAGTGGGAGAATTGTCAAAACATAGTCAGAAGCTACGGAAAGATCTAAACATGAAAGACAAACCTAGTGAAAAGCTTATTCCCAACTTATGTGACAAGAAGAAATATGTGCTTTATTATAGTAATTTACAGCAATATGTCTCACTGGGATTGAAAGTCACTAAGGTGCACCGTGCCATCATGTTTGCACAGAGCAAATGGTTGGAGAAATACATTACCTTGAACACGGAAAAGAGAAACCTGGCCAAGAACCCGTTTGAGAAAGACTTCTTCAAATTGATGAACAACTCTGTGTTTGGCAAAGCCATGGAAAATGTGAGAAAACGCATGAATGTGGAACTCGTTCACCAGGAAAAGCGGTTCAAGAAACTTGTTGCCAAACCTTCATTCCAACAATTTAGAATTTTAAACTAAGATTTGACCACGGTACATTTACGCAAAGTGGATCTGCTTCTGAATAAACCCATACAAGTCGGCTTCACCATTCTCGACCTCAGCAAAGTGCTCATGTTCCACTTTCATTACAACTACATCATGACCAAATATACCGACGCCAAGCTGTTGTTCAGCGACACCGATAGTCTATGTTATGACATAGAAACGGATGATATCTACAAGGATATGCAGGAAGATGCCGACTTGTTCGACACAAGTGACTATCCCCCAGATCATGCATTCCAACGTGAACAAGAAAGTGCTTGGGTAAATGAAGGATGAGACGTCGGGCATTCCCATTGAAGAGTTTGTTGGACTTCGACCGAAAATGTATAGTATGATGTATGGTGGGAAAGAAAAACGTACGGCTAAAGGCATCACTCGCGCATGTCAAAGACGTATGAAACATAAGCAGTATAGAGACAGTTTGTTCAACCAAACGCAAAGTGTGGCTATAGGACACATTATTCGAAGTCATGACCACCAGATTTTCTCGGAGAAGTTGAGGAAAGTGGCTCTCTCCCCCTTTGATGACAAGCAATATGTGATGAGTGATGGCTATTCCACTTTGGCGCATGGGCATTACAGTATATAAGGGGGGGGAGACACTTCAACTTGAGAGTTAGTTGAGGTGTGAACACTGAAGCGTGAACATGAATCGGAAAAGATCTGCAACTGACATGGATGCTCTTGCTGATACCGTGAAAGACTTGAATGTGAAAAATCCCACCACCATCATCAAGAAATTAAAAGTGGAGACGACACCTACACCACCACAGTCATGGGATGGAATGCTTTCTTTAGGCAATGGAAAGTATATCAAGATTATGAAACAAAGCAGTGAAGGAGTGGTGAACATTCGCAAATACCTCAGAGATGAGGGGACTGGAAGAAACCGTCCTACGAAAAAGGGAATTTTGCTGACAATACCTGAATGGAAAATGCTGAAGAAGCAAGTGAGAGAAGTGGATAAAAGGCTTCGCAGACAAGAAGACAGCGCATAACAAGGGTACTGCCATTATGAGCGCACTACTTTTTAACGATGGTGTTTATTTCACCGTGAATGACATGAATGAAGTGATGATAAATTCTGCTTATCGGTTTAAACCTGAAGTGTGGAAAGACTTTCAAAACATACCGCTTGAACCTGGGTTTAAACGCAAACTTGAAGATAATGTTGAAGTGATGGTGATTGGACATGATTCTGACATACGTGTTAGATTCTGGAAAAATCTTTTACAGGATTATCCAGAGGATTATGATGGAGATGTACCAGATACTCCATATACAGATTTGATTGACTTTAATATCAAGAAATTGCATGCAGTCATACAATTTCTAGAGATCATGCAGCATCCGCTCTTCGCCACCATATAAGCACTGTCATGGACGAGATAGCCCATAGTTAAACGAAATGGAGGACTATTTGTTGGATTATGAACCCATTACATATGGATTCTCATATATGAGAAATTTATGTGATGACATTGTGCGAAGACATTTTGGAAAGTATATCATACTATCGCATGACGAACAATCCGTGTTGAAGGATCATCTAGACAAGTTGAGGATACCCGGCTTTCTCCTTCTACTCTCAAATGAATTAGAAGTGAGTGTGACTCAGAACTGTCTATACGTGTTTGTACAATGTTGCCAACATGACGAGCTTACAGAACACTACGACATCATCACCCTCAGCACAGTGGAATGGAGCGCGCTGTTACAAGCATTGGACTGAGAAGAACCTCATGCTTGAATTCAAAGAGGAAGGAATACAACTTATGCGGGGTACCAAATCCATTGAGTTGGCACAGCCTATGCGAGTGATGGACTTAGAAGAAGGATATGAACTGAAACTGTCTGAACATGAACCTGTTAAAGTGATAAAGTTTGGTGATGCGAGTTATGTCAGCTTTCATAGCATTTACAAATGTGGGTATAATGTCTATGATACATATATTAATTTAGATTGCAATTAATGGCATTCATTCATTAATGTATTGAAAAATGAATGTGTTTGTAAATAAAAAGTTTGTAAATAGAGTTTGTAAATAAAATTTTGTAAATAAAAGTTTGTAAATAAAGTTTGTAATTAAGTGTTCGTAAATAGAGTTTGTGAATAAAAAGTTTGTAAATACAGTTTGTAAATATTGTTTTGTAATTAAGTGTTTGTAAATAAATATAACACAATAAACAAGACTGTTTGAAACTTGGGTTTTTTATTCATTAAACTTGAACAATTATTCAACAACTTAACTAATATAACTTAACTAACTTAACTACAACAACAACAACATTCATAAAACAATGGTTTATAATGTCTATATACAAAATCCTTTACAATAAAATCACCATCCCTTCTTTTTAATATATTGACAATATCAAACATACTCTGACCTCGAGCTCTATGCAATATATAATATACACAATAAAAACCACATGAAGATGATATTGGTGTTTATAATGATATGGAATTATACATATAGTCATTCCTTAAAAACGTTTCTAAACGATCATCGAGAGGTAACAGTCCATAAGAGTCAAAATATTCCACAGGGCCTTTGTCATGATACACTGCCACCCAATGTTCTCCTGGTTCATCTTGATCGTCTGTGTTGATGACATAGGCACCGCGTTGTAAAGATGGTGGTAACTGGTCCATGGCAAACACGCCTTGAAATAAGTCTTTGGTCATGACATCATGACTCAATATAGCATCTATCTGCTTCGTGTTCATGACTGGTAGTCGATTTGGATGCTGCGATTTGCACTGATTTCAATAATGTTGTCAAATTCAGCATAGACGATGACATTGATTGTATGTTGCAAAGCCCTAGCAAAATTCATTTCTAGCCGCAAATTCCCATGCTTGATCAGGGAAAAATGATCATCGCCATCATAATCCGGTGTTATGTCAAACGAAAATAAAGAATAACCTCTAGGCCAATCTTCCCGTTTTATAATGGAACTTTTCTCACCATTCAATCTATCAAACGATTTGTAAAGCGTTTTAAAAGCGTCTAGGTATTTGTTCTGTGTAATGTCAAGCTTGAGAGGTTTGGATAGAACTGGTTCACCATCCGTGTACAGTTGCATATAGTCCAAATCAAAATGTTTGAAATCATATGGATTCCTCACTGCTGTTCCACCAAAGGCTTCATTATGAACCAGACCAATGACAATACGTTTTGGTAATTGACCCAAAAAGATGTTGTTTTTCACAAAAGACTGAAATCCTGCTGGAATGGCTAAGACTTTACATTCTTTTCTAGTGATGAGAAACTTGGCAGGACTTTTCAGCAATGCATCTGTATGTCCTAACTGAATACCTGGACTCACCCTCACTTTGCGAATGGTTAAAAATGCCTCTTTCACTTCTACCTTATAGGTATTATTTGCAGCCATCAATACGTAGTCATCTTTTTGTCTATGGAAACGCAATTTCAAACTGATGCCATTAGGAAGATAACGATCCTGCTCAAACAAATCTATCCTTAAACCACCTGTCAGCATAAAATCATGGCTGAGACGTGTATGCAAATAACGATGATGTAAACCATTGTTTCCTTGCTCAGCTAAGTCACCACCGTCAGCATTGACATGAAACCCGGATACATATTGTTCATGATTAGGTCTTTTCACCTCATAACTATTCATTGACCCAGCAGTATCCTTGTACATGAGACGCATAGAGCGCTCAGAATGGAGACTTTCTTCCGAATCATGGATGAGATGAGAGATAATGCTGGTATAACCATGGGTATTGTTAGTATGAGATACCAATCGATCATTCAGAAACAATTCAATATTAGACCATAACCCATTAAACACATCATTGATGCAAGAGACATTATCATCTGGGCCACACGCTGTTCCATCGGCCTTAAGAATGCGACATACAATATGAAGTTTGCTGTTCTTTAAATCCAGATATTCTTCTGTACTCGCAGGAACATAAAATTCTATTGGAGCACCTTCTCTAATGGTAGTCAGTGGTTGATAGTCGGCATTATAACTTTTCTCTACAGCAGTTTGCGTCGGTGGTACGTGAAAACATTCCAATGGAGAAAGACTGCATTCACACGAATGATTATGAATGAGAGACATTTTTTCAAAAGATATCTTTGTGTTTTGATGTTATCCGTCTGACTGTTTTTCGTCTTCTGGCACGTTTCGTCGGTTGCACGCGCTTTTGTTCACCAAACACACGTTGTGCTACTCGGCCCGTAACATCTTTCGCGACATTATTTGCAGCCTTTTTAAGATGTGGCGCAACGATCTTAGCCCCAGCCTTAAGTAGTGGAATAGCTTTACGAGCCAATGATCCCAGTATTGAACCAATACCATCACCATATTGAATTCGCGCTCCTTTGAATCCTGGTAATTCTCCACCCACTTGACGAAAAAAAATGGTTGCGATATGCAGACGGATCGTGTGTATAAGCTTTCATGATGCTTTTGGTCGGAAATGAAGTTTACAAATCACCTTTCCAGTTTGAAATGGAACATTATGGCCTGTGTCGTCCTTTATATTCATCTCTATCACGTCAAATTTGGATGTGTTTACAGGAACATAATGCGGTTCGCTATAAGTTTTTATGATAATATCGCCATCATGGCCTTGTACTCCAACAGAACGTAGCAAAGGAACATAATAATCGCCAACAACTTGTGGTTCACAAATACTACAATACACATAAAGTGTATAAAATCCCTGTTTCACATCCGCTTTATGTTCAGCTATGCATCTTTCAGTATACCATTGATCTGGGATAAATCCTAAAATCTCAGCTAATCCAGCGGAGAATGACACTTCAAAGCCATAATTTAGAAATAGAAAAACACGTCGTCTAATTTTATCATACTTTATCCGAATAGCTTCTTTAAGATCATTTTTTCATAGAATTAGTCGCTTCTTCATACACTGCCTGACATATCTCTTGTATGGATCTGTAGTAGCCATAAGGAATAGTGATAGTTTCAAGTGTCTCTGTCAGTGGTTGTTGTCGATACTGAATAGAATAGTCCATGCCATGTCTCATAGTTGTCCATGTATGTGGATATTGAATTTCAGCTAAAGCCACTTCATATTTTCCATTCAAATAGATGGTTCGAGGCATACGAATTTGATAATTCGAAGCCTTGTTGTTGGGATAATAGTTCATACTAGCATTGCTAGGCAAAGTAATATAAAAGCTTTTCGATTCCATGATGAACTAAATGGTATAGGTGCGTTGACGTTGTCTATATAGCTCACAACAGCGCGCGCCATTCGACTAAGTATGCAAAGTCTCATCCTCTTTTACATCATGATGATCTACATGGTCTATGACTTCTCCTTCACAATACGCACTGGCACATCTTATCTTTACAGGAATAGTTGGTTTATTTTCCTGACCACAACAACAACATAACTCTTTCACCCATGTTAAAAAATTTCGCATCCCTCCTGTCTTTGTTGACGCTGTTTCATTTCTTTTGTAATGTCGTCACGAGTGGTCTTTTTACTAAACGTAGTTTTTGGAATATTAGCATCGACAATTTCCTGGATAAACGGATGCCAACCATGTGGTATGGTTCGTTCTTTTCTTCTTGTCGCCACCAATGCTTCTTTCATCAAATCAACAATGTTAGAATTTGTAATGACATCACCCGTTTTCAACACAAGTTCATTCTTCTCTGTCCATTTTACACCATGTTTCTTCAGTTCTGCTAAAAGTTGTATTACTTTTCCATGATAGATAGGTTGAAAATGACTTAAAAATAGCTTTTCTGGTTTTTCAGATGAGGATGATGATGATAACTTTTGCCTAGATTGACTTGTTCGTAAATGACGGCCAAGAAGTTGAGACATTTCCATAGCCTTTTCACGTGTTCGTTTCCCACGTAAAAGTGTATTGACTTTTGTTTTGATGTCGCCATGTTTTCCCTTCTTTTCTAATAAAAGTTTGTATTCATGTTCAGGAATGAGAACCATTTTCATAGTATGCTTCATTTTAACAGCAGCTTGGCTAACAAGGGCAATGCAAATCTAGCAATAACTCCAATGAATCCTCCTTTCTGATTAACCAACTTTTTTGTCGAAGGGATATCTTCTTATCTGCCAGAGTACGTAGGGTATGACGCTCACGCTTGAATATCTTATACCTTTCTGAGCTTAAGGGTAAATGTCCTCGCAATATATTCAAACAAATTTCAAACAAGCTCGTTAATTCCTCCTTCGTAGCTTGCTGTAGCAAGGATTTACGCCGTCTAGGCCCACTGCGTGCAAGCGAATGAAGAAAAGGCTGGTTCGCTCGAATACGTTTAGACATCTTGACTGCGAATGGTTAAACGACTTGGTTCTTGGTCATACACTGCTTTATCAATATACATATAATGCGTATCTTTTGGTAAAATGCCTGTACGAATACGTAGTTGATCATTTGTCTTTGGTTTCAAATCAATGAATAAATAACCATGGGGTTTGCTGGTAGCATCTTGATAGGCTTCTATGAGAAATTGAGCTCTTCCAGGATACATTTGCCGCGTTAATGTACTGATTTGTTGACTGTCTCTCAGATTTTTAAACAGAATGATATAATGTGTATTCAAACTAATATTTCGCATCTCTTTCCCATGATGGAATAACTTATGCACAATAAAGATGATACTTAGATTTTGATGACTGCTACCAACACTAAAGAGACGTGTCATACGCTCATCACTATGGCATTTGGTCATTAAGTCATCAATGATGAGTAAGTTTGGTTTTTTCGGGTTAAAGCGTTCTTCAATGTCATCTGAAATGCCTTGGTAAAATTTCACGCCTTTCATTCCCTTGTACAAAGGCTGATCTGCTGCATAGAGCCATAAAATGCTTTTCGGAGAGGGTTGAATCAACTGTTGTTCTAGAATTTTCTTCATCAGAGACGTTTTACCACTGCCTGTAGGTCCAGAGACCAAGCATGTAAATGGATGCTTCATTTTTGAATGTCTGTTTCTTTCACCCAACTGTTAAACTTGCTTGGCCAACCTAACCACTTGACAAATAATTCTTTCACACCTCCCCGCCTTTTACGTGTTTTCAAGACTTTTTCAATTCTGTAGACAGATTCAATATCTTTAGTCACTTTCTGCAGTTCTTCCTCATAGAAATGTCCATCAATATCTTCGTCTAAAAAGTCTTTCACACGATACAAATGTATTCCTTGCTTCTTACAACGATGTGTGACAATGAAGACTTCTTGCGTCCATTTGATGTGATAATCCCGTTGAAACACATATTTGATGTGGGAAATGCGAACATGATCACCAGTGTTAAATTTAAAATTCTTCTTCTTCGGTTTCAATTTTAGTTTGTCGACATACATATACTTCCACACTTTCGATTCGTTGTCTTTACGAATCTCTGCAGGAGCATACTTATTAGGGAGGGAGCCATGAGGTCTACGGTTGTAATTGCACACCAAGTCTGGAAGGATGCCTAAATAACGGTAAGTTTGATTATGTAGAAAATACCGATACATCATTCCCTTTAGAGTACGAATGACTCTCTCAGCAAAGTTGGCTTTGGTTTCATTCTTTGTGGTATAAGCATGAATTCCCTCCTTCTTCAAAAATGCTTTTACCCATCTGTTTTTAAATTCAGTTCCTTTATCTGACCTTAGAGTGCGTGGTCTTCGGCGTGTGTCATGAAAAATCTTTTGGAAAGCTTGTATGACGCTGGTATGTGATTTATTAGGTATTGGCTGCACCCATACATATTTGGAAAACACATCAATGACAATGAGTAAAAAGCGTGTGCCATCATTATAGGGAGCTATGTTTCCCATATCAGCCAAATCAATATCCCACATGTCATCAATGCCACGTGTCTTTTGAACCTGTATTTTACAGGTTGTAGTAAACTGAAAGCATCTTGATCCTGCAGTCATTTCTTCACTTGTGACTGTGTCACTGGTTGATCATGTTTTCCTAAGATGTGATACAGTTTGTAAGGACCAGCAAATGCCCCTGGCTGTCCAGGTTTGAAGTAAATATTGGTCAAGTAGTCTTTCTACGTTGACATGATGAATGAAAAAACACTTCTCAACAGAACACTTTTATTTATAACTCAATCAACACAACTTAACTAACATACATTTATAACTTAACTAACATATATTTACAAATCAAGTATGAATACAATGGTATGAATAACTGGAGACCATTGGTCTTCAATGAACACCAACCAATTACTGAGTTCATCCAATGTAATAGCATCTACACCATATTTCTCGCAACGTTGATTTGCATTCTCTAACACTTTATCTAAATGAATGTAATATTTAGCTTCATTCCAATATGTATAAACACATGCAGCATGACAAGTATGTTCTTGACACTCTTCATGTTGACAAGCAGGACAGACTAAATATGCAAACTTTTTTACAACTAATAACATTTCTTCACAATAAGCTTTTTGCACAATATATTGTCTCAATGTCATGTCTGCCATTATGCAGTCTGTTGCTCCGGCAATGCAGCACAAGTCTGTCAAGTTCAGCAAGTTTTTTCCAGTAGTTGTTCACTTAACACACTTCTCCATGTTTTACATGTTAAAAACACGTCTGCACATCAAGTCTCACACAACATTTCTAACAACTTTCCCATAACATTCTGACCAGGATGTGAAGGAGATGACACATGTTTCACACCAGCTCCCCACCAATGATCATAAGTTGCTTCAACTAAAGTTTTGTCTTTACATTCTTTTAACTTGTTGCGAAACAATACACACTGATTCAATTTGACATGTAAAATATCTTGCATTTTACTTCTGTTTACTGTATTCCATAAAGAACATGGTTTTATCACTTTAGCAATACGTTTCGCTTCATATCCATTTATACATGAAGCAATGGCTGAAGCAATATCTTGGCGGTGATGAAACACTGCTTTCTCATATTGATACAACGTTTCACTCGAGTTGAACACATGTCCATACTTTTCAAGTCGTGTTGGAAACATATTTGAAAGAACGTCCTTGTGACCGCTGAATAGCACAAGATTCTCCATGTTGACTTTGTTTCTGTTGTTTATTCTGACATGTCGGTTTCTTCCTGTAATAAAATATCTTTTAATATATTTGCTGCCTCTTCTATCATATTCTTTCTTTGTTTACGTTGAAACCACTCACATAAAACTAAATTTGTTAGTAAGAAAAATATTGTTATCAACTCGCATAAGATTCACTATGTTATCACAAAGATGTTTAAAAGGTTAAAATTAAAGTTACCTGATAAAGCTGCTCGGTTTCTTCTTTGCAGCACTCTCTCAAATGATCAACTACGGTGAAATATACTTCTACATCAGTACGAGCAGAATAAAGCGCAGAATCAAAGTCAAAGTCAGGATCTTCTTCTATTCCATTTTATACAGCTAGCAAGTTTAGCAATCATCAAGTCAATATAAGCATTTTTAAAACATGCGTCCATCTTGTTTCAGTGTGACTTTTACTTTGCTTCACAGACTTTAAGTACTCTACACTTGCCGCAGAAGTTGTTTGGTTCACACAACTTGCAATTATACTTGTGGCAGTGGCAATGATAATCCTCCACATATCCACAAGCACCACAATAGTCACACGTAAGTCCAAGTTGATTTTGTACGTTCATGTTCTCCAACTGAACTTCAGCCAGCCTTTTCTTGGATAGCTTTGACACCTTCATCCGACCATCCTTTTGCAGCTTGATAGGAGTTATGACATGACATTTCGTACATGGTAACAAGACTGAGTTAATGTTATCCATCTCCTGAAGCAATGTCTCGCATTCACCAGGATCCATGTTGATGTACTTCGTACATCCTTGTCCGTGAACCAGCAATGTATGTGCAAAAGCTACATAACGCATGCCCAAGATTGAAATGACTTCCAGCCACTTATTTTGCGTTAAGTATAGTTTGAAGCCAATGGTGCGTAAATTTCTAAATCTCTCACACACAGTCTTCCACGAAGATGGCGATAAAGCAACCCAAATCGCTCCACGTTTGATTCGTAGAAATTGTCCAAATTTTCCATGTTGCACAGTAATAGGTACGTGAGCACTAATTTTAAAGCTGCTTGTCTTCTTCTTCTCCATGGTTATACAATAAAATGATAACTTCACTCCTTTTATGCCCAACTATCTACCCAAACTTATTACAAAGTTTTTGAATTCACTTCCACTCATTCGTCGTAGAATCGAACAAGTTCTAGCTTCTACTTTGCTTCACAGACTTTAAGTACTCTACACTTGCCGCAGAAGTTGCTTGGTTCACACAACTTGCAATTATACTTGTGGCAATGGCAATGATAATCCTCCATATATCCACAAGCACCGCAATAGTCGCAGGTAAGTCCAAGTTGATTTTGTACGTTCATGTTCTCCAACTGAACTTCAGGCAGCCTTTTCTTGGATAGCTTTGACACCTTCATCCGACAATCCTTTTGCAGCTTGATGATAGTTTTCTCACCATGACATTCCTCACATGGTGATAGGGCTGTGTTGATGTTGTCCATCTCCTGAAGCAGTGTCTCCCATTCACCATCATTCATGTTGATGTAATATGTGTATTCTTTCCCTTCAAACCGTGACGTGCGCACAAAGCTCACATAACGCATATCCAAGTATGAAATGACTTCAAGCCACTTTGTTGGCGTTAAGTATAGTTTGAAGCCAATGTCACGCAAATTTTTCAAGCTTTGACATATAATCTTCCACAAAGATGGTGAATAAGCACACCATCTCTCTCCACGTGTGATGCGTAGAAATGGCCCATATTCTCCATGCTCCACAGTAATAGTTAAGTTGGCACTAATTTTAAAGCTGCTTGTCTTGTTCTCCATGGCTGCACAATGAACTGATGAGGAGTTCACTCCCCTTTATACCCAACTATTTGCTGAGTCATCAAACATCTTGCAAAGCTTTGAATTCACTTCAACTCGTCCATGGTTGAATCGAACAAGTTCTGATACCTTCGTCGTCAATGGAATGTCATCATCATAATGAAAAATGATTCTTGCAGCTACATCTAACATGAGCTCAACTGCCCAAATTGTATTCGCGTTGATAAATGCTGAATCAATGTCGTAAGTTAATGGCAAATGTAGGTCTTCACATTCATGCAGAAACGATTGGATGAATTTATCTCTTGGAATGGTCTTTCCAACAGCTTCCCAATGCTGATGCAAATTCTTCACTTGCAACATCCAATCCGATTCAAAAGCAGGAAGCTTTGAAAACACATAGTCAGCATAATTCACTTTGAAGACGTCATCCATGGTCTCTCCACATCGGTGAAGAAGTAATGTTGACATTGTGAATGGGGTTTTTTCTCCTCACTCATACATTTATACCACTTCGATGGTATATGGTGTGTAACTTGTCAAAATTGTTAAAATGACTCAAAATTGTTAAAATTGCTGACTCAGCAGAATTTATCACTGCTTGGATATGAATCATTTCACCTACAGTTGTACAGTTGTACAGTTGGCAGTGAAGCATGACGATGGTATTCATCCGCCAATATGGTATTCATCCGCAAAATAACACACGGCCACTGTAAACTGAATCAAACAGTGACATTTTCATTCAAATCGGTCAACTATAGCGGAAGTTATCTCGTTTTTAAGTTAAAATGGTGACATGCTACAATTATGCATACAGCCACATGCGCAAACAGCCTGTGGTCACTTTATAGCTAAACTTTATATAAAACTGAATCAAACGGTGAAATTTTCATGCAAATCGGTCAACTATAACGAAAGTTATCTATTTTTAAGTTCAAACGGTGGTATGTTACAATTATGCATACAGCCACCGGTGTTAATAGCCTATGACTATTTAATGTTAAAACTAGATATAAAACCGAATCAAACGGTTAAAATTTTCATGCAAATCGATCAACTATAGCTTAAGTTATCCCCACTTTTTCACTTTTTACACAGTTAAAATGGCGGCATGTCACATTATGTATACAGCCACTGGTGCAAATAGCCTGTGACTACTTTATAACAAAACGTTACATGAAACTGAATCTTACAATGAAATTTTCATGCAAATCCGTCAACTATAGCGAAAGTTATTTCACTTTTTACACAGTTAAAATGGCGGCATGTCACATTATGCATACAGCCACCGGTGCAAATAGCCTGTGACTACTTTATAACAAAACGTTACATGAAACTGAATCAAACAAAGAAATTTTCATGCAAATCGACCAACCATAGCGAAAGTTATTTCACTTTTTCACTTTTTACACAGTTAAAATGGCGGCATGTCACATTATGCATACAGCCACCGGTGCAAATAGCCTAGGACTACTTTATAACAAAACTTTACATGAAACTGAATCAAACAGTAAAATTTTCATGCAAATCGGTCAACTATAACGAAAGTTATCCCACTTTTTCACTTTTTACACAGTTAAAATGGCGACATGTTACAAATATGCATACAGCAAAACCACTTACTGAAATGGCTGCCATTGTTGTTGTATCAATCGTTAACTTTTTTATCATGTTGTTGTTATGTGCGTGTATGCGTATGGAGACAGAGAAAAAAAATTGCCCTCCATCTGGCGGGGAGTTAACATACCTATGAGGGGAACTTATGAAATGAAACCCTCTGCCCTGGTGTTGGTATATGTGCGCGGGGAGAGAAATGCTTAAAAAAAAACCTTACCTTCCAATAGGCGCTTTATGGTGTCGTCGCCTTGAACTCATGTAAGCTTTTTTTTCGAAAAAAAAAACACCCTCACAAGCCTCCAATAAACATTTTCTTCCTTCCTTTAAAAAAAAAAAGTTCCACACTTCAACGGAAGTCCGTTATTTCAAATTACGAAAACAAAATGACGTTTCGTTTACGCACACTCTGTTGTGACGTTTACAGTTCATCATGACGTCATCTCAACACGCGCGCGCTCCATCCGAAAACTGAAGCAGATAGAAACAAACAGACAGAATGACGTCACTTCCGATCCAGACAGTATGACGTCACAAAGTGGGCTCATTCTGTCCTTTCCTACCTACTCTGGCCAATTTCCACAAGGGCTAAAAGTCATAAACGGGAGTGTAGTGCTGGTGAATGTTCTCAATGTAAATCATCGGAGTGGATTTTCTCAACCTTCCTAGTTTGTTTAATGCTCTTGGTTCAGCAGTACCACTTGTAGGTTGGGTTGCTGACCAAAAAGCGCTGTGTCGTTTGTTGAACTTTCGATTTCATTTTTAATTTGGAATTTCAAGATAAAATATCGACCTATTTATACTTACCTGTGAGGAGTAACATCTCACCTCGGAGTAATTTTTGCCGCAAAATGAATTTCCTGAGATTCTTAGTTCTGTTATTTATTTAGAAAGTGATACCAGGTGGTGAAAAAGCTTCCAATTTATACTTATAGTCAGGACTGAATCTTATGCCGCAACATTAAATTACCCGAGATTTCTTATCTGGCTGTTTTAATCGCCTGTTACATGAATGAAAATTAGAGCAAAAGAGATGTGGATTGGTTTCACTTCAGTACAGCGGCGAGTGCGATCGACGGAGATTAAACAATCAGATTAATGTTACTTATTATGGTTATCGTAGAGTCGGGTATTACAAGGAGGATAAAGATTGGTTGCAATTGTGGCTTTGATTCAGCAGCAGAAAGAAAGACAAATGGAGAAAATAGCGGAAAGCAAGAATGGCTGGGGGAGGGGGGGGGGGGGTGGTGAACAGGGGACAGAAAGATAAAAAACTGAAAAATACTGCGGGGGGGGAGCTGAACAGGGGGCAGAAAATATCAGGTAGGGGGAGGAAGATCATTTGCTCACCGGTCATTTGCTCACCGACCACCTGCTCACTGATCACTTGCTCACTGGTCACTTGCTCACCGGTTACTTGCTCACCAGTCACTTACTCACTGGCTACTTGCTCACTGGTCATTTGCTCACTGGTCACTTGCCCACCAGTCACTAGCTCACCGATCACTTGCTCACTGGCTACTAACTCACCGGTCACTTGCTCACTGGTCACTTACTCACTGGTCACTTGCTCACCGGTCACTACTCTACTTATTAGATAAAAGATATGATAATTTTAGTTTCTATCAGTGTATTCTAAAAACACTTATACAAAAAGAATAACACGTAAAAATATGTAAGCCTATGTAATGGTGAAATCTTTTAGCAATTAAAGAAACATTATTCAAGCTGTACTAGTATTTTCCAAACATGAACATATTTCCAAGGCTTGTTAGTAAACAATTAAACGAAGTCTGAGCAAATGAGCTACCCGTTCTCTGTATTATGGGCGCTGGAGTGGCAGGCTGGTCGTGTAGTCAAGCGTGATTGGCTGTTTGATTGGCAGGCTGGTCGTGTAGTCAAGCGTGATTGGCTGTGTGATTGGCAGGCTGGTCGTGTAGTCAAGCGTGATTGGCTGTGTGATTGGCAGGCTGGTCGTGTAGTCAAGCGTGATTGGCTGTGTGATTGGCAGGCTGGTCGTCTAGTCAAGCGTGATTGGCTGTGTGATTGGCAGGCTGGTCGTCTAGTCAAGCATGATTGGCTTTATGATTGACCGAATGGTCCTCTAGTCAAGCAGGATTGGCTGTATGATTGGCAGACTGGTCGTCTAGTCAAGCATGACTGGCTGCATGACTGGCAGGCTGGTCGTCTAGTCAAGCATGATTGGCTGTATGATTGGTCGGATGGTCCTCTAGTCAAGCAGGATTGGCTTTATGATTGGCAGACTGGTCGTCTAGTCAAGCATGACTGGCTGCATGACTGGCAGGCTGGTCGTCTAGTCAAGCATGATTGGATGTATGATTGACTATAGTCCGTGGTCAATATAAAGCTGTTGATCCGAGGAAACCAACCAACAAAAAAAACAAAACAACACAAACAAACAAACAAGACGACAATACTTTCCCATCACAGGTAACTGCGAAGAAATGCAAGTCAAACCTTTTTGGTGCAAAGAATACGCAACAACAACAACAAATGTTACTGGTTAGGCGAGAACTGCGAGTGTAATCGAAGGCCATAAATATATCAAAATTAAAATCTGGCAATGTCATGTGTCCGGTCCCATTCCATGTTCTTTGCTGGATTATCCAGATCTGTCCCGTTCTTGTCCACTTTTCCCTTCCATGTTTTGTGGATCTTCTCAGACAAGTCTCGTTTGATTCCGCTCCGCTCTTCCCTTCCATATTTTATGGATCTTCTCAGGCAAGTCCCGTTCCATTCCGCTCCACTCTTCCCTTCCATGTTTTATGGATCTTCTCAGACAAGTCTCGTTCCGTTCCGCTCCGCCTCCTTCTAGTTACCGGTAATGTAAAAATGACTTATGTAGTAAGAAAAACTAAACAATTCCCCCCGGTCGATTTGTTTTAAAACAAACAGACCCCCGGTCGATTTGTTTTGGGAAAGCCCTCCATAACAAAGAGACCTCCCCTATAATAAAATGACCCCCTCCAAATAATCATGTTTAAATATAAAATTAGTATTAGAGAAAAAAGATGCATATGGCTTTTAAATACTATTTTAAGCATTTTCTACCTCTTGATGTAGAAAATTATTATTTTGAGCCTTTGAAATGCCATTATTGAGCTTGGACAGATTTTTTGGTGACTGTATGTTAGTGGTGTTGGAAGTGTTTTCGTGTTTGAAAATGTAGATGTTATTGCTAAATAAATTATTGTTATTCATGGATATAGTTTTTATTTCAATAAAAGAAACTAATAAGGTGGCCATATATGGAAAGAAATAAAGAAATCAACAAAAAATAAGAGGGTTAACACATTTCAGGGGGGGGGGGGGTCTGTTTGTTTTAAAACAAATCGACCGAGGGGTCTGCTTGTTTTAAAACAAATCGACCAGGGGGGGGGGGGGTAGATTTATTTTGGGGGTCAAAGCGTTTCCTTACACCGGCCCTCGTATTCTCTCGCTCTGACAAAGGAGCTAGGCTTCTTCGAAAAGTTGCTGGTTACGCAGATCAGACGACCGCCAACCACTTAATGGTGTAATGAGTTTGTCCTCCCCCCACCCCCGCAGGTCCCCCTCCCCCACTCCAACCGGTTCATCGCGCCAAACTGGTTAACCATTGGTGTGAAGAGATGACGTAACACGCATGACGTAACAGTTGTGTTTAACATGTAGATAGATTAGAGATAAGCCTGACTGAGCACTTTTTTCGGCTGAAGAGTACTCTGTTATGACGCTTGTTGCCTTAAGATTCGATAAGATATGATAAGATATCACATGGTTTAATTTGCTGTCGCTTGCTGTGAAATGATTGCGGTGGTTGCGCAATTTTCTCTGTGACAGACGTGAGATTAAGACAGCATATCTCCGTTACGTACATGAAGTCTTCTGCCACCTAATGACGTGTCAGTTTTAGCAATGCACGAATTGCAAATGTTGTGTTTTTATTTTACGTAACGACCTGTTCATTTAAAGCGTTTACAAATTTGAAATCTTTTTATAAGGCCTATAAAAAGCCGTGGTCACAGGAACAGGTGAATAAATACCCTTATTTGTTTACATAACTTCTGTTGTGCATGCTTAACCATAGCCGTAGCCACCAGAGTGGGGGCCACAGTATCGTTCGCCTCCCCCCGTTACGAAAGTTTGCCCCCCCCCCCCAGTTGTAAAAACGTGGCTACGCCAAGGAAATAACATTTGTGGTGGCATGTGTCTGACGATATAAAAAGCACTACTCGTGGAAAGGGTGAAGGCAAACATTTTTGCTCCCAGTCGTTACGCTGTTCACTACACAGCTATTCACTTTTTAGTCGATTTCGTAAGCTACCAATTCCCCACTGCTGAACTCGTTTCCGGTGTAATAGGCTAGCTTACCCCCCCCCCCCCCCTGTACAGCTTCCACCGCGGGAGAGGGGGAGACTAGGCAGGCTAGGTTATCTTCCCCCCTCTGAGATATATTGCTCCCTCCCTACAAAACTCAACAAATGCCACAGAAATTTAATTTCAAAACTCTTTTATTTGATAAATGTTCAATTTTTAACAATAATAACCAAGTTTTGCCATTAAAAAATGCAACTGCCAATTTCCACAAGGGTTAAAGCTCATAAAGGGAGTGTAGTAATGGTGAATGTTCGCAATGTAAATAATCGGAATGGATTTTCGCCGCAAAAAGAATTTTCTGATATTCTTAGTTCTGTTATTTATTTAGTTACCCGGTGTGAGGAAATACTCTTCTCCCACAATACTTTTACCCCGGAAATAGTATTATATAATACTATTACCCCCGGGAATAGTGTTATGTAATACTATTACCCCCTGTATGATAATATCCCCCCCCCCCCACTGCCACTTTATAACACGTCATATTTTCGAACAAATTGGCATGAATGACAAGAATAGTATTCAGTTTATTGTACATATTTCTAAGCTGGCTGAAATATAGTGTCTACAATAAAATATGAAAAATATCGCTTCACACAGTAGCCAAATGTCCATAAAAAGCAGCTGTGCTGCACATACAATGTACCTAAAAATGGTATTTGAGTGGTTCAAAGTGGTCACTTTTATTCACCAAATAAATGCCTTCGCGGTTGGGTTTTTCGTTCACTTCCGTGTTCACGGGTCGAAAAGCAAGCCACTGTCGCTTGGTTGGAACCAACTCTCGTATGAACATCCGTCTTTGATGAAGAAATAACTACCCGAACACTCGCGTAACGTCTAAAATACATCTATATTAGATCGGTAATATCGGCAACTTCGTCGGCCGATGTATCGGTTGCACATAGGATTAACTATGGCCCGACGCATAATAGATATAGCGGCTTCGTACATCGGATATACATCGGGCCGATATATCTTTAATACGTCGGGCCACCGTCGGAAATAACCTTACAAATTCTTCGACGTCGGATACCAACTGTCGGCTATACGTCGGTTATACGTTTATATTCCGATGCATTTCCTACGAACTTCCGATGATTTCTATACGTATAAAATGCATATTTCCGAGGTTTTCCAACGCATTTCCGACCAAGTGACTATCGGAAAATATGCGTTTTTTAGACGTATAAAAATGCGTGTGCACATTTGAAAAAAAAAAGTTTCTAACCTTAACTGACCCATTGAACCCTTACCAACCATTCATAATTCACATATTCATACATACACCATAGCATATTAATATACAACTTAGCATATTTATATATTGCAACTGAACACTAGTACTTACTCGGGTTTGAACCGGGGACCTCTTGCATCCTAAGCGCGGAACATACCTCTACTCCACGGCGGCTGGGGCTGACTCGGCAGTGTAATTAAGTGGTCTAATGTTTCTATTTCGCCCCAAAAAGTTTACTTCTTACATTTTCGTTTTTTGTTACCGCTTGCGCTTTTAAATTTAGTTATTTGTATTTGTCTTTTCCTCCTTTATGTTTGCTGAGGGATAGTTTATTGAGGCAAATGATAATTTTCAAGTTTATTCATAATGCTCCGCTATTGATTCTTCATAATGTCCCCTACAAAACGTCAATCGATAAATTTCCGACGCCGAATAAGCATAGGAAAATATGCGTATAATATACGATTGCAATATCGGCATCTTTTTTCCGATGTATTTCCGACGTCGTTTATAAATAGGAAAATATGCGTTTTATAGACGTTTAAAAAATACGTATAATACGCGTTGGCAATATCGGCATCTTTTTTCCGACGCTGTGGAATATGTAGAGCACTCGTACACAACGCAATATATATATATATATATATATATATATATATATATATATATATATATATATATATATATATATATATATTCGAGTTATGCGTGAAATACACAAATTTAGAGATCCAGTGGAAATCGGTATATTTCCGACGTTTCACCAACAAATATAACTATATGTATAATATACGTATATATTTATACGCATATTACATGCTTGTAATATCTCAAATAAAACAAATAAAGTTCCGTCGGAATTCGGTATATTTCCGACGTATAGCCGATGCAGTGATATATTTGTATATTATACGATTATTGTAATGCGTCGGTTATACATCAGCAATATTTTTTTCAAAAACAAGTTTTGTTCCGTCGGAAGTTCGTCTATGTCAGACGTTGGGCCAACATATACAAATATATGTATAATATACGTATAATTAAATGCATCGAATATACGTATGCAATATCCGTTTCAATTTTTTTTTACCATTGGTCGGAAGTTTATCTATTTCCAACGTATAACCAATGCATAAAATAATATTTGAATATAATATTTAAAAAAAATTTCCAATTGATAGGAAGTTCGTCGAAAAAAGATGTCGGCCCGATGAATATTTGCCAACATCTATTAAACTGAGGAAAATAATCATCGGGCCAACGTCGGTAACCGATGAACTTCCGACGAATGGGGAAAAAATGGAAATTCGACTATTGCCAACCTATAACCGATGCATGGAAGCCGATGCCGACGTTTTAAGACCTTGTTTATACCGTTCCGACGTCGGCCCGACGTTACGCGAGTGTTCGGGTACACATGTATTTGGAGGGGGTGGGGGGGGGGTAAGAGTATCATACAGGGGGAAAGTATTACATGTTATGCAGAAATAATACTATTATCCCCCCGGGAATAGTATTATATAATACTATTCCGGGGGGGGGGGGGAGTAGTCCTGTTTGGGGGTAATAGTAAATCATTACACCAAGATTTCTTATCTAGCTGTTTTAATCGCATGTTACAATAGATAAATAAAAATTAAAGCAAAAGAGGTGTGGATTCGTTTTATTTCAATACAGCGGTGATGTGATTGCAACCGGCAATTTGACGGAGATTAAACAATCAGATTAACCTTAATAATTTTGGTTATCATAGAGTCGGATACTACAAGGAGGATAAAGACGGGTTGCAATTGTGGTTTTGATTCAGAAGCAGAAAGAAAGATAAATGCAGAAAAATAGGGGGAAGCTAGAATCTCAGCCTTATCTCAGTACAACTCGTGCAGAACACGGCTTTTCTCAGCCTTATCTCAGTACAACTCGTACAGAACACCGCTTTTCTCAGCCTTATCTCATAACAACTCGAACAGAACACGACTTTCCTCAGCCTTATCTCAGTACAACTCGTGCAGAACACGGCTTTTCTCAGCCTTATCTCAGTACAACTCGTGTAGAACACGGCTTTTCTCAGCCTTATCTCAGTACAACTCGTACAGAACACGGCTTTTCTCAGCCTTATCTCAGTACAACTCGTACAGAACACGGCTTTTCTCAGCTTATCCCAGTACAACTCGTGCAAAACACGGATTTTCTCAGCCTTATCTCAGTACAACTCGTACAGAACACGGCTTTTCTCAGCCTTATTTCAGTACAACTCGTACAGAACACGGCTTTTCTCAGCCTTATCTCAGTACAACTCGCAAAGAACACCGCTTTTCTCAGCCTTATCTCAGTACAACTCGTACAAAACACGGCTTTTCTCAGCCTTATCTCAGTACAACTCGCAAAGAACACCGCTTTTCTCAGCCTTATCTCAGTACAACTCGTACAGAACACGGCTTTTCTCAGCCTTATCTCAGTACAATTCGTACAGAACACGGCTTTTCTCAGCCTTATCTCAGTACAACTCGTACAGAACACGGCTTTTCTCAGCCTTATCTCAGTACAACTCGTGTAGAACACGGCTTTTCTCAGCCTTATTTCAGTACAATTCGTACAGAACACGGCTTTTCTCAGCCTTATCTCAGTACAACTCGCAAAGAACACCGCTTTTCTCAGCCTTATCTCAGTACAACTCGCAAAGAACACCGCTTTTCTCAGCCTTATCTCAGTACAACTCGCAAAGAACACGGCTTTTCTCAGCCTTATCTCAGTACAAGTCGTACAGAACACGGCTTTTCTCAGCCTTATCTCAGTACAACTCGTACAGAACACCGCTTTTCTCAGCCTTATCTCAGTACAACTCGTATAGAACACGGCTTTTCTCAGCCTTATCTCAGTACAACTCGTGGAAAACACGGCTTTTCTCAACCTTATCTCAGTACAACTCGTGCAGAACTCGGCTTTTCTCAGCCTTATCTCAGTACAACTCGTACAGAACACGGCTTTTCTCAGCCTTATTTCAATCAACCCCACTGCTTTTTGATGTTTCGATTGTTAAATGTTTCACCAAGACTCGGTTCACTTCAGTATTCGCGACACACTGGAGTCCAGCCTGAAGTTATAACCATCACATCCTCAAAGTGTATTCACGAGATGATGAGCGAAATTTTGGTAAATGGTATTCTGTGCTGTAGATGGTTGTGGTATGGTTTTTAATGTGGTAATATTCTGAAGCCATGTTTGAACTCATTCCTGGACAACTCGTTTCTGGCCAATTGGCCACTACTGGACTTGTTTTCGGACAAATCGCTACTACTGAACTCGTTTCTGGCCAATTGGCCACGACTGAACTCGTTTTCGGACAATTCGCCACTGCTTAACTCGTTTTTAGACAATTCGCCACTACTGGACTCGTTTTCGGACAATTGGCCACTACTGAATTCATTTTCGGACAATTCGCTACTACTGAACTCGGCTCCAGACAAGGATAACATAATAGCAGTCGTGTTATCCTCACGAGGTCTGCCAAATGTCCAGGAAAGAAATCGACATTTTGTTAAAGCGGAGACAAAACAAGCACTTCACGAGAACCACAAATACCAATAAGAACACCTTCCAGCACTTCCGGTGTTTCTCAAGAGAAAATTAATAGAGAAAAGTCAGACCAAATATCGTTGCCTTCACTTCGTTCGGCGCCAGAGCTTATGTCATAGAACCGTGTGTCTGATCATGTCATAGAACCGTGTGTCCGATCATGTCATAGAACCGTGTGTCCGATCGTGTCATAGAACCGTGTGTCCGATCGTGTCATAGAACCGTGTGTCCGATCGTGTCATAGAACCGTGCGTCCGATCGTGTCATAGAACCGTGTGTCCGATCGTGTCATAGAACCGTGTGTCCGATCGTGTCATAGAACCGTGTGTCCGATCATGTCATAGAACCGTGTGCCCGATCGTGTCATAGAACCGTTTGTCCGCTTGTGTCATAGAACCGTGTGCCCGATCATGTCATAGAACCGTGTGTCCGATCGTGTCATAGAACCGTGTGTCCGATCATGTCCTAAAACCGTGTGTCCGATCGTTTCATAGAACCGTGTGTCCAATCGTGTAATAGAACCGTGTGTCCGATCGTGTCATAGAACCGTGTGTCCGATCATGTGCAGAAATCATCAGAATTTTACCCCAGAAAATAAAACAAAGGTTAAAGAAACATTGTCGACTTGAGAGATGAACTTGCTCCCCAAATAGATGTTCTCGGACGGCAGTGATTCCAGCGGCGAGGTAGCTATTTTAGGCAAATCACCGCCAAATTACACAGAATGGCATAAAATGCGGTTCACGCAGAGTGCCAGTTTTGTTTAAAAGAAGGTATTTTTCATTCAGTACTCCGCTTTTCCTACAAAAAGCGGGTTTGTTTTGGAATTTCACTCCGCATTTGATTAAAAATAGGCTGATTAACAAGCCTCATTTAGGGGTCGTTTAAACAGCCATGAACACGCATGGTTACCTATTGGTACGTGAGTGTCCCCCCCCCGCCCCCACCAAAGCCATGAACACGCATGGTTACCTATTGGTACGTGAGTGCCCCCCCCCCCCGCCCCCACCAAAGCAATGAACACGCATGGTTACCTATTGGCACGTGAGTGCCCCCCCACCCGAGTCATGGACATGCATGGCTACCTGTTGGCACGTGAGTGCTCCGCCTGCTCCCCCCCCCCCCCCCACCCGAGTCATAGAAGCGCATGGTTATCTGTTTGTACGCGACTTTCCCGGCTGGGGAAATTATCGCCAAAACCCGCTTTAAATTACTTTCAAGAATTGCCTAACAAGGGAGATGACACGCAGACGAATGCCTCAACACATTTGCTTACGAACAGGAAAAGTTATCTGTCCCTTTTTCCGCTTGTAGGTGTTTTCCGGACACCTTTAGATTTCCGGGCACCTGTAGATTTCCGGACACCAGTATGATCTGTATGTGAACAGCTTCCGCACTTGCACCTGTAGCTCTAGGACTTGTTGCTTTGTTTTGCCACGGCAGCTGCCAACAAAAGACAAACGTCTCGCATCTTCATTATCTGTAGCAATTCGGACATACGTCTATCATGTCATCCATTTCTGTTTTAATGACCCAGTCTCTCACCAACACACAGAGCCTCACACTGGGCCTCACACTGGGCCACACTTCACGACACAATCTTATTACCACAAATAGTGACATATATAATATCAGTGAGCCACAGGGAGAGATGAGTGCTATGGCCTCTGACATTCTACTCCCTGGCATCAGGAAATACGACACTTCTTCATCCCCTGAATCAAACATTTAAAACACCCATTTTACATAGCCGCGGAAAATGCCACACTGCTGTCTTAATTTGAATCGACATGAGATTAAATTGTGGACATAGCTTGATGTAAGTTTTGTTAATGTTTCGACAAATTTCCCTGTCAGTTTTGCAACGACAATACGGAAGTACATTTCTCAGTGGTCACGAATTTACTGTCGAACCGTCAATCATACTGCCGCGTACCCCACACTACCGTGTCAGAAACGCTGTCCCGTCAGAGTCATGCTTTCTATGATTTTACCGTTAATTTAAACCTCTCAAATGGTCATTACTTCAGAGACGTATTCAAAACGAGAAAGGGCTGCTGGCAGAGTTTCGAGAATTTGCTTCCAAGAACGAAAAATTATCCATGGAAGAAGAGAAATTATATAGAATTATATAGAATTTGAAGTAATTTGGTTAACTATTTTATTCTGATTATTTTATTCATTATAAATATAAACTACCGGACAGTTAATTATATCATGATGCTATCTTGTTGCAGCCAGAGACACACGAAGTAACAATATCAGTGTCAATATCATTGTCAATATCAGTGTCAATATCAATACAATAAACAAGCAAAATATAAACAAATAAAGAGTAATAATAAAAAGTATTATTACATAAAAAACTGAAATGGTTAACAAGAAATGAGGTCATTTTAGTTTTATATCGACACAGACATTTGGGAAAGAGTACAGATAATGAACGCGAGCTCTGTGGGAATTATTATTTCAATTAATAGGGCTGCGAAATGCCAATGAAAACCCATCGTAGACCCGCTAAGCGTCCCCTGGCGGGAAGGGAAGGACACTTGCTGAATCGGACAATACTGGAGAAATTGTCTCACTCTGTCTTCTAGGGAATCCCCGCCGTTAAATCACAGCAATTCTTGTATTAATTCTCTTAATCAATTGAAGAAATCACATGCGTCTTTTGTTGACAAAACGTTATGGGTTTAAAAAGAAAGAAAGCGGTTTTCTTGTTTACTATGAATGATAAATAATTTTCCAGAAAAATCTGGCCTTACGGTAGTGTGTGTTTGGGTGCGGGGGCGGGGGGAAGGGGGGCACATTGACTGGGAAATATTTCATCGTGGGTAGAAATAGAGGACGCATAGCGTACTGCAATAAAGACAACAACCGTCTCAGAAATTGACATTTAGTTTAAAAAATTATAAAGGTGGTAACTTCAGCGTGCGTTTGAAAACGAACAAACGATGAGAAATTGTTAGGGCAGAGCGAAACTGTTTGAGAGAAAAGTCAGGGCAGAGCGAAACTATGTGAGAGAAAAGTCAGGGCAGAGCGAAACTGTGTGAGAGAAAAGTCAGGGCAGAGCGAAACTGTTTGGGAGAAAAGTCAGGAGAGAGCGAAACTGTTTGAGAGAAAAGTCAGGGCAGAGCGAAACTGTTTGAGAGAAAAGTCAGGGCAGAGCGAAACTTTGAGAGAACAGTCAGGGCAGAGCGAAACTGTTTGAGAGAAAAGGTCAGGGCAGAGCGAAACTTTCTGAGAAAAGGTCAGGGCAGAGTGAAAGTTTTTGAGAAAAGGTCAGGGCAGAGCAAAACTTTCTGAGAAAAGGTTAGGGCAGAGCGAAACTTTTTGAGAAAAGGTCAGGGCAGAGCGAAACTTTTTGAGAAAAGCTCAGGGCAGAGCGAAACGTTTTGAGAAAAAGTCAGGGCAGAGCGAAACTTTCTGAGAAAGGGTCAGGGCAGAGCGAAACTTTTTGAAAAAAGGTCAGGGCAGAGCAAAACTGTTTGAAAAAAGAGTCAAGTCGTAACTGTTGTGGTGTGTTGTTATAATTATTATTTCAATTACAAACTTGAAAGAAAGCTTTGTCACCTTTATTCAATGTATTTCTGAAGTGTAAGCCTATTTGCCAGATGAATTTGATGTTCACAGAAATCAAGAGATATGTCTTATCGGTTGCGCCATCACTGACAACAGCCACTCTCTCAAACCCTGTCAATCATGTCAGCCATGTTCTCCATCTCAAACCTGTCGCATGTAACCATCCACTTCACATCGTATTTATCCCGACTTCTCTCCATAATTGTAAGACAGATACATCTTTTTAGAGTACGATCCACTTTGGTCAAGCACAACCCACCGTGGTCAAGCACAGCCCACCGTGGTCAAGCACGACCCACTGTGATCAAGCACAACCCACTGTGGTCAAGCACGACTCACTGTGGTCAAACACAACCCACTGTGGTCAAGCACGACCCACTGTGGTCAAGCATAACCCACTGTGGTCAAGCACGACCCACTGTGGTCAAACACAACCCACCGTGGTCAAGCACAGCCCACCGTGGTCAAGCACGACCCACTGTGGTCAAGCATAACCCACTGTGGTCTAGCACGACTCACTGTGGTCAAACACAACCCACTGTGGTCAAGCACGACCCACTATAGTCAAGCATAACCCACTGTGGTCAAGCACGACCCACTGTGGTCAAACACAACCCACTGTGGTCAAGCACGACCCACTGTGGTCAAGCACAACCTTTCACACCAGAGGCTGGCCTAAAAAATTGGATTCAGTTCATAGGTGGGAAGGTGTCACATGATGCATTCTTCATGTCTCTTGATATCAACTACGTGTTATGTGATACATATTTCATGTCAACATTTACTAAAAAGAATTGAATGTGAGCTCTGGTCCAGTTTGAACACCCATTGAAATATGTCCAGTCATAGAAATGTAATTAGAGCGGACGTGGTCAGCATGTCATTGGTATATCAGATAACAGAAACGTGTATCGAAACTCCTGCTGTTTAATCGGCCAGTTATGGAATTTATATCGCATTTTGATCAATGCAGAGAAATCTTGAATTCGCTGTGTTGTTTGACTTGGCGTGATAAGGAAAGGAAACCCGAGTGGACACCCTGCGATGGACACGTCATTAAATCTGACAAGATATGATTACGCCTCATGGAGGCCAGGGCCTTCTCGGAAAAAAACTCACAAATTCAAACATCATTTGAATTTAGCCTGATCAGTTTTTTTTTAAATTCGGCATTGTAGAGTTTTATTCGTGCAAAAGGTGCTGATACACATGCCATTTCCCCCAACCAGTAGGACTTCGGAACAAAATGATTTCGGAGCGATAGGACTTCGGAGCGATAGGACTTCGGAGCAAAACGATTTCGGAGCGAAAGATAGGACTTCGCAGCGATAGGATTTCGAAGCGATAAGACTTCGGAGCGAATTGATTTCGGAGCGACATGACCTATGAGCGATAAGAATTGGGAGAGATAGGACTCCCTAGCGATAGGATTTCGGGGGTACTGCCACTTCCAGCTTATGGGCCTTCGGGGATGGGCAGTTTTCAATCTTTAAAATTCGTTGTTCGTCTTGTATACATTGCTATCTTAAAGAAGCGCATTTCTAGTCCTACTTGGACTAATGTTTGTTTCAGTAGAACGTATTGCTTTAAAATAAACTATATTGAAATTTTCTGAAAGTCGCCCAGATCGAGAATCAAAACGGGACGCGTCTGAGGACATTTATGCCGGATTTGCTGTGAAGAATTACAAACTCTATCTCTCGAAAATAACGATGTACCGATGGCGAGTTTTAATGTTTTCGCTCCTTTGATCTCCATAGGAACGAAGATGCAATCACTTTTAAAAGTTACACTTTTCCTCCAAGGAGGCAATTATTCTGTGTTTCCATCATAGAAATGGCCTAATTACGCCAGCCTTATATAACAGTTCACATATTCATTAAAGTAAACACGTCATTTTATACAAAAGCGCCACATGTATTGTCGGCACTTACAGCTGAAGTTTGCTTAAAATGAATGACACACAATTTAGTTTCTTTTACCAGGGTGCCATTTTCAAACTTTTTTTATAAACAAGCCTGTTGAGCCCCCCCCTCCCAACCCCCTACGGATTTAGTAATGGAATGGTACGAGTCTCCACTCAACGCTGGCTTATTTATCAAATAATGCGATAAACAGCGGGCCCTAAAGTCACGTCTTCCAAAAGATGTTCATCGGTCCGTTACGCTGTCTGTCGGTTTGCAAAGCCTCACAACAGCTATTTCAATGTAATCCAAAGACAACACTGCTATTTCAATACATTATTAGTTATTTAGTACTTGCTAAATTGAACAAAAGCAGCAATCATAATACCAGAGAAGGAAAACGAAATTGCACCTGAGTAAATCCCAGACATACGCCCGAGCGGACACACGCCTGAGAAGACACACGCCCGAGCGGACACACGCCCGAGCGGACACACGCCTAACAAGAAACACGCATGAGGTGACAAACGCCCGAACGGACACACGCCTGAGAAGAAACACGCCCGAGCGGACACACGCCTGAGAAGAAACACGCCCGAGCGGACACCCGCCTGAGAAGACACACGCCCGAGCGGACAGAACATCCACCATCTTGTTTAAAAATTGGGATAAAAACCTAATTCGGTCAACCAAAAACAAACAGAGGCTCAACATATTTGGTCTTTTAAAAATAGTGTTAAGATATAATGGGAGTTTGGTATACCTCATGCTTTCAGATTTGGTTCAGGCCTGGTCATTTTGTTTTGTTTTGTTTACTTATTATTTGTTATCTTTATCAGAGATATTGACAAAAAATAACCAAGTTACAAGCTTTATATCCTGAGCCATAATGGTTTCATAAGTCCAAGAGGGTTTAGGGCGGGGGGGGGGGGGGAGAGAGTTCGGGAAGAGGGTGAAAAAAGTGATTATTTGCGAATTGCACAAATATTTGTTCTTGATCAACCCGCGCCATGAGGTGTAGTTACGTATGAGATTTAGGTTATTTTATGACCACTTATATTATTATTGCTAAAGAAATCACCAACACTTCAAGAGTGTCAGTGATCTATTGCTAATTGGGGCATTCATTTCAGAACCTTAACTCAAGAGAAACTTCACAAGGGATGATGACGAGGACGCCTTCCTGCTTGATAAGGGGAGGGGCTGTGACAGGCATCCAACAACCGCCTAACAACATAATAGGTGAAGACATGTGAACACTGAAATCTCCTAAACATAAAATATGTCCCAGACTTCACTTCTTTTTTTGCAGCGTTTTAAATCTCCAAATTGGGAAGACCCCATTTTAAAAACATCTGCTTCGGATTTTGTCTCATTTCGACAACATTGCCTCTCTTTTCACTGTGGGCTTTGGCTGATATAATGGACGCGACTGATCGCCTTCAGCTTTCCATTTTGCTGACCATTTAGCAGACTTTAAGTTTGCCAAATGTTTTGAATGAACCCGTGATATAAACCCTTGCCGTGACCGCCGGGAAGTCAATAACACTCCGTGCGCTTCTTCGCAAATCATTTTAAGCGTATAAAATTTCTTACGACATTTCTTAATGTCTGCGCATCAGGAAGGTTTTAATGCATGGGAGCAGTTGTGGAGCATTTTATAGCTTTTTTATATACCTTAAATGGCTATTTTTCTTAATTTCAATGGCCTGATTTAGTGCACTTTATCTGCTTCAAAGCTTCACGAACAATTCAGCAGCAAATGTAAGTGCTGGTAAGTGAAGTGACGTTATAGCACAGTAAGTATAGCACAGTATTTAAGTGCGTCCAATCACACAATTCTACCCCAGGAATCTAGTTCTTTATTCCCTACAACAGACAAAAAATTCCTATTCATTTGCACTCAGTTTCATGAGCTAATAAATGTTATATCTTAAGGGGCCATACATAAAGTTTGTACTCACATTTTAAGATTTATTCCCCCCGTCCCCTCTCCGCAAGCAAAATGTAGGACATAATCCATTGGCCATCACATAAGTGAGTCCATAAGCCTGGAACCCTCTCCCCTCCCTGGTGGAGAGCCATTACGTATTTGAATTTTAGTTAACGGTGCTGAAAGGTTAAAAACGAAACGCAACTTCCTGTTACTGCTGCATTGCTTCAGCAGTAACGGGCGGGGGGGGGGGGGGATGGGGGTGTGGTGTGGGGTGGCAGGGGAAGGAGTGATAATATTCGCAACTCGAAGAGGCGGTTTCGATTTAAAAAGATATCTAATGATTATGTGTACATCATGTTTTAATCCCCGAAATGAAAAAAAAAAAAAAAAAAAACACACAAAAGAAACCAAGGAAACCGTGTCTTTTAATTTTGCAGAAATAATCTGTTCGTAGTTTGTAAATCAGTTCCCTGCCTCGAGATTACTTAATTAACCTTTATACCATTATAAAGGTCACGGTCACTTGGCTAAACGCATTCCAGTATGTCTCGACAGCTACTCATATTGAAGAAAGCCGCACAATTCATTGAAAACAAGATTATATTATGGTATTTTTAGCATTAAGAAAATGTCAACTAGAAAATAATGAGCAATCTTTTCCCTATAAACTAGGCCTGAATTACTTAATATTTAGCCAAAACTCATTCCGAAATTTTTTTCTTGTGTTTCTGGCATTTTTTGCTTATTTGTGCAACAACGGGCAAACTGTGGAAAAAATTGAATAGCACTAGTTAAGTGTCACTGATCAGCTACTCAGCTCTAAGGCTGCCCGTGACCTCGGGCTACCACCCACATAACACACTACATCTTACTGGATTTGAATGAAACCTTCAAAAATGCAAAACAACATTGCTATGGATAATCGCTATGGATAACCGATGAGTCACTGTTAGCTATGGTCGCAATCACTTGCCAACAGTCTCATTTTCAGTCACTTTTCAGTCGCTTTTCAGCTTATGTCACTTTTCAGCAAAACGTTTTCTCATCAGAACTAGTGGTTTGAATCAAACAACAGAGTGACTCGAACTCGGAGAGGATTTCTGCGCAGTTCTCCTCTACGTCCTTGTCCAAGTCACCAATGTTCTGAACAACAGTGTAAAGCTTCTGAAATTCGCCGTATATTTCGATGACATGGCACAAGGGCATCCAGAGAAATGACTCCACCGTCGGGATATGGGTCACTTCCGTCTGGGATTCCAGAAACGTCAACCAGTCAGTATTTGTGTCCAGTTGGTTTAGAACATCGAGAGCTAGGGGAAGCCCCTTTATGTATGAACCGTAGCAGCTAGCTATCAGGGCGATCTAAAAAATAAACGGATCAAAATCATACAAATTGTTGTGAATTTTTGAAACTCTTGGCTTAATGAAACACAGTCTTTGTATTTGTGTATCAGTATAATAATAATAATAATAATAATAATAATAATAATAATAATAATAATAATAATAATAATAATAATAATAATAATAATAATAATAATAATAATAATAATAATAATAATAATAATAATAATAATAACGACAATAATAATAATTATAATAAGATACGAAAAATATATTATTAAAAATGTTTGATCTGTGCTCACCTTGCTGTGGTACATTCTGATTAGCTGAGTCAGGGCAAGTTTTTCGTCGGAGTGGCTATGTATCTGTGTGGAGTGGCTATTTATCTGGGTGCAGAGGAACTGTGAAATACTGGTTAGCTGTAATAAAATGAAAAGAAGAAATTAATTTTCGATCTGGCCTAAATGCGAGCTTTAAAAAAGGTATTTCTATAAAGGATATTTTATAAGAGTTTTTAATTAAAAAAAACAGAAACTTTCTTAACTTTTTCACATGTTTATTTCTTACACGTTTCTAATACTTCTTTTTTTCTTTGTTCCGTTTCAGCAACGGGCACTCTTATACTTCAGCTGCATCATTCAGCATTTACATTAGCAAGGTGGCGAAAAATCCACATAAATTGACACATAATGCACTCACTCGCTCGATGTTCTGGAAGAGTGCAGTGAACTGTTCCGGAACGAGGACATTGTGGAATCGCAGCGGTCGTGAATAAAGGTGGATCCCCTGCGTCATGAAGACCACGTACTTCTCCTCGCATCCGGAGATTTCTCTCACTGGATTATCCCGATCCCGATCACTCTGGTATCCATGGTCACTACCCGAGGTCGCGGAGATTTCGCTTTCCGGGTGGGCGATCGAGACATCGGCACAAGGATCTGTGGGCTTCTGAATTTTAGAGAAAAAATTATTATTATTATTATTATTATTATTATTATTATTATTATTATTATTATTATTATTATTATTATTATTATTATTATTATTATTATTATTATTATTATTATTATTATTATTATTATTGTGTGTACAGCTACATTTGTAAATTGAAGCATTTTTGTTTCACATTTTTACTCTCGTACCCTTACTCAAAGCTATAGTCTCATTACAAGACGAAAGAGTGCGTTTTTACGTTGAATTTTTAATATTCTGTATAAATAATTTCTGAAGTTTGTTTTATAATTGCATGCACTCACCTCAGTGTTTGGTTCTTGTAGACTCGCAGGCAAGTTGGACATCTTCTGGATGAGCATGGGCATACATTGGACCGATGAGTCGAGGTAAGAGCCGTCGTTTTCATACGACTCAGTATGTGGTAAATATAGGCTATAGTCGGACTCTACACAGGGTGACAGCAAACTGTACTCGTATTCCGTGCAAGGTGAAAACACGCTCAGATCGGAAAGCAAAGATTCGAATTCGAGATCAGATTCACTAATTCTTGAGCGGAAACATTCGATGTTTCTCGGTGAGTTTTCAGACAACGTCGCTTGAAAACTCGACAGCTCTTTTCTGGAGTGTGACAGCGCAGAGTCATCTAAAACGTAGACATTTTTTTCATAGCTATCGTCTTCTTCAGAAATTGGATAAAAGGATTCGTCGTTGTCAAACATTGCGCAGCCCCACATCGGGTCTGTCACCTGCCATTTCGAGCCACTCTTCACCAGTTTTAATTTGACATTTGAGTGTTTTGAAGGATTCCCACTGGTTGAGACATCGGTGAGTGGTAGAGGTTCGATCCCGGAAATGTCACCATCGTCCTTTTGTTCATCTACAAAGCTGAAATCTCGGTCAGTGTCATCCGAATAATATTCTGAAGACAACAGCACACTCTCGTCGGGTGACAGAAAATGAGCAGCGCCAGAAGGGCGTGTCACTCGGTGCTGCCTTGGGGTACTGAACTTCGGCTCGCTGTTCGGTTTCGCTGTACACTCGTGCTGTTCTGTTACAGGTTCTTGAGTATTCGGCATAGAAAGCGATTCTTCTGCCACGCTGGATTCTTGTAGTTCAGCGGAACTTTCCTCCTTTCCTGCTTCGCTTTTTCCACTTTCATGAATTAATTTGGAGTCATCAAAACCGGTCCTGTAACTGTGTTCGGTCGTTGACGTGAATGACATGGAATGTGTGTCACGTGATTCGGTGCTCCCCTGTGATTGGTCTACAAAGCTTTCAGTTTCGTCTTCTTCACCGGAAGTCGGTGTCTGGCATTGCGACAACCACGCCAGTATCGGCAAGCTGTTGGACTTACCGTTGTCTGACTTCCCCTCGTGGGTAGGTGTGAACACAATGGATTCACTTTGAGGTCTGGGCACGACAGTATGCCTCGCATCCTGAGCGAAATATTCCAGCCTTGGATCCACGTATACATGGCGTTTAAATGCCCGCTTAAGGCGCTTCATCTCACCATTTATGGCTTCCTTCATGTACCGGGCGCGCATTTCACTATAAACTGATTTTGTGCTTTTCGGATCTCCACAGCAATAGTCGTAGTTTTGGGATACGGTCGCAAGTGGCGATCGCACGGAGTGTTCCTCGCTCATGGACCGCACGGAGTGTTCCTCGCTCATGGGCGCTTGTGATGTGTTGCCCGACATGTTGCTCATATCTGTGGGCGAAGTGAAGGCTTCCGAATGTGCCATTTTGTTCGAGTGCGTTGTAACTCGTGATCGTTTGTGGAGTGACGTTGTAGCACGCGACAGGTTGTGGAGTGACGTTGTAGCACGCGACAGGTTGTGGAGTGACGTTGTAGCACGTGACAGAGTGTGGAGTGACGTTGTAGCACGCGACAGGTTGTGGAGTGACGTTGTAGCACGTGACAGGTTGTGGAGTGACGTTGTAGCACGTGACAGGTTGTGAAGTGACGTTGTAGCACGTGACAGGTTGTGGAGTGACGTTGTAGATGTTCCTTCTATGATGCGCCGCGGCCGCCTCACTTCTATGCTCAGAGATTTCTTACAGTTTCTACAATAAGTCACGACGTATACGCCATCATATTTAAGTATAATAAACAAATTAAATCACACTTTAAAATGCTAATTATTCAGTAAACTATAAACTTATTAGCTGCTTAGTATCAAACATCTGTAGTTATACAAATAATTGTACAAATTTATAGTGTACCTAATTAAAGTGGCGATTTCTGTGGCTGTTGCGTCATACACTCGGCGTTCGTCAACTGCGTAAAGTGCGTCACCGACTGCAAGCCCAAGCTGTTCTGCCTGACCCCCTGCCTTCACCCGACTTATTAATACCGGTCGGCTGCCTTTCACGGATAAACCAAACTTTTCTTTCTTCGCCAGGGTCACCTGTAGCAAAATGGACAACTTGTGTGATATCTTGTTCAATCAAAGTAATTAACTGCAGGATTAACTTAATCACTGTCTTAAAGATGTAAGCTATATCGATTGCACCTAGCAGCCAAAACTCTTGGAGGTTAAAGCAAATTTGTTAATTGCAATTGTAATTTGGTTCTGTTAATGCAAACGTCTTTTCAACGCATTATAAAGAGGTAAAAATGCTAAACAATACTGAAAGTTGGTCAGAATGCTAATTTGAAGCAATAATGTCACAATTTGAAGCAATAATTTTATAATTTGAAGCAATGACTGTATAATTGAAGCAATAATTGCATACTTTGAAGCAATAATTCAAGGCAACAGTTGTATAAAGATACCTTCAGACTCTCCCACTCCAGGTTGGGAATGTCAATCTCGTCCTGGGAACGCTTATAATAGGCATAAAAACTGTTCTCTTTGCCCATTTCCGGTTTCCATGGATACACTTTGTTTCCACTGGAAACACGGCATTGTTCGGTAGATAACCCACAGGAACCACTCCTCTTGATCTGAAATCAACACCGAGAAATCCTGGTATTAAAAAGATATTGATGAAATATAAAAATAACTGAAAAATAATTAAAAAAAAAATAATTTGAGCATTGTCCAGACACATCCCGCCCACCCAATAATATGTCTTCTTTCATCATATTACGTTACGTTACATCATATCATGTTACATTACATTGCGTTACATTATATTATGTAACATTACATTACGTTACGGTACATTATATCATGTTACGTTGCATTACGTTAATTTGTCAAAAATTATTAAAATAATACAGAAACAAAAATAAACAAATAAACTTTGAGAAATAATAAAAATTCGTACCAGGATATTATTGGAATCTCACCTTGTGTTTTCCACTCCGTGCAAATTTCATCAATTGCAATGCCGCGCAACCGGTGCTGATGCTGATTGAAACAAACACACGCGCAAAATGTGTTATATTTTCTTAGTGCTTTTATTTTGTCTTTATGAAAATTTCAAAGTTCTTCTGCGAACATATAAGCTTGTGAATTTACGAGTTGTTAAGCAACAACGCGACTAACTGCATCACTTGTAACCGCTCGGCGATACATAACCAGATTACAAAGTTTTTGTTGAGGAGAAAATATTGTGGCCATTGACATACCTTTTATCTAAATCTCTAGTATTGTATCGTTTTAAATCCATGTTTCAGATCTGAAAAATAAGAAATTGATCCTTATACGTTTTTGCACGGACCACGCAGACACACACATGTACACACACACGTACAGGCACACACATACGTACAGGCACACACACGTACAGACACACACACATACAGGCACACAACAGGCATGATATTTTTGTCACACGAGAAGCGAAGCATTTGTTGTGAGTAACGCATTTCTCGAGCAGGTTGCTCGCTGTTTTGGTCGGTCGTAGCGTGGCTGGAGAAAACCGTTCAGCTTCTTCTGTGTGTATAAACATGCGACATTGCTTTTTTCAGCATCGGAACAATGAATCTTTTTCTCGTTCCAGGAATTAAATGTGAAGTACTCGAGTCGCGGGGCCAAGCATAAACCCGTCATCATCATCGCACACCCGCGCCAGCTGGAAACGTAATTACGGTCCAATAAAAATAACAAGTTTTTATTAGCTTGCTCCTGGGTACTGAATGTAACTGAAAAGGGCAGTGAATTTTTGACACCCCCAGAGAACCAGGACCATCATCACGGGAGAACCAAGGCCATCATCACACAGGCAAGACCACTGCTTGGTTGGACTAGAAAACTTTATAGTCATTTTTATTGATTATAACATAACGATGCAGTCACATTAGATCGGAAAGCGTAGATCCAGGCCTGGCATCCACCTTCACGCCAGATTCTGGACACCTAGGCTACATCTCACAACACTCACGCTGCATTGTTTTTATACTGACACAAATGATTTGACCTTTAAAGGTCACCGCCTCACCTGCTTACATGAAATGGCGCATTAACAGAAATTAATCCCTTAATACTTGTGGTCTCCCCGTGCAGGTGAAGGCGAACGCGTCGCTAGCGTCCACAAGCTTTGGATCAATTCGCACACACATATGCTCTTTTGACCATCCCGTTTTTTATATTCCCATTTCATCAAACACTGACCAATTTCATAATTTCACGCTCTTCAACGTCAACCAAATCCCATTCAGCTGTCTAAGATGTAATAAAAGTAAGTGTTTTTTCTGGGCGTGCGCGGTCAATACACCACTACCGGTATCATAGATCATATAACCAGATAGATTCCTTTTTGTTTTCGCGGTATGTCGTTACATGAATTGGTCTGATTGCCATACTCTCCCACTCTGCCGTAAGAAACAAGGACACAAAAGAGACTCTGCCGTAAGAAACAAGGACACAAAAGAGAAGAACGATCCGCTGCTCTCACCGACACTCACTGCACAAACAGTTAGTTAGGCAACACCCGGTGACTTGATCATTTTGAAAAGAACTAAATAACAATTAAATTGAGGCAGTCTGGTCCGAATGATTTACGCGATTCATGCTGGGGTCTCTGAATTCAGTTAATTGATGGATATAGGTCTGTGAGCATCATTGGTTTAATATTGCCCTAATTAACACAAGAACGATAGCAAGCAATTTGTTTGTTACATTGTTGCATAATGGTTTACCTTTATGTTATGCTCTGTTTTGTGTAAAAAAAACAATAAATTCATTGTGAAGTCACAATGCTCACACCAAATAAACGAAAGTCAGAGAACTGGAACCAGTTGGTCAACGTTAATCTCGACTTTCGGAGAAATGGTTGGGTGGGGGCCCCCTCCCCTTCCTTTCCATCCCACGATGGAAAACACACTTGTTGCTCAAAATATTGTTAAAAAAGTAATTGTGAAATGCACTTGACATACCCGTGACTGGGAAAGCGCGAAGTTGTGACTCGTTCAGTGTGGTGCTTATCTGATGCCCACCAGCCAGGGTTTGCACTCTTATATACCAAAAACAACATTTTTGCCCGAACAGGCTGGATTTGGAGGATTTTTTATCAAAAAAAAACAGGACTTTAAAAATATAAAATTTTCGGTTTTAAAACATCTGGCACCCGGATAATAGGGAGCAAGATTCAGCATTGTAGATAAGCCTGACACTGAGCCTCTCTGGCAGCCACACAAGCAAAATATGCGGATAAAAATAGCTTTTCAAAATACCCGCCAACTTGGGCTGATCCGTTAATCTCCCTGAGGAGCGTCGTGTGCAATAGGTGTGGGGGATTACTCAGTCCCCTTTGTAGTAAGGTCAATCCAGGATTGCAATTAACGTGCTGTTTTTGAACTATTACAATTATCAGGGTTTTTTTTGGGATTTCGTTGAATTGCAGTTTTAAGAAAACACCGATTAAGCCTCGTGCACGTCTGACGCGCAATTCTATATACTGGAACCGTGTCAGGCACGAATGCTCTATAGGGGCAATACGAAGCATGGGGCGCCCCCCAAAGCTCCGTCCCTGCAAGGATCACAAATCACGGGGAGGGACGAAGGTATGACGCTAGCATCGAAGGGTGAATGTGTGGATCAATGCTAGCGTCACACGTTTGGTCGTCGTCCCGCCCGGGGAGGGACAAAAGATATAACGATCGCATCGGAGGGGGTCAATATGTGGATCGATGCTAGCGCCACACATTTGGTCTTCCTGCCCGGGGAGAGACAAAAGGTATGGCGCTCGCATCAATTCATTTCCGGAGGAGGTCAAAGATCGGGTCAAAAACTTTCTATGATGTACCATTTTGGAGATAAACAGCACGATTTCCTAAATTTTGCAAATGCGCATAGAACGCTACCCTTTCTTCGGATTCTGATAAAAACTCACACTGGAACTATACTGTTATAAAATAGGGGCTACAACTGATATCGTTCTGAAACGGAAAAAATAATGGTGAAAACTTAAATGACGTGACCACATTAAATTCAAAATTTGCCTACAAGTTGGCAGGTCAGCAGGGTTAGTAGGACCTATATATCCTGCAAATTTGAGTTCTTTACCTTTACGGTTGCGGGAAAAAAAAAAAACAAATAAAAACTGAAACAGAAACGTCCAGCCGTCTGGTACAATCTCATCGAATCCATCGTAAAAGCTTCAGCTGAAATTAACATTGAATTTGGTTGTAATTTCACAACACATCTAGTTAACGTTATATGTTAGTCGCTAATTTTTAATATTCGTCTGTTTAACGTTTTCAACTGAGCATCGAATAGACGTTGGGTAAACAACCGCCTTCGCCTTCATTTTTGGCTCTTGCTCACCCGCTTGTGTTTGTGTGTTGGCCGTTGCCTAGGTTATTTGCGTGCTCGGATGGCGAAGGCTGGGGGAAAGGTTGGCTCGTACCGGAAGCCTTCGTTTTTGGCTCGTGCTCAGCTGCTAGTAGTAGGGAAACGCCATTTCTACACCATGTGGCGTAGAATCGGCATTGGTTCTACGCCACCTATGACATCATACTGACGTCACAGGTGGCGTAGAATCGGCATGGGGAAGTGACGTCATAGTGACGTCATAGTGACGTCACAGGGTGGCATAGAACGGTCATGAGGTTTTTAGGACAGAGCGCGCGCGTGTTGGGATGACGTGAAAAAGACGTCATAAGTCACGTGATAAGTCACGTGAGAAGTCACCTTTTTTCACATTCATACACATACCGAGACAGATTGTTTTGCTTATCCACAATATGTGGCGGCCGCTGTGAGTGGCCAGGAGCCGAAGCTCATCAGCGCGTTTGGTGTGTAAGAGTGTTTTGATACGCCCATGGGCGTAATAAAACACTTGAGAGGGCTAGAAGGGTGATAGGTGTTTTGGCAGGATTTTTTAATGAGTTATTCTGAGACGACATTTAGAGCAGAGTTTGTGACGACATGTATGGCGTGTAAACGAAACGTCATTTATACCTTTGTTTACGCGATTGGAGTTAGAATAACTGACTTCCGTTAAAGTGTCAAAACGGAAAGCTTTTTTTTTTTTTTTTTTTTTTTTTTGAAAGGAGGGGGGGGGGGGGGGGGAGAAAATACTTGTTTATTTGAGGCTTGTGAGGTGTTTTTTTGGAAAAAAAATGTTGCAACCAATTCATATCATTGACCCAATGATATCATTGGGTCAATTTTCCTAAACGAATGATATCATTCGGTCAAGTGATTGTTTTAAATCAATAATTGATCCAAACAGGTATCGGCCGAGCGAAATCTATCAGTGTAAACAAACCAACCAGCTGTGCGAAATGTATCAGTGTTTACATCAATATACCAAAGCTATCATCACAGCAAAATACGAAAAAAGTCAATGAAATTTGATAAAATATTGAGACATTTTTCATCAAACAAAGATAATGTTTGTTAAAGAATAGATAAAGATTCGTTTGTTAGCACAGGAGGTTTCTTGGACCAAAGCTGTCAGATTACCGTATTTTTAAAAAGACACCCCTTACATTATTTCCGCCCGACATCAAATACTGATGTCACCGGGTCAGTTGAACTGTATATCACGATCACTATACTTATGTTTACCGTATTCTTTTAAAGACGTCACTCACAAAATTTTGACTCTAAATGAAAGAATGATATAATTGGGTCAGCAATAGTTATCAACAGATGGCATCACTAGACTGAAAACTATGTACCAGAATCATTTAAAGACGGCGCAGGCCATTTTCGTATTAGGAAGGACTGTTACCATTCTTAAACTTGTCTATTTGAAAAGTAGGGGGAAAGTGGGGGTTCTAAAACAGGAAGTGACGTCATAATGACGTCACGAGGTGTTTAAGAAGCCCCATGGGGTTTCTAAAACAGTGACGTCATAATGACGTCATATGGACGTGATATGGACGTGATATGGAGGTGATATGGGTGTCATATGGAGGTGATATGGAGGTGATATGGAGGTCATATGAACGTCATAATGACGTAATAGGGATAGTGGGCAGCCATTCAAACGGGCGGCCATTCAAACGGGTGACCATTCAAACGGGCAGTTGGGGCAGCTGAGGCAAACTTTTTTTTTTTTTTTTATCTCTCTCTCTCCACACACATAACACAGCAGACGGGCAGACGGACAGATTAAGCGTTTCATTTCATAAGTCAAGGTATTTTTAACCCAGACGGCAACTTTGTTTTGCTTTCTCAGACGGGCAGACGGACAGATCGGACACCTCCCCAAACGTACAAGTTCTCCATTTTATAAATAGAGAACTCATAGCTACATGGTTAGAGCTCACCTATAAGACCCCCTTAAAGTCAAAAGGGGGTATAAATAGGGGTATAAAAATAGCCCCCCTTTTTTTATTCTTTTTATTTTTTTTATTTTTTTTAATTTTTTTTAGCATTTCCCACACTCTCATGCATACACACACATACTAACACCATGACACGATTAGCGCTTATTTCGTATTAGTGGGTGGCCCTTAGAAGGGCCGGGAGGTTTTTGCTGCTGCTGCTGCTGCTGCTACCGGACTCTAGAACTCCAGAACATCTTGGACTGGCCTAGCGCAGTGTGTTAATTGCTGGCTGTTGAAAACAAAAGGATCTGTTTTCAGTCCACAGGTGAAGCATGCGGTCGTGTATTGATCAGCAAGCGCCATCGTCTGGGTCCAAAGTGCAGCACAGTAAATACACGATTGATGCCCGCAATCCACAGCAATAACACGATCAGGACTGAGCATGCAGCCGCATCCGATACATATGTCGAAGTCTTGTTGGAGGAAGAATCTTGCCCATGCTGGATACTCTTCCTCCTCAAGTCTTGATGGTATCGATTCCCCCAGCATTGTGCATCGGAAGTAAGCCTGGACGTAATGTCCTTCCTCGATATTTTGCAACCGCTTTCCGAGCGTTACCCTCCGGTTAAAAAAGACCGGAACACAGAGAACCTTGGCGTTGGCTGGGTCCGGCAGCATCTGGTAGAAAAAATATCTCACAGGCTGGTTCACTGGTGGTACCACCGGCACTTGCACCTCCCTGACTTCCCTGAGCGTGAGAGCATCGTTTAACGCAAAGAACAGCTCCATTGTCGTAGTGAAAGTTGAAAGCGGTTGTGAGCCTGAACTGAAATGACTAGCAGTTATATACCTCCTCAAGTGAGGACCCCCCTAGAGAAAGGACCCCCGCCTAGAGATAGAAGCAGACTGACTGCATAAAGTGAGGACCTGCCCCCCCCCCGGATACTCATAGATGTGCTCTGTCAGGACCCCCCTGGCCAGCATATAATGCGAGGATGGTTGCTAGTATGTAGTAGTATATAAATGGAGGTTAAAGGCCACATTTCCCAAAACAAGCAGCAAGATGTCTACAACTCGTACAATCACAGTGATGCGAAACGGCAAGGCAGTGACGCTGACAACAGAATGCTACAAGTGTTGGGTGTGGTTAGTTAATATCCAGGATAACCACACAACTGCCCGGTACACCACAATGCACCACTTCGTTACTGTTGCAAAACCTGCGGTGGTTTGCTATGGTACAAGTTTACGACAACACTGCCTGCACCAGAGAGAAGCACAGACTGCTAGTGGTGCGGTGCAACGCTGAGAAGCATCAAATATTACAATTTTCATCCTTTCAAGTGCTCAAGAAGACCTTTCACGATGGAGCAGTTTTACAGATACCAGTGTAGTTGCGGAAATCCGACTTGTTGGTGAAGAGCCAACTTACTAACATCTTTCGGCCCTTCTAAGGGCCATCCTCTGTTATGAAATGAAAACGCAAATTCTGTCTATGTATGAGTGTGTATAAAAGGGGGATGTCTGAGATTACATTTCAGCATTTCAGTTTCAGCAGTTGACGGAACAACAACCAGCTAAGATGAAACGTGAAGAGCATGGGAAAGGAGCAAAGAGACGAAAGATGGAAGAAGATGACATTTGGCCATACGGTCAAGTTCAGTATATGGAATGCAATGTGAAATTTCCATCTATGAATACTTATGAGACACAGACATGTAGTAAAGCTGAGATGAAAGGAGCAAAGAGACAAAAGATGGAAGAAGATGACATTTGGCCATAAGGCCAAGTTCAGTGTATGGAATGCAATGTGAAATTTCCATCTATGAATACTTATGAGGCACATGCATGCATACCAGCTGAGATGGAAAATGTACCTCATGAAGAACATGTTTAAAAGAAACAAAAGACAGGACAAGTAGGGAGAGGTAGAAGGGTTAGTCTTGGTGAAAAGGCGCAGGAAAAACGGTTTGAATCTGAGAATGGATCAGATTTACTGCTTGAAATGCGACAGCAAGAGAACCGTATCAAGACACATTTGTTGGAGACCTTAAACCATGGAATGAAATGGTACATTGTCGTGCATGCACGTTTCAAGAAACTGACAGCAAATGCTGAAGGTGTTATGGTAGAACAAGTGGATAATGCATTTATCAGCAGTCCAACATATACAGCGTACAATCCAGCAGATATTGAACAGGACTTGCCAGAAGCCTATAAAGAATTGTTTACTAAGTTTGACGAACATGAGCGACAAGGCTCTGGCTGGGTATTGGATAACATACTGTACACTCAAGTACACACAGCTATGTTGGTGCCTGTGGAAGCGAGTAGTTTTATTCCACTACCGAAGAAAGTGAAGAAAACAAAGAGTGTGATAAACATTAAGAATGATGACAACAAATGTTTCCTTTGGTCAGTATTGGCTTACCTTCACCCTCATGACGGCAACCCAAATCGCGTGAATCATTACAAACCATTTGAGAAGGAATTAAAGGTAGAGGGTATGACATTTCCGACACCAATTACTGACATTCCAAAGTTTGAAAAGGAGAACGATGTAGCCATCAACGTGTTTGGATATGAACAAGATGTAGTTGTTCCAATACAACTTAGTCGAAACGTCAGTGTGAGAGAAATCAACTTACTTCTGATTAGCAATGACAAGACGAGGCATTACTGCCTCATCAAGAATTTTAGCAGACTTATATGTTATCGATCAAAGCATAAGTGTGCATATTTTTATTGTTTCAACTGTCTTCACGGGTTTGCACGGCAACATCTTTAAGATAAACATCGTGAAGTGTGTGACAAGAATGGAGCACAGCATTTATCATTTCCCAAGGAGCCCTTCATCAAGTTCAAGAATGTAGCTAAACAACAGCAAGCACCTTTTGTGATTTATGCCCACTTTGAATGTTTCACACAAAAGCATGAAGAAGGGGACAAGTATCAAAATCATCGTCCAAACAGCTTTGCCTATGTGGTTGTGAGCTAGTACGACACACGCGCACCAGTCATGTATCAAGGAGACAATGCTGTGAAAGTCTTTTTAGACCATATGGTGAATGAACGGGATCGTATTGTACGTGGTTTAGAGCAGCCAAAGGAAATGGTGATGACTCGTGAAGACAAAGAGAATTTCAAGAACGCTGTTGATTGCTACATTTGTCATGAGCCTCTAGGAGCAGATCGTGTGAGAGATCATGACCACATCAATGGCAAATATCGCGGAGCTGCACATAGTGAATGCAACTTACAATTCCGACTTAGAAAGGATAAGCAAGAGGATAAAGATTCTTTTATCATTCCCGTGTTTTTCCACAATTTGCGAGGCTATGACAGTCACCTAATCATGGAGGAAATTGGGAAATTCAAAGGTGAAACGATAACAGTCATTGCCAACACCATTGAGAAATATATTGCATTCACCATGATCAATCTGAAATTTACAGACAGCTTTCAGTTCATGAGTACCTCTCTACAGAAGTTGGTATCCAACCTTGCAGCAGAAGGGAAAGATAACTTCTACAACATGACCTCTCACATTCACGATAGTGACCAACAAGATTTGTTGCTGAGAAAGGGAGTATACCCCTACGATTATGTGGACGAACCATCCAAGTTTGCTGAAACACAGCTACCATCAAAGGACAAGTTTTATAGTCAGCTTAGCGAAGAGGACATTAGCGATGAGGATTATGCGCATGCGCAGAAGGTGTGGGATACATTCAACTGTACCACATTTGGTGAATACCACGACCTGTACCTGAAATAAGATGTGTTATTACTAGTGGCGTGTTTGAAAATTTTCGTCAAGTGTGCCTCAACACGTATGAATTGGATTCTTCTCACTACTATACAGCACCAGGACTGTCGTGGGATGCAATGTTAAAAGCGACAAAGGTGAAGTTGGAATTGATCAATGACATTGACATGTACCAAATGGTTGAGCAAGGCATACGTGGAGGAATATCTGTGATCACACACAAGTATGCGAAAGCAAATAATCCCTACGTAGCAGATTACAATTCTGAGATACCAAACAACTATCTGATGTACCTCGACGCAAACAACTTGTATGGCTGGGCCATGTCACAAAGCATGCCGCAAAGAGGATTTATGTGGGTGAGCGAGCCAGAATCCCTCGACTTCATGGATGTGGATGAAGATGATGACATTGGATTCATTTTGGAAGTGGATTTAGAATACCCACATTCAATCCATGATCGTCATAATCACTACCCAGTAGCTCCAGAACGGAAATGTGTCAAAGTTGGAGAATTGTCAGAGTACAGTCAGAAGCTGCGGAAAGATCTGAACATGAAAGACAAACCCAGTGAAAAGCTCATTCCTGACTTGTCTGACAATAAGAAATATGTACTTCATTACAGAAATTTACAACAGTACGTCTCACTGGGGTTGAAAGTCACCAAAGTACATCGCGCCATCATGTTTGAACAGAGCAAATGGTTGGCAAAATACATAACCTTGAACACGGAAAGGAGAAAATTGGCCAAGAACCCGTTTGAGAAAGACTTCTTCAAACTGATGAACAACTCTGTGTTTGGTAAAACCATGGAAAATGTGAGAAAGCGAATCAATGTTGAACTTGTCCACAAGGAAAAGCGGTTCAAGAAACTTGTAGCCAAACCTTCTTTCCACAAATTCAAAATTTTCAACAAAGATTTGACCGCTGTACATTTGCGCAAAGTGGATTTGCTTTTGGATAAACCCATTCAAGTTGGCTTCACCATTCTCGACCTCAGCAAAGTGCTTATGTTCAACTTTCATTACAACTACATCATGGTCAAGTATCGCAATGCCAAGTTGTTGTTCAGCGACACAGAAGTTTATGTGACGACATAGAAACGGAAGATATCTACAAGGATATGCAGCAAGATGCTGACCTGTTTGACACAAGTGACTATCCGCCGGATCACTTCCTACATTCCAACGTGAACAGAAACGTGCTTGGGAAAATGAAAGATGAGACGGCAGGCATCCCTATTGAAGAGTTTGTTGGACTCAGACCGAAAATGTACAGTTTATTGTGTGGCGGGAAAGAAAAACATACAGCTAAAGGCATCACTCAAGCTTGTCAAAGACGCATTAAACATGTGCAGTATAAAGACAGTTTGTTCAAGAAAACTCAAACAATGGCTACAGGACATATTATTCGAAGTCATAGTCACCAGCTTTTCTCGGAGAAATTGAGAAACGTAGTCCTCTACCCATATGTATTGGATAATGCCTATTACACCTTAGCTCATGGACATTATAAGGCTATGGTATAAAAGAGGGGAGGTGCTCCAACGTAAGAGTTATTTGAGGTGTGAACATTGAAGCGTTAGCATGGAACGTGGAAGTCATAAGAGATCTGCAACTGATATGGATACTCCTGCAGATACAGTTAAAGACTTAAAAAGTTAAAAATCCTACCACTACCATCAAGAAATTGAAAGTGGAGAAGGTACCAACACCACAGTCGTGGCTATGGTATAAAAGAGGGGAGGTCCTCAAACGTAAGAATTATTTGAGGTGTGAACATTGAAGCGTTATCATGGAACGTGGAAGTCATAAGAGATCTGCAACTGATATGGATACTCTTGCAGATACAGTTAAAGACTTAAAAATTAAAAATCCTACCACTACCATCAAGAAATTGAAACTGGAGACGGTACCAACACCACAATCGTGGGATGGAATGCTTTCTCTAGGAAATGGAAAATATATCAAGATTATGAAACAAAGCAATGAAGGATTGGTAAACATTCGCAAGTACCTGAGAGATGAGGGGACCTACGAAAAAATGTATTTTGCTAACAATACCTGAATGGAAAATGTTGAAGAAGCAAGTGAAAGAAGTGGATAAAAGGCTTCGAAGACAAGAAGACGGCTCATAACAAGGTATTCTCATCATGAATGCATTCATGTTTAACGGTGGTGCTTACCTTACTGTAAATGAGAGGAATGAAGTAATAATAGGTTCTCGGATAATTTCTGATTATCGGTTTAAACCTGAAGTGTGGAAAGACTTTAAAAACATATCGCTTAAACCTGGGTTTAAACGCAGACTTGAAAATAAGGTTGAAGTGTATGTGATTGAACACGATTCTAACATACGTGTTAGATTCTGGAGAAATCTTTTACAGGATTATCCACTGGATTATCATGGAGTTGTGCCAGATAATCCATATGCAGATATGATTCACTTTGATATGAAGAATTGGCGCGTAGTCTTACGATTCCTAGAAGTTATACAACATCCACTCTTCACCATCTTGCGAGCAGAAAAACGTCTTTGCAGACAAGGAGACAGCTCATAGTTGATCTGACTGTTGAACGAGATGGAAGACTTTTTATCGGAATATGAACCAATTACACATGGATTCTCATATCTGAGAAACTTATGTGATGACATTGTGCTAAGACATTTTGGAAAGTATATCATTCTATCAACTGATGAACAATCTGTGTTGAAAGACCATCTAGAGAAGTTGAGGATACCTGGCTTTCTCCTAATACTCTCAGAGGATTTAGAAGTGCGTGTGACTGAGAACGGCCTAGACGTGTTTTTACGATTTCGCCAATTTGACGAGCTTACAGAACGCTACGACTACATCACCCTAAACACAGTGGAATGGTACGCTCTGTTGCAAGCATTGGATTGGAAAGAACCTGACGCTTGAATTCAAAGAGGAAGGAGTGCAACTCATGCGGGGCACCAAATCCATTGAGCTAACACATCCCATGTGTGTTATGGTGATGGACATTGACATGAATGATCATGGATATGAACTGAAACTGTCTGAACACGAAGATGTTAAAATAATAAAGTTTGGAAATGGACATTGCTATGCTAGTTTTCATAGCATTTACAAACGTGGGTGTAATGTCTATGATACATATATTAATTTAGATTGGTATGAATGGTATTTGTTTATCGATGTATTGAATGTATTTGTGAAATAAAAGTTTAATGTAAAATAATTGTTAAAATGTAAATAATGTATAACACAATAAAAAAAGAATGTTGTATAAAACTGTCTTGTTTATTTACAATATCCATAATAAAATTAACAATTACCAACAACTTAACTAATACAACTTAACTAATACAACATCAATAAAATAATGGTTTATAATGTCTATATACAAAATCCTTTACAACAAGATCACCATCACTTCTTCTTAATACATCAATGATTTCAAAAGGAATATGTCCTCGAGCTGTTTGAATTATATAATACACACAATAAAATCCACATGTAGAGGATATCGGTGTTTGTAATGGAACTGAATTATAAATGAAATTAAACTTTAAAAACTTATTCAAACGACTGTCTATAGGTAAAAGTCCTTAAGAGTCAAAATATTCTGCAGGGTCTTCGTCATAATATACTACCACCCAATGCTCTCCTGGCTCATCATGATCGTCAGTGTTGATGACATAGGCACCGCGTTGTAAAGATGGTAACTGCTCCATGGCAAACACACCTTGAAACAAGTCTTTTGTCGCACCATCATGGGATAGGTTGGCTTCTATCTGCTTCGTGTTCATGACTGGTAGTCGAATTGGTTTGCACTTATTTCAACAATGTTATCAAATTCAGCATACACTATAACATTGATTATATTTTGCAAGGCACCAGCAAAATTCATTTCTAGTCTCAAATTCCCATGTTTGATAAGGGCATAATGATCAGCACCATCATAATCAGGTGTTAAGTCAAAAGAAAATAAAGAATAACCTCTAGGCCAATCTTCCCGTTTTATAATGGAACTTTTCTCACCATCCAATCTATCAAAAGATTTGTAAAGAGTTTCAAAAGCATCAAGATATTTGCCTCGATTTATATCAAGCTTGAGAGGTTTGGATAGGACTGGTTCACCATCAGAGTAAAGCTGCATAAAGTTAAGATCAAAATGTTCAAAATTGTATGGATTTCTCGATACTGTTCCAGCAAAGGATTCGTTATGAACCATTCCAATGACAATACGTTTTTGGTAATTGACCTAAAAAGATGCTATCTTTCACAAAAGATTGAAATCCAGTTGGAATAGCTAAAATTTTACACCCTTTTCTATTAATAATAAACTTAGCAGGACTTTTCATCAATGTATCTGCATGTCCCAACTGAATACCTGGACTAACCCTCACTTTGCGAATGGTTAAAAACGCTTCTCTCACTTCTACTTTAAAACCATTATTTGCAGCCATTAATACATATTCATCTTTTTGTGTATGTAAACGTAATTTCATACTAACACCATTGGGAAGATAACGATCCTGCTCAAACAAATCTACCCTTAAAATACATGTAAGCATAAACTCACGGCTTAGACGTGTATACAAATAGCGATTATGTAAACCATTATTTTCTGTTTCAGCTAGATCGCCACCATCAGCATTTACATGAAAACCTGATACATATCTTTCATGATTAGGTCTTTTCACCTCATGAGTATTCATTGACCCGGCAGTATCTTTTAAAGATGAGACACATAGAGCGTTCAGAATGGAGACTTTCTTCCGAGTCATGAATGAGATGAGATATGATGCTGGTATAACCATGGGTATTAACACTATGTGATATCAAACGATCATTTAGAAATAGTTCAATATTGGACCATAACCCATTAAACAAATCATTGATACATGACACGTTATCATCTACACCACACAGTGTTCCATCAGCCTTTACAATGCGACATGCAATATGGAGTTTACTGTTCTTTAAATCTAGATATTCTTCTGTACTCGCAGGAATGTAGAATTCTATTGGAGCACCCTCTCTAATGGTAGTCATTGGTTGATAGTCTACATAATAACTTTTTTCTACGGCAGTTTGCGTTGGTGGTATGTGAAACCATTCTAATGGAGAAAGACTACATTCACAAGAATTATTATGAATTAAAGACATGATAAAAAAATATCTTTCTTATGTTTTGTTGATGTTATCCGTTTAGCTGCCTTTCGCCTTCTGACACGTTTTGCTCTCTCTTTTGTCCTCGTAACCCACCACCAAACATACGTTGTGCTACTCGACCCGTAACATCTTTCGCAATATCTTTTGCAGCCCTTTTAATATGTGGTGCAACGATGTTAGCCCCTGTCTTAAGCAGTGGAATAGCTTTGCGAGCCAATGATCCCAGTATTGAACCAATACCATCTCCATATTGTATTTGCACTCTTTTAAATCCTGGCAATTCTCCACCCACTTGACGAAGAAAATGGTTGCGATATATAGATGGATTGTGTGTGTATGCTTTCATAATGCTTTTGGTTGAAAATGAAGCTTACAGATCACCTTTCCAGTTTGAAATGGAACATTATGACTTGTGTCGTCCTTAATATTCATTTCGATCACGTCAAATTTGGATGTGTTTACAGGAACATAATGAGGTTCTCCATAACTTTTCATGACAATGTCTCCATCATGTCCTTGTATTCCAACAGAACGTAGCAAAGGAAAATAATAATCACCAACAACTTGTTGCTCACAAATACTACAGTGCACATAAAGTGTATAAAATCCCTGTTTCACATCAGCTTTATATTCAGCTGTATACGTTTCAGCATACCATTGATCTGGGATAAATCCTAAAATCTCGGCTAATCCAGCGGAGAATGACACTTCAAAGCCATAATTTAGAAAAAGAAAAACGCGTCGTCTAATTTTATCATACTCTATCTGAATAGCTTCTTTAAGGTCATCTTTCATAGAATTAGTCGCTTCTTCATTGAATTTGAATTTCAGCTAAAGCCACTTCATATTTTCCGTTCAGATAGATGGTTCTAGGCATACGAATTTGATAATTCGAAGTCTTGTTGTTGAGATAATAGTTCATACTAGTTTGCTGGATAAAGTAATGTAAAAACTTGTTGACTCCATGACAGCTAAATCGTTTATGTGATGTAGATAGACTAGATGTGTGTATACATTACTTCATGTTTGGCACTCTTCATCCTCACTTTCTACATTGCTGTCTACATTGTTGTCTAATTGCTATCTACATGATCTAAATTGGTATCTACTACTTCTCCCTGACAACAAGCACTAACACACCTAATTTTTACAGGAATAGTATTTTTATTTCCATTTTCTTTACAACAACAACACCATCCATGTTAAAAAGTTTCATATCCTCCTGGAAACAACCTTTGTTGACGTTGTTGTATCTCTTTTGTAATATCTTCACGAGTTGTCTTTTTGCCAAAAACAGTTTTTGGAATATTAGCGTCTACAATTTCCTCAATAAACTGCTTCCAACCACGTGGTGGTTCTCGTCGTTCTTTTCTTTTTGTAGCAACCAATGCTTCTCTCAACAAATCAATAATATTAGAATTTGTAATGACAGTACCTGCTTTTAAAACAAGTTCATTTTTATCTGTCCATCTCGTACCATATGTCTTAAGTTCTGCCAGAAGTTGTGTTAGTTTTACATGATAAATAGGTTGAAAATGGTTTAGAAACGAGTGGGACTTTTCTGATTTTTCTGCATTAGATGCTGTAACAGACTTTTGTCGTTGTTGTTGTTGTGATTGAATTGTTCGTAAATGACGTCCAAGCACTTGAGACATTTCTATTGCTTTTTCACGAGTTCGTTTCCCACGTAAAAGTTTATTCACTTTCGTTTTGATTTCAACATCTTTTCCCTTCTTTTCTAACAACATTTTATATTGTTCATTTATTCAGGAATGAGAACCATTTTCAAAGTATGTTTCATTTTAACAGCAACTGAGCTAACAAGGGTAATGCAAATTTAGCAATAGCTCCAGTAAATCCTCCTTTCTGATTAACCAACTTCTTTTTTCTTCGAAGTGGTATCTTCTTATCTGCCAGTGTACGTAGGGTATGACGTTCGCGCTTGAATATCTTATACCTTTTTGAGCTTAAGGGTAAATGTCCTCGCAATATATTCAAACAAATTTCAAACAAGCTAGTTAATTCCTCCTTAGTAGCTTGTTGTAGCAAGGATTTAAGTCGTTTAGGCCCGCTGCGTGCGAGCAAGTGAAGGAAAGGTTGATTCGCTTGAATACGTTTAGACATCTTGGCTGCGAATGGTTAAGTGACTTGGTTCTTGTTCATACGCTACCTTATCAACATATACGTAATGTGTATCTTTTGGTAAAATGCCTGTACGAATACGTAGTTGATCATTTGTCTTCGGCTTCAAATCAATGAATAAATAGCCATGAGGTTTGCTGGTAGCATCTTGGTAGGCTTCTATGAGAAATTGAGATTTTCCAGGATATATTTGTCGCGCTAATGTACTTATTTGTTGACTGTCTCTAGGATTTTCAAACAGAATGATGTAATGTGTATTCAAACTAATATTTCGCATTTCTCTACCATGATGGAACAAATTATGCACAATGAAAATAATGCTTAGATTTTGATGACTGCTGCCAACACTAAAGAGACGTGTCATACGCTCACCACTATGACATTTGGTCATTAAGTCATCAATGATGAGTAAGTTTGGTTTTTTAGGGTTAAAACGCTCTTCAATGTTATCTGGAATGCCTTGGTAAAATTCCATACCTTTCATTCCCTTATACAAAGGTTGATCTGCTGCATAGAGCCATAAAATAGTTTTTGGAGAGGGTTTAATTAACTTTTGTTCTAGAATTTCTCTAACTAGAGAAGTTTTACCACTGCCTGTAGTACCAGAGACCAAACATGTGAATGGATGCTTCATTTTCGAATATCTGTTTCTTTCACCCAACTGTGAAACTTCTTTGGCCAATCTAACCATTTCACAAATAATTCTTAAACACCTCGTCTTTTTCGTGTTTTCAAGACCTTTTCAATTCTGTAGACTGATTCAATATCTTTAGTCACTTTGTGCAGTTCTTCTTCATAGAAATGTCCATTAATATCTTCATCCAAAAAGTCTTTCACACGATACAAGTGTATTCCTTGCTTCTTACAACGATGTGTGATAATGAAGACTTCTTGCGTCCACTTTATATGATAATCCCCTTGATATACATATGTCATGTGAGAAATGCGAACCTGATCACCAATTTTAAATTTGTAGGGTTTTTTTCTTCTTTGGTTTTAATTTCAATTTGTCTACATACATATACTTCCACACTTTCGATGCTATGTCTTTACGAATATCTGCAGGAGCATACTTATTAGGGAGGGAGCCATGGTTGCAATTATACACTAAGTCTGGAAGGAAGTCCATATATCGATACGTTTGATTATGAAGGAAATATCGATACATCATTCCCTTTAGAGTATGAATGACTCTCTCAGCAAAGTTGGCTTTGGTTTCATTCTTTGTGGTATAGGCATGTATTCCCTCCTTCTTCAAAAATGCTTTTACCCATCTGTTTTTAAATTTATCTAACATTAGAGTTCGTGGTCTTCGTTGTGTTTCATGAAAAATCTTTTGAAAGGCTTCTATGACGCTGGTATGTGATTTATTAGGTATTGGTTGCACCCATAAATATTTGGAAAACACATCAATGACAACCAATAAAAAGTGGGTGTCATTATTGTAGGAAGCTATGTTTCCCATGTCAGCTAAATCAATATCCCACATGTCATCAATTCCACGTGTAATGACACGTTGCCTTTTAAACCTGTATTTTACAGGTTGTAGTAAATTGAAGGCATCTTGATCCTGTAACCATTTCTTCACTTGTGAATGTGTGACTGGTTGATCATGTTTTTGTAAGGACCAGCAAATGCCCCGGGTTAACCAGGTTTAAAGTAAATATTGGTTAAGTAGTCTTTCCACGTCGACATGTTAACACTAAATAATCAACACTTGTTAACATATCTTGCATTTTATTTTATCAACATATCTTGCATTTTATCAACACATCTTAAATTTTATTTTATCAACATATCTTGCAAATCAAGTATTGATACAATGGTGTGAATAATTGGAGTCTATTGATCTTCAATGTATATTAACCAACTACTTAATTCATCAAATGTGATAGCATCTACACCATATTTTTCACAACGTTGATTTGCATTATCTAACACTTTATCTAAATGAATATAATATTTAGCTTCATTCCAATATGTATAAACACATGTAGAATGACACATATGTTCTGAACACTCTTCATTTTGACAAGCAGGACACACTAAACATGCACAGCTAATAACATTTCTTCACAATATGTTTTTTGCACTACATATTGTCTCAATGTAATGTCTGCCATTATACTGCAATGTAGATTAACCACTCTCTCACTTCAGTCTTGGATCAAATCGAGCGAAGTGATATGCTGCTTCCACATCAAACTCCTCAGCTCCGTCAATGTTTGAAAACAGACACTCTTTGATGAAATCCTCACGTAAGTTTGGTACGTTCAACGTGGAATGAGCAAGTGCCCAATAAATGTCAAAGTGCTGCAATTGTTGTTGAATAGATCCAAAACGTGCCAGTTCACTTATCATGTAGTCCACATACTTGTCCTTGAAACACGTTTCTACATCCATCTTTCACATGTCCATATAACACGTCTGCACACTATGACGGCTGGCAAGCAAATGACTCTCAGTCTTACTCCGCAGAAAGAGTTAGTGAGCCGCACTTGTTGCAGAAGTTGTCTGGTTCACACAACTTGCAATTGTACTTGTGGCAGTGACAATCATAATCCTCAGCATATCCGTAAGCACCACAATATTCACAGGTAAGTCCAAGTTGATTTTGCACATCCATATTCTCCAATTGAACTTCAGCCAGTCTTTTCTTGGATAACTTTGACACTTTCATCCGATTCTCCTTTTGCAGCTTGATAGGAGTTTTCTTGCCATGACATTCCGTACATGCAATAAGGTTGAGTTAATGCTATCCCTCTCCTGAAGCAATGTCTCCCATTCACCATCATTCATGTTGATGTAATACTTGTATTCTTTCCCTTCAAACAGTGATGTTTGCACAAAACTCACATAGCGCATATCCAAGTATGAAATGACTTCAAGCCACTTCGTTTGCGTTAAGTACAGTTTGAAGCCAATGTCGCGTAATCTTGTTGAGTTCAGACACGCAATCTTCCACAAGGATGGTGATAAGCAAGCCATCTCTCTCCACGTTTGATTCGAATAAATAACCAAAATTGTCCATGCTCCACAGTAGTGGTTAAGTTTGCACTAATTTTAAAGCTGCTTGTCTTCTCCATGGCTGCGAGTCGAACGATGTCTGCACTTGACACCTCACTCCTTTTATATGGACATTACATGTATGTTTTCATGAGATGTTTGCAATATCGCGGAGTGATCTCGTTGAAACCATCCAGAAAGGCTGTTGGCAAACCGTCTGTTAGAGATTGTCTCATGACGATCACTAAAAAGTCTCCTTGAAAGAGCATTAGCATGGTGAAATGTCCTTTTTCATAGAGGTAAGCCATCATATCATACACCTTAACACGTTCTTCAAGGTACTTGAAGCCATGTAGCATGATCTTTGCACATTTGGAATCGCGATCCCCATCAACACACTTTGGCGCCGGTAGACATCAAGTCTTAAAAAGTTCCTCATGAAGACTTCTAATAAGTTGAACGAAACGTCGGGTCATGGCTTCGGAGAACTGTGGCTCTGACGCGGGAAGATGCTCATGTTTCCTTCTAGCATGTAGATAAGCTGAATGACAGTGTTCACTTCATCCGTTAGGTACATGTATGTGTGTTGATCGAAAAAGCCTTCTTCACATAAACGCCATAAAATGTTGCAATCGATCAGAGGAATCACTGCTTGAAAGTTTCGTTTCAACAGCGTGACGTCTTCCTCAGTAACAGAAATAGTTTTGCTCAATTCAAATTTAGACTTGAGCTGCTTGGCATCGTCGTCGCTGTCGTCATCGTCGTTGTCGTCGTTGTCGTCGCTGTCGTCATTGTCGTCATCGCCGTCGTTGTCATCGTCGTCGTCACCGTCGTTGTTGTCATGGCTTGACATGACCACTTCTTCCTCAAGATGCTCTAGATGCGCCTGTAACTTTATACTAAGTTGCTTGGCGCTACCATTTACAAGCGCATTGGCAACCCAGAACGGGTAGTCAGATCCCCCAGGATCGGGCATTGCTTGCTGTACTGGCGGAGCACCTAACGCTTCTTCAGGCCTAGTTTGCTGTACTGTAGACACGTCTGACGGAGCCCCTAATGCTTCCTCCAAGGTTTTTTCAGCTTCTGCTAGCGTACTTAGGAAGGCCGCAGTCTCCTCTGCAGTCAAAACTGCATCTGTAAAAGCCACTGTTTCATTGCTAAACAGGCTATCAATTTCCACGTTGCTAACCGTTGCTGCTTTTCGAGAACCTTTTTATACAACTGGCGGTGAGCCATGAGCCAGAGGCTTAAAAGTCGATCGACGGGATGGGGGGGGGGGTGCTTGTCGACCAGGTCGGCTGGCGGGGGGGGGGGGAAGGTCCTCATGAGTACCCGGTGGGGGGGGGGGGGGTCCCTTTATAATAGCAGCCTCGCACTCTATGCAGTCAGTCTGCTTTTGACCGTTGAGAAGTCAACATCTCGAAATTTCATCATGCAACACAAGGAAGAGTTTTTTTCGGAGGAACGCCGGAAGAGATATTATCTCACGGATGTGGATCTGTGGGAGGGGATATACATCGACAATCAGGCGTTCCTATTCAAGAAGTGGAGGGATTTTCAGAGGGCAAGACCGCAACAGGAATACAACCGGTTTGGCAGGGCGGCGAAGGAAAGCCACAAGCGACTCAGGGAGCGGTCACCCTGCCAGGAAGCAAGGCCAGCCAGACCGACTCCTGCCAAGGCCACAGCAGCGACCATGACGGCAGCGACTCCTGTCAAAGCGACCCCTGCCAAAGCCACAGCGTCGACGATGACGACTCCGCCGAAATCAAGTCCGAGGGAAGCTGATGTGACTGTCCGGAAGGTGCCGGTGGCACCAGTTACAGTGACGTGGCGCATATCCAGCGCCACCGTTACAAGGCCGGATAGTCCGCCACCAGCTCCTGAGGATGAGATAGCAGCCGCTGTCGCCAGTATTTCGGAGATCCCGACTTCAGCCTCATACAGTCGCCTTCCAATTATGACCGCACCACGGAACTGGTTGACTTGAAACAGGAGGACGGCTCTTGCAAAGAGTCGACACTCCAGGAGATCGTGCAGTTCTTGGATACGGCCGAAAGTATACAGTATTGTGACTTCTGCCATTTTGGAATTCCCGCAGGAGCCTCTCTGCGAGTGCACGAGCAGGAATGCCCAGAGGCTTTGCGGCCGGAATATCATTATTGTAGCGCTCTGAGCAGAGGTTTCAAGTCACACAGGGCCGCGGTAGTGGCGCACAGGAGGAAGGCTGGCTGTAGGGAGGATGACGGCAGCGGCAGAGGCGGAGGTAGCGGTGACGCTAGAGGTAGAGGCAGGGGAAGCGGCGGCAGGGGAAGCGACGCCAGGTGAAGCGACGGCAGGGGAAGCGACGGCTGGAGGAGCTGAAGAAATCGAACGCTATCGTGTTATGGTGTTAGTATGTATGTGTATGCATGAGAGTGTGTGAAATGCTAAAAAAATGTAAAAAGAGGTCTATAAATCATTGATTTTACCCCATCTGTCCGTCTGCCCGTCTGAAAAAGCAAAACAAATTGCCGTCTGGGTTAAAAATACCCTGGCTTGAGAAATCAAACGCTTAATCTGTCACTGGTGTTGGTATATACTCAACAAAAAAAGAAACGCAACTTTTTCAAATGGCTGTTATATTGTCAATACTGGACAGATAACAACAAAATTTTAAGTATAGACTCAGAATCAATAGATAATTTCATTTCTCTAAAAATTCAAAGCTACATTCTTATCGTTACGCTGTAATGCTTACGTAAACTGAAGGTATCCGAAAAGCAGTTCACAAGCCTAATATCTCGTGTGTCCTAATAGGGTTGAATAGGGTGTGACAAGCGGATCTGTCGGTCCTGGTCTGGGGTCGTTGACCGTGGCCTGCCCGTTCTAGGACGATCGGATGTGGACCCTGTTGTATCTAATCTTATTCTCAGGCGAGTAACCGTCGATTTGTGGACGCCAAATGCCCGCGCCACGTCAGTTGCCGTTTTTCGACTTTCCAGCATGTAGATCGCACGCTCTCGCTGAATTGCGGTTAACCGTGCTATCGGTTAGGATCGTTCCAGAAACTTCAAATTTTGTACAACGTGCACTCTTTTCTTAAGGGTTGAGACTATGAAAAAATAATTCAATAACTCTCAGCGGTTATTTCACAATGTGCTAAACTACCAGTTTAGGTCACGTGACTGCTCGCTCCAGTTGTAAGATAGAGCGGGGAATGATTTTGACACATTGTTTGGACAATCATTTTCCAAGTAATAGAATGTACAAGAAAAATTAAATAGACTAATAGAAAAAAAATAACCCCCTCTATAGGTGTTGCGTTTCTTTTTTTGTTGAGTATATGTGTGTTTGGAGAGTGAGAAAGCAAAACAAATTGCCGTCTGGGTTAAAAATATCCTGGCTTGAGAAATGAAACGCTAAATCTGTCCGTCTGTCCATCTGCTGTGGTGTTATGTGTGTGTGAAGAGAGAGAGAGAGAGTTAAAAAAAGCTACTGTCTGGGTTAAAAAATACCTTGACTTATGAAATAAAACGTTTAATCTGTTGTGGCTATTGATATATGTGTGTGAAGAGAGAGAGGGAAAAAATAAAAAAAAAGACTGCCCGTCTGTCCGTCTGCCGTAGGTGTTATGTGTGTTTGGAGAGTGAGAAAGCCAAAAAGAAAAGAGTGTATGGAGAGAGCTCTCATCTCAGTGCTTGTTCGGTTTTAATTGCTTATGTATGCATAGAGAGAGAGAGAGAGAGAGAGAGAGAGAGAGAGAGAGAGCTCTGGGTTAAAAATAGCTTCCCTTAAGGAGGCATTGGCTGCTCACTTTTAATTGCTTCTACGGCAAGCCATTAGTGAAGGTGTGTGTGTGCTTGGAGGGAAAGCAAAAAAAAAGGCTGTTCGTTTGCCCAGCTGCCGTGGTGTGATGGAGAGAGAGAGGAAAAAAAATAAAAAAAGACTGCCCATTTGTCCGGGTGCCCTTTTGTCCGGTTGCCGTAGGCGTTATGTGTGTTTGGAGACTGAGAAAGCTAAAAAAAAGAGTTGTTGTTGCCTGTATATACCGTAATGTGTATGGAGAGAGAGAGCTCTGGGTTAAAAATAGCTTCCCTTAAGGAGGCATTGCTTGCTCACTTTTAATTGCTTCTACGATAATCCATTAGTAATGGCGTGTGTGTGTGAAGAGTGAGAAAGCAAAAAAGAAAAAAAGGCTACCCGTTTGCCAAGCTGCCCTGGGTGTTATATGTGTTTGGAGAGAGAGAGAGAGTGAAAGTGAAAGCAAAAAAAAAAGAAAAGACTGCCCTCCGTTTGCCCTGCTGCCCTGGGGTGTTATGTGTGTTTGGAGAGAAAGCAAACGCTAAATGAGTCGTACGTGGTTAGTATATGTAGGGAGAGAGAGCTAGAAAATCGAAACAAAAAAGACTGCCCGGCCGCCGTGGTGTGTGTGTGTGTGTGTGAAGAGAGCTCTGGGTTAAAAATAGCTTCCCTTAAGGAGGCAATGGCTGCTCACTTTTAATTGCTGCTACGGCAAGCCATTAGTGAAGGTGTGTGTGCTTGGAGAGTGAGAAAGTAAAAAAAAAAAAGACTGTTCGTGGGGCTTCTAAAACACCTCCTGACGTCATTATGACGTTCATATGACGTTCATATGGCAACCATATGATAACCATATGGCAACCATATGATAACCATATGACAACCATATCACGTCCATATGATGTCCATATGGCAGCCATATGATATCCATGTGACAACCATATGGCAACCATATGATAACCATATGACAACCATATCACATCCATATCACGTCCATGTCACATCCATATGACGTCCATATGGCAACAATATAATAACCATATGACAACCATATCACGTCCATTTCACGTCCATATGACGTCCATATGGCAACCATATGATAACCATATTTCAGCCATATGATAACCATATGACAACCATATGACCTCCATATGACCTCCATATCACGTCCATATCACGTCCATATGACGTCATTATGACGTCACTGTTTTAGAAACCGCATGGTTTTTCTAACACACCTCCTGACGTCATTATGACGTCACTTCCTGTTTTAGAACCCCCACTTTCCCCCTACTTTGAAAAAAATAAACAAAGCATTGGTATTATGTTATGCATAAGATTCTTTTTACATTAATCAAGTGATAGTTAATCACGTTATAGTTAAGCTATCTGGGTATTGTAGTATGACAAAGTTTATATAAAAATGATAATATTCGTTTGTTATTAGAATGATATCATCGGCACAGGTTTCCTGGACCAAAGCTGTCATATTACCGTATTTTTTAAAAAGAAACCACTGATATTATTTCCGCCTGGCATCAATTACTGATATCACTGGGTCAGTTGAACTGTTCATATCACGATCACTGTTTTTAATGTTTGCCGTATTCTTTTAAAGACCCCACTCACAAAGTTTTGGCTCGAAATAACATTTTATAAATAAAATAAAATGATACGATTCGCTCAGTTATCATTGAACCAAAGTTATCAGTACTGTGATTGATAACATTCAACGTTTCCGACACAAACACCTCATATATTGAGGAATTATAACTCGAAATCACACACTGATATCATTCAATTACCTGTTATTACAGCAACAAATTGTATCATTAACTGAGATAACTGCAGGGGAACATAAAACATATATTTATAAACGATAATATATCAAAACGAATTCTCAATATCGAAAAACAAACAGATAATGAATTAAACCTAAAAATGTTTCTTCACAAAACAAGTATGAAATGATAAAGTCTTTTAAAACTGACCAAATGGTATCGTTTCAAAAGAAATATGTGAGTTATTGCTTACTGGAAATGAAATGTTATATTTTGTGCTAGGAGGAAGAAAACAAAACTGATCATTTGTGAGACTTTTCATATAGGCCAGTTAGTTAATTAAGAAAACATAATTATAAATTGCTTACTTTAACTTTATTTGAAAATTAATTTCGTTGTGCATTTGACCCGCATATAAAATGGACTTTCGAAAGCAAAAGTAGCTTTAGATGATTTTCATTGTAAATATAACTACACCACGAACTTGAATCTCAAAAAACTATACAGTTTAATTCAAAATACGATACAACCCAATTCTTCAACAGCTTATTGTACCAATTAATAAATGTCTGTATGCACAAAACGTGCATTCAGTTCTTCATCAATTCCACACAATTAAAATAACATGTTTTCTTACGTCATATTCTAAAAAATGCCACAGTGAAACACAAATGAGACATAAGCACATCCTAAAATAAAACTGTCTATATATGAATAAAAATAATATACATAATATGAATTATTCAAATTTAAGGAAAAATTTGAATCCTAATCGCACCAATTACATTAAAGACAAAAGCACAACCAAGAATAATCTATCTGTACTATCTTTCAAAAATAAAACAGCGACATAAATAACATTCTATGTTAAAGTAAGGAAACACAGGTACCCTAATCGAACCAGTTGCAGACCTCATAGACAAAAAATACTAATTCACATGCAATTTGTAATTTATAAAAACAAACACCATAGTTTTTCCATCATCGCTTAGACATGCCAAAGTGTTTTTGATTTATAATTGTCTACGGTGTACAACAATCATGCCTCCATACACCTTTTTATTTGCCCTCATACCACTCTGTACTTTATAAGCAGTTCTTTTGGGACAGTGCTTCCTACTACCTTTAGTGCTTGGTGAAAATGAACCATTGTAAGCATTGGTCGGGAGGATATACCTTCTACTATAGCTTGTTCCGCAGCAAAGAGCTGTGCTTCGCTGAAAAGAAATCGATGACCTTGCTACACAGCATTTTATGTGAAAGCTAATAAGGCTGAATGTTATCAATTATTTTTATACTCATAGAATATTTTTGTTGTATTTTTTTAAAATTTAATTTAAGCCTTTTATATCATGTATAGAATTTCTTCACATTTTCACATATAAATATATATACACACACACACACACATATATATATATATATATATATATATATATATATATATATATATATATATATATATATATATATATATATATATATATATATATATATCTACGGGGACCATTTTTGCTAAAAACCACAATATTAGGGAGACCAAAAATTTAAGGAGACCAAAAGTAGGTCTCCTTAATTCTTAGTGTGTTTAAACGTTATGAAACTACATAGTAAACAAAAAACGAATGATTCTATAACATAATGAATATAATCTATTCTGTTTTAAAATTAAATTTGTGTGTTACCACTCGATAACAAGCTAAAAACATATATTATTTTTTCCAAATGGTCAAAAGTGCTATATATAAGGCATGGTCCCCCTATGACTGGTTGCAGATCTATATATATATATATATATATATATATATATATATATATATATATATATATATATATATATATATATATATATATATATATATATATATATATATATATATATATATATATATATATATATATATATATATATATATATATATATATATATATATGCTCGAAACAGTACATTTTTGTAAAAAGTAATGTGAGACAAATGCTCACCTGCACATATTAGAAATATCGCTGGCAGAATACCCCGCTAGTTTTGGTAGCAAATCTTTTAGTTCAAAGTCAACCTGGCCACATATTCCAGCAATCTGCTCAATTTTGTTCTCATCTATGAAGTAAGTAAAACATTTCACCTCTTTCATATTGCAAATTGAATCAGTTTCAACTGTGTTTCATTGATCTTCTATGTTGCAATATAACTTTTAATTGTAAGTATTTACAATGTGCCACAGCAAGCCATAAAGTTGCAAAAACCATAAAAGAATATCTTAAGTTGCTAGTTAAGCGCTGGAACATAACATAATTAATACCTGAAGGTAAGAGCAAGTAAATTCTTAGACCAAACCGTCGCAACATTGCTGAATCTATATTCCATGGGCAGTTTGTGGCTCCGATTACGTAAACCTCATCGTTTTCATTAAACCCTTTTAAAGAAATTCACAAATGAAAAATAAATGAAAAAAAACCAATACCATAATCAATGATATATATAAAACATGCAATCCACAAAATTAATAAGAGCAAGTAGTAATTTTATAAAGAATATTTTACATAAAATAATGCTTAAATCTTTTTTAATTCTATTTGCAGTTATAAAATTGAATTTTACCATCCATTACTTGCAACAGTTGGGTTGAAACCTAACAGTCGTGGCCAGATTTTACAGCATCGCGCTTTGACGAAATTCCGTCTATTTCATCGATGAATATAATTGACGGAGATCTATTTCTGGCCTAATTGAAACAAAGAAATGCTATTTTACCAAGTTTAGTTACACATAATAAAGTTCTCTTCTCTTTATTCAATTTGCTTTAAGGTTGCAAAGTAAGTAAACATAGCACAAACCAAATGGAAGAGATTTTTCACACTTTTCCTATCCCTTTGACAGCAGGCTTTTCGCGGATACTACCATGAAACAGCTATTCACTTCATTTGCAAGAGCCTTTGCCAGAAGCGTTTTCCCGGTTCCAGTGGGGGTGGGCGTAAAACAGAAATCCCTAATGCAAAAAAAATCAAGGTAGTTATTTATTGCACAGCAAGAGCAATGGCTATAAAATGTTGCAAACACAACTAGAAACAGAAGTAACGAAAACAAATAATGTTCTCATACTGCTTGCCTTAATCGATCTCTTACACACTTGCCCATTAGAGTTTCTTTTGCATAAACGACAATGCATCAATTTCTGTAAGTATGCAATTGTCAATTTTACAGTTGAAGACAGTAACCTTGTAGTGTTTAATTCCCTTGAAAAGTTTGGGCTTTTCCACCGGCCAAACCAAAGTCGCCCTTTTTAATCGCCCTGTTTGCATCTGCCTGACCGATAACATCATCCCTGCATGTGAAATGTCATTTCATTCAAGCATTCATACCTTCAGTGGTAATAACCATAAACAAAACGGCCTAATAATGTTTTTAAAATCATTTGCATATTGTATGTCTAATACATATTTAACAATTAAAGCATTAAATTTCGTAAAACTAACGTATTTTTGCATACATAACCTTTTGGAATAATATGAAAATAAGTTCAAATTTACATAAATCCCATTTCATTATAATTTTCAATATCTTTTTCAACATTTATAAACAAAAAGTAACGAACCAATGAACATCTCGAGGGCTTTGTTGTAGCACAGTTGCTCTTAAATGCTCCAACATTTCTCTGTCTTCCATTGGGACCCCTTTGTTATCCATGTCCTTTAACACGAAGTAATACAATACAACTCTATAATTATATACATGAAAGAAGAAAAAATAGTTTATTTATATTTTCTTGCTATTTTCCAAGTTTTAATAACTTTAACTTCTAAAATAAAGGACCAATATTTGTCGCGTAATTCCCCTTCTTAAAACATTAATATATCTATACTGTACCTGCAGCCTCTTTTCAATCTTCTCTTTCTCAAGCCATTTGGAGAAGTGGAGTCTTTCTTTGCCATCTGAGCCCTTGAATAGATTGTAACAAAATATTTCATTTTGACTAAGACTTTTAATTCAAGCATTCATACATTAGTTTGTACGCACTCTCATACTATTGCGAGAGATAATGAGAATTCAAATTTAATTGTTTAAAAAATATTTACCTTGAATGTTATTTCCTGGTTAATTTCCTCATCTGTAGTTTCTTCTATGACTACCACACTTTTCTTAATATCAATTTCAAAAATACAAATTTCTTATTGTTATCGTTAGAGTAATAATTCACTTCAGAATAAAATTCATAATTATATCAAGATTAAACTGGCGGAGACTACTTTTATAGATTAGTATTATTATTTAGTTAATTTTTGTAAGGAATTATTGCTACAGTGCAGTAGGTTAAGTTGGTTTTCTCTTAACTTCAATGTTTTCCAATTACCTCCTTCCTCTTCCTCTCATTTGTGTGTGCCGCTGTCTTCAAACACTTCATTTGTTTTTTCTGTCGTAGCAAAGGCTTCATTTTCCTTAATTTCTTACGCAAAGGTTCCTAATTGCTCACGGGAGAACATTAGTCACTCTGGCGTGACTCCTCAGTATTTCATAAATATCAATAACGGAAGCATTGCAACTTACTGGATGTTGTAGAATTTATTAGGTAAGGGTTAAAGCATGTGAAGAAATCTATGTATAATTACCTTGTCATTTGACATAAATACAACGTTAATCTATTGCTTGCTCACCTTCTCAGCAACGGATGAATCGCTCGCATTTGTTAATATTTCAAACTGTATTTCTTCGAAGTTTTCATTCAACAAACACAGAGACAATTGGTCGTGTTGGTGAACCTCTATGACTTTTACCGGTAGGTTTTTGACATGACCTTTCTTTCGCTCTGCTTTTGGAATGCTTGTAACATCAATGTCGCCCACTGATATTTCGCAGACCTTGAAATTAGATTATAATCAAGTCAGGAGTAACGACTGGAGAAAGTGACATAAATTGACATGTAAATTACGTATAACATAGCAGTTGACAATGCATTGCTTCGTTGAAAATTCCTTTGTGTGCCATACACATCATAAAGTATCTCCTGCTATGTGCCTCTTTCATTATGCATAAAAATTATCATGTAAAAAGTAAGCTCATGCTACTGATGAATGTGTAAATTCAAAGCCTGCTTACCTGTTTGCGCCTTGCACTTTTTACAATCCTAGCCTCTGTCCTCATGCAGGCTTTTGTAGCGTTTGTCATGCTGCTGGACGCTACATTATTTATCTCTGTCCATGCATTTCTGTAAAAGAGCATTCAAATACTTTTTTTCAATTGAAAAAGATGGCGTGTAAAGTTTGCTGAATATCGTAATATTACATTTCATGAATCCTTTACTTTTGTAACGCCTTCAGTACAGTCGTAATGTTATATATGGTCAAGTTCAGCTTACTCGTTGAAAACTGGAGCTGTGGTGGCCACGGTTTCAACTGTAAGGTTGACAGGTTTGGACGACGGTTGTTCATCAATAATGCCTGGTTGCCAAACTTGAAGGGATGATAGGATGTTGCCTCTGAAGCTGAGTGAATCATACGGACAGTTGCTACAAGCAAAGCACGATAACTATTCATAAAACATATAAAGAGTGATGCCACACATTGCTTTCTAACGTAAGATCTAAGACATTTTTAAGCACGTAAATTCTGTACAATTTAAAATTTACAAGAGAGACCTCAATTTTAAATATTCATACTTGTACAAGAATAAGGCTTTATCCAGCGCCCGCTGCAATGTTAAACCACTTTCCTCTTCAAAGACGGCGTTGAGATGTTTCTTTAAGGTGTCATTAAGCTTCTTGAGCAGCCCACCTGTGGTCGGTGAATATGGTAGTGCCCTTTTCAGTTGTATTTGTAAACGCTGCATGAGTTGAATAAAAGACATTCAGAATTTTGCAATGAAATATAGTTCAGTTACAGTACACAAGGATTTGGCATTTCTTTCGGGGCAAAGAAAAATACATAACCGTTAAGACTATAATGCACATAAGTAGAGAACTAATCGCAAATCACGCATATTACCGTCAAGCTACTAGAAGTCATATTACTTTTTAAAAATACAGAAATACCATTATTTACAGACAAGTACTTGATAAAATAATCACATCTCAATAAATCAAATATACATTTCACTTGCTACAATAATTGTGCTACCTATTTGTAAATCTCATACATGCCTCACAACGTTTTAGGCGAATTGTGATCCAGTATCCCTTTGCAACTCTTTTGGCACCCGACCAATCCTCAAGAACAAGGATTCCAGCACTGAACATGTTGTCTCCGCAGTCATATCCAGAACAGTAAATGCCCATCCAAACCTTTAACAGATACAAGAGGCTGCAAAATGAACAATTTGCATATAGTCAGTTTTAATTTTTAGGCCTTTTTTATTTCATATTTAGATTATATTAACCTTGAATAAATAATGTCTTAATACCTGCTGAAATAATCAACCACAGACAGTATTGGTTGGTGAGGTTTCAATGCAGGGGGTTGATAATATATAAAGTCAATTCCAACTCTTTGGAAAGTAATGTATACAGGAATTGGTTTGTCGTGAAGTTCCGGTTTGCCGCTGGCTGCAAAATATAACAGTATAATGTGGTTTTATTTCCTTTCATCAATGCAGTTGTGTAAAAATTTAACGATAAACAGTCATTTCTTGCACTAAACACACTGGAGCTAATGATTTGCTGTAAAAAAAATTTAAAAATAATACCTTTCGTAGTATGCAGTGGTTGCACACATTAAGAACCATCGCGACCATGTCTCTTGTAATTCCAACGTACTTCTTACAGAGCTTTAATTAAAAAATGAAAAAAGCACAATACAACCCCAAAAAATCCTAGCTTACTTTATTAAACCAGTGCTTCATACTTATCGATGCAGAAGACTAATTAACTTGCTAAGTGTCTTTTATTTCATTGAATTTGAATTTGAAATAGAGAAACTAGTTTTATAAACTGCAACTGCTTGAAATAATTATTTTCAATTGTCGTTTTTCTTATTTTTCTGGGCTTTAATTCTCTTAATCTGTCTATATATGACTAGTAAAATTTAATTAAATGGTAAGCAATACGCACTATTTTGAACATTTTGGAAATGCCAACATGTCCAGCTGATCTGTGCTCTTTTCCGCAAACTTTTAGGCTTTCCTCGCAGTCTAGGACGGTTTTTATCAAAATCTGCCCTGTAGCAGAGTCAATGGCTTTGTTTCTTAGTCCATTTTTTTCAGAAAAAGATTTTTTTCCTTTATTTCACCCCTCAGATTTCTCCTACAATTGAAAACTATAGTATTGTAAAATAATTTATAGACTTAAAATTTGCACAACTTTGGCAATTTTCAGTAATAGAATCATACACACTTGAAATGTGCATTTTTATTTAATTCTCTTTGGAGGAATAAATCGGTTGCATAAGGACATTTTGCAAAGAGTAGAAAGTAAGACATAGATTTACCTCCTAGAATGAACTTTATTCCTTTCCTTGCCAGACATGTCCTTGTGAACTGTATAGGCATTTTGTCTAGCCTCTCTGGAGAAGTGCGTTTTTGATGTTAATTGTTCGAACACTTGGTGTGTCCAGTCTATTGGTCTTTCCCCAGTGGTCACAATGAACCGCAAGACATCAACTTCAGATTTTGTGTACTTCATTTTGTAACTAAAGAAAAAAATAATCATACTTTACTATAGTTATATTGGATAAAAAACAAGATGATTTAAACGTTTCAAGCTATAGCGGTAAATAAGCGTTCATTAAGCCTGCAACATTTTTTAAATTTCTACATGCGGATTTTGTTACTCATGAATAAATATAAATTATATTATTTCACAGATAAAGCGCGTTACTTTAAAGGCGGATAATTATTTGATAATTCAAACCATTCATAGAATATTCGATTTCGTAAGAACAAATATAATTTGTTTCCCCCTTATCCTCATAAAAAATGCCGCAAGTCATAATTCATTTATTTCCTCTATTACGAACAAAATCACCTTAATAAATGCACATTAATTATTTGTTTATTAAAGTTCTTTCAGTTAAATTTAATCAGTGCTAAGTTCGATTTTCTTCAAGGTAACGAACATTTACTATATATTTACTTATCGTTTTCAGAATTTGTAATTTATTTTATTGGTGTTATCTTTTACAGTTATTTTTATTTGAAAGACCCCACCTGTATTTCTGGGCACAAATTAGTATCCAGAAAGTTAATTTTTTAGTATCGATATGTTATTAGCGGTTACAAGAAAACACGAACTTGGCCATTTCATCCTTATGTCTTGAATTTAAGCATTATATGATATAATTTTGTACGGATATACTTTGTGGGATTTCACAGAGAATCGGTTATCTAAACACTGTTTCAAAGAGACAACTTAAATTGTATTGATTTTGTGAGAACGGATTGCACGTTTTACATTTTGCATAACTTAAGAAACATCACCAATCTATTCCTAGTTTGCAAAGATTTTAAAGTAAGCAACCAATACTTGGTTGCTAAAACAAAATCTGAAATAAGCAATGAACGAATTAACAAACACTTTTGACAAATTGTAGATTTTCTAGAGAGCAGGAAAATAAATATGATTAAAGAATGTTTGGGTTTAATGTGTGTTGAAAATATGATAAAAATCATGTGGCAAAATATGTCATGAAGGCCACACAAATTTTAATACACGGATACAACTTGTTTTGAGAAAAATTTAAAGGATTTTAAGCACGAGCACTTGATACCGAATGATAATGTTCCAAAGCTAAGGATAACAATTTATGAACAGTATGGTTATCTGTAGGGAAAACGCGAAATGTAACACGTTACATATTTTCTTGTAACCGCTGCCTAAATTATGAGACAGTAAGCTCCTTGACGCAGGACCTCACTATAACCTACAACCTACCCAGACAAGGACCCATACCTATATTACATTTTTGACTAAGGGAAAACGACCCTATATATGTACCTAGAAAAATAACTAAAAAAATAGAAACGTTTTGGGTCTGCCCGAGGGGGGCAGGGAGCCCTTAGTGATACCTTAGTGGTATGTAAAAAATAAAAAAGTTGACCTGGACCCGAGTATGTGCGTCCACTGGTTTCCATCAGGGGAAGTGGGCCAGGCTGGAAGTTAGAAACCTGATCATACTCTATACATGCTTATAGAGTATGACTGATGCGTGAAACGGCCACTGTCCATGTCACTCCTTTAGTAAGCCCAAAATGTTTAACTCCGTTTTTGTTTTCAATTCAGGTTGCGTTTTATCCAATTCTTTAAATACTATGCACTCAGCAATAAGTGAAATGAAACTTAACTCGACAAAGGTCAGATTGTTGTATGGTATGTTTACTACAAATGGAAAGGAGTTATAAAACAGTGACTGGTAACCGAATCGTTTTTGGTCAAATTTTGACCTTTTAATATGCATATCTACACATCGAAGGTCCGTCGGATGTCTTATAGCATGCATGTATGCATATAGTACGGTTTCATGGCCCCCAGAACTGGGCAGGGTCCCCCAACTCATCACCAGTGTCCGCTTGAAGTGTATATGTAGTAAACGTGCAGGCTAGGGATATGAAATGTAATGCTTAAGGAAAATCCGCAATTCGGTAAAGCGATAGAGCAAATAAATATACTGGTTAGATTTTTATCAAATTATTAAAACGTACATGATGACAGTTTTCGAAAACTCTTGAACGTCACTTAAAACGCCCTGTAAGTTACCTAAAAGTAGAAACCTGCACGCAAACCTTGTGTGTTTGTGTGAGATATGTAAAAACGGAAGGGTAAGTGAACTGATGAACTAGAAGAAAAACACTTCCTACCTTTATTCCCTACTCTCAGACCAGGGTGTTTTGTGTGTTTGGGTTCTACCTAGTGTAAGCATCTAACCTATACGACTTTCTATTACTAGTTACCTATATTACGCGAAATTCCTATAAGTGTAGTCTGGGCTAATGTATCCTTTTTAACGAAAACAGATGTAACTGTGGTCTGAGAGGAAACAGACTCTGTACACAAATGAAATATTCAGAAAAAATTAAGCATATGCATATTATTATTTCAATATTGAAATGGCCTAAAAGCAAACATAGCAAAACACGTACCGATGAGATACATATGGGTACTACTATGGTACGCAAAGGGATGATTTGAAAGACATATTTAGAGTTTGCTATACGGAACACTCATTGTGATGTACTGGCCAGGTAAAAGGTCAGAAAAATAAAAATGAGCTTCCTCAAGTGTTACATACAACAAATACCCTAAATAATAATATTTTTATAGGCTCAGTCATATTTAGGTAACATTCGGAACTTAAAGAACAGTAGTGAGAGGAAAAACCACATAATGTCTGATCAGTGCTTTGCTACCATTTTCATGTATTTCATTAAATAACCACAGAAAATATTAAGGATTCAAAATCCGTTCAAAAGAACGTCATCAAAGCTTAACCATAGATATCCAGAACCCTTCCACACAGATCATTATTTCAGTAAAATTATATATTCCACACAGGACGCATTAAACCATAATTAATTATCAGTTGTACTATATCACTCGATTTCGCTAAAAGAGAAAAGATATACAAAAAGGGACGACGAAAGTCAAATAGGGTTGGCAAAACAATAATTGGTTTCTAAAATTTACAGCGTCAAGAAATACTCATAAAACGCTTTATAAAATAACCAAAGCTCTAAAAGGGTATTAATAAATGGACCAATAAGGTAGACGGTCACACGTAAGCAGACAGACTGACAATAATCTTTTAAGTTCGGAATTGAGGGAATACATTTAAAAGTACAAGTACAGTAAACACTCGAAATCATGTGGAAAAAACAAATATCTGAGCTCGGCACAAAAAGCGATAATGAGTACACTACAGTATAAAGTTTTAAATTTCATTGCACGTCATACAATGGTACCAACCACAAAACATAACTGTTGAACATTTTATTAAGAATGATTCTTTGGAGGTTTCCACATAATTTTTATAAACATACCTTGAGCTGATCTGCAATATAAAGGCATGTGTGTTTTTGCATACGACCTGAGGCATTGCGAAAATTAAAGTTAGGCGTAATATCTACGAGTTACTATGCAAACGAATGGGGAACATGGTTTCTTAGGCAGTTTTAACCGGTACGTGCCTCAGGTCGTTATGTGCCTGAGGTCGTTTCCTGAAAACATCTCCGGGCAGGAGGGGGGGGGGTAACCTCCTGGGTGCATTTTGATACATTACGGTATTTGCCTCAGGTCGTTATGTGCCTCAGAAGAGGGTATGTCTAACTAACTGTGAGTAGGGACCGTAACAACATAACAATTGAAGGGTCCATGCATAAACTTGATAGCTGCACTTATCAGCAGTGGAGAAAAACGCTTTTAAACTTTGAAATTTTAGTAACAAACATAGATTTTTCAATACCGTTGGGGTTAATAGTGCATTTTCGTGAAAAGTGGAATTATCAAATTTGTGCATGGAATCCAACTGAAACATTAAATAAACGGGAGAGAATAAGAAAACTTGTTTTTATTCAAATAAAATTTTCCAAATGTCTAAACTTTCGAAAAAATGTATAAATTGCAACCGGCCATGCGGTCCAAATTGATATTAACCTTTCGAGTGATATTTTTATCCCACAAAAAATATTCTTTCGACAATTATGTGTTAAATATAACCAATGACAAACGTCACAAAAATTAATATATGACAACAGTAATTATGCAAACACAGAGAGTTGTACATGGTTGTTTACAATAAATAATCTTGCATAAGTCAGACAAAAAGATCAGACAAAATATTAAAAGACAATGCCTGTTGTAATGCATATATATCCAAAAAGTGAAATATTTCCGTAACGCCTAAATGAAATGTCTATTGAGGAAAAACCTTAACCACTTAACTACAAGGTTGAAGCAACACCGCACTAGAAGTGCAAATAAAGAATACACCATACACCGTTAAAAGATGTGCTTGGTTTCGTCAAACATAAGTTCTTTTTGAAAAAAAATCTTGCCCTTCATAAGTGAGGATAGAGACTACATGATGGGAATTCCAAGCACACTTTTAACTGATGACCTGCAAATAAATGTCTAGGAAAAGAATGCGTGTGGTCGTCTGCCTGATATAAGATATTTACGTTTACCATAAGCCTTAAACTGGTATATCAATTACACACCTATGCTATGCTCCGGGCTAACTCATGAGGAACTACGGCAGCACCAAATATCTGGTCTACATGAGTGAAAACTACTGCAATCCAAGCACAGTCCTGGTAAAAAGAAAAAGATGATGCCATGTATTTAACAAGAAAGATTACATATGAAGGACGTATTTTAGTTAAATGGATAAGTTTAGGCTTTTTTATTAATCTTTTTTTCACTCTCGAAATTTTTGGCCATTTGCAGCTTTTCCACATTAAAATCATGGTGCTTTATAAACAAATAGACAATTTTAATAACATTCACTCACCTTGCAAGAATAAATGTCTGCCTTTCAAACATGCATTTAAAAAATGCCGTTCGTGAGAGTGGAAACCCTCATGTATACTACAAAAAAGGAAAACCAGAGCGGTTATTCAGCTAATGCTCGATAACTGGTTCTTGGGTGGTGGGCACGAAGCTTGGTAGTGCCTTGATGGTTTGCAAAACTGCCTCCGGCGATAATACAATATTTTACATCAAACTCTTCAAGGACTTATGAACACACACTAAATGGGAAGGCATATTAATGAAACACTTGGTTCTTATCTATTACTCACAAAAATGATTTATGATGCAATAAAATATATTAAAACAAGTTATATTACTATGGGTTTTGGCATGTGGCTCAATGTAGAATGGTTACAACTGTGTGTGATAGTCCTTCAAGGGTTTGCAAAAAGTTCACAAAATTTGACATCTTTCTAACGGACAAATAGAAATAACTACCCCTTAATATGAAAAGCGATTAATAAAAAAACAATCATATCTTTACAAGATGTTATTTGGATAGCCTTTTTTCATGTGTTTTTTTTCACAGTTTCATACGAAAATAAATTTACCCAAACTGCTGTATAACTGCTAAAAATATAAACAAACGAAAAGCATCAGTATTTTTGTTTTGAACGATTCATGTACACAAACACACAAGTTTCGAGGCTGATGGGAATTGGTCACAACAACCATAACAAAATGTTTTGCTTATTTCATATTTGGGGGCCGCTCTGAAAAGAGCAGCCGTGGAGGTCTTAGTTCTTCTTGCTGCTATCTTCCTTGCAGCCGACCTTCCTCCTGTGTGCCGCTATCCCAGCCCTGGTTGAGATGAAATACTTTCCCAAAACGCTACAGGTATGCGCTTCGGACTTCATAGCCTCTAGGCATTTGGCTTCGTGCGCTCTCGTTTTGACATCCTGCGGAATCATAAAGCCGCAGAAGTCACAGTAACGTACATTTTATATTGAGTCCAGAAAGCGCACGACGTCCTGGAGGTTAGAGTCCTCCAGTTTCATCTCAAAAAGGGCAGTGGTGCGACCAGAGTCGAAAGGCGGCTACATCTGGCTGGTGTGGGTTGTTGTTGGGGTGTCTGAAATGGCGGCGACAGATGCTTCCAGTTCATCCATAGGAGCAACAGGAGACGGCGGTACCACGGGAGAACTCGGTGGCTTACTGACGGTGGCACTGGGAACGCACCTTGTCGCTACAGGCTTTGCTGACACTCTCCGGACAGTGACATTTGGTGATATCACGTCCGGCGTCGTCCTGGTCTTGACTGGAGTAGTCACTTTCTGGCAGGGCGATGGATCTGGCGACTGTTGCCTTAGTCGTTTATGACTCTCCTCCGCCGCCCTGCCAAATCGGTTGTGTTCTTCGGTCGTCTGTCTTTGCCTACTCTTTACTAACGTAAATATCTGGTATTCAATATAGAGTTCCTCAAACAGGTTCACATCATTGTCGGTGAGGAAAAACCTATGTTTCCGCTCAGAATTAAAAAATTCCGCTTTGCAATCTATGATTGTAGACTCGAAAACGTGTGAAGGGAAACACTTATATACTATGTATCGAATGAAAACGAGGCTAGCGTCTTGACGTCAGACCCCCTTTTAGAACAGACTATCTGCCGACTATCTGCCGACTGCCGACCCCCCCCCCCCCTAGGACATACTATCTGCGCAGCTGTCTGTATGCATATTTGTAACATGCCGCCATTTTAACTTTGTAAAAAGTGAAAAAGTGAGATAACTTTCTTTCGCTATTCTTGGTCGATTTGCATGAAAATTTCACTGTTTGATTCAGTTTTATGTAAAGTTTTGCTATAAAGTGGTCATGTGTTATTTCGCGGATGAATACCATTTGGCGGATAAATACACATATTCAGGAGAGTAAAATTCTGCTGAGTCAGCAATTTTAACAATTTGAACAAGTCACACACCATTTTTTGATTGTGTCTAAGTGGTATAAATGCATGAGTGAGCAGAAAACCATTCACAATGTCAACATTACTTCTTCACCGATGTGCAGAGACCATGGATGGCGTCTTCAAAGTGAATTATGCTGACTATGTGTTTTCAAAGCTTTCTGCTTTTAAATAGGATTGGATTTTGCAAGTGAAGAATTTGCATCAGCATTGGGAAGCTGTTAGAAAGGCAATTCCAAGAGATCGTGTCATCCACTCGTTTCTACGCGAATGTGAAGAACTGGATTTACCATCAACTTATGACATTGATTCAGCATTTATCCGCGCGAATACAACTTGGGCAGCTGACCTCATGCTAGTTGTAGCTGCAAAAATCATTTTACATTATGATGATGATGTTCCAGATAATGTATCAGAACTTGTTCGATTCAACAATGGACGAGTTGAAGTGAATTCAGCACTTTGCAAGATGTTTGAAAAGGGAGCTGGGTATATATGGGTATAAAATCAGTGGACCCAAAGTCATCATTACATTGTGCAGCCATGGAGAAGACAAGCAGCTTTAAAATTAGTGCCAACTTAACCATTACTGTGGAGCATGGAGAATTTGGACCATTTCTACGCATCACACGTGGAGAAAGGTGGTGTGCTTTATCGCCATCTTTGTGGAAGACTGTATGTCAGAGATTGAAAAATTTACGTGACATTGGCTTCAAATTGTACTTAACGCAAACGAAGTGGCTTGAAGTCATTTCATACTTAGATGTTAGTTTTGTGCGCACATCACTGTTTGAAGGGAAAGAATATACGCATCACATCAACATGAATGATGGTGAATGAACATCTAACTCGGCCTCGTTACCATGTACGGAATGTCATGACAAGAAAACTATCATCAAACTTCAAAAGGATGATCGGATGAAAGTGCCAAAATTATCCAAGAAAAGGCTAGTGTAAGTTCAATTTGAGAATATGGACGTGCAAAATCAACTTGGACTTACCTGTGACTATTGTGGTGCTTGTGGATATATGGAGGATTATCATTGCCACTGCCACAAGTACAATTGCAAGATGTGTGAACCAAACAACTTCTGCAGCAAGTGTGGAGTACTTAAAGTCTGTGAAACAAAGTAGAAGTGACAAGACACACTGAAACAAGACGAACGCATGTTTTAAAAAGGCTTATGTTGCCTTGATGATTGCTAAACTTGCTTGCTGTGGAACTCCAGACTATCAACTTTATCATTTAGACGCTTTTTGGGATGTTATACATCATAGTCTCGATGTGATTGAACTGCATTCAAGATTTCTTGGAGAATGTCATAAAATTGGAATAGAAGAAGATCCTGACTTTGACTTTGATTCTGCACTCTATTCTGCTCGCACTGATGTTGAAGTATACTTCCGCGTGGTTGATTATTTGAGAGATTACTGTAGACTAGAAGAAGAAGAGGAAACTGAACAGCTTTGTCAGGTAACTTTTTAACATTAACAAGACATAACAATGTTTTTCTTTCTAGCAAATATAATCTTATGTGGGTGGTTTCAAAGTGAACAAAGAAAGAACATAATAGAAGAGGTAGCAGATATTTTAAATGATATTTTATTACAGGAAGAAACTGACAGGTCAACGTCAGAATAAACAAAAGAAACAAATTCAACCACACGGAGAAGTGAATGTTTTGGAACAACAACTGGAGACTTGGCAAACTTGTGTGATAACATTGCCGGAGCAGCATATCACAAAACTGTTTTATGTACAATGGCAGACATAACATTGAGACAATATATCGTGCAAAAAGCCTATTGCGAAGAAATGTTATTAGCTGTAAAAAAATTTGCATGTTTACTATGTCCTGCTTGTCAAAATGAAGAGTGTCAAGAACATACTTGTCATGCTGCGTGTGTCTATACATATTGGAATGAAGCTAAATATTACATACATTTAGATAAGGTGTTAGAGAATGCAAATAAACGTTGTGAGAAATATGGTGTAGATGCTATTACATTTGATGAACTAAGTAGTTGGTTAGTGTTCATTGAAGACCAATGGTCTCCAGTTATTTACACTATTGTATCTATACTTGATTTGTAAAATATGTTAGTTATAAATGCATGTTAGTTAAGTTATGTTGGTTGAGTTATAAAATAAAAGTATTCTGAGAAGAAGCGCTTCTCATTTCGTGTGAACATGTCAACGTGGAAAGACTACTTAACCAATATTTACTTCAAACCTGGACAGCCTGGGGCATTTGCTGGTCCTTACAGACTTTATCACATCTTAAGAAAACATGATCAACCAGTCACACATTCACAAGTTAAGAAATGGCCACAGGATCAAGATGCATTCAGTTTACTACAACCTGTAAAATACAGGTTCAAAAGACAACGTGTTATTAAACGTGGCATTGATGACATGTGGGATATTGATTTGGCTGATATGGGAAACATAGCTCCCTATAATGATGACACGCGCTTTTTGCTCATTTTTATTGATGTGTTTTCCAAATATTTGTGGGTGAAGTCAATACTTAATAAATCACATACCAGTGTCATACAAGCCTTCCAAAGGATTTTTCATGAAACACGACGAAGACCACAAACTCTAAGGTCTGATAAAGGAACGGAATTAAAAGAACAGATGGGTAAAGGCATTTTTGAAGAAGGAGGAAATTCTTGCTTATACCACATTCGTACTCTAAAGGGAATGATGTATCGGTATTTTCTACATAATCAAACTTACCGTCTTCGTTGTCACACAACCTTGTAAGAAGCAAGGAATACACTTGTATTGTGTGAAAGACTTTTTGGATGAAGATACTGATGGACATTTCTATGAGAAAGAACTGCAGAAAGTGATAAAAGATATTGAGTCTGTCTACAGAATTGAAAAGGTTTTGAAAACACGCAAAATACGAGGTGTGAAAGAATTATTTGTCAAGTGGTTAGGTTGGCCAAACAAGTTTAACAGTTGAGTGAAAGAAACAGACATTCAAAAATGAAACATCCATTTACATGCTTGGTCTCTGGGCCTACAGGCAGTGGTAAAACGTCTCTTTCTAGAACAACAGTTAATTAAACCCTCTCCAAAACCCATTTTATGGCTCTATACAGCAGATCCGCCTTTATACAAGGGAATAAAAGGTGTGACATTTTACCAAGGCATTCCAGATGACATTGAAGAGCGCTTTTACCCGAACAAAACCAAACTTACTTATCATTGATGACTTAATGACTAAATGTCATAGTGATGAGCGTATGACACGTCTCTTTAGAGTTGGCAGCAGTCATCAAAATCTAAGCATCATTTTTATTGTGCATAATTTATTCCATCATGGTAAAGAGATGCGAAATATTAGTTTGAATACACATTATATCATTCTGTTTAAAAATCCGAGAGACAGTAAACAAATCAGTACATTAGCACGACAAATGTATCCTGGAAGATCTCAATTTCTCATAGAAGCCTATCAAGATGCTACTAGCAAACCACATGGTTATTTATTCATTGATTTAAAACCAAAGACAAATGATCAACTACGTATCCGTACAGGCATTTTACCAAAACATACACATTATGTATATATTTTGTAAAGCAGTGTATGAACAAGAACCAACTCATTTAACCATTCGCAGTCAAGATGTCTGAACGTATTCAAGCGAATCAACCTTTTCTTCACTTGCTTGCACGCAGTGGGCCTAAACGACGTAAATCCTTACCACAGCAAGCTACTAAGGAGGAAATTTGTTTGAATATATTGCGAATGCATTTACCCTTAATCTCAAAAAAGGTTTAAGGAATTCAAGCTTCAGCGTCATACTCTACGTACTCTAGCAGATAAAAAGATATCACTTCGAAGAAAAAAGAAGTTGATTAATCAGAAAGGAGGATTCATTGAAGCTATTGCTAAATTTGCATTGCCCTTGTTAGCCCGACTGCTGTTAAAATATACTCAACAAAAAAAGAAACTTTTTCAAATGGCTGTTATATTGTCAATACTGGACAGATAACAACAAAATTTTAGGTTTAGACTCAGAATCAATAGATAATTTCATTTCTCTAAAAATTCAAAGCTACATTCTTATCGTTACGCTGTAATGCTTACGTAAACTGAAGGTATCCGAAAAGCAGTTCACAAGCCTAATATCTCGTGTGTCCTAATAGGGTTGAATAGGGTGTGACAAGCGGATCTGTCGGTCCTGGTCTGGGGTCGTTGACCGTGGCCTGCCCGTTCTAGGACGATCGGATGTGGACCCTGTTGTATCTAATCTTATTCTCAGGCGAGTAACCGTCGATTTGTGGACGCCAAATGCCCGCGCCACGTCAGTTGCCGTTTTTCGACTTTCCAGCATGTCGATCGCACGCTCTCGCTGAATTGCGGTTAACCGTGCTATCGGTTAGGATCGTTCCAGCAACTTCAAATTTTGTACAACGTGCACTCTTTTATTAAGGCTTGAGACTATGACAAAATAATGCAATAACTCTCAGCGGTTATTTCACAATGTCCTAGACTACGAGTTTAGGTCACGTGACTGCTCGCTCGAGTTGTAAGATAGAGCGGGGAATGATTTTGACACATTGTTTGGACAATCACTTTCCAAGTAACAGAATGTACAAGAAAAATTAAATATACTAATAGAAAAAAAATTAACCCCCTCTTTTGGTGTTGCGTTTCTTTTTTTGTTGAGTATAAACATACTATGAAGATGGCTCCCATTCCTGAATATGAATACAAAATGTTATTACAAAAGAAAAATGGCATTAAAACAAAAGTAAATACACTTTTACGTGGGAAACGAACGCAAAAGGCCATAGAAATATCTCAAATTCTTGGCCGCAATTTACGAACAAGCCAGTCTAGACAAAAGCCTGTTGCATCATCATTACCGCCACCTGAAAAACCAGAAAAGTTATTTTTAAGTCATTTTCAATCATGGATCATGGAAAGGTAATACAACTTTTAGCAGAACTGAAGAAACATGGTGTAAAATGGATAGAGAAAAATGAACTTGTGTTGAAAACGGGCGATGTCATTACAAATTCCAACATTGTTGATTTGACGAAAGAAGCATTGGTTGCTACAAGAAGAAAAGAACGAGGAGAACTACCACATGGTTGGCATCCGTTTATCTAAGAAATTGTAGATGCTAATATTCCAAAAACTACGTTTAGTAAAAAGACCACTCGTGACGACATTACAAAAGAAATGAAACACCGTCAACAAAGACAGTTTCCTGAAGGATGGGAAAACTTTTAACATGGGTGAAAGAGTTATGTTGTTGTTGTCAAGAAACGACAAATCATATTCCTGTAAAAATAAGATGTACAAGTGCTTGTTGATGTGAAAGATTATGAGAAACATCATTTACATACATGCGCGCGCTATAGTGATGTATATAGGCATCCATTCCGGCATGTAATTGGTGATGTGCTTGAAAAGAGAGTGCAACCGACGAAGCGTGTCAGAAGACGAAAAACAGCCAGACGGATAATATCAAAAATATTAAAAAAGATATCTTTTGAAGAATGGAATGGTTTCATATACCACCAACGCAAACTGCTGTAGAGAAAAGTTATAATGTAGACTATCAACCACTAACTACCATTAGAGAATTCGCTCCAATAGAATCTTACATTCCTGCGAGGACAGAGGAATATCTGGATTTAAAGAACAGCAAACTTCATATTATCTGTCGCATTGTAAAGGCTGATGGAACAGCATGTGGCGCAGATGATAATGTATCATGCATCAATGATTTGTTTAATGGGTTATGGTCTAATATTGAATAGTTTCTAAATGACCGATTGGTATCCCATAGTAACAATACCCATGGTTAAACCAGTATTATCTCTCACCTCATTCATGACTCGGAAGAAAGTCTCCATTCTGAGCGCTCTATGCGTCTCACGTATAAGGATACTGCGGGGTCAATGAATAGTTATGAGGTGAAAAGAGCTAATCATGAACGATATGTATCAGGGTTTCATGTCAATGCTGACGGTGGTGACTTAGCTGAGCAAGGTAATAATGGTTTACATAATCGTTATTTGCATACACGTCTCAGCCGTGATTTTATGTGAACGGGTGGTTTAAGAGTAGATTTGTTTGAGCAGGATCGCTATCTTCCTAATGGGATCAGTTTGAAATTGCGTTTACATAGACAAAAAGAAGAATATGTATTGATGGCTGCAAATAATACCTATAAGGTAGAAGTGAAAGAGGCATTTTTAACCATTCGCAAAGTGAGGGTTATTCCAGGTATTCAGTTAGGACAAGCAGATGCATTGATAAAAAGTCCTGCCAATTTCTCATCACTAGAAAAGAATGTAAAGTTTTAGCCATTCCAGCAGGATTTCAATCTCTTGTGAAAGATAGCATCTTTTTAGGCCAATTACCAAAACGCATTGTCATTGGTCTGGTTTATAATGCAGCCTTTGGTGAAACAGCATTGAGAAATCCATATGATTTCATACATTTTGATCTGGATTATATGCAACTGTACACTTATGGTGAACCAGTTCTATCCAAACCTCTCAAGCTTGACATTACACAGAACAAATACCTGGACGCTTTTGAAACGCTTTACAAGTCGTTTGATAGGTTGAATGGCGAGAAACGTTCCATCATAAAACGGGAAGATTGGCCTAGAGGTTATGCTTTATTTTCTTTCGACTTAACACCTGATTATGATGGTGATAATCATTATTCTCTTATCAAGCATGGAAACTTGCGGCTAGAAATGAATTTTGGCAGGGTTTTGCAACAGACAATCAATGTCATCGTCTATGCTGAATTTGATAACATTTTTTAAATAAGTGCAAATCGCAGCATCCAATTCGACTAGACCATATTGAGCCATGATGTCATGACAAAGGACTTGTTTCAAGGCGTGTTTGCCATGGACCAGTAACCATCTTTACAACACGGTGCCTATGTCATCAACACAGACGATCAAGATGAACCAGGAGAACATTGGGTGGCAGTGTATTATGACAAAGACCCTGTAGAATATTTTGACTCTTATGGACTTTTACCTCTAGATAATCGTTTAGAAAAGTTTTTAAGGAATGACTATATGTATAATTCCATATCATTACAAACGTTTACAATATCATCTTCATGTGGTTTTTATTGTATATATTATATATTGCACAGAGCTCGAGATCAGAGTATGTTTGATATTGTAAATAAATTAAAAGAAGGGATGGTGATTTTATTGTAAAGGATTTTGTATATAGACATTATAAACCATTGTTTTATTAATTATATTAGTTAAGTTGTATTAGTTAAGTTAGTTATATTAGTTAAGTTGTTGATAATTGTTCAAGTTTGATGATCAATAAAAAAACCAAGTTTCAAACAACTGTCTTGTTTATTATGTTTCAAACTCTTATTTACAAAACTCTTATCTACAAAATTCTATTTACAAACTCTTATTTACAAAACTCTATTTACAAACTCTATTTACAAACTCTTATCCACAATACTCTATTTACAAACTCTATTTACAAACTTAATTACAAACTCTATTTACAAACTCTTATCTACAAACTCTGTCTACAACCTCTTATTTACAAAGGCAATCATTTTTCAATACATTGATCAATGAATGCCATTCATTAGAATCTAAATTAATATATGTATCATAGACATTACACCGGCATTTGTAAATGCTGTGAAAGCTAACATAACTCGCATCACCAAACTTTATCACTTTAACAGTTTCATGTTCAGACAGTTTCAGTTCATGTCCATCTTCATTCATGTCTATGTCCATCACTCGCATAGGCTGTGCCAACTCAATGGATTTGGTACCCCGCATAAGTTGTATTCCTTCCTCTTTGAATTCAAACATAAGGTTCTTCCCAATCCAAAGCTTGTAACAGCGCGTTCCATTCCTCTGTGCTGAGGGTGATGACGTCGTAGTGTTTTGTAAGCTCGTCATGTTGGCACGTCTAGACAGTTCTGAGTCACACGCACTTCTAATTCATTTGAGACTGCTAATAGAAAGCCGGGTATCCTGAACTTGTCTAGATGATCCTTCAACACGGATTGGTCGTCAGGCGATAGTATGATATACTTTCCAAAATGTTTTAGCACAATGTCATCACATAAGTTTCTCATATATGAGAATCCATATGTAATGAATTCATAATCCAACAAATAGTCCATCTCGTCTGTGACAGTGCTCAGATGGTCTCTAGGAATCGTAAGACTGCGCGCCAATTCTTTATATCAAAGTGGATCAAATCTGAATATGGAGTATCTGGTACAACTCCATCATAATCCTCTGGATAATCCTGTAAAAGATTTCTCCAGAATGTCACAAGTATGTCAAAATCATGTCCAACCACTAACACTTCAACTTTATTTTCAAGTCTACGTTCAAACCCAGGTTGAAGCGGTATGTTTTTAACGTCTTTCCATATTTCAGGTTTAAACCGATAAGTAAAACGTATTATCCGAGAACTTATTATCACTTCATTCGAATCATTTACAGCGAGGTAAGCACCACCTTTAAACACGAGTGCATTCATGTTTACCTTATTCTTCTTGTCTTCGAAGCCTTCTTTCCACTTCTTTCACTTGCTTCTTCAGCATTTTCCATTCAGGTATTGTCAGCAAAATTCCCTTTTTCGTTGGACGGTTTCTTCCAGTCCCCTCATCTCTGAGGTATTTGCGAATGTTCACCACTCCTTCATTACTTTGTTTCATAATCTTGATATACTTTTCATTTCCTAGAGATAGCATTCCCTCCCACGACTGTGGTGGTGTTGGTGTCGTCTCCACTTTCAATTTCTTGATGGTGGTGGTATTGTCAGGATTTTTCACTTTCAAGTCTTTGACTGTTTCAGCAAGAGTATCCATATCCGTTGCAGATCTCTTCCGATTCATGTTCACGCTTCAATGTTCACACCTCAACTAGCTTTAAAGTTGGAGAGTCTCGCCCTTATACGCTGTAATGCCCACGCGCCAAAGTGGAATAGCCATCATTCAGCACGTATCGCTTGTCATCATAGGGGGAGAGAGCCACTTTCCTCAACTTCTCCGTGAAAGGCTGGTGGTCATGACTTCGAATGAAGCGTCCTGTAGTCATAGATTGAGTTTGCTTAAAAAAACTGTCTCTATACTGCTTATGTTTTATACGTCTTTGACACGCGCGAGTGATGCCTTTAGCCGTACGTTTTTCTTTCCCACCATACATCATACTGTACATTTTCGGCCGAAGTCCAACAAACTCTTCAATTGGAATGCCCGCCGTCTCATCCTTCATTTTTCCAAGCACTTTTTTGTTCACGTTGGAATGCAGAAAATGATCTGGCGGATAGTCACTTGTGTCAAACAGGTCAGCATCTTGCTGCGTATCCTTGTAGATATCGTCCGTTTCTATGTCGTAACATAGACTGTCGGTGTCGCTGAACAATAACTTGGCGTCAGGATACTTGGTCATGATGTAGTTGTAATGAAAGTGAAACATGAGCACTTTGCTGAGGTCGAGAATGGTGAAGCCGACTTGAATGGGTTTATCCAGAAGCAAATCCACTTTGCATGGATGCACAGCGGTCAAATCTTCTTTGAAAATTCTAAATTTCTTGAACTGCTTTTGAATTGCTTTTCCTGGTGAACAAGTTCAACATTGATGCACTTTCTCACGTTTTCCATGGTTTTGCCAAACGCAGAGTTGTTCATGAGTTTGAAGAAGTCTTTTTCAAACGGGTTCTTGGCCAATTTTTTCTTTTCCTGTTCAAGGAGATGTATTTCTCCAACCATTTGCTCTGTGCAAACATGATGGCACGATGCACCTTAGTGACTTTCAATCCCAGGATACGTACTGCTGTAAATTCCTGTAATGAAGTACATATTTCTTCTTGTCACACAAGTTGGGAATGAGCTTTTCACTAGGTTTGCCTGCCATGTTCAGATCTTTCCGTAGCTTCTGACTATGTTCTGACAATTCTCCCACTTTGATATATTTCCGTTCTGGAGCCACTGGGTAGTGATTATGACGATCATGGATGGTCTGTGGGTATTCTAAATCCACTTCTAAAATGTATCCAATCTCGTCATCTTCATCCACATCCATGAAGTCGGGGGATTCTGGCTCGCTCACCACATAAATCCACTTTCTGACATGCTTTGAGATATGGCCCTGCCATACAGATTGTTTGCGTCCAGGTACATCAGGTAATTGGTTGGTTTCGTTGGATCGTAATCTGCTACGTACGGGTTATTTACTTGCGCATACTTGTGCGTGATCACAGATATTCCTCCACGTAGACCTTGTTCAACCATTTGGTACATGTCAATGTCATTGATCAATTCCAACTTCAACTTTGTCGCTTTTAACATCGCATCCCACGAGTCCTGGCGCTGTATAGTAGTGAGCAGGATCCAATTCATACGTGTTAAGACGAAAGTTTTCAAACACGTCAGCCAGCAGTAACACATCTGATTTCAGATATAGGTCATGGTAGTAGTACAGTTAAACGTATCCCATAGCTTCTGCGTATGCGCATAATCCTCATTGCTAATGTCTTCTTCACTGAGCTGACTGTAAAACTTATCCTTGGACGGTAGTTGTGTTTCAGCCAACTTGGATGGCTCGTCCACGTAATCGTAGGGATACACTCCCTTTCTCAGCAGTAAATCTTGTTGGTCACTATCTTGAATGTGTGACGTCATGTTATAAAAGTTATCTTTCCCTTCTGCAGCAAGGTTGGATACCAACTTCTGTAGAGAAGTACTCATGAACTGATAATTGTCCGTAAATTTTAGATTGCTCATGGTGAATGCAATATATTTCTCAATGGTGTTGGGAATGACTGTAATCGTTTCATTTTTGAATTTTCCAATTTCCTCCATGATCAAATGGCTGTCATAACCTCAAATTGTGGAAAAACACAGGAATGATAAAAGAATCTTCATCCCCCTGCTTATCCTTTCTAAGTCGGAATTGCAAGTTGCATTCATTTTGTGCAGCTCCGCGGTATTTGCCATTGATATGGTCATGATCTCTCACACGATCTGCTCCTAGAGGCTCATGACAAATGTAACAATCGGTGGTGTTCTTGAAATTCTCTTTGTCTTCACGAGTCATCACCATAACCTTTGGCTTTTGTAAACTATGCACAATACGATCATGCAAATTCAAGATATGGTCTAAAAAGACTTTCACAGCATTGTCTCCTCGATACACGACTGATACACGTATGTCATACTGGCTAACAACTACATAGGCGAAGCTGTTTGGACGATGATGCTGATACTTGTCTCCTTCTTTATGCTTTTTGGTGAAACATTCAAAGTTTGCATAAATCACAGAAGGTGCTTCCTGTTGTTTGGCTACATTTTTAAACTTGATGAACTGTTTCTTGGGGAGTGATAAACGTTGTGCTCCATGCTTACCACACACTTCACGATGCTTGTCTAAAAGATCTTGTCGCATAAACCTGTGAAAACAGTTGAAACAGTAAAAAGCTGTATGTTGATGCTTTGATCGATAAGATATAAGTCTGCTGAAATTCTTGATGAGGCGGTAATGCCTTTTCTTGTCATTGCTAATCAGAAGTAAGTTGATTTCTCTCGCGCTGGTGTTTCGACTAAGTTGTATCGGAACAACTACATCATGTTCATATCCAAACACATTGATGGACACATAATTCTCCTTTTCAAACTTTGGAATGTCCGTAATCGTTGTTGGAAATGTCATACCTTCCACCTTCAATTCCTTCTCAAATGATTTGTAATGACTCACGCGATATGGGTGTTGATAATAATGGTGAGGGTGAAGATGAGCCAATACAGACCATAAGAAACACTTGTTGTCTTTATTCTGAATGTTTAACACAGCCTTTGTATTCTTCACTTTCTTTGGCAGTTGGATAAAACTACTCGCTTCCAGTGGCATTAACGTGGATGTATGTACTTCAATATATCCAACACCCAGCCAGAGCCTTGTCGCTCATGTTCATCAAACTTGGTAAACAATTCTTTATAGGCTTCTGGCAAGTCCTTCTCAATATCCGTTGGATTGTATACTGCATATGTTGGGCTGCTGATAAAGGCATTATCCACTTGTTCTACCATAACACCTTCAGCATCCGCCGTCAGTTTCTTGAAGCGTGCATGCAAGACCATGTACCATTTCATTCCATGGTTTAACGTTTCTAGCAAATGTGCTTTAATTCGATTCTCTTGTTGTCGCATTTCAAGTAGTAAATCCATCCTCAGGCTCAAACCGTTTTTCCTGTGCGTTTTCAGCAAGACTGACTCTTCTGCCTCTCCCTACTTGTACTGTCTTTTGTTCTTCCATCGGTACACATGCATGTGTGTCAAACGCATCCATAGATGAAAATATCTTAATGCATTCACAGCAGAGGAATGGATTAGGTCTGCCAATACCATCTTGTACCGTCTTTCGTCTCTTTGCTCCAATCTTCTCATCAAGCTCTTCACGGGCACGTTTCAACTTGGCTGGTTTGCATGTATGTGCTACGAACAATTCCAGAGATGGAAATGTCACATTGCAATCATGACAGAAGACTGCTGCCATCGTTGTTGTCGCATCAACTGCTAGAACTGAAATAGGTGAAATACTCGTCTCACTCTCCCTTATATGCTACTTAGACGCAATCAAAATATGGTGTGTAACTTGTCAAACTTGTTAAAATTTCTCCAACTTGTTAAAATTGCTGACAGAATTTATCGCTGTTTGATATGGATGAAATGCTCACACATTTATACCACTTACATGTAATCAAAATATGGTGTGTAACTTTTCAAACTTTTTAAAATTGCTGATTCAGCAGAATTTATCGCTGTTTGATATGCATGTCTTGCTCAGACATTTATACCACTTACATGTAATCAAAATATGGTGTGTAACTTTTCAACCTTGTTAAAATTGCTGACTCAGCAGAATTTATCACTGCTTGATATGAATGTCTCACTCATTTTACCTACAGCTGCACAGCTGCATAGCTGCACAGCAGACACATCTATCGGTGAAGCTTGACTATGGTATTCATCCGAAAAATGGTATTCATCCACCAACTTTTGAGGACTAGTTGTTGTCACTAGACCTGAAATGCGATAAAATGTATTTTCAAACATCACACACACACACACACACACAGGTTTTTGCTTCATTTCATAATATAGGATGACCCTTAAAAGGGCCTGGAAGATTTTAGTACATCAGCAACAATTATGAGGCTGTCCCGCATACTCCAGCCACACCCGACACTTGCAACATTGTGTGTTCAGCGTCACTTCACGGCCGTTCCACATCACTGTGATTGTTACGTCAGCCTTCACTGGAGCGATCTGAGAAGGGACGCTCAATGCTTCCTCCAAAGCATATGCTATTGTAGCTGCTTCAGTTTCACCATACATGTTTACCATGATGTAAACAGATTCATCAGCCTCAAAAGCCGTTAAGTCATCAATCGCTGGAGTTTCCTGAGGTGTGTTGTCCATGATGTTTCTGTCATTGCTATGCTGCGAGACGCAGCACTTATATATGGTTTTTTATGCTGATTCGGCTAAATCTTGCTCTCCTTGGGGGGGGGGGGGGGGGTACATAGTATGTGCTGGGTGGGGGGGGGGGGGGGGTCGGTACATAGTATGTCCTAGGGGGGTCGGTACATAGTATGTCCTGGGGGAGGGGGTGGTCGGTCTGTTCTGGGGTCAGTACAGAGTAGCTTATTTTCATAACGTGCTCATTCATAATGCATAAACACATTCATAATGGACTCTATGGCCTAGAGTTCTGCCATACGTTGTTATAATATCATCATAATATTATCATGATGTCATCATCATGTTATGACGTCATCATCACGTCATCATGACGTCATCCCAATACGTGCGCGCTCTGTCCTAAAGACCCCATGCCGATTCTACGCCACCTGTGACGTCAGTATGATGTCATAGGTGGCGTGGAACCAATGCCGATTCTACGCCACATGGCGCAGAAACGGCGTTTCCCTACTACTGCTGCTTGTGTTCGTGTGTTGGCTGTTTCCTGGGTTGTTTGAGTGCTGGTTTGGGGTTGGCTGGTGGAGGGGTGTGGTGGGGTTTAAACCGGCAGCTTTTATTTTTTTGTCTCTTGCTTATCGGCTTGTGTTTGTGTTGGCTGTTCCCTGTGTTGTTTGCGTGCTGGGATGGGGATGGGGTGGGTGTTCGAGCCGACAGCCATCGTTTTTGGCTCTTGCTCACCTGCTTTGCTCGTGCTGGGATGGGGATGGCTTGTGGGGGGGGGGGGGAGGGGGAGGGTTCGAGCACGGAGTCTTTATTTTTGGCTCTTGCTCTCCGGTTGTGCTGTTCCCTTGGTTATTTGCGTGCTGGGAAGGAGATGGCTGATAGGGTGTGGATTCGGACGGCAGCCTTCGTTTTGGCTCTTACTCACCGCCTTGTGTCCGTGTGTTGGCTGTTCCCTGGGCTGTTTGAGTGCTGGGGTGGGAATGGCTAGGGGTGTGGTTGGACACGTTGCCCTTTAAACCTGTATTTTACAGGTTGTAGTAAACTGAAGGCATCTTGGTCCTGTAACCATTTCTTCACTTTTAAATGAGTGACTGGTTGATCATGTTTTTTAACATGTGATAAAGTTTGCAAGGACCAGCAAATGCCCTGGGTAGACCAGGCTTAAAGTAAATATTGGTTAAGTGGTGTTTCCTCCAGGTCGATCAACACTTGTCAACATATCTTGCATTTTATTTTGTCAACATATCTTACATTTTTATTTTATCAACATATCTTGCATTTTATCAACATATCTTAAATTTTATTTTATCAACATATCTTGCATTTATTTTGTCTTACAACTCAATCAGCATATCTTACAAATCAAGTATTGATACAATGGTGTGAATAATTGGAGTCCATTGATCTTCAATGTATATTAACCAACTACTTAATTCATCGAATGTGATAACATTTACACCATATTTTTCACAACGTTGATTTGCATTATTTAGCACTTTATCCAAATGAATATAATATTTATCATCATTCCAATATGTATGGACACATGCAGAATGACAAGAATGTTCTAAACACTCTTCATTTTGACAAGCAGGATATACTAAAAATACAAACTTTTTTACAGCTAATAACATTTCTTCACAATATATTTTTTGCACAATATATTGTCTCAATGTAATGTCTGTCATTATACTGCAATGTAGATTAACCACTCTCTCACTTCATCAAACAGTCTTGGATCTAATCGAGCAAAGTGATATGCTGCTTCCACATCAAACTCTTCAGCTCGGTCAATGTTTGAAAGCACACACTCTTTGATGAAATCCTCACGTAAGTTTGGTACGTTCAACGTGGAATGAGCAAGTTCCCAATAGATGTCAAAGTGTTGCAGTTGTTGTTGAATAGATCCAAAACGCGCCAGTTCACTTATCATGTAGTCCACATACTTCTCCTTGAAGCACGTTTCCACATCCATCTTTGTTTCACATGTTCATATAACACGTCTGCACACTATGATGGCTGGCGGACAAATGACTCTCAGTCTTACTCTGCAGATACTGTTAGTGAGCCGCACTTGTTGCAGAAGTTGTCTGGCTCACACAACTTGTGGCAGTGGCAGTGACAATCATAATCCTCAGCTAAAAAGTCTCCTCGTTTGCGACTAACAATTGTCCATTCAAAGAGCATTGGCATGGTGAAATGTCCTTTTTCATAGAGGTAGGCCTTCATATCATACACCTTAATACGTTCTTCAACTACCCTTTTTATACTACTTATATGTGGAATTGGTGACACAGTAGCCCATGGCCCAGTGGCCGGGGGGGGGGGGGGGAGGTCCTCACACGGTACATGTGTGGGCACCCGGGGGGGAGGTCCTCACATGGTACATGTGTGGGCACGAATAGTGTTGCCCAGAGGCTATGAAGCCCGACCATCATACCTCTAGTTTTCTGGGCAGTCAGTTCACCTCAAACAGGACTGGAGTAGCGGCGCATAGGAGGAAGGTCGGCTGCAAGGAAGACAGCAGCGGCGGCAGCGGCAGGAAGAAATGAACTAAAACCTCCACGGCTCTTTTTAGAGCCCCCCACTAATACGAAATAAGCGCTAAACGTCTGCCATGGTGTTGGTATGTGTGTGTATGCATGAGAGTGTGGGAAATGCTAAAAAATAATAAAAAGGGGTCTATAAATCATTGATTTATACCCCTTTGAATTTTAAGAAATTTGCTTAAAAACAGTTGGGGAGCTTGTACGCCTGGGGAGGTGCCCCATCTATCCGTCTGCCCGGCTGCCTGTCTACCATGGTGTTGGTATGTGTGTGGAGAGAGAGAGTGATAGAGAGTGTAAGAAGAAAAAGTTGCTGTCTGCCTACCCGCCTGCCGTGGTGTTGGTATGTGTATGGAGAGAGAGAGTGAAAGAGAGAGTAAGCAAAAAAAGTTGTCTGCCTGCCTGCCTGACTGGTGTGTGTATTTGGAGAGAGAGAGCAAAAGAGAGAGTAAGAAAAAAGTGCGGCCGGCCTCGGGGGCGGCTGTAGTGCGGCTGGCCGGGGAGGGGGCTGCTGTGCGGCTGGCCCCGGGGGGCCTGAAGTGTGGCTGGTCCCGGGGGAGGGCTGTCGGTTAGTTGGCCGCATGCAGGCTTAAGTCGATTTGTGTGACGTCATTGCTGGGTCAAAATACCTAATAGGTGATTTCCAACCATGTCTCTATGAGTCTTCTGCTTAAAAAACCATTGGAGAGTTTGTACGTTTAGGGAGGTGTCCCGTCTGTCCACCTGCTTGCCTGCCCGCGTCTGCCCGCGTCTGTCCGCGTCTGCCGTGGTGATGGTATTTGTGTCGAGAGAGAGAGAGAGAGAGAGAGAGAGAGAGAGAGAGAGAGAGAGAGAGAGAGAGAGAGAGAGAGGGAGAGAGAGAGAGTAAGAAAAAAAGTTGCTGTCTGCCTGCCTGCCCGTCTGCCGTGGTGATGGTGTGTGTGTGGAGAGAGAGTGAAAGAGAGAGTAAGAAAAAAGTTGTTGAGAGAGAGAGAGTAAAAGAGAGAGTAAGAAAAAAGTTGTTGCCTGCCTGTCTGCATCTGCCGTGGTGTGTGTGTGGAGAGAGAAAGCAAAAGAGAGAGTAAGAAAAAAAGTGTGGCTGCCTGCCTGCCTGCCTGGTGTGTGTATTTGGAGAGAGAGAGAGCAAAAGAGAGAGTAAGAAAAAAGTGCGGCCGGCCACGGGGGGGGGGGCCTGCAATGCGGCTGGCCGGGGGGGGGGGGGGTCTGCTGTGCGGCTGGCCCCGGGGGGCCTGAAGTGTGGCTGGTCCCGGGGGGGGGGCTGTCGGTTAGTTGGCCGCATGCAGGCTTAAGTCGATTTGTGTGACGTCATTGCTGGGTCAAAATACCTAATAGGTGATTTCCAACCATGTCTCTATGAGTCTTCTGCTTAAAAAACCATTGGAGAGTTTGTACGTTTAGGGAGGTGTCCCGTCTGTCCACCTGCCCGCCTGCCCGCGTCTGCCCGCATCTGCCGCGTCTGCCGTGGTGACGGTATTTGTGTCGAGAGAGAGAGAGAGAGAGAGAGAGAGAGAGAGAGAGAGAGAGAGAGAGAGAGAGAGAGAGAGAGAGAGAGAGTAAGAAAAAAAGTTGCTGTCTGCCTGCCTGCCCGTCTGCCGTGGTGATGGTGTGTGTGTGGAGAGAGAGAGTGAAAGAGAGAGTAAGAAAAAAGTTGTTGAGAGAGAGAGAGAGAGAGAGAGAGAGAGAGAGTAATAAAAAAAGTGTGGCTGCCTGCCTGCCCGTCTGCCGTGATGATGGTATGTGTGTGAAGGGAGAAAGCAAAAGAGAGAGTAAGAAAAAAGTTGTTGTCTGCCTGCCTGCCTGCCGTGGTGTGTGTGTGGAGAGAGAGCAAAAGGGAGAGTAAGGAAAAAAAGTGCGGCTGGCCCCGGGGCCGTGCCGTGCGGTTGGCCGGGGGGGGGGGGGGGGGTGGTCGCTGTCGGCTGGCTCCGGTGTCACAAATTGCTTTTAATTTGTGGTTCAGGGAAGTATAAACAAACAAAAAAAAATGATTTTTTTAAGAAAAGAAAGATATTATTTATTAACAAACAAATACATAACCATTTACACGGAAAAAAAATAATAGTAATCACGCCACCGATACTCGCGGCCTTCAAGACTCGGCTACAACACCGTACATGCCCACTCCACGTGCGTCACCACGCACTCGAGAATGTCCCTTCTCGGTCGAGTAAACAAGTCCCTCACGGTTTCCGGCCCCAAGACTACGCTACAACACCGTACATGACCACTCCACGTGCGTCACCACGCACACGAGAATTGTCCCTTCTCAGCTGAGTGAACACGGTACCCGTTGAAACGTCTCTCGGTCGGAGTTCCCGCCTGTTGTTGGTACGTTGCCCAGCCCTTACGGTCCTCATGCGTATCACCCTCAGCAAAACACTGCACACATCGGGGCTCCCATTCTCTTTGTCCCAGTCCCCGTCCACTTGCTTAAGTCGTATTATTCATAAATCCATATATGTGATGCCTTTAGGCTGATAACTAACTTAACATTACGTCTTACTCCGGCATGGTTTACTTCCAAACTGACCCGAAGACGTGACAAAAGTCACCTTACGTATTCAACACGAGGGTACTAAGGATTATAAATACTGACTTTACACCTTGTAGTCAATATTGATTTTACTCGTTCAATAGATGACCTGTACAAAACGACCTCATGCAAAGCAAACTATAAAAACTGCACGAGCGCCTAACCTTAAAAAAATATAGAAGAGAATCTATCACTTTGTGACATCCGGGGGGCCTAAAGTTCAGCTGACTCCGAGGGGCCTGTCGGGCAGCTCTCTCATAGCATAGATACAGTGACCTAGTGGCTATCCTCGCATATACGTGTATGCGGCAGGCCCCCCTGGGGGGGGGGCCTGTCGTGCGGCCGGCCGGGGGAGGGGGAGGGCTGCTGTGAGGCTAACCCTGGGGGGCCTGAAGTGCGGCTGGCCCCCGGGGGCCTATCGATTAGTTGGTCGCATGCAGGCTTAAGTCAATCTGTATGACGTCATTGCTGGGTCAAAACACCTAATAGAGTTCCAACCATGTAGCTATGAGTCTTCTGCTTAAAAAACAGTTGGAGAGCTTGTACGTGTAGAGAACTGTCTGTCTGCCCGTCTGTCCCCGTCTGCCCGCGTCTGTCAGCGTCTGCCTGCGTCTGCCCGCGTCTGCCTGCGTCTGTCCGTTTTTTTCAGGCTGCCCATTTGTCCGTTTTTTCGGTTGTCCATTTGTTCGGCTGTCTGTTTGTCCGGCTGTGCGTTTGTCTGGCTGCCCGTTTATCCGTCTGCCAGGCTTCCCACTATTACTGTGACCGCATTATGACGTTAATATGACGTCACTGTTTTACTATACCCATGGGTGTTCTAAAAAAATATGACGTCACTGTTTTAGAACACCCATTATATATTGTTTTAGAACACCCATTATACAACTACTTAGTACCAGCAATATTCAAACTGATAAATATTTTGATTGCAGTTTATACAGCAATCAATTAATATTACTGTGTCGAGAGCGGTTTCGTGTGTTTCATACTCATCAGGCTTAGTGAATAGGGATTTTTATTGGCGGTCTTGACTCATAGAGTCTAAAAATCAATGTTAAACGATTTTCTCGTAGCTAATTGTCGCATTTGTCACAATGTGTCCCACAGGGAGATGGCGCTACCTAGGCATCAACCTTAAGTCGAACAGTTCTCAGTGTTCTAAGTACTACACCAATCAAGCTATAAGCCTGAAGGTGAAGACCAGGCTAAGCATTTTAATACCCACGATGATAGGGAAAACAGCTATCCATCTATGTAGATGAGCCCACTTGGAAAAGTGGTCCTCAAGCGATGAATCCAGTTCAATTCTATTTTCATTCTAAGACCCTTGGCAGCGTCTTTAGAGGGTTTCAGACTAATAAAGTCTACTACATGAATTTTTATATCATCAATCCTCTTATTGTCCCACCTATTAAGGTGATCTACGAGTAAAGTGGACAAGTCATTTCTGCTGATACACCCAAAATGTCCTTGGAATCTGTCCATTATACGTCTGCCCGTTTGGCCTACGTATTGCAAACCACATGTATAACACGTGATGACATAAATTAGGTTGCTACTTTGGCAACAGACGTTCTTTTTAGCTGTATATGTACGCCCTGAAGCTGTACACTCTAGTCTTTCAGATCTGTCTATCTTGGGACAGTATCTGCACTTAGTATTGATACATACATTCTTCTTTTTCGTTTCAACAGCTCTCTCTTTCGGAAGGGCTGCCCTGACAAGCAAGTCTTTTAGGTTTTAAAAGCCTTAAAATCTCCGAATTATGGGTTTCTGGTTAAATACGGTAAATGTTTTCAACTATGTTACCTGATATATTGATACTCAGATTATATTTTGAAATCACAAAGACCGGATCAGATTTATTTTCATCTGTTGCAGATTTGTTTGGTGGGGCGAGGAGACTATCACTACATTTCGATCAACTCTATTTAAGTCTGAACAGATACGCCATACCCTTAAGAACTGGCTGTACGAGATGCCATTTTTACACGACAAAGGGTGTGCCGAGTTTTAAGAAAGATAATTTCTTGCATCTGTCAGCTTACGAAATAAATCCTTTGTTAACAAGCCGTTTTTGTCTGTCTTTTTTTATAAGTACATCCAAAAAAGATATTTGAGTATAATTATATTCCAGGGTAAACTTTATAGATTTAACCTGTGCATTCAAGTACTCCTCGAAGCTCTGTAAGGATTTCAGGTCTCAATGCCAGATGCTGAAGATGTCATCAATGGACCTCAATCATAAGAGAGGTTGTTTTTCATAAACATACATATACTTTTTTCTAAAATTGCCACGACTAAATTTGCACTAGTACCAAACAACTAGAGAAAATATTCCCCATTAAACTCAAAGTCGTTTGTTGTTAAAACAAATTCTAATAATTTAATTAGCATAATTGGTTTTTCGCCATATTTTCTGTGGTCATTAATGAAGTTTTCGACATAAGACAAACCTAGATCTCTCTAGGAAATATAAGTGTACAGGGATACCACAACTAGAGTAAACAAGATACAGTTTTGGGGTAGTTTTTGATGCTTTTTTAATTTCAACAAAAACTCATTTGTATCTTTAATATATGAGTCTGTAGAGCATACACAGGGTTTGAGAAAATAATCCACAAACTGACTTATCCTCTCAGTAGGAGAGCCATTAGCGGAAATAACTGGTCTCCCCAAGGGAGGCCTAGTTTGTTTATGGATTTTGGGTAACAAGTATAAACGTGCTTTTCGCGGTTCAAAATCAGTTAGATATCAATTGTAATTTCATGTTCAGTTTTAAAGCAGTATTTTAGATATTCTTTGATGGTTTGATGAAAATGGAAAGTTTTACAACCATCCAATTTCTTATATACTTTACTGCCAGAAAGTTGGGTATAACCCTCCTTTAGATAATCATCCCGATCCAAAACAACAACCGCCCGCCTCTTTATCAGCGGGTTTAATTACGATATCTTTGTTTGAAGATAACTCCTTAATAGCAATCATTTCTTCTTTTGTCAGATTTTTCTTGGAAGGAGCGAAAACCTTTTGGTTAATTAAACTGTCAAGGTTCATACTAATAAAGTCTTCTAAAACCCTACAACCAGGTGGATTCCACGTTGATTTTAATTTGAATTTTTGGTCTCCGAATGGTGGTTCTGTATAACAGTCGATATCACCAAACAAATCCTCATTAGAGGAAGAGTCCAACAAGTTTTCCTCCTTAACTTTGGTCCTTATTTAAAAAAAACATTTGCGCCAGAGATCCATATGGAACTTATCTAGATCGTTTCTCATGACACCCAAGTCCGGTTCTCCAGGAGTTGGACAAAGGACAGGCCTTTAGATAGGACTGCAAATTGAGGATCGGTAAGTTTATGAGAAGAGAGATTAACAAATAATTGTTTTGAAACTGACATGTTTATTTTCAATCAAGTTAACAAATCTCACGATAAAACCTTGTAACATTGGTTTTGCTATGAAGATCTGAAACACTAATGTCTCAAAGTTATTTGGCGTTGGCATTTTTGCGCAAGGCCAGCACAACCGCTGTTTCATCAGGGGTGAGATTTGTCACCTCGTACACCCCATTGCACCCGCGACCATAGTTTCCTGCCATCCCGCGATTGCACCGGGAATTAAAACCACCAGGCCGACCTCTGCCACGGTTTCCCGGACTCTGCCACCAGTAAATCTTGAATTACCCGCGTTACTCTTCGGAGAACGCGAGCGAGAGCGTGACGCCCTCGGTCTGCCACGATCTTCCCTTCCTACGGACACCATTCCTCTCCATATTTTCTATAACGCTCACTCTTAATGGCTAAGGTGAAAAATGTTTGGATATTTTGAGAACTTCATAGGTGTATATCAGAGGTATCCGCTGTTTCTAAAATAAGTTGTTCCGGACGTCAGAAATCTTTTTGGAACTTTCTTATTTTTCCTTCGAGTTCTGTTGTACAACGCAGAGAAACGGAGACTGGATACGAAAAATAGAAGGAAAATAGGCAGAGCGCTGTAAACTTGGTTTCTCAACGAAACTGTTGCACGTTATCTCTTTCCAAAGTTTCAAAGAAATTGACAGAAAAACAAAGCTACAGGAAGAGGATTTGTGATATCCCTGTGTTGAAAGTCCATACATTAACAATGGAAAAGTAGTGATTTAAGGACCGACGTGAAAAATTTTTGAAAACTATCTTCTGGTAAACAGATCGATTCCATACTTGGCACATACCAAGACACTGCATCATACATCTAACCTGCTACCCAACTTTTGGAATTTAACTTACCTATTGTCCATGAGCTTATCATGAATTGCACTGAAAATTAGTCATTTTTGGTGACTCAACATACTTCTCAACTTCAAAGAAGTGGCTTAAGACATGCACGAGCGATTAAATGCACAAAATGCTGCATAACTACAAAACTGTATTACTAAACTTTACTAAAGAAAATGCAAAAGACAATTGCTAAACCTAACAGTGAATTAAAATGTGGTATAATGACCTATTGGTCATTGTCGCTCACTCTTAATGGCTAAGGTGAAAAATGCTTGAATATTTTGAGAACTTCATAGGTGTATATCAGAGGTATCCACTGTTTCTAAAATAAGTTGTTCCGGACGTCAGAAAAGATTTTTGGAAATTTCATATTTTTCCTTCGAGTTCTGTTGTACAACGCAGAGAAACGGAGACTTGATACGAGAAATAGAAGGAAAATAGGCAGAGCACTGTAAACTTGGTTTCTCGACGAAACTGTTGCCCGTTATCTCTTTCCAAAGTTTCAAAGAAATTGACAGAAAAACAAAGCTACAGGAAGAGGATTTGTGATATCCCTGTGTTGAAAGTCCATACATTAACAATAGAAAAGTAGTGATTTAAGGACCGACGTGAAAATATTTTTGAAAACTATCTTCTGGTAAACAGATCAATTTCATACTTGGCACATACCAAGACACTGCATAATACATCTGATCTGCTACCCAACTTTTGGAATTTAACTTACCTATTGTCCATGAGCTTATCATGAATTGCACTGAAAATTAGTCATTTTTGGTGACTCAACATACTTCTCAACTTCAAAGAAGTGGCTTAAGACATGCACGAGCGATTAAATACACAAATTGCTGCATAGCCCCAAAACTGTCTTACTAAACTTTACTAAAGAAAATGCAAAACATAATTGCTAAACCTAACAGTGAATTAAAATGTGGTATAATGACCTATTGGTCATTGTCGCACACACTTAATGGCTACGGTGCAAAGTGCTTGGATATTTTGAGAACTTTATAGGTGTGTATCAGAAGTATCCACTGTTTCTAAAATAAGTTCTTTTCCTGGCGTCAGAAAGGGATTTTTTGGAAATTTCATATTTTTCCTTCGAGGTCTGTTGGACAACGCAGAGAAACGAAGACTGGATACGAAAAATAGAAGGAAAATAGGCAAAGCGCTGTAAATTGGTTTCTGGGCGAAACTGTTGCACGTTATCTCTTTCCAAAGAATCAAAGAAATCGACAGAAAATCAAAGCTACAGGCAGAGGAGTTGTGACGCCCCTGTGTTGAAAGTCTATAGACTAACAATGGAAAAGTAGTGATTTATGGACCGACGTGAAAATATTTTGAAAACTATTATTGTTATTGTTATTATTATTATTATTATTATTATTATTATTATCGTGTTCATTTGTACATGCGTGACATGTGTAAAGCATCACTTTTTCTCATTGCTTCCACAGACTGAGAAACTCAAATCCCACAACACACGGAACCGAACACGAGCAAAAACTAACGTTTTACTTCGTAAAACGAGCTTTTACGAGTAGAAGCGCAATTCTGACCTGTATACCTCTGAATGTTTTAGATATTGACGGGACGAGGCACAAAGAGAGCAAGTCGTCGGTGTCGTGTTCGTCTGGTAGGGATGGTAAATTGATGTGGCTAAACGTGCCCATCCCATGGGTGATGGTATGGGTTTTGTCCATAAAGCGGGCCCTAGGAACGAGAGTGATGTTTTTCCACTCCCCGTTCTCTTTGCTTACCGTTCTGTCTAGGGCATGTATCTGACTCCTCCTTTTAGCTGAGGCGAGGGCTAGCAGGAAAGTGAACCTTACCGTGGCAGTTTTGGCTGAGATTGCTTTGTCCCCAAAGATGTCTGGACGCTGAAGGTATCTCAGCACTAGGGATAGGTCCCACCGTGCAACGTTGGACGAGCTAGGGGGTGAGTTTACCTTGAAATGACGGATCAACTGAGATATTGTCGCGTCGTCCCCTGGATCATAGCCCTTTGAGGCCTTAAGTCTGGCTGCTCTGTAACCCTCAATGGAACTTATTTTTAGACCTTCGTTTGTGAATAGGTGCTCTAAAAAGTCCGCTATTACTGATGGCGAGGCCTGAAACGGGTCTAGCTTAGACTTACTGCACCAGGATCCGAATTTGTTCCATTGAGACCTGTACACCTTGGCAGTAGATTGTTTATGGCTATTTACTATTTTATCTACTATTTCTTGTGAGAAGCCTTTCTTCTTAGGAAAGACTGGTCAGGTACCAAAGGTGTAGGTTCAATAGGTGAGGGGCTAGATGGAAATGCTGCCAATGGGGTTTAAACAGAATTTCTTTGTGGCATGGGATTAGAGTCGGTTTGACTATCCTGCATCTGAGGAGCAGGATAAACCAGGGAGCCTCCGGCATCCGAGGGGCTACTAATAGTATGATCCGTGGGTTCACATCCAATATCCATTGTAGTACCTGTGAGAGGATTGTCTGTGGAGGGAATGCGTAGAGTACCTCGTGTATTGGCATGGGCAGTTGAGGACATTTATTGCCCACGCCGCTTGATCTGGACATGGGGAGATATACCCGGATGGTTGTGCTGTTACTGCGTTGGCAAACACGTCTAACTTGGGGGGTTCCCATGGTGACTGGTTTGTGACTCACTGAAAGGAATGTGGAGCTAGGCACCACTCTGTGTGAATCACTTGCCCTATTCTGGACGCTAAGTCAGCCAGAACGTTGAGTTTCCCTGCTCGGTGTTGCGCCGTTAGGGTGATTTGAGATTGACGGGCTAGGGACAGAATTTTGTAGGTCAGTATTGATAGAGGGAGGGATCTGGTCCCCCCTTGTCTGTTTAGGTATGCCACGGCTGTTGAATTGTCTAGGAGAAACAAAACACTCATGCCCGATCGGACAGTTTATTCAGTGCTATCCACAGAACTCGCAGCTCGTAGTTTGACGGCCCTCCTTACTTGTCTTTGGAATGGTCTGTAGTGCATCCGGCATAGGGGGGCTGTACGCTCTGTAGCTACTAAAAGGCCTAGCAGGGACTCCATGGGACGCAGTCTTACCTTTTTCCGCGCGAATCCCCCGTATGACCTGTGGAATCTTTTGCTGTCTTTCTGCCGTGGGAAAGGCTCTTGCACTTACCAGATCCCATCTTTCCCCGAGAAAGATGATTTCTTGTTTGGGTGTTAGGTTTGGCGGTCGGCCGTGTCTCTGTCTATGTGTGCCACAAACCAATCGTCCAGGTACTGAAACACGGGCATTCCTTTTAACCGGGCCTTTGCTTTGAGTACTCTCATTATTTTTGAAAACACGTACGGAGCCGTGGCCAGGCCGAAAGGGAGTGCCCGAAACCAGAACCGCTTTGGGTCTATTTGAAAGGCTAGAAACATTCTGGCTGACCGGTGCATTGGGATGTGGAGGTAAGCGTCTGAAAGGTCTATGGATGTGACCCACATCCCTTCCTGCAAGCTTTCTATTATGACTTTGGCGGTGTCCATCTGAAAGGAGGTTACTTGCAGATATTCGTTTAGGGCTGATAGATCTATGACTAATCTCCAAGCCCCCGATTTCTTGGGAACCAGAAAAACCCTGTTGAAAAAGGCTGCCTAGTTTTCTGGTCCTTCCTCTACGGCCCTTTTTTCTTGGAGGTTTAAGAGCATTTCCTGTAGTTCTACATACCTTTCCGAGTCCTGTGGATAACTAGGCTCGGGGGGGGGGGGGGGCTCTGTCGGCTAATGGAATAGGTGGTTGAAAGCCCCTAGCATCTCGCTTGAAGGGTAGAGGGTAACCGACCTTCAACCACCTGACCACGTGGCGGGGTGCTCCCATTTCCTCCCATTTTTGCCAAAATTTGCCTACCCTTCCTCCTACGAGTAAGGAAAACGGGTAAGTTTTCTGAGCTTAGTAAAGTATCGTCGGGAGACCAGGGAGTCTCTGGGCGGTACTTTGGTTGGCTGCTACCTGTAAGGTTGTGAAGACTGCCCCTCCGTCATGGCGTTGCTGTTTGGCTTCTGCTTCTTGGGAGGAGGTGGCTGTCACTGCGTGCTGGGTCTTGCCTGTTCAGCAGACTGTTTGTACGTTCTCTTGCGCTTCGGTGGGTGCCGGAATGATGCCCTTGACATACGGGACATAAGTGCATAGTACTGTAAGAGCGAACTGCTCTCTTGGTTCACCCGTTCTACTTCAGCTGGGGGAAAGAGTTCCTTCTGCCCGAGGATGGGGGCATGGCGCAAATCTCTCAGCGCCTTCACGCTCGACCAACGCGTCCCGTCGGAGGAAAACCATGGATGTCATGAGGAAGGTGGAAAGTTTGACTACATCTCTGGCTGCTAGAGTCAGGCATTCCAGAAGTTTGAAGGCCACCAGATCATCGAGGTGTAGGTCCTCCCATCGTGTCTCCAAGGCTTTCAGAGTGTGGTCCTGAAAAGACGTGATATTGAGTATGTGCCGGGAGGAAGCCTCGATGGTCTTTGCGTCCTTCTCTACTAATTGGATGTCCGAATCGCTCCTGATATATGGCATCCAAACTGTCCTCTTCGACGGTTGTTCAAGTGCTTCCAGTGGTATCAGATCGTCAGAAGACCTATACGGGTCCGGTCACGCAGCACAGTGCTTGCAGACGTGAAAGCGCTAGAGAGTGCGGCCTTCGCTAGCGTCCAACCTCTTAAATTCTTTGGAGCGAACTGTGATAGCGTTTACAATCCCTTCACTGGTAGAAAGCGCTATGAAGGAGTCCTGTTGAGGCAACACTGTCTGTGAGGTCATCCTTATAGAGGAATCTTCCTTGTCGAGGCCCGGAGACCTAAAGGTGACGTTAGATAGCCGAGCAATTTCTTTGACGGCGTCCCTGAATGGCATATCCTCGGGGGCTATGGTGGATGGGGTTCCCGAGGGTGTGGGCTCCTTGATGCGGGAGAGAGGGGAGAGGGGTCCTGATGGAGCGTCTCCCTGCTGCTGCAGGGTGTTTCCAGAGCCTCTGACCGCTGCCTGGGGACCTAATACAATCCATCTCAAGTAGGAGGAGTCAAAATTGGGCAGAGGGGGCGTCTCGTCTGTTGCTTCATCTGACTCCTCTCCCTCAGACTCTTGATCCTCGGAGTCCCGCCCATTATCCTCTCCTGGCCCTTCTGCGTTTTGGTCGGCCGGTACTTCCCCTGACGGTGTGTAGATTTCCCGTTCTCTGTTAAGAGGGACGGATAAGAGGGGTGATGTGACCGATTGCAGGTCATCATCGTCCTCTGGGATCAGCTTCGAAGTCTGCCCCGACGGTGGGATCTCTGAAGAATCCTCATCGCTGGCTGAGCTGATCCCAACTCTGCCTGTGCATCCTGTTGTGCGAGTAGAGGGAGTGGCTGTGGGGTGCAAGGGCTGTCCTCTGGTGGGGGCGAGAGACAGTGACCGGCGGCTTACGACGTTTTCTCGGCATCGGGGAGGACTTTTGGGTTTGTAGGTGCAATTGTAATTCTTGTAGTTGCCTTTCCATTCAGGTCTGTAAAGCTAAAAAGGCCGAAAATTCCCCTGACAGGTTTGGTGTCTGGGTAGGGCTGGGATCCCCAACTGGCCAGCTGATGCTGTAAATGAAGATCCCGAAGCCGTATGAGTTACAGTCACTAGTTCAGGAGACGGAGACTTCGGCTTGGCATCGTGAGACGTGACCACTGTGGAGGGGGGAGGAGACGCTGCCCAGGCCCTCCAAAGTGTTTCTCGTTCCCCTCCTTCGGGGATATCCACCTCAACCACCGTCTCTAAAAAGGCCTTGGCCTTGGATTTCTTGGCTTTTTTGCTCGTTAAGCCTCGTCAGATTCTGACCCTAACCGGAGTGGAGACTTGGTCCAGGATAACTGAATTGGTTTTCCTAATTGTCTCTTCAACAAAGCCTGGGTGATGAAGGGGGCGGAGGAGAGAACCCGGCGACGATCCCGTCTACGGAACCATAATGGGCACAGTTTGGGAGTCCCAGTACCATAATTCCGACATGGGTCTTGGTATCGTGACCAGAACGGGTCTCGGGCAGTCAGCTCCCAGCATGAGCCTCGGTACTTAGTCCCATTCCCGTAACGGTACCTGGTCATGGTAAACCCATTATGGGCCTAATTCCCCGGTACCGTGACCACGATGGGACTTAGGGGGGAGGGTGGCTACTGCCCGTCACGACATGTCCAATCCCATAGCCCCAAGGCTGAAATGGGATCGGAGTACCGAGTACGGTACCGAGTACGCCAAAGACGCCAGAAAAACCGCTAGAAAACGCCAAAAAGCATTTCCCTCGCCCGAACTGAGGTCAGAGATACACCAATTGCTAACAGACGTCTGACCAGTTCCAAGGAGTGACAGCCAAAACCGTGACTGGCCATTCAGTGATGGAGCAGACACAAGGTAAGGCTTGAGTCTAAGCAGGCACAGCAGACTGAAAAGACTCAGGAAAACTCCTCGGCGATGTGTGCTGGAAACTAGAGAGTAAAACTCGATCATGTAGCCTCTGGTGGAGAAGAGAGGCACACTTCTCGGGACTGGGTAAGGTGTCACCGTTCCGTGTAAACTCAACAACTACCTGACCGAAGGACAAGATGCCAAAATTCTTGCTTAATAGTGGGCTAATTTTATCCAAAGTACCACATGAGCAAAATTAGTCCTTTAGATATAAAATAAAATTATCAAAAGCAAATTCGTACCTTGAACTAGTTCCCTTTTTCCAAAAAGGGAGCACACAGAATGGCGTGTGTTGACAACGCCACACTTAAAGGGAATCATTGACATCTTCAATGACGTAGCACTTAGTGTTACCTTCATTCTCATTGGTCGGCTGGATGAAAGGCGGGATAGGGTTAATTCTATCTGCGAAAAAAAGTTTCTTTTCTATTGTGTGGTAAATATAACCAAAGGGAAACCCATCTAAAAGTGAAGATACAATTTATTGTGACACCTCAGCAAGTGCTCGGTTCTCTGACAGTGTCACGTGATACGTATGCCTCTACACACGTCAGTCTCTAATCTACCTTTAATTGTTTCAAGGTAGGTGTATATATATATACACCTACCTTGCGATCTGGGGAGACCATGCTTATAAATAAAAGCAGGGGAGGTCAAATGTATATCCTTTATCTTCCGTGTTTTTTCTTTTGTTATCGCATAGATATCTTAAATTAATATTATTGTTATTAGCTGTTATGGTTGTTTTGAAAAAAAAAAACACAACAATAACGAATAAACAAAAATTCGAGGTCTCCTTTATTCGACCAACTTTTTTGCCAGAAACAAACCCACTAAAAGAGACCGTCTCCTTAATTTTGTTTATGAGTCCGGTTCTCCAAATGATCACTTTTAGCAGTCAGTGGACTCGCTAAATCTTTTTTTTGTAATTTAATAATTTATTGGCACTTTATACACGTTTTAGAGGGGAGTTATTCGAATAAAAACAATTCGTCTATTTCCGCGAGAGATGTGGTTACAAACTTCAGGTAATTTTGTTTGTATTGTTTACATCTACCCGCCAGATGCGAAGAGAAGTAACTAATGAAAATAACTTGAAAGAAAGGAGTTAAACTAAATGACAAAATGCTTGAAACTATTACATGCAGCCTGAAGATTACTTGACATATTGCTGTCGTGCAAAGTAAGCTCTTATCTTATGTTTTAGCACAAAACCTATATTATCGCCCACTTGTTTACAGTTACCAATGGTAAAACTAGTCCCAGTGGACCCTTTCTATTCTTGAGAACAGGTTCACGTCACAACCTTGCATCTACCAATAAGAATTAAAATTTTCGTCACGTGATCAAAAAGTGCCAGTGCTTGCGTGGGGGCAAAACGCAGTTTCTCGTTGTTTTAATACCAAATATAAGAGTGTATTTTCTTGTTGTAGGCCGATTGTATACATTTTGATCTATTTGTCACATGCCAGGAAGCTAGCTCTTTGAATAATTTCTACCGTTTAGAAAAGTGTTATTACTTAAATATCGGAGAATTTGTATTGGTATAAAACTGCTATGAACTCCAAGTATCGCTCATTATGCCCCCAGTTACCCACAAGCCAAAGCGTTTCCCAAAAAAAGTGCAAAAGTTCAAATAAAAGTAACCGGGTAAAAAATGAGAGAAATGATAGAGAGATTTCACCTAAATGTCAAATTTCTCTTGCACCAAAGAGCAGTCAGATTTTTAACAACTCCTGTGCTAATGTATTATAAGTTTTAACAAATAGTTTCAAGTTTCAATTTCTTTTATGTTCCGAGTATAAGCTGTTTTTGCGATATTTCTTCCATATTTTTCTGTCATTTCTTTCATTTTTTGGTCCCCTTGCAGTCGAAAATCAAATTTCTTTCGCAAATTATTCGAAACACCCAAAGTGTGACTTGGCTTATTGCATGAAGGTGTCTGCAAGATGACTTGATCAATCTTCCTAGGACAGAAATAGTCACAGTTCCTTTAATAAGCCATTTCGCATTTTCGGGTCTTTCCGGTGGAGGTGTTTTTTCGGCTGCAAATATTTTTGGGATAAATTATAAAGAAATGATAGGGAAAAAACATCAAGTTTCTAATTTTCTTTCAACATGCACGCTTTCAAATTTATGAAGCCATCATATGATCTTTTTAAAGGTATTTTACATATTATTCACTCCCTTTAATAACCAACATGTGAATATGTTGCTGGCAAAATAGAATTTTGTTGATTTTTTTCGTTTTTTTTTCTATCATTTCTTTATATCCTTATCCCACCTGAATTCAGCCGAAACGCAAAAATTTTTTCTGAAAAAATCAAAGTGAAATTGGCTTATTGTGGAGCCATAAGCCAATACCCACTTTTGGATCTTTCCGGTGGAGGTGTTGTTTTGACTGCAAATGTTGGGAGATAAATTATAAAGAAATGATAAGGGAAAACATCAAAATTCTAATTTTCTTTCAACATGCACACTTTTAAATTTATAAAGCCATCATATGATCTTCGAGAAAGTATTTTACATATTATTCAGCCCCTTTAATAACCGACATGAGAACATGTTGCTGGCAAAATGGAATTTTGTTGATTTTTGCCTTTTTTCTATCATTTCTTTATATCGTTATCCCACCTAAATTCAGCCGAAACGCAAAAATTTTTCGGCAAAAGTCAAAGTGCGAATTGACTTATTGTTGCTGTGGGAGATAATGGGAGGTTTTATATCCTGATCCCAAGAAAACACATTTTTCTCAGTACAAAATTGTTGTTTAACCATAGAAATTGTGCGTTGTATTTATAACTGGGTCATTTGTGTGATGCACTCTTTCTAAAATAACGCCGGTGCGCCGAGATTAGCAAAATTGACATCAATGACACGTTCTATAATAGGAACTATCACTCTTGCTTTCATAGGAAGACTGCAAGAGTCATCTTGGACTAAGTTAAAACCAATAATCATGGCACCAAATTGCCCGTAATTACACTGACACAATTCGGTTATTGCCTGCAGATATTGGCAATAATTTTTGTTTAGGGACAGGCCGTAACCATAGCCAACCTGGTATATTCACCCGTAAACCAGTGGCGGCATTCGCGAAAGTGGAAGTTTAAACTTAGAGTCAATCTAAGTGCAAAAATGTAAGAGTTAACTTTCTCGTTGGTTTAACTTAGCGGTATTCACAAAATGTAAGTTTAAACTTCCACTCAAGTATAAGTTCAAAATTCTAAGTTTACTTCGGACTACACTTAGATTTCTAAGTTCAATCCCACGCGATATTTAAACACCTGGAGTGCTTTGTTTACCTTGGCAACAATCAATTTATTGAGATTAAATGAAGAATATGAAAGGGTTTTTAGGAGGAAAAGTGTTTCGAGACAGGAGTAATCCGTTTGAAGTTTACAATGACGATGAACTTTTAACTCGATACAGATTTTCAAGGGAAGATATTCCTTTTTTGATGGAAGATCTCGAAAATTTGGAGTCGGAAACAAGAAGAAGCTTTGCCGCTCCGAAACATCTAAAAGTTTTCATCGGCCTTCGATATTTACATTGACAACCAGTTTATACGATTACGATTAGTCGCACTCTTTATGAAAATTTTGCAATATTGACTTAGAATGTAAGTTGATAAGCTTACGTAATGAATATGGCGTAAGTAAGTAAACTTACGTTAGTTTAATCTAGAGGTCTAAGTTTAATATCTAAGTAAATAAACTCAGATGTTCGTGAATACGGCCACAGATACAAGAGAATGTACCTGTCGTCAACTGTACCTCGCGACCGCCACTCCCAAAAAGTTAATTTCATCCCGTATCAAAACATCTATTTTACAAAATAAAACATTTCCTTAAGTGTTTATTCAAACACTTATTAACACAGAATAAGAACAAGGAGATGAGAATTTTTCTTTGCATATATGCTTTTTTGGGTTCGACTGCTACAGGTTGCTTGCCTAACAATTTTCATGCAATGAACTGGCAATCTTCGGGCGAAGCACAGCAAGATAAGTATCGAACTATGCCACAACTGCATGTGAAATTGGTTTTTGAGACAGGCTGTCATACCATATTAAACAGTGATGGTTCATTTTTCCGTTTCTGATATTTCCCCGAGATACTACCCCAGCTGACCCCTCAAGGCCACGGGATGTTTACACATGAAACGATATATTAACTTATGAATGTATATCACCTATGGTCGCATTGAAGGCCAGACTTGGAAATCTTAATTTAGCAGTAACTACAATTTGTCATCCTTTTTGGGATGGAGGGAAATGGGGGAGCTTTAAGATACTTTCTGCACCCAGGGAACGGGGAAGGGGAGAAGGGGAAAATAAATACAAACAAGCATTTTTTGGCTTATCAATCTTTATTGAATAAACATCAAGTTGATGCCATATAGCTTATTTAAATCGTTTTCCGTCCAAGCGTCATATACCAAATAACAAAATGCATGGGCACATACACAGGAAAACAATGGGAGATCAATCGCGTCATTTTATTTCTCAATCCAAATTTACTTTGAGATTACTACATGACTATTTCTTTGAAGAACTGCTAAAAATGACAAACTTTATTGTATCAAAACAATTTAAAAAAAAAAAATCTTTACAATTTTGAGAACCGAAATCGCGTTTTGTTGTTTTTGTTTTATTTCTATTATTACTTTTTCTTTTACTACCAGTAAGTTAGTGTAACTGAGATAATAGTAAAGGATTTTTAATTATTATTTTACAGAGAGCATGCATAAAAATAGTAAATAGAGGGACTAAGTGTGCATCATATGTAATAATCAATGATATATAACCCAAAAATACAACTTTGGAAGACCATGCTTTGGTCTCTCTATTTACTATTTTTTATCTATGGTCTCTCTAAGTGACACCTTTAGTGTCTTTTACCATATACAAAAGGTCTCCCTATGTTGGCATATTCTGTGTGCATATATTATCAAATATGTGCATATATTATCATATAATATTTTTAGTGTCATTGTAGGTTCAACTCCTACAGGGTGCACGCATAACGATTTCTTATGCGGAGTTACAGCACTCTCCGGTGGTGGCACATCAAACTTTAGTAATATAGTAAACAGGGGGACCAAATGCGCATCATATATAATAATCAATGATATATAACCCAAAAATACAACTTTGGGAGACCATACCTTGGTCTCACTATATACTATTTTTTTATCTATGGTCTCTCTAAGTGACACCTTTAGTGTCTTTTAACATGTTCAAAAGGTCTCCCTATCTTGGCATATTCTGTGTGCATATATTATCAATTGTGTGCAGATATTTTAAACTTTTTTGTTAGTGTCATTGTAGGTGCAACTCCTTCAGGGTGCAGGCATAGCGATTTTTTATGCGGAGTTACTGCGCTCTCCGGTGGTGGCACAGCAAACTTTAGTAATATAGTGATAAAATATATGCACTACCCCATCAATACCCCTCACTCCTCAATAAAACATTTTAGTCGCTCGATCGCTTTCTCAACATATCTTCTAGCACTGGCTATTGTTTCACTTCCTGCACCTCCCTCGCAATCATTTGTTTATTTTTCTTTGCTGGAGGGGGCGCTTTGCTCAGCGCTCAAGTAGTTCTTTTTTAATAAGCAAGCCCGATCTGCCCACCATCGATCTGATGCATCCGCATAATGTAGTATTTTAATAAAGAAGTCAGAAAAGACCTGTTTTGTTCACGCACTCTTCTCAGTATCTTGTCACTTCAGATACCTTCGAAAAAGGCAGCAGTTTGAATGGAGGCTTCTTCCACATTGGGTACACAGTTGGTGTGCATTGAAGATGCCCAAGTCGCACTTGTCGCAGAAATCGGTATTTCCTGGCGTTTCTAGTCTGGCAATGACGCCATCATTTGCTTTCTGGTGCTTAAGGAAGAAGCCATCCCGGAAATTACGAAATATGCTCATTTAAATCTCTTATATATCAATTCATGTACTTCATTATCGTACCGCTTTTAAAGTAATTCTAAAACAAATGAAAGTACAGTACCATACATCTCTATATGCTTCAAAAATAAAATATTGCATGACAAGCCACACCAAGTTCATATCCTTCGTCACAATTTAAATTCCTATTAGGTATACTAAAATAAAGTTACGTGTCAATCATTAATTCTAACATTTTGAACACTTTAACCTTGACAAAGATATAATATCCCACACCTGTTAACAACATTTAATACTAGCACAAGCAATTGGGAAAGTACATCTGTAGCTTCTCCTGAGGACATGACACCATCTGTTGAAGCTTTCTTGTCCCTTGTATTCTGCGGAGTCTGGTTTTTGTTCTTGTAAATCCTCGGGTCGCGTATATGCCAGGTTCGACTGAATTTATCCTGCAAAAAATATATCCAATAAACGTTCGAGAATTTTCAACATATTAAATGAAGCGAGTGACAACCTTTTAATCAGTACAAGTGCTATTGCCCATACATTTGGGCGGGCCACAGCGTCATATCTGTAACATGTAAGGACCTTAACTAACATCAACAATAACAAAAACATATGCTCTGTAGTTCCAGTCTTCTAGTTAATGGATATGGGCAATATTATTTTGGAATATTATGAAAAACAAGTTGCTGCCGTGAACGTTAATTTGCATGCAGCAACTGAAGTTGGCTTTTGGTCTATCTGGGTCAAATTCACTTCTTTTCTGGTTAATTAAAAACTTTTGTACTCTATGTTATAACTATCACACAAGTAATAGTACTAGTCAGTCACCAGGTTTTACGGCATCTAAACCGGGCCAGGGATCAGTATTGAATAAAAACTTTAATATCTATCGCCGAATCGCAATTTTATTTACTTTCTAAAGTTGATAAAGGAGCAATCTGCATTTGAACGTGACTCATTGCAATTAGCACATCGCTGCAACCCTTTCAAAATCATGGCAATCCTGGCTCTGTACCTAGGAGATTATAACAATATGGGGCAGAAAATGACACACTTTGAGTCAATGGCAACACAGGTTTTCTCCAGGCTTTTCTGGCAAAAAAGAACGAAATATATTGATGTTTTACTGTTTATCTACCGTTTCAGCACAAGTTTTTTTTATAGATTTCAGATTCGCAATCTTCGCAATATTGAAGGTGTGACATCTCACGACGTTACTACACCGCACACGCGCCAAGGATCCTAAATGACTGAACTTCTAATGTAATTGTTAAATTCCTCATTAACCTAGGACCGTTCACCACTTTTCAATGGTTTTAGCACAATAACTCTCATCTTTTGGACGGGATCCGGAGGTGCTCTTATATGTAGCAAATTCAGAATTTTACAAAAGTTTTGTCAAGTAAAATGTCATGATTTACGAAAATGCAAGGCCGATGTATTTGTTTCGGGAAGGATTTTCCAGCTGTAACTCGCCACTTTATTCTATCATCCCGAAATATAAATTTTAAGTGCAAACTGTAAGGTACAGGTACAGGCGGATTTGACTTAGGTTACTGGCATGTTTATAGATGTCAGTTCTTACTTGGAGAGGCTTAAAAGCGTGTTTGTGGGGTTTTCTTGAGTTCCTAGTTGAAGCCACGAGTGTCGCTGTACGTATAACTGCTTTGTTGATGAGGCCTTTTTTAAGGGACGGCCGCAAGACTCATTTGTGCAATTTTGAATTCCGTGGTGGTGAATAATCTAGTGCAGTTGTTTAGCTGAGGCAACTTGAGCGAAAGTCAATCCCTTGCTTCCCACCCCTGTCCAGTTTCGAACCAGGGACTTTAGGATTACAGGACCAAGGCTTTATTGACTGAGCTAACCGTCATCCCCATTATCTCGTAAATCGCTCGATACATACTGTATAAGAAATTAATGTTAGCAGCTCTGTACCTCCATGTTCACAAGCAGACTCTTCACGGTCGTTGTAGTGCACATCCACTGATAAAATAGTGCAAAATGTTTCAAGCAATACGTTACTATAGCATATAAAAAGAATTATATTCCATCACATTTCTGCTAAAACACAAAAATTATAGAAAAGAGGTAGCAAGTTAGTATCCATATATTGCTACATATTATATCCAGCATCATACATAAATTTATACGCCCGAACTACTCGAAACAGTCAAAAATTTGTACTTCCGCAAATTCTTCCGCAAAATATGTGTTTCGACTGTTTGCGACGCCGTCGCAGGCCATTCAATAAGTAAATACAAAGCATACCTAAAATCCCGGGAATTTTCTTAATTTTATATATCATATATATATTTATTTTTAACTTCAATGCCATACTATTAGATTTCATTTAAGAAAAAAATATTGTGCAAGTATATCCATTTGTTCTCCGTATGTGGGATTTTTAATGCCATGCTTTCAATATGAAAAATTAGCATTTAACTTAGCTAATATTTAGATGGCTGCTAAAAGGAGTATAAGACATGGATATACAAAAGAATGATCCAACACATATCTAAAATGCATACAAGAACATCAGGTAAATCTGCTGTTGTTGATATTTTAGACGCCTTTTCGAAGAGCCTGTCAAATGCAGAGCTTACGCGTTTGAAGAACTTGGCCTCGATTTTCTCTTTTTCAGGTGTTTCAACTTCATAAGACTGAATGACGTTTGTTGTCGATTGTTGATCTGACGATAGCTCAATAATTCTTCTTGTAGATCGTGGAGCTGACAGAACAAATATGTATTAAAATGGTATGTTCTTAGCTCCTAGCGTACTACCCCGGCCACCTGAGTAGGATTAATCGTTCATTGATGTTTAAAAAGCAACATGCAATAAAGTCGTTAGTAGGAGGTAAAGTTGTACCTTGTGTGTAATTTTGGCCTTTGGTGCTAAAATTGTGTGATGAATGTAATATGCTGTAGTTATAATGAAAGGCATCTGTTGTAGGCTCGTTGTACTCCAATATATCTAAGGCTTTGGACCCACATATTTATCGTTTAATGTTCGAAAGGCATCAAAATCTCGATTATGCTGGTCGCAGATGTCTCTGAACATTCTTAATATTGATGTTTCTACGTACCAAAGTGCATAATATCTGCCAAATTCATTTTAAATTTCTTTCTAAGTCGGTAAGTTTGTGAAGCGTGTTACTGAGATTTCATTCGGAAAGCAGATTCGTGTATTTTGATATTAACGTTCTTTATTTTCTGTTAGCTTGGCAATTAGTGTAAGGTACATGTTTAGAAACTAATTTTTAGTTATGCCGCGGTTAGAAATTAACTTTATTTTGTGCATGTATCTTGTGTTTATGTTTGAATGTTATTTATGTTATAGGCGGAATAGAGAAATAACAATTTTCGGGAAAACAACGGAGCAGTCCTGTTATTAAAGTTAAATGGACGCAAGAGGAAGTTAAGGCCGTAGACAGTTTGTTTGACAAAGAAATAAAAACATTTAAGGTCCCAGGAAAAGACATTATACAGTCCAAAATTTTGGACTGCAACGCTTTAAAAAGCCGCGACTGGAAAGCGGTAAAATACAGAATTAAAAATGTGATTGACTCCAGAAAGGAAAAATTTAATTAAAGTTCTCGATAGTTTTTAGACAATTTTAGGAAAACAAATTTGGACAATAGCACTTTGACAAATGGGAAAAAACGAATTGAACGTTATAAAAACGTCGCCGTTAGCGCAATGTCGTTATACCCTGATGTAATTGTAGGCGTTGTCTAGTGGAATTAGTTACCAAATGCACTAAATTAATTTACTGCTTGTATTACTGCCGCTAGCGAATTAAAATACAAAACCGAGTAATGAATCAAATGTGTTTTTCTGCGGTTATCTGTCGATCTTATGACGCAATATTATACATCAATGTACATATACAAAAAAAATGGTGTAAGTAACTAACGACATAAGGTTTTTCAGCAAGTCGAGAAATTGTGTCGGCAGATGACTTCTGACTTAAGTTTTTCACACATTTTTGTTGGCAGTTGGCAGTTTTTTATCTTCACTTAACTACTTACACACTTGTTCAATAAATAAGTGCCTGACTGTACTATTTTCTTGTTGCTTTCTTCTATGTACAAGTGCACTAAAATAAACAAAATGTAAGCTTTGGGTAATTTTATTTTTTCATAGTTGCTTTAGACACATTTGTTTATTTTTTAAATTTATTATTCAAAATAAACAATAACATATATGCAAAAAGATCGTTTAAGTAACTGACGACATAAGGTTTTGTCGCCGATTGAGCAACTGTGTCACCAGATGACTTTTGACTTCACACATCTTAGTCGTCAGTTGCTTTTTACACGTAACAATTCTCTTCTCGTCATGATGCTTGCGCTGAGGCTGGCGATGATGGTTCACTACCACTGCAGGACCACGTAAAGCTTTTGCTAGCGGCCCAATCAAGTTGCGATATCTGACCAAGTAATTTTGAGTGAACATAACTTGACTGCGTCTCGAGGAGTACGTCTATCCCCCGTGGGGGATATGGTTTGTGTAAGGCTGTTGCGTGTTGACTACGCAAAATTTAAAAGTGGAAGGATAGGTAGACGTAGTTTCTAACATTCAGACGAATCAGCCCATTAAGCAGTAGGCGCGTGAGACTGTCGTAGGTACGCTAAGTACAGCGCCGATTTAAAAAAAATCCGCCATTTTGTCAAGTCCCATCCGAAAAATTCTTAATTACTGCATTGCGGAAGATTCCAGGGAACCCGTGCGCAGAATCTAAAATGAATCCATCCATTAATGTAGCCTGTAGGCGCGTGAGACTGCCGTATATACGCTAAGTCCAGTGCTGATTTTCAAAAGTCCGCAATTTTGTCATTTTTTGCCCGATCCGAAAAATTCTTGGTCACTGCACTGCGGAAGGTTCTAGAAAAGCCGTGTACAAAATTTGAAACGAATCCATTTACTAACATGGCCTGTAGGCGCGTGAGACTGAAGCGTGACAGACGGACAGACAGACGGACGGACAGACAGACTGACAGACAGTCCGTAAAGTTCAAAACTATATCCCTCCGTTTCACGGGGGATAATGTGGCCTGAGACTGCCGTATATATGCTAAGTCCAGTGCCAATTTTCAAAAGTCCGCCATTTTGTCAATTTTGTTCGATCCAAAAAATCTTAAACACTGCACTGCAGAAGGGTCCAGAGAATTTGAACCGAATCCATGTATCAATGTGGCCTGTAGGCGCGTGAGACTGACGGACAGACCGAAAAGTTCAAAACTATATCCCTCCTTTTCACGGGGGATAATCGCCTGTAGGCGCGTGAGACTGCCATATATACGCTAAGTCCAGGGCCGTTTTTCAAAAGCCATTTTGTCAATTTTGTACTATCAAATGTGTGTATATATTATCAACTTCTTTGGTAGTGTCATTGTAGGTTCAATTCCTGCAGGGTGCACGCATAACGATTTCTTATGCGGAGTTACTTCGCTCTATGGTGGTGGCACATAAAACTTTGGTAATATAGTAAATAGGGGGATCAAATGCGCATCATATATAATAATCAATGATATATAACCCAAAAATACAAACTTGGGAGACCATGCTTTGGTCTCTATATTGACTGTTTTTATCTATTTCTTCTCTAAGTGACACCCTTAATGTCTTTTAACATATTCAATAGGCATATTCTGTTGGCATATTCTGTGTGCATATATTATCAATTGGGTGCATATATTATCACCTTTTTGTTAGTGTCATTGTAGGTTCAACTCCTGCAGGATGCACGCATAACGATTTCTTATGTAGAGTTGCTAAATAATAAGGAAGCCCCGATCTGCCCACCATTGATCCGATGCATCTGCACAATCTAGTATTTTAATAAAGAAGTCAGAAAATATTAAAAAGTTTTGTTCACGCACTCTTCTCAGTATTTTTTCACTTCATATACCCGCGGAAAAGGCAGCAGTTTGAATGGAGGTGGACATAAACATGTACCAAATCCATAGGAACACCTGTGAATGGGAGATATTTTATCTCCAGAGTTCTTTAACCGAGGTAAAATAGTCTAATGTTGTACATGTGTCTTCAGGTATGGTGATTTGCGTGCTTTCACATATTCCTCTGTCATGCTAAGTTCGCATGTTGAACAAAGCTAAAACACACGAGATATGCAAATGATATTAAGTATCTATTTTAACTAGAGCAGTGGACGAACCTGACCTATTTACAATGCCGATCTCTCTTTGTTCCCATAGAAGATACATACCAGGTTTCATTTAAATCCTTGCAGTTGCTCTTGAGATATCGTTTTAAGAAAACTTATTCCGATGCTGAATAATTTCCAGGCTTTGGTAAATTTCAAAGTGCATTTGGCTCTTTTTTCCTTGGGCCAACCTAACCCATTGACAATACCGATCCTTGTTAGTGCCCACAGAAAATACACACCAAGTTTCATTAAAATCCTTGCAGTTGTTCTTGAGATATCGCGTTAACAAACTCATTCCGATGCTGAATAATTTGCAGAATTTCATATATTTCGAAGTGCATTTGCCTAATTTTCCTTAGGCCAACCTAACCCATTGACAATACCGATCCTTGGTAGTGCGCACAGAATAACCACACCAAGTTTCATTAAAATCCTTGCAGTTGTTCTTGAGACATCGTGTTAACAAGTCAACCAAGAGCTGAAATTTTCTAAGTCCAGCTGGTCCATTTTGATTAAAAGAACCTGGCCCATTTGCAATACCGATCTGTGTTTGTTGCCATAGAAGCTATATGCCAAGTTTCATGAAAATCCCTGCAGCAGTTTTTAAGTTATCGTGTTAACAAGGTCACACAATAGTCAATCAAGAGCTGAAATTTTCTAAGTCCAGCTGGTCCATTTTCCTTAGACGGACCTGGCCCATCTACAATAGTGATCTGTATTTGCTACCATAGTAGCCACTACCAAGTTTCATGAAAATCCTTGCAGGAGTTTTTAAGTTATCGTGTTAACAAGCACTTGATGACAGACCGACAGACCGACCGTGGGAAACTGCATAAAATTAATGCAAAGGGAGAACATTTTTATGTTGTCACTAGCTATGTCGGTGGTTTTAAATTAACAACAAAAATGAGATATAACAAGCCATCGTCGAAGACATAGGGAGACTGCATGAAATTAATGCAAAGGGAGAACATTTTTATGTTGTCACTAGCTATGTCGGTGGTTTTAAATTAAAAACAAAAATGAGATATAACAAGCCATCGTCGAAGGCACAGCCCCAACCAGGAACTGACAACCAACTCCCACTGTAAACTTTCAATTTTAAGTCGAGTTCAAAAATAAAACGCCATTGCTGCACATCTACATGATATACATTTTTACTAAGTGAAACCTCCAAGCAATCCGCATCGTAGTTGGAGAGATATACTGTCGACAAAACAGGGCATCAAAAAAGTGACAGACAGACGGACAGACAAGACGGGGAACACCCAATCTAATACCTCCCTTCCCGGATCTAAAGTCCCCGGCTGGGGGTTAACAAACTGTATTCGTGAGTCAAAAATACAGACCAGACGATGATGATCTACATCTGAAGAGTTGCAAAGTGATACGTATAACAGTTTGTGGTGTGAGGTCATGAGTGCCAGAGACTGCAGTGTCACATTATACGTTCACGCATTGTGGACGTCTCGCAAGTGCCTTTTTAAGTCAAAAACCCTGGAATAAGTTTTTCCACACATGTCGCAGATAACAGCAAGCACTTGCAACTCTGCGCTGGTCATAGATTCCCGTGTCCTGCATCTGGTGCATTTATAAGCAAAGTCCTGTTTGGTTTTCTTAATTGTCTGTTCTTGGGGGACATCGTCAAGGCTTAGATCTTGTTCGATGTGCAACTGCTCAGGTGCTTGTACATCCAGATATCGCTGTGACAGTCGAGGTTGTGCTTGCACTTCCTCTCGTAACACTGCACGTGGATGAAATTTCGGTAGTTGCACAAGTTGAACAAATCGTCACCCTAGCTCTCAATGGCTCCTTCGTTTTCTTTCCTGGATTAACCTGCAATTTTATCTTACATGTAAATATTTCTCTCAAGAGTCTAATAATCATTGTACTACCGCGAATCTTAAATCGCACTTTAAGAACTTAACACAAAAATGGTTGCACTTTCTGCCACTTCACTAAGTATATATATGTATACAGATGAAATGACTTAATCGCATACGGTTAAACGCATAAATCGGTTAACTGCATATTATTCGCAAATCCCAAACCATTTCCAATGCTATCTGTTGGAAATTTAACCGGATAATTGAATACCGCTTAATCGCATAAACTGGATAAAATTGGAAGCACACCGGTTAATTGCATACTTCTGGGTGACTAGGCAAGCAGTACCACACTTAAAGCAAACTAAGGGAGGGAGCTGCTCCTCGTTTATTTATCTAATGCATTATCTTCTGTTTGCTTGACCCATTGTGTACATGTACCAACCCCACTTGCAGTTGTTAACAGTGAGTCTCGAACTCTTAATCACCACACTCTCTCAGCTCTCACTAGATAATGACCTTTATCGTTAATCCCCGCACTGCCTTAGCTGACGCTAGATAATGGCCTGCAACTCTAATCCCCGCACTGCCTGAGCTCTCACTGAATAATGGCCTGAAACCCTTAATTCCCACGTTGCCTCAGATAACCGTGAGTGCAAAGTCATCATTTAAATACGCAGCCAAGAAGAAAAAATGAAATGCGGGGAGGAGGAGGGGTGGGGGTACACGTCTAATAACAACCGCTGAAAAAATAGACAAGAGTATTCCGAATAAACGCATATATCGGATAAACAGGGCTTGGCAAATTGGCTATGCGATTAACCGGTTTCGTCTGTATATATATTTTTCGATCTCTCTAAACCTTACAAATCAATACGTGAGGTCTCCTTAAGAATTACGCTATATATATATTTTCAATGTTACCTTAGGGAGGCAACTTGCCCTGTCATTTCCCTAATTTCACGTTGAAATTGCTCTCTCTCATTCCTCACCTTCTCAAGTCTACATGATTGAAGAGAGAGCTCTCGATTAAGGTTTTCATTCGCAACTCGGAGAGACAAAAGTTCATGAGCCATCTCCTCCTTTTCCTTTTTGAGTTCGGCAATCTATAAATATACTAATATATCTATAAACACTTTCCTTTCATTCCAAATAAAAGCCCACCCCCCTCCCTCACAGTCTAAAATACGTTCGAATATTTATTGGCGACACTGTTACGCTTAATGCCACGAGGCACAAGGCAGTTCCCTTATCAATCCTAGTTCACACTAAGCAATCCCTACTAACGCCTGCACTTCCAAAGTAGTACTCGCGGCATAGGTGCATCTATTTGGTTTCAATATGAGAACCTCAAAATGTGGAGTTTCCGTTTATAAGCCCTGGGCTTCTTTTTGGAGACTCCCGGTATAATTTTGAAAGTTAATTATAGCAAAACTATCCAACCAATTTCATTTTATGGACATTTGAACTGTGTAGGTTTTCTACATATGTAATAATAGTATTATTTTATGTACAAACGTCTGTCTTGTTTTCGGCAACTTGTTTGCGAACCTCATCAGCGCTTTGCAAAGTCTTGAGTGCTCTCAACAGGCCGTAATAGAGAACCCGCCCAATGCTAATATAATCTTCTCGATGAGTTTCTTTCTTGATTCGTCTCAATTTCCTCAGATACTCATTGGCATTGAATGTGCTCACATAATCAATGGCTAACTTAATTGTAGCACTTAAGTTGTTCACCTGTAACAGAAAATAGGATACTATATTTCCTTTTGCAACATCCACTTACAACTCGTGGCCGCTGTGTGTGCCATAAGTATATTGATGAATTTCTTGCTTGTATTGTCTACAATATTGTACACAAAGTTTCTCTAATTTCTAAATTAACTAGACTGTCCAGTGTTTTTGTTAAAACAAAAACGGATATGTCTCCCCCGCCCCAATCAGTCATGAGGAACTTCTCATTCATTTCGATTTACTCTTACAAAACTTTATTTTTTCATTAAACTTTTTCATTCATTATAACTTTACACCATTGACAATAAAATTGACTCCTTTTTAGCTATAAATAATGGCCTACTATACGTATCATACCTGATGGGGAAGGTTTCCTGGTACAACTACCAAATCCCCAACACATTGAACAATTGTCAAGGGCTCTACGCCATAATCTTCCTTTAAGCGTGCCATGTCTTCTGCAGACAAGTAGCATTCACGCTGTTGGGTTGGGTCGTAGCTGACGTCCTTCTTCCTTTGCAAATATCTGCCTCAAAGATTCTAATAAATCACAGTTCAATGAATTTAATACGAACATGCTGCGTCCCGACAGTTCTTAGCACACATTTATACAAATGAATTCGAATTAACGAATATACTGTTTATCTGAAGAAAACAATTGGCTTTTTTCAGGTCTATTGCTGTGATAAAGTAGTAGACAAAAACTTATATAGATACAAACAGTTAAACATCGCAGACAGTTTCAAAATATATACCTGTTTCATTGTGTGCGGCAACTAATTCCCTTCCTATCCAGTCACAAGGTAAATGAAAACTTGAGAATCCACTCACCTGACTACGATGTCGTAGTCGTGCCTTTGAAAGATATACCACTTGGCTGCCGCCCTTTTCTTCTTGCCATCAAAGGTATCTCTTTCAACCCTTTTGAGGCAACTCTTGTGCAAAGACACAAAGGTTGGCAGCATCAGCAAGGTCTGAGTGGAGGTTTGTGGGGTCCTCTTCGCTCAGCGATCCATGCCCGCAGAATAACTTTGGGCCGACGTCCGGATAGTACGTGGCCCAGTGGCATGCAGATACCTGGAACGTTGAAATATGTTAATGTCAGTGACAAAATGATGAAGACCCAACTTTTTTTCTTCTGAACACTGCCATGTTAACATTACAACCATGTCTACATGAAAATATAATATTTACTTAAACTCTTTTCTCCTTCATAATGCTTTTATTACGTACGTACCATTTTCATTGGGCCTTCTGGAGCCAAGAATCGCTTGAATGGCAGAATTTTTGTGAACTCTTCCACAACACTTCGAAGAGAAAGTTGGAGGCATGGGCCTGTTTCTGGATAGTCACATATCTTGACCTTTCGGCTCCCACTTCATCTAATCCTCTGTAACAAAACACTTGTCTTTTATGTATAACAACATAATTTATTGCGTTTCGTGTCGATATAATTGTCAACAATTTCTTTGCTATTGCTACTATACGTATTATCGCCATATCCTTCATCCTTCAATCCAATTTTCAATAAAAGAAAATTTAAGTATGTCTTTTACTGTGTTTACATCATGTACTGTAATCAAAACTTATTAACTGCTATATGCAAATATAATATTTACCTAAAGAAGTCCGATAACAGCATACGCTTCGACTTCTTATCCCCCATAACTCTGACAGTGGCTTCAATGTCGCCGACTCAGGTTCTCAAAAGTCATCGTTTACTTCGACGATGAAAGGATATCCTTTAACAACATAAACAAGTAAGTATTTGTGAAACACAAGCAGGCCCCAACCGCCCCCCAATTCATAGGGGTATAAAGCGATGACGGACAGACGGACGGACGGACAGACACCCCAAACCTATAGGCCACAATCCGAAGGGTTGGGGCCTAATAATAGTTTTTCTTCATTACCTGATCCACCACTCATATACAAATAAAACCATGCTAAATATTATACAAATTCCGCTTCTAATTTCAATAACCAGATCAATACATACTACACAAATGTAAAAAATGCAAACAGGAAACGTCGTATAAAAAGACGTATACAATTTTACAATATGCATATATATATTTAACAATAACACCATTACTTGTATTTATGTAACATAGATGAAACTCTTATAAATCATATACAGTCAATGCAAAGTTCGTGTAATTACCTTCTGCAGATAGATGTTCAAACAACGGAGCGCTGTTGGGAGAATTGGTGATGGTGACCAGTGTTTCACCACTGACGCCAATCTCACAGTCGAGATACCGATCACGCATTTCCTCAAGCAGTATTGGCTTCAACTTGCCAGACCCACTTATCTGCTTCTCAACAACACCCCACTTTTGTGCAACATCTATCGCATTGTCAATAAAGCCTTCACAAGCTGTAAATAATTGCATTTGTGAAATCATTATTCCATTATACATAATTTGCTGGAAACGGGATGCTTACTAAAAACATTGAAACCCCGTTTACTCGAAATCGCCAGGTATTTCAAATTTTATCGAGTAAATCGCATTTTCGAGTTAGCCGTGTTTTTTGGTTTCTGATGGGAGCAAATTCCAAGATTACAACATGCTGAAAGTTTTACGGTGTGATATTCCGATGTACCGGTTATACCTCGCTGCCCTGAAAGATTCTGGCACAAAATTTTTTCATACGTTCTTTTTACCTGTTAGAACCTGTGTACCACTGCAGGTTCAACGACATATTCGGTACGATGGCCGGTCGCAGACTTGTAGGTGTCCTCAAAGCTGCAACTTATGCACAGGTTTCTTCCACATTGTGTACACAGTTGGTGTGCATTGAAGATCCCCAGGTCGCAATTGTCGCACACATCTGTCTTTCCTGGCGTTTCCAGTCTGACAATGACGCCATCCCCATTTGCTTTCTTGCGCTTAAGGAAGAAGCGATCCCTGAAGTTAAGAAACGGAAAAGATGCCTTAATAATTCAGGGCTTTACATTAACGACTGCCCCACTTGTCAGGGCAGGTGAAAGGCCTGGTGGGGCAGGCAGACTCGCCCGGTTAGCTGCTCCACCTGGCAGGTAGATCGGTTGGGGGGGGGAGAGGGGCGTTGCGTGACATAATACCTTAACAACATACTTGTCAAGAACGCGACTGTAGTTATTGATTAGTGTCCGCTACCTGCACCTTACCTACATACTAGCCAATCGCACGTTGCCAGTTTCTTTGTTGATGATGGACTGTGTCTAGACATGCACCAGATATAGCGTCGCGTCACTTGTGATACAATAATTGCAGAATAATATGTAAAATTATCAAAGTTAAGAACTTAAAAATGTCTTTAGACAAATATGGATATAAAGTTATTTCAAAGACTGAAAAGGAGAAAACATATTCCGAACAAGGTGCTGAAGAAGAGACATCGGACACCAAAGCTACCAAATACGTTAAACACGATGTCAAGTGGTCACAACACTTCGTGGAAAGATGGAAAGTTGATTTTCCTGGACTGTTTGAGAAAGATGGAAAACTTTATCGTGATACATGTATCAAACATGGACCTGGAGCTACAGTAAAATCTACCTTTTTTCTTGGAACTGAATCTTTTAGACATTCAAATATTAAGAGTCACTTTGTCTCAAACGAACACAGGTTGTCCCGCTGTATTTTTGACCCACTTGAGTGGCCTGATGATAGAGAAAACCTGACCCAACACGGCACAGCAAATTTAGAATTGCTCTCAATTTGACAAATCATTTTGAGCCACTGCTTAGAAAGTTTGACAAAGAGGATCTTATTCATGGGTATACTACTTTCAAGGTGTTAGGCAGTTGGGCTAAGCAAGTCCCGGAATTTAAATGCGCCGACTTTCATGCTACCACTTTTCAACAACACGCGAACGAATTGCAGAACGTTAAAAAAATTTAGAAAGTATCAACCCATATCAACCGCGATATGTGAGTGAGATTTCTCTGCAGTGAAACTTTTTAAAAGCGACTGGTGCGCCAGCTTAGAAACTGAACTGCTGTCGGATTTATTTCTGATATCGAATGAAGGACCGCCGTTTGAAGGTTATCAAGCACACACAAGACTATAGCGCTGGTTCTTGGTAGGCCAGCGCAAGAAAAAACCAAAACTTTTACCAGCTGCCGCCGGTGCTCCCGAAGAACATGCTTAAGATGTAAGACTTTTTTAGGGCATCTGCGTTTTGACATTTACTCAGGAACTGTTATATTTGAAACACAACGTCTATACATTGATGCATGCTATATAAGTGGACTGTTTAAGAGTGTCGCGGAGGGGGTGGGGGTGGGGGAAGGGGCGGGGAGAGGGGGTGACCAACAGAAGAGACAAAAGGTGGGGCAGGTAAGAGTGCTGTCAGGGCAGGTTGATTTAAAATCTACTTGCCCCAACGGGAAGGTGCCGAAAAAAGTAAACGTAAAGCCCTGAATATGCTCATTTAAATCTCTTATATATCAATTCATGTACTTCATTATCATACCGCTTTTAAAGTAATTCTAAAACAAATGAAAGTACAATACCAAACATCTCTATATGCTTCGAAAATAAAATATTACATGACATGCCACATCAAGTTCATCTCCTTTGTCACAATTTAAATTCCTATTAGGTATACTGAAACAAAACTTACGTGTCAGTCATTAATTCTAACATTTTGAACACTTTAATCTTGGCAAAGATATACTATTCCATATCTGTTCACAACATTCAATACTGGCACAAGCAAATGTAAAAGTACATCTGAAGCTTCTCCTGAGGACATGACAACATCTGTTGAAGCCTTCTTAGAACCTGTATTCTGCGGAGTCTGGTTTTTTATTCTGGTAAAACCTCCGGCCACGTATATGCTAGGTTCGACTGAAACTATCCTGCAAAAAAATAAACGTTCGATTATATTTTGCATATAAAAATGAAGCGAGTGACAACCTTTTAATGAGTACAAGTACTATTGCCCCTTCGTTTGTGCGGGCAACAACGTCATATCTATAACATGTAGGGACCGCAACCAACATCAACAACAGCAAATGCATGTGCTCTGTAGCTTTAACCTAGCTAGTGGATAAGGGTAATATTATTTTGGAATATTATGAAAAACAAGTTGCTGATAATGCACCGTGAACGTACATTTGCATGCAGCAACTGAAGTTGGCTTTTGGCCTATCTAGATCAAATTCACTTCTTTTCTCCCTCTCATGTATTCACCCCACCTCGTGGATTTTAAATTGGCCATCCCTGAAAGTATGAAAGTACGAATTGGTTTATTCAAAACTTTTGTGCCCTATGTTATATCACTGTATCATGGAATAAGTAGTAGCACTAGTTAGTCACCAGGCTCTACGGCATCTAAACGGGCCAGGGGATCAGTATTTCCATGAAAAAAACTTTCTTTATAATAAATAAAAACAGCCGAAATGCATTTCTTTTTACCTTCTAAAGTTGATAAAGGCGCATTCTGCATCCGAACGTGGATCCATGCAATTGGCACATGGCTTCAATCCTTTTGAATCACGGCAAACCTGGCTCTGTACCTAAGAGCATAAAACAATATGGAGTAGAAACTGACACGTTTTCAGTCAATGACAAAGCTCGGATTAGCAACACAGGATTTTTCCAGGCGTTTCGGACAAAAAAAAAGAAATATATTGATGTTTAAATGTTTATCTACCGTTTAAGCGTAAGTTTTTTTATGGATTTCAGATTTATCTAGAGATGCATAGAGTATTCAGAGTTCGCGCTGGGTTCTCAGGAAAGTGAGTCAAAAAAGGAAAGTGTGACTCAGTTGGGTCCAGAAAAACTCCGTGGGCTCCGAAAAAGTGAGTCATTTCGTTAAAAGAATGGACAAAGAACATTGGACAAAGTGGAAAACGCGAACCCTTTTACGACATTTATCTGATGTGTAGCAAACTCTTGGTCCCGACACAATGGGGCATTACATTGCAGAACGATATTCTAAGATATATAATTATCTCGTAACTTGCTCGATACATATGTATAAGAAACTAGATTGGCCAGTGTTTTTGTTAAAACAAAAACGGATATGTCTCCCCCGCCTCCAATCAGTCACGTGGAAAGAAATCGCCAAAAATACATTTTTACAGAAAATGAAGAAAAACTTCACAGTAAACATTTCCACTACATATGGGTTCTTCTTGCTATGTTTCAGCCTAATCCAACAAACTGTTTCGGAGACATCGCAACAATTATGGCCAAAAAAGTTGAGAATCAAAAATTGAAAAATTCGCCAAAAATACATTTTCAGCGGAAATGAAATAAACTCCACAGTAAACATTTGCACTATATGTGTGTTGTTCTTGCCCCGTTTCAGTCTAATCGAACAAACTGTTTTGGAGATATAGCCTGCCAAAGTGAAAAAAATGCACGAAAACCCCCCTATGTTCAAAAATTTGCCAAAAATACAAGTTTTGAGGAATTGAAAAAATACCACGGGCATCATCTAGACATATACCCCAATATGTATGTATATTTTGAGAATCAACTCATTAATTTCATAAGAACTCACTGCGGACAGATGGTAGGACGGACGGACAGACGGGACGGACGGACGGACACACCAAATGCTCCCTTAGGGACCCTCCCTTAGGGGGAGACATATAATTAATGTTAGCAGATCTGTACCTCCATGCTTGCAAGCAGACTCTTCACGTTCGTTGTCGTGCACATCCATTAATAAAATAGTGCAAAATGTTTCTAGCAATACGTTACTACCAGAATCTGTGGCATATGAAGAGAATTATATTCCATCACATTTCTGCTAAGACACAAAAATTATGGAAAAGAGGTTGCAAATAAGTATCCATATATACAAATTTATCCAACATCATACATATATTCATACGCTCGAACTCTTTTTAACCCAGCTTACGTTACACGTAAGCTGGGGTATTCCTATCGGTTTGCGGGCGGTGTCCGTTAGTTAGTTAGTTAGTTAGTTAGTTAGTTAGTTAGTTGTTGTATTTAGTAAACTTTGGTTCAAAATGTATCTCCTCCTACATTTTTGACCGGATGTGATTTATTTTTGGTATGAGGCACCCCTAAAGTGTCGTGCATACGGCTTGTGCTTTTTTAGTCGATCGGGCAATTTTTGTATTTTTGGGGAATTTTTTAAGCAAAATTTTAGAAAATAATTCAAAATGCATCTACTCCTACAATTTTGATTCAATGTCATTTATTTTTAATGTGAGGCATTTCTAAGAAATTATGCATACAGCTCGTGTTTTTCTAGTTGATCGGGTGATTTTTGAATTTTTGGCGAATTTTTAAAGAAAAAATTTCAAAATGTATCTCCTCCTACATTTTTGACCGGATGTGAATTATTTTTGGTATGAGGTAGCCCTAAAGTGTCGTGCATGCGGCTTGTGCTTTTTTAGTCGATCGAGCAATTTTTGTATTTTTGGGGAATTTTTTAAGCAAAAATTTAGAAAATAATTCAAAATGCATCTACTCCTACAATTTTGATTCGATGTCATTTATTTTTGGTGTGAGACATCCCTAAGAAGTCGTGCATACGACTTGTGCTTTTCTAGTTGATCGGGTGATTTTTGAATTTTTGGGGAATTTAAAAAAAAAATTTTAAAATGTGTCTCCTCCTACATTTTTGACCGGGTGTGATTTATTTTTGGTATGAGGCACCCCTAAAGGGTCGTGTATACGGCTTGTGCTTTTCTAGTTGATTGGGTGATTTTTGAATTTTTGGGGAATTTTTGAAGAAAAAAAAATTAAAATGTATCTCGTCCTACATTTTTGATCCGAAACCTCTCAAAGATCCGATGACCCTAAAAGGTCGTGCATATGGCTTGTGCTTTTTAGTCGATCGGACAATTTTTGTATTTTTAGGGAGCATTTGAAGAAAAAACTTCAAAATGCATTTTCCCCTACAGTTTTGATCTTTCTCTCTCTTTTTCCTTTTTTTTAATTTTTTTGGTTTGAGGCATCCCTAAGGGGTTGAGCATACGGCTTGCGCTTTTTAGTCGATCCGATAATTTCTGTATTTTTAGGGAATTTTTGAAGAAAAACTTCAATTGCATTTCCTCCTACAGTTTTAATCCGATTTCATTTATTTTTGGTATGAGGCACCCTTAGTTGGGTTGGGCATACGGCTTGTGCTATTTGACTCGACTTGGGAATTCTTGATTTCGATAGGGAATTTCTGATGAAAATACCTCAAAATGCATCTTCTCCTGCAGTTTTGATCAGACATCATTTATTTTGGGGCTGAGGCATGCTTAGGGTGTCGTGAATACGGCCTGTGCTTTTCGAGTCGATCAGAATTTTTGGTGAATTTTTGAATAAAAAAACTTCAAAATGCATTTCCTCCTACTGTTTTTATCAGATTTCATTTATTTTTGATACAAGCCGACTTTAGGGGGTCATGCATACGGCTTGTGCTTTTTGAGTGAATTGTAAAACTTTTGAATTTTTTTCGGAATTTAAAAAAAAAATAAATGAATCTTCTCCTGCAGCGCATAAACGCAAGTTTAATGAACTTGCGCAGTAGTCAGATTTAACAACCGCACATCGACGCAAGTTAAATAAACATTCGCATTGGTCCGAAATGTGAAGCATTGAAGGAAGATAAACATGCAAACTGGTCCAAAATAAGCACCGCGCATCAACGCAAGTTAAATAAACATGCGCAATAGTCCGAAAAAAGAACTACGCGTCGACGCAAAATGAATAGACATGCGCAGTGGTCCGAAATGCGGATCGAGCATCAACGCAACCTAAAGAAACCTGCACACTGGTCCGAAATGCGAACCGCGAATCAACGCAAGTTAAATAAATATGCACACTGGTCCGAAAAAAAGAACCGCGCATCAGCGCAACCCAAAGAAACATGCGCACTGGTCTGAAATGAGAACCACGCATCAACGCAAGTTAAATAAACATGGGCAATGGTCGGAAATGCGAACCGCGCATCGACGGATGTTAAATAAACATGCGATCCGGTCCAAAATAAGCACCGCACATCAACACGAGTTAAACAAACTTGTCCGAAAAAAGAACCACACATTGGCGAAAGTTGAATAGACATGCGCAGTGGTCTGAAATGAGAACCTCGCATCAAGGCAAGTTAAATAAACATTCGCAGTGGTCCGAAAAAAGAACCACGAATCGACGCAAGTTGAATAGACATAAGAGTCAGGCATCGATGGGACTGAAATAAACATGCGTTCTAGTCCGAAATGCAATTCGCGTGTCAACGCAAGTTAAGTGAACCTACGCACTGGTCCGAAATGCGAACCTCGCATGAACGCAACCTAAAGAAACAGGTACACTGGTCCGAATTCCGAACCGCTCCTCAGCGCAAGTTAAATACTAATTTGCACTGATCTAAAATAAGTACCGAGCACCAACACAAGTTAAATAAACATGCGCACTGGTCCAAAATGCGAACCACGCATCAACACAAGTTAAATAAACGTGCGCACTGGTGGAAAATGCGAAACGTTCATTAACGCAAGCTAAATAAACAAACACACTGGCCAGAAATGGGAACCGAGCATTAACGCAAGTTAAATAAACATGCGCACTGGTTAGAAATGCGAACCGAACTGCGCATTAACGCAAGTTAAATAACGTGCGCACTATTCAAAATAAGAACTGCGTATCAACGCAACTTAAATAAACATGCGCACTGGTCCAGAATAAGAACCGCGCATCAACTCAAATTAAAGAAATATGCGCATTGGCCTGAAATAAGAACCGCACATCGACACACGTTAAATAAATATGCGCAGTGGTTCGAAATGCAAACCACGCGCCAACGGAAGTTAAATAAATATTTGCACTGGTCCAAAATAAGCACCGCGCATCAACGCAAGTTAAATAAACATGCGCACTGGTCCGAAATTTGAACTGCTCATCAACGCAAGTTGAATAAACATGCGCACTGGTCCAAAATGCAAACCGCGCTCCAACGCAAGTTAGATTAACATATGCACACGTCCAAAATAAGCACCGTGCATCAACGCAAGATAGATAAACATGCAAACTCTTCCGAAATGCGAACCGCGCATCAAGGCAACCTAAGGAAACTTGTACACTTGTCCAAAATAAGTACCGCTCCTCAACGCAAGTAAAATAAACATGCGCACTGATCCGAAATAAGAACCGCACATCAACACAAGTAAATAAACATGCGCATTGATCCGAAAGAAGAACCGCACATCAACACAAGGTAAATAAACATGCGCACTGATCCGAAATAAGAACCGCACATCAACACAAGGTAAAAAAACATGGGCGCTGGTCCGAAATGCCAACCGCACATCAACCCAAGTTAAATAAACATGTGCACTGGTCCAAAATAAGCACCGCGCATCAACGCAAGTTAAATAAATATGCGCACTGGTCCGAAATTCGAACCGCGCATCAACGCCACTTAAATAAACGTGTGGAGTGGTTCGAAATGTGAACCACGCTCCAACGCAAGTTAAATAAACATTTGTACTGGTCCAGAATAAGCACCGCTCATCAATGCAAGTTAAATAAACATGCGCACTGGTCCGATATTCGAACCGCGCGCCAACGCAAGTTAAATAAAAATGCGCACCGTGTAAGTTAGATAAACATGGAAACTCTTCCAAAATGCGAACCGCGTATCAAGACAACCTAAGGAAACTTGTGCACTTGTCCAAAATAAGTACCGCTCATTAACGAAAGTAAAATAAACATGAGCATTGGTCTGGAATAAGAACATCGCATTAATCTTTATTAAGTTAAATGAACATGTGCACGGTTCCAAAATGAGACCAGTACACAAATTAAATAAACATGCGTACTTGTCTGAATAAGAACCGCGCATCGAGGCAAGTTACATAAATATGCGCACTGGTCCGAAATGCGAGCTTTGTTTGAAGGTATCTAATGCAGACTATCCAGTCTACCAGAGATACAAAAAATCTGTTCCCCATTTTTCACGTAAAGAAATCTTTGTATGCATTTATCGGTCTATGTTCTGGTCCGGTGCTAAATTAATTATTGAGCTAGCTCTTTGCCGTCTCATCTTTTGAAGCCCGATATTTCAGGGAAATTCCTTCGCTCATGCACGCTGGAATGGGTCTTATTGCTTTTCGTAAGCTGGGACTTTGTCCTTGGACAAACTTGTTATTCTAAGCAGTCAGAAATGTGTACTTCCGCAACTTCTTCCGCAAGATATGTGTTTCAACTGTTTGCGACGCCGTGGCAGGCCATTCAAAGAGCATGACACAAGCATACCTAAAATCCCCGAGAATTTTCTTTATTTTATACATTATATATATATATATATATATATATATATATATATATATATATATATATATATATATATATATATATATATATATATATATATATATATATATATAGAATGAATTCAATGCCATTCTTTGTTTTTATTTGACGTATGATTTGATTTGTGACAAATTTTGTGAAACATGCGGTTCGTCGTTGTTTGACAATTTTTGGGTGCCTTGATAAAAGCCCGCGATTTTAAAGGGCTAAGGGTGACTGACTTTCCCCCCTTGCGCTTTCAGCTACTATAAAAGAACTGAATAGCGCTCTTTTCATTAGTTTAAGTCTAGCCGCGGTCGCTGGTGGGCCGAATTCCGGGTTGTTTTTGGATTTAAATTTAAACTCTTACACAGGGCACAATGGGTAAGAAATTACTTGTCTTTGTTTGTCTTAATAATAATATGATACAAAATGAAATTTTTATTCAAAGAATGAATTTCAAGGGAGAACTGAAAATATGCGTGGTTGTGTATTTTACACACCATTTTCTGTATTTGTAACTCGGTACTCGGTACTCGGAGCTATCGGCTCTGCTTAAGCAGAATCTTATAAGTATCGATTGAAAACACGATTCTAATATTGTTCTTCTTTTTTTATTTTATTATTGTAGTTTCATGGAATCAAAGAGGGAAATAAAGATGTAATGTAAGAAATTCTTTCCGTTAAAACCCCCTGTGGTTTTAGTCAATAACCCGTGATATCTGCCGCCACAGTGAAACCATTTCCCGCAAGTACCGATCTTCCGCAGTTTTCTGTCACTGATGCGTTGTCGTTACGATGGTCAGACGTCTTCCGCATGTCTTTGGGACACCACATATTTAGCGTGAAGGGCTCCGCCAAAATTTGCACTCATCGTGCAGTTTAGCTCTGCTATCCTGCTGCCACGTGTTTTCAATGATGTTCAGCAATGATGTTTTACCTACGTTCAGACTGCCAGTCAAGAAGAAACTGTTTTCTCCACAATAGTCGCTCCGGTAGGGCAGCCCAGTTCAATAACCATTCTCAACGAAATTCTACACAGACAGCTGTTCAGCTGTTCAGAGAAGTCACAGCGTGTTTATCAACATGTGCGTCGGCGTGTAAATCAAGATGTGTGTCGGCGTGTATACCAACATGTGTGTCGTCGCGTATATCAAGATATCAGCAATGCGCTCGCTACCACGAGATCAGCTGTTTTTGCAGATTCCAACAGGTGACATTTGACTATTTCGATTGTGTTTCGCGCATTGGAATTTCAGTACAGAATTCTACTCCTGAAATAAGGTACTGTGTTTGACCTGCCGTTCAACCAAGTGACACCTATTTTGACTGAACATTTATTTTGGTTTATTGTGTTTTTTTTATTTTCAGGGTTATTAAATATGTAAAACCAAGTTAAGTAAAACGAGTATTTGGGGCTTATTTGGTTTAGTAATTTGGGTTGTGTGATATAGAATTTTGGGCATTGATCTGGTACATTACGTAACGGGTGACCTGAAGGCTAGACTTTAACTCAGTACATAGTGTATAGCACCCCAGCACGCACAACGTTGTCAACCCCCAGAATGGAACCTAAGAGTGACAAGGTTATTATTTTTAATCCCGAATGCGAGGGAACGGTTGATCAAACAGGTGAGGGTTCTGGTTCTGGCATAAATGCCGAACGCGCAAGTGTACGCAAGAAAAAACTGACGGATAAAGGTTTAGAGTACGAAATTGGTATTGCAAACAAACACTTTAAATCTCAATTTAGCAAACTTGCTAAACTAATCATGTCAATGCTCCCCAAGTTGTTCAAATTTTGGCCTCAGATATATAGCATCTGAGTTTCCAGAAAGATACGGCCAAGCGACGACGGATTTTATTACATCAGACTTTTATGTCGATGACGGATTGAAATCTGTTGCAGACGAGAAATCGGCTCTCGAATTGATTCTCAGTAGCATAAACATGTGCAAAGAAGGAGGTCTAAAGTGACACAAGTTTCTGTCGAATTCCGCTGCAGGAATGAACCAAATTCCGATCCAATATCGAGCCAAAGGTACTGACAAATTAGATTTGCTACAGAAAGATTTGCCAACTGAACGCGCGCTGGGAATTCGTTGGTGCTTGAAGAGTGACACCTTTCAGCATCATGTCATGACACAAGACACACCAACCACCAGACGAGGTATCTTGTCAACAGTCAGTTCCATATATGATCCATTAGGATTTGCAGCCTCTTTTACACTTCTAGGGAAACAGTTATTGCAAGAACTTTGCAGGGAGCAAAAGGCCTGGGACGACGAGACAGAACTTCAAGAACGGTGGGTCAAGTGGAAACATGATGCAAAGAAATTAGAAGCGCTGCGCATTTCCAGATGCGTCAAACCTAAAGACTTCGGATTAGTGGTTAGCACTGAACTGCACTATTTTGCCGATGCTAGCTCAGTAGGCTACGCTGCCAGCTTTTTTTAAGACTGAAAAATGACAAAGGCGATGTTTCTGTGTCCTTTCTTTTAGGTAAAGTCAGAGTCGCGCCCCTGAAGTTTATGACAATCCCGCGTCTCGAGCTGACAGCAGCTTTGATTGCGGTGAAACTTAGTAAGTTCCTCAACGCAGAACTGAAACTGAGTGATGTGAAGAATTATTACTGGTCCGATAGCACTGTGACGTTGTCTTACATAGCTAATGAAACTCGAAGGTTTCATATTTTTGTAGCAAACAGGTTAGATCAGATCAGAGATTTTACAGATGTTGACCAGTGGTTCTATGTCCCCACTGACAAGAATCCTGATGATTTTGCATCCCGAGGCATAGTTATTGATGAAACTTTCCAGACTTCTGCATGGCTCAATGGGCCTACCTTTTTACACGATCCCGAATTTCAGTAACCCTGTTTCAGCGGTCGTGATTACGCTTGCGAACTGAAGACAAGCGATCCTGAAGTGAAGAAAGCTCAAACCTTTGCAGCCATCTCAAGCCAACCAAAAGTCATTGATAGAGGTTTTGTCGCCAAATTTTCTAGTTTCAGAAAACTGATACGGGTGGTTGCAATTTGTCTCAAGTTTGGGCGATTCTTAAAGTCAAAACTTGATCAGAAGCAAAGCCGCGCAAAGAAGAGAGAAAGTAATTTGACTTTGCATTCCTCTATTAATAATACTAATCCGAGAAGATTATTGTGAAATCTGTTCAAATTCACGCATTAAAGGCTGGAAAGAATGTTGCCAAAAACTCTGTACTTCAAAATCTAGATTGTTTTTTAGATGAAGAAGAGGTTCTTAGAGTTGGAGGTAGACTAAAAAACAGTGATTTGCCTTTTAGTGAAAAGCACCCGACTTCTCAGGTGTGACCAAGGAACAAATTTCATCGGTGCAAAACGAGAGCTAAGAAACTCAATTTCGTGTATTGATGAGAGCACTGTTAGAGAATTTTTGAAGAAGCATGATTGTGATTTCGAATTTCGATTTAACACTCCAACAGCAAGTCACATGGCAGGGGTGTGGGAACGACTCATACGAAGTACTCGAAGTGTTTTGAATGTGCTGCTCTGTCAGCATAGCAAACAGTTAGACGATGAGTCTCTTCGTACATTCTTATGTGAAGTGATGTCAGTGTTGAATAGTCGCCCCTTGACAGTGCAAGACATAAATGATCCGAATTCTCTCACACCGTTATCCCCAAACAATCTTATTATGATGAAATCAAATGTTGTTTTACCCCCACCAGGAGAATTTCAACACAACGATGTATATTCTCAAAAGCGTTGGCGAAGGGTGCAATATTTAGTAGAGCAGTTCTGGGGTAGGTGGAGAAAAGAGTATCTCCAAAATCTACAGGTAAGATCCAAATGGATGAGAGAAAGGCGAAATTTAAAGACAGGTTATATTGTCTTAATTAAAGACGAAAATGTTCCGCGTAATATGTGGAATTTAGCACGGGTGATCAAAACGGTTGTTTCCGATGACAAGCTTATTAGAAGTGTTGAATTGCAAGTGGGCGATCGATGCTTAGATAATAAAGGCAGGCGGCCCCATACAAGTATTCTTGCTAGGCCTGTCCATAAATTAGTTTTACTTGTTGAATCTTAATGTATGTGTGGCTAGGTTCCGGGGTATTCCCCACCAAGGAGACGTTCACAATATTTGTTTGTACACATTTTGTTACAAGTCACGTTTGTGAGTTGTTTGATTTTATGATTTCATAAATAGTATGACTTTTGTGATTTCATAAATATTTTGTGATTTTTGTGATTGCATGAAATGTTTTTGTGACTTTTGTAAAATTAAAATTGTTTTCATGAGGTGAAATAGCGTCTTTTAATTAATTGTGAGATAATTGTGGGATAATATAAACACTAAGATAAAATCTAAATAATACCGGAATTGATGTAATACGGGAAGCGCCGTAATTTTACTTTGGAACAAAGGACTATTGGGGAGGAGGAAAGCTCATTTTGTCAATTCCCCGACACAAAAAAGAAAAAAATAGACAGCTATTTTATGGGTCAGATGCGCCATTTCTGCCAACAGCGGAGGAAGGTGACCACCAGACCACCATTCGACAACACCCACCGCGGTCCCGCCCTTAACCCCTCTCGGTATTGGGACCGTGGCTTTGGTTGGGAGTTGCCCCTGCTGGAGAGCGCAGCCCAAAAAGTAGCTTACCGGAATCTCGCAAAGTCGAAACATATATAGTGATATAGATTTCGTGAATTGTGGTTTGTAAGTCATTACTGTGTTAAAACTTAAGTGCTGTTATTTTCATGAATTGTGGTGTGTAAGTCATTACTGTGCTAGAACTCAAGTGCTGTAATTCATGATAAAGGAAATGCTTTTAGCTGTGAAATTAATTTCATTAATTTAGGGAGCCATGTAAAGAATGAATTCAATGCCATTCTTTGTTTTTATTTGACGTATGATTTGATTTGTGACAAATTTTGTGAAACATGCGGTTCGTCGTTGTTTGACAATTTTTGGGTGTCTTGATAAAAGCCCGCGATTTTAAAGGGCTAAGAATGACTGATTTTCCCCCCTTGCGCTTTCAGCTACTATAAAAGAACTGAACAGCGCTCTTTTCATTAGTTTAAGTCTAGCCGCGGTCGCTGGTGGGCCGAATTCCGGGTTGTTTTTGGATTTAAATTTAAACTCTTACACAGGGCACAATGGGTAAGAAATTACTTTAATAAATTTGTCTTTGTTTGTCTTAATAATAATATAATGAAATTTTTATTCAAAGATAATAATAAAATGAAATTTTTATTCAAAGAATGAATTTCAAGGGAGAACTGAAAATATGCGTGGTTGTGTATTTTACACACCATTTTCTGTATTTGTAACTCGGTACTTAAGCTATCGGCTCTGCTTAAGCAGAATCTTATAAGTATCGATTGAAAACACGATTCTAATATTGTTCTTCTTTTTTTTATTTTATTATTGTAGTTTCATGGAATCAAAGAGGGAAATAAAGATGTAATTTAAGAAATTCTTTCCGTTAAAACCCCCTGTGGTTTTAGTCAATAACCCGTGATATCTGCCGCCACAATATATATATATATATATATATATATATATATATATATATATATATATATATATATATATATATATATATATATATATATATATATATATATATATATATATATATATATATATATATATATATATATATATATATAAACTGTATTACACTTCATTTAAGAAAAAACATTGTACAACTATATCCACTTGGTCTCCGTATGTTGGTTTGAAATGCTATGGTCTCCCTATGAAAAATTAGCATTTAACTTAGCTAATATTTAGAGGGCTGTTAAAGGGAGTATAAGGCATGATATGCAAAAGAAGGAGTATAAGGTGTCTATAGATAAAACCTAGTAATCAACATTTTACTATTTTGAGTAAATTAATATCAATAAATGAGGTAAGGTTATAAATTAGTTGCGGCTACTAGGTTTTACAATAATAAAACGACGATACCGATACGCTTGCGACAAACGCAAAAATAAGTCGCAGTAAATTTCAAAAAATAAATGCATTTTGTTGCAGAAAGATGAAACAAAACGCGTCCTGCGTGTCGCAAAATGCATTTGGTAGGCCGCAATAAATCGCAACAAATTTCACATACATTGTAACTTGCCTGAGTTTTATGCAACACATTGTCTTTTGATGTTTTGCATTGTGTACTGTACTAATCCCCAGTAATGCGCATTTTGTTTGCACACAAGAAGTATTGTGTGGGATGGTATGATGCTAGCAGTGTTTACATATTTCATGTTGTTTTACAGTGTGCATGGCCATTTATTTTCCAGACTGAAAGGGTGTAAAATGTTAATTTAAAAAATGCTGTGTTAACTCACATGTGGATATGTGATCAGTTGTTTTATTATGAAATTATCGCTTTTTAAGTAAAAAATTTGATAACTAAATAGCAACTAAATTTTTTCAAACCTTTTCTACCGAATCCCGGTCATCTGCCCCCCCCGGTCAACTGCCCCCCCTGTCATCTGCCCCCCTTTTTGCAACCCGGTCGACTGCCCCCCCCCCTTCAAAGTGGAGGGGTGGTCGCTTGCCCCTCCATATACTATTTTCTCTTGGGTTCTTGGCTTACAAAGACACAATAAATAAAATTATATTTATTTTATTGAATGTATTGCACCTCGGTAAATTGCAGTTCACCAAAAGGGAAACTAATTGCAATTAGAATTGCAATTAGTTTACGGATCAGTCTCAATGAAGATCAATTGTTTCAGAGACGAAGTATACGGGGACATCACAATTTCCTAAATTAAAAAAAATTCTACCAAAAAAAAGGAAGGGGGCAGATGACAAACCCGTCAAGTTGCAGGAGGGGGAACAGTCGACCGGGTTGCAAAAAAGGGGGGCAGTTGACTGGGCGGGGGGCAGTTGACCGGGGGGGCAGATGACCGTTTACCTTTTCTACCACCCCTTGCCGCCAAATTATCCTCAGTTTAAGACTAAAACCATCCCCACAGGCCTGAATAAAAATTGTATATTTTTTTCCCATTTGTAATTCCATTTCTATTTCACACTTCCCCCCCCCCCTCCGGTCATAAAGCTAACTTTCACTCAAATATATGGCAAATAAAAACAGATGAGAAAGAAAGGAACAAAACTTGACTGCGTTTTACGGGGGATAATTTCAAATTAAAAGCTTTTTCTTAATATTAGTTAACACTGGCATTCCTTGGACAGTAATCTCCCAAGCACATAACACTGGCATTCCATTTTTAATTTTACTTCATGTCGCCCGAGAACATGTACTTATACAATAATTTTAAACACAAATACAGCCTATTACACGTCCACACATACAGCTGAAACATTGACTTGTTTACACAGAGTACATGCAATTGGAGTGAATGCGCAGGGGGATTAAATCGCTTGCGTGAATGTTTGCTCAAGGTGTAATCTTATCATCAGTGTGAAATAAGCCGCAACATATTGCATGCTCAGGACGCGTCCTCTGAAATATTGGATCGCGGCTAGATGCAATAAAATGCAATAAGTCGCAATAAAAAATTGCAACTTTTTGCGTTTTATTCCAACATATTTTTGCGTTTGTCGCAAGCGTATCTGTATATGAAGGCTTATTTGCAATGGGGTATAGTAAATTATTTTGTACATTAGCTAGTAGCGACTTTGAAAATATAAACATAATTTTGACAATATTGCTGTTACTAGTTTTACCTTTGGACACCAGAAGCTTGGTCAAACAAAATAGTACACTGATACTTATATATGTTACACTGAATCTGTCAAATCAGTTAGTTTATAAAATCTCTGAAAATTTCAATGACTTTGTAAAGTCCCTGGAATTTTCAGTAACTTTACAAAGTCACTGGTTTTTGGCCTCCAAAATTTGACAGATTCACTGAATTGTGTTTAAATGCAACATAGTAATAAAACAAACAAACAAACAAACAAATTTGCCAAAAATAGAATTTTTGAAGGAACGAAAAAAATAACATCATCTGTACATGTACATCTATACGTGTAGCGCAATATGTATGTATGCTTTGGGAAAAATCGACTCATTAATTTCATAAGAACTCACTGCTGATAGACGGACGGACGGACACACCAAATGCTATATATGTCTCCCTTAGGGAGAGACATATAATTATGGAATAACAAAGTGCTAAAAATGAAATTCTCGGATTTTAGGTACACTTGTGTATTGCATATTGAATGTTGACCTGCGACGCCGTCGCAGTTCATTCAAAGAGTGAAATACAAGCATACCTAAAATCCCCGAGAATTTTCTTTATTTTATATACATTTATTTTAAACTGCAATACCATACTATTGCATTTCATTTAAGAAAAAATATTGTGCAGCTATATCAACTTGGTCTCCGTATGTGGGTTTTTAAATACCATGGTCTCCCTATGAAAAATTATGACATTAAAACTATGATAATAAAAGTAGCCTAAAGAGTTATAGTGACTAAAATCATGTAAATAGCAATGGATCTTTTGAATTATATTTTAGTTTGAATGCCAAAACAAAAATAAAACAACAACGTAGTTGTCATTTTTTTATTTGTAAAATACCTTAAAATCAAAAATGCAAAATTCTTCTCTGCCACTTAAAACCTGATGTTGTGGGCAACTCCAAGCAAAAAGTCAACAATCCGTCGATTTTCAAAGTCGCGGACTATTTGACGAATGCACTGCGCAGAGTCGGCGTCTGGCGAAGTAGTGGCTCGGGCAAGTGGCCACGAACATTACGACAGATCCAACCAATGTACACGTAAAAACCAACGACTCCGGAATTTCCAGCTTTGTTTCGTTTTTGTTGGCCCTGATTTGGCTAACTCAATGTTCATTGGTCTGGATAAGGCATATTAATTGCAATTGCGACAATGTTGAGAGGACAATTACACGGCCTCCAATTAGAAGATAAAAGGGCAATAATTTGCTAAAAAAAGAAGAGAGAGAGAAAAAAATACAAAGAAAAGAAAAAATAAGAAAAATAAAAATAAATTGGGGGATAGGCCTCGGCGGAATTGCCCTACGGGGAAATTGTTCAGGGAGGAATTGTCTATGGGAATTGACTGGGGGAAAAAGTCCTGTTCCCTGTAGCAATATATTAAAACTTGCAAGTCGAAAAACAGTCGAAACAGATATGACGCGGAAAAAATTTTGAAGTTTAAATTTCTGTCTGTTTCGATTGGCATCTGCCCTCATTTCTGGGTCACATGAATTAAAATCTAGGTCACAGAATTCGTGCCATACGCTTTATTCTAGAAGCAATATGAGTGTTATTGATATAATCACAGATAAGAGGTATGTTTTTCTTATAAAAAGATAGCTGCTTTAAGCATTCTTGTTCTACCATGTTATAAAAGACCCATTTATGGAGAACAAGTGGACCCGGTTAAAAATAACCAAGTCCAAGACCCGGTTAAAAATACCGGATAAAATATGAAAGAAATGATAGAGAGATTTCGCCTAAATATCAACTTTCTCTTGCATCAAAGGGCAACCGGTCACTTTACTACTTGCAGTCGAAACAACACATCCATGAGAAAGATCCGATAGTGCGAATTGGTTTATTTGCCACTAACTATTTTGCCGCCACCCCCGTACCATTTTGCCATTGTTTTTTAAAGGTCTAATATTTCATAAGTTTAATTGTTTAGCTCTTTTCGATAACTTTTTTTATTTGTTTATGTTTCGATATCAATATGTTTTATCTCGAGCCGCAATTGTCAATTACTTTTGGGATAAGATAATTAAGACTATGCGTGAGCTTTAGGATTATCATTAGTGACGGCATGATAGCTTCGAGTCAGCTCTGACTTCTATAACATCGTATGTCTCTCTGTGACTTTGTAGCACACCGCACCTACACCCAATTGTCAATGTTAACATTTTCCCACAATTTATGGTACAATCGTAAATTTATATTTAAAGAAAAGATATTTCAATTGATTTTGCGTTTTATATTCAAAAAATAACGTATAAAACATAACAAAATCGGAGGTCCCGATTTGTTCCAGCAAGGCGTGCGACTCCAGGCGACGGTCCCCTTAAATTTGCGAATTTTTGTATATTTTCTCGAAGTTTTAAGTTTGTCGATAAAAATGCAAGATTTTGACACACCCATTTTGCCGCTTTTTGGCAATCGGGTAAAGCTGGAAACATCAATGAGCTTAATTGCACTTTGTTTTTTTTTTCGAATGTTTGTTTTTACCCACACGTCACTATCACTGTTACCAAAAATCTTTGTTTTTACCCTACACAAACCATTGAAAATCTTCCGCGTGTAGCTGGTTATTTGGATCAGAAGTCCAGGGTTCGAACTTTGGTCTTTTGACATGGTGGCGATAGTCGCCGCCAACGTTTTGTTCTGGTGGCGAAATTGAGGTGACCCATTAAAAAAGTGGCTAACTGGCAACAACATGAAAAAAACAAGTCAAATAAGCGCTCCATTGTTTATTATCAATAAACTGGTACAGTGTTAATCTAACAACTTGAAAGATCGCCTATTTGCCAGTTAATAATGTTATTTATGAAAAAAAATTGTTTAAACTTGTGAACTATGTTTTCCTCCGGTTTTCTGGTGGCCAAATTTCAGCACCATGATTTTTTTCTGGTGGCGAAATGTCAAAAATGGGTGGAAATCGCCAACGCACCACCGTAAATTTCGAACTGTGAAGTCCAAATTGGCTTTGCCACCATATGTATACCGTATTTCTACCACCTAAATATACCACCATCATTATGTTACTGATTATAGAGAGGTTTCCGACACAGACGTAGATATCGGTCCCGATGTCGAAGACGGCACAGTCGTATTCATCATTTATGTAAGTATTTACACATTTTCTGAAATCAATAATTGTTGTTTTAAAGAAAATATTTTCTCGTGCAATTTTAGGGCTCGCATTATGCAATGTCTCTGTTACATATTTTTAATCGATATGGCTTCGCACTGTACTCAGTTAGAAACAGCAGACTGTCGTTGGAAAAGATGCATATCAAACATTTTTAAATGTGCTAAAAGTCGATAAGAAAGATAACTTCAGGAACGTACAAGTATTGAATTAGTTTCCATTAAACAATCATTATTTATTGAAGCAACTGTATTGCGACCGGAGAGTGAAGTTCTTCGGGTACGTCCCGACCGATATCTCGTTTCAACACATGATGGAACGACGGCCCATCGATAGTACCTTCGAGGGCTTTTGTTACGAGATACCGGCCGAAGAACTTCGAAAATACAACCCTACACGTTTATGGTATGAAAAAGTAACTAAGCCCTTAGGCTTTCGCATCTGTTCCTCCCATGTTTAGAATGGTTGCGCTACTGCAGGGTTGCAAATAAGGATTTTTTACCTTCGCCAGTTTGGCGAAGGACATTCAGCACACCATCGCCAAATCGAATTCACATTCGCCAAATTAACCCTCTTACTAAAACTGTAACTTAATTTGTTTGTTGCAGATAAACTATACATCTTCTTAACTAATTGTCCAGTTTATGTCTTTATAGAGCTACAGCAGTAGTTACTCAGTCCTGACCGATTTGTAGCTTTCATCTAAAGCGTTTAACTTTTCATCAAGCTTGATTATGAAAAATTTCGCCTTCGCCGAGTTGGCAAATGGGAATCTGTTCACTTTCGTCAAATGGATTTCATCTTCGCCATGGCGAAATGCGAAGGTCTTACGTGCACCCCTGCTACCGTTACGTTAGTTCAGTTCGTCAGGTTTATATTGCTGAATGAAAAGATCGACTTACGAACGCATGTCATTCTTTACCACAATTTTAGCTTAACTTAGTGCTGGCTGGTGCAGCTTTTCCCTGAAGTAGGCAGTGACAGCCGTAGCAGCGCGGCAGCACACAGCTCCTTAAGGTGAGTACAGTTTTTAATACCGCTGCAGGGTTGGGTGTAGCCCCTGAGCTTGAAGGGCGGCTTTGTGATGGCGTCGGTATGTCTCAGTTGTTGTTCAGTTCCATCTGTAGAGTAGGTCAACGTCCATGTCCTTGCAACTTTCTCTGGCGTCGTCGCACACATGTTTCTTTCCACTTTCTGTAAATAACAGATAAGGCTTCGGGTCAAGATTCTTCTTGGTGGCGTCAGTGAATCTGTGATCTACCGTTGTTCAGCTCCACTTGAACGAGCAAGGTGTGAATCGGTACTCTATTTATAAACCTTCATTGTGACAAATCCTCGATTCGAACCCTAAAATATTTTATAACAGTATGATCTAAAAAACATAGGGGAAAATGTTGGGCTATATCTGTACCTTTTTCACCTCCTAAGTATCCGTTAATTACATAACGTTGTAACCTTGGGGTTGATCATTACTTTACCGCCAAACGAAGGTTATTGGAAACGGTGAGAGTGCACTACATGTGGGCTACGAATCCTTACGAAATAAACGAAGAAGATAACCGTTATCTAATTTATTTATTTCTCCATAAGAACGGACAATATTTTACAATTAGCGTTGCAAATTAAACCCTAAGTTACACGGACCACGAACGCCACACGTCAGAGTTAATCTATCAAATACTAAGAATAAAATACAGACTTCCAAACCCCCGAGCTAAACAACTAGTAAACAACCCCCAGCCCGATGCCACCGACCAATGACAGGGAACCACCGAAACCCACATGCAATAGCCTGGCAGAGAAGTGGGAAAAAGTTGTTCAGCTCCACTTGTGTGGACATCCTGGAGTCAAGTAGTTTGCTTTTCCTTGAGCTTGTGAGTTTTTCCCTTTCTGTAATTCATCGTTATTTAGTTCGCTTTGCGTCAATACTGCTGAATGCAAGCCGGTCGCGCGTGCGAGGTCGTTTGATCTAAATTGCGATGTATTTATGTCAGGAAAAGGTGTTTTTTGCAACGAAGAAATTGCTTAGTGGGGATTTTCTTTTGCAATACCCTCGCGAATACTTCAATAGTCGCCAATATCTCGACAGAGAACGGCAATACACAATGGACGGAAAGTCTGGGTCCTATATATTTGAATTTGTTACTTATATAAAGGGTAACATTACTAACCAGTTTGGGTGTGTAAAGTGGTTTGTTGACACGTTGACTAATGCTAATTGCTCGAAAGATACCGGAATAGTATCAAAGTATCCCTGAAAAATGTTGGGCAGAAGTGTCACAGGTGGGCCAAACTGGTTAAGTGTCCAAAGTAGACCGAAGTGGTTTGGACCGAAGTGTCTAAATCCCACTTTGCCACATCCAGGAGTCAAGTAATTTGCTCTTCCTTGGGCTTGTGAGTTTTCCCTTTCTGTAATTCATCGTTGTTTAGTTCGCTTTCCGTTGCTCCTGGATGCGAGCCCGTCGAACGGTCCCCCATGAACTGATTTTGAAAATAACAGATATGAGAAAGAGTGTTTCTATAAATGGCCATTGACCTAAATAACGGTCACCTGTAGTTCCATACAGTTTTTATGGTCCATAGAGATCGCTTATTTGCCCGGGGTGCTAGGAACCCGCTGCAAAAGGCTCTGGTTTCTTAGCAAGCTTTTCACGGAGAAGTACTTTGTGCTATGAACTGGCTTTCCGCTTCCTTTGGCGTGTCCACCAGAGTCAATCACACGAACTCCTTGTCCTAAAATGTAGCTACAGTATTTCTTATATATACCCTACACTTCATATCTATATTAATATCTATATATAAAATTTGATAAGTTTGTTTGTATTTGAAATTGATATTCCTCTTGAGGGCGTCAATGAATCTGGGACCTATCGTTGTTCAGTTCCGTCTGTGCAGGAGGTCAACGTTCATGTCCTTGCAACTTTCCACTTTCTGTAAATAACAGATAAGGCTTCGGGGTCACGATTCCTCTTGATCGCGTCAACGAATCTGTGAGCTATCGTTGTTTAGTTCCACCTGTGCCAGAAGGTGACGTCCGTGCCCTTGCAACTTTCCACTTTCTGTAAATAACAATAAATAACTTTCTCTGGCGTTGTCTCGGGCCGAACCGATCAGGTGAAAAAAATCCTGGGCCGAATCGTCATAACTGGGCCGAACTGGTTTTGGGCCAAACCGACCACATCCCGTTGCTTTCCACTTTCTGTAAATGACAGATAAGGCTTCGGAGTCAAGATTCGTCTTGATGGCGTCTATGAATCTGGGAGCGATCGTTGTTTAACTCCTTTTGCGTGGGCATCCTGGAGTCAAGTAGTTTGCTCTTCCTTGGGCTTGTGAGTTTTCCCTTTCTGTAATTCATCGTTGTTTAGTTCGCTTTGCGTCAATGCTGCTGGATCCGAGCCGGTCGCACGGTTCCCCATGAACTGATGTTGAAAATAACAGATATGAGAAAGAATGTTTCTATATATGGCTATTGACCTCAATAACGGTCACCTGTAGTTTCATACAGTTTTTATGGTCCATAGAGGTCGCTCATTTATTCACGTGAAGAGGATGGGTATGTCCTTGATAATGGAGCTGTTTGTACTCCGGATGGAGAGGGCGGAGACTCACTGTCTTCTCGTCGTCGTGGTTCAGAAAGTGCAGTCTAGCTCTCTGTGACGGAAAACTAACCCCCCGGCATCTGGCGGATAAAAATAGCACTTGTTTAACAGCAACCAGTGGTGTATTCATTATCTTAAGCTCAGAAGTTGTTTTCAGTTGAAAAAATCTTAATTTTCTAACCCCAGGAAATTTATAAATAGACAAAACGACAAAGTTTCGAGCCATTCCGTTTTCATTTCCATTTCTTCTGAATGATAATGCATCACACAAGTCTGAAGAAAATTTGTTTTGGGGGATTTTTAATTTCCAGGACTTTTCAGGATTCTTCATCGTTTTCCAGGCCGTTTCATTTTCTCAGACTTTTGCAGAACTTTCGTGTCTTTGTAAGAACGCCATATTTAATGTCCAACAGCATACAACTACATGATCCGCATTCCTTCGTATCTGAACCACCGATATTCGCAGTCCTCTAGTAACTTAGCAACTAGGGAATTGGTTTCCAAGGTTTCGAACTTCGCACCCTCTGGCGCTGACAGTCTTTCCTCTACTGCTTCAAGACTTCACTGAGACAGAACTTTTTCTTAAGATCAAATCTGACACGTTTTTGCAAAAGAAATGGATTCACAATTACGTCATTACGTCATTGAGTCAAACAATAAAGGTATATTCTAATTTTCGCTTACTACGGCAAAGTTCGCAATAACAACATATACATACACCTTTCAGCAATACTTTGATCGTCCATTTTGTGTTGAGTATTAGAGGAAGGTCACTATCGTAGTACAGTGAACACGTTGGTACTAGTTTCAAGTTCGTTTGAAGTCCTTTCGATAGATTTTGTGCCATTTTAAAATTTACTTATATATCAAGTATATCGGGTATCTTCGGAAGTCGACGACGAAGTTTTAAGGTTCACAGAGCGTTGTGTAAAGCGCGTTAAGATTGTGCATATGGCAATTTTTTTGTGTTTGGAACTTTTCATTTTTTCGGTTTTTCAGACAAGGGAAATTTTTGTGCTACTTTTCACAAAATTTTCATGTAGTTTTCAAGTATTTAAAAATTCCAGAGATTAGAACCGATATTGCCACTTTGTAAAGGACTTTGTGATCGTTTTATGAACATCACTTTTTGGTCGCTACGTTACTTGCAAGGTATGTTTTTGGGCAGCTATTTTTTCATTGGTTCATGGTTTAGGCGGGAAGCTCTTTGATTTGCTGCATTTTTAATTAGCGGCGGATGCTCTGCCAGCAACTATATAAGGAACGTGCTGCTGCGCCACCAGCAGTCGATTTTACGAGGGCATAGAGGCCACACGTTAGGTGTGATACCTAATACACCCTAACATTTAGCACATCCAGGAGTTATCCAGGAGTCAAGTAGTTTGCTCTTCCTTGGTTTTATGAGTTTTTTATTTTCTGTTATTCATTAATTCCACGGCGCGCTAAAACCAATGATATTTAGTATTGGGCGTCGCCTCTTCCGAGATACCTATTCCTTAGAGGCACCGAGAGTTGGAAGTCATCGGACGAAGGTCTTGGTGTGGACCAGTTGTTCTTGCTTGAAGCAGCTTTGTAGTAGAGTTTCAAGTAAGGCAGAAACGAGTACAAGTTAAATGGCGTTAAACTTCTGCGTGCGACCTTGCCTTTACTCATTGCAGCTTCTGGAAGGCCTTCTACCTGCCTGGGATTGCAGGCTGTTTATTTCCATTTTGTAGGTCCAATTTCGAAGTTAAACGGCCCGGCCCGGAGACGGCGGCAATACCTGACAAAGAGCAACGTCAAGTTACTTCATGAGGGTGCCGAAGACATGTCATGAGTACGGGATGAAATGACGAGCGTGTATTGTTCGACCATCAGGAGTTATCAGTGCTGGGACCTTGTGTTTTTCTACCCAATGGTACATTATGACAATTTGGCTCAGTGACATCATACTATGACATCAGTGTGTGGTTGGTATTAAGTAACAGTGAAAATACAATGAAGTAAAATTGTTGACTGGATGCCCGATGCCATATATTTATTGAAACAGACTGGGTGCTACCCCCTGATGCCGAACTGATCAAGCCACTACCATTTTAGCTCTCAGCCAATATTGACTGAGCATTGCTATCGGTCTGTCCGTCCGTCTGTCCATCTGTCTGTCTGTCCGTAAACTTTTTTTGTCCGGTCGATATCTCAAACTATTTGTCGGAGCTTCACAAAACCTTGCAGGAGGGAAGTATATATAGTGCAGATGTGCAACGGAGGATTCAATTTGTCCCACGTTCATTCGTCTGTCCGCAAGTCGCACTATAAACTTTTTTGGTCCGGGCGATATCGCAACTATTCATCGGATCTTAACAATGAAGCAATGACATATTGGTTGTTATTTATCTTTAACCCTAACCCTAATACAGGCACATAAGCAATAAATATTAAAAACAACAAAAGCACCCGAACTCTGCAAATTCTCTCGCTCTTCGCACGTTTTATAGCATAAACACAGTGTGACATAGTTAAAAGTCCAGTTTGTATGCATACATTACTTTCAAATAAAATGGCTAAGTTTCGACCTCAATTTTGGATAAATAAATGAAAAGTCGGAGCTATGTTTTCGCAGCTCTTCGGCCGGTATCTCGTAACAACAGAAGGTACTGTCGATGGACAAAAACTCCTTATGCATCCCTGTGAGTCTCCCGCGGGAGTCCAATCCTAAGATTGTAATACACTTATGCAAAAAGTATGATTTTTTGACGCATTCCCCAAAGCGCATTTTTTTAGCGGAAGATATCCAAGTGCACAACCACAACATATATTCTATCCTTATGCAAAGTTTGAATGGAATCCCCTTGTAGTTCTCGTGGTTAGTAGCAGAAACGACTCCCCATTCCAAATGTTGACAGACGGACGGACCCAAATCCAATACAGCTGTAGTAACTTGCCCCGTACTACATAGCAGAGGGCTAATAAAGCAATTCTCATGACCTGGCTGTGTCAACAGAATGTTTTGGATGTTTATTTACTCAGTCACCAGACAGCAGGTCAAAATAATGTGAAAAGCAACTAGTGTCAGGTAGTGAGACAAGCACAATCCCTCGTTCACCTAACACTCTTTAACAATTAAAATGTTTGGAAGCGCTCTATTCAGGAGAAATCCATTTAGTATGTAAGCAAAGAGGAGGAAGGGAGTCTTATAGTGTGCGTACGCTAATATTAAACTTCAAAATGACGTCACAATTGATGCGTGGAGGGAAGGGGGATAAAAACTAGTAAATTTTCGCGTACGTAGTAGATGGAAGGCCAACTTTTGACACCCCTCCCCCCGTACGTAAACACATAGGCATCTCAGATGCAGAGCCCTCAGCCAATAGAAGTTACATCACTGTGGGCGAGTTACCTTTTTTGAGATATCGCCCGGACAAGAAAAAGTTTAAAGTGCAACGGTCACGTGACCAGAAGGTCACGTGACAAATCAAATCACTCGTTGCACATATAGACCCTATATACTTTCTTTCTGCAGGGTTTGGTGAAGATATGATGAATAATTTTTGAGATATCGTCCGGACAAAATAGTTTACGGATGGCCGGACAGACCGATAACAATAGCCTTCAGCTAAAAATGTGACGTCAATATTGAGATTAACATTAGAGCACGCACAGGGCTAGACCCCCTCTCTTCACGTACGTAATATATGGATAGCCCCTTACTGAAATAACACACAACACACAAAAGTAAACACAGATAAAACAGAAATGCATGAATACTATGAAATCTATACACTGTTGATGTGACTGAGATATGCCATACTCATTTATGGTACATCAGAAGAACTTACATGTTATCTTTATTTTACAGTTTTCATAATTACTTATGGGGCTCTACATTTGGAAGGAACGATGTCACACTCGTTCACAAGCAAACCGTTGAGTATGCCAAGAAATGTTTTTATCTAGAGAATATACATGAGGTCTCACTATTATCTTTTCTCGAGCATGGTCTCCTTAAGTCTGGCATTAGGGGTTCACAAATAAATGAAACGTTGAAGTACGCTATCACAGTCGATAATATACTCAAAATTCATAGATTAGAACAGTAGGGGTGTGCCGGTTTCAGCGAAATCCGAGCAAACTTTTTCTGTTGGGTGAGAACAAAAAACCGAATTCCAAAATTTCAGTTCGGTTTGGTTGTTTTTTTAGATCCAATACCTTACTCAAAGACAGGCATTCAAAAAGTGACGAAAGGAATTATGTGGTCGTTGGCAGGTTGCCAAAAAGGGGTTACACTGCAATAAAATGACATGCTGCTGCCTACTTGCGTAGCGACGATATATGTGCCAGTCATAATATATAATATATATACCAGAAATGTGCCCGTTGGAACATAGATACTCCGACCAATGATTTCAGTGTCACGATTTTTTAATAAGATGTAAGTGAAATTATTAAATTTCAAAGTATCAGTGTGACCTTGGACTCAGCCTGATCAGCTCTAGAACATATTGTATAGAAGCCATATACCAGCTTTGATTGAATCCGCCCATTGGAACTTATGTCATCCGTGACGCACACCCTGGCAGACAGACAAGTTTAAAACATTATGCACCTTTTGACCTTAGTCCGGTCGGTGCAAACTAAAAAACCGAACCAAACGTTTTGCCAACCGAACCTTACCGAGCTCAACTCAAACCGATACACCCCAAGAACAGCCTCCCCTTGACTATTCATACATGAGAGCCGCATCAGCAAACAGCGGCTCTGATGCAAACTTTCTGTGTCTGATACACACACGTCACTCAGCGATCAATAGCAAGAGCCAACAAGAGTTCACTGGCAAGAACGCTAAGAATATCACACATAAACTGTCACAAACTTGAAAGACTGGGTACTTTTAAGACAAGTGTTCAATCATCCTTCAACTTTATCAGCTATGTTAACCTGCTGTTTCTTTGGTAACAGTACCTTAAGATTTTGATTTATGTTGATGTGCACCGTCTTTCTTTCATTGATCACTTTCGCTCGTATCTTTTTGTACTGTTCTTCTCGGGGTAAGTGTTCGATACTCTTTATGGATTTCATGCCGAGGAATTTCATAATCTCTGCCTTGCCTTAAAGGAAAGAAATAGACACTTAAAATTCAACCAATTGACACCGTAATGGAGAGATGTATATATCAATGTTTTAGAATAACTAAACCGCCCAGGCCAACTTTCCTTTACCTTATAAATTACAAGCTATAATGATTCCTAAGAACAGATCGTCCTGAAAACTCATTGAAACTATTTATAATTTTTAATATCTATAATTTTATTTGTTTCAATGACAGGAGTGAGATACATACTAGGATAAGGCCCTTTTGATTTCTGCAAAAATGCAAAAAAGTGTGTTTTCACTGCAAGAGTATCTTCTGCAGCCCACTTGACAACAGATCCAGTACCTAAAAGGGAAACATCAAACAAAATGCCTGACTGCATAAAAATAAAACAACATACCAGAAAAAGTTGTTGATTTTCAAAACCCTAAACTGATGTAAAAGTATTCTTGAACGACTTCAAACAGTGGCTTAATTATAACGTCGAAGCCAAAATTGTACCAATTGGCCCATCAAAACTCGACATCTGAAAATATTTGCACAATTTACTGCTTCAAGAAGAGATTCTAACAGTTTTCTGCATGTTAAAAGACATAAACAAATTAAGAAACCGCTTATCTAACATGTCGGGGTTGTTTATTGTAAGGTTTGCCCAGATACTGGGGATCATATTGTGGCATCAATTTCTCTTTTAGCTGGCGAAAATCCTTACAAATGCTTCGCAACTGAAGCTTCAAATGAATAAATCAATGTTTCGATACCTTTTGATTTCTCAACATGCTTTCTAGCGATAGAACTCTCTTCTTCCTCTTCAAACATTGGCTCATATTCGCCTAAATTAATTCAGATTTATTATATATCATAGTGATAATGTCATCTTTTTAGCCAATCTAGCCAATCATACCCCTTGTACGCAGTGCGTACGCTTTGGACCATACCCCCTCCCCCTGTACCCACACACGCTTAGTAAAATGCAATATTCATATGTATATTGAGAATTGTGTAGGCAAGCTGGTGGTTTGACCCTCCCTGCGTACGCACTACATGAATGGCCCCTATCCCAAATTCATGATCATCAAGCAGAAGGACCACTTACAAGAAGAGGTGCATTTGCTATTATTTTTGCAGAATTATATGCTTTTATTTGATTTTACCCAAGAGCACATGGTTTTTACAGCTGCTCGGTTCTATGGTGAACATATTCATGGTTGTCATTTGATAAAACTGCATGCTTTATTGCTTATGTAAATCAAACGTCTATAAGCTTAAACGGATATGTCCTGGAACGTTCCTCCTATTTTTGTGAAATACAGTATACAAAATAAAGGGTAATACGACGTTTTAATGTGTTTAAAGATATAAGCGGGAACATTCCAGGATATTGCCGATTTTTCATACTATCAGTATCCAGGCAGCCTCGTGTCCGTTTTCGGAGTGACTTCCCTGAGAAATCTTTCTGAGGCGCGTCTGAAACTCGTGATTCACTCCAATCTGAGTCTGAATCAGAGTCGCTATGGGCTCTCTTACGCCCTTTCACATATCTAATTAAAGGGGCCTGATTATCATCACTATCAGATGAATTCCTGGTTCTTAACACCTCACAAGTACGTCGAGGTTGTTTTGGGGATGTTGCTGCACACGGCTTTTCCAGGGTTCTTGTATCTGTTTATGGGAAATATTTAAGCCTAATTGTAATTTAGCTTGTGCATTAAGCTTTTCAATTTGCTCAAGTACCAAGGTGTTTACTGCCTAGTGCTCCTATAGCTTCGGTTAAAAGTTAGGTTTCATCACTGCGAATATATGCCAGTGACAACATCAACACTTAATTTATTAAATCAATAGGTAAAGCATATTGAGAGACAATTTAAAAAATGAATGCAATAAATGGAAAACCTATCTAAAGTTTCACAAAGCCTTACTAATGACCAATGTATGCCCGAGATTTATATTAAAAACACACACACACACCTAAGAGACTGCGCCTAGGTTTCTTTGGTTTAGCACCGGTTGAAGCAGTAGCAGCAGCTGACGCGCTACAAGTGGCAACGCTGCCGTGCATAACGGGCCTACTTTTACCTTTTAACAACATTACAGGATTGCAGTAAATTTAGAAATCTGTCTAATCGGTGAATTTTCAACGCAATTTACAAACGCGATATGACTCCACAAGATACAATGTTATCCTTTTCACGGTCATCGTTAAAATAAACTCAACAATCAACTTGCATTGGAGAAGTTAGTTAAGTAGAAAAATCCTGGCGGACATCTGTAGTTCTCACTGGCCGTCATATCGGAGTGGCTCAAGTGATTAAAGTATATTTTGGCATCAGCGGGAGACATATCCAAAGATGAATAAATCGTCGAAATCCCATGACGATTCATAGTCGCGTTTAGCATGATTGGAATCATCTTTGTACCTTGATTCATTGCATTCCACCCAGAACAGTGATTGTACGAGCCTCTTGAAGCGAACACGAAATTGTTATTTTCTTTGATTCCGTACGCTTTGCGATACTCGACCAAGATGTCCAATGCGCTAATGACATTTTTGGGTATCAGGATAGGAACGAATTTTTCCCTTTACCATGCAAGTAGGCCAATAGATACTGATTTGCCAGGAATTTTTCTGCTGGGTCTACAACCGAATCTATGGCCTCATCACTAACCCAGAATTTATTTTTGGCATCCTCCAATTCCGTGATCAGCATCCTCGCAACTTTCTCACCGCGACGCGCGTTGTACAGAGTGAGTCGACAAACGACGAGATTCCTGAGCAAGGCATATTTTTCGACACCAAAGTCGTTCACAATGGCACTCACTCGATCATTCACAAACGTATGCAAGCGCTGGACAATTTTGTCACATAGTAGCTAATTAGGCCTTCGCCTATCAAAAGTGCGCTCGGTTGCGAGGTATTCCGCTTCAGCGAATACTTCGGGATCTCGAAAATGCAATTGCCTTCTGAACCCCTGCACATCTAATACTTTGTCATTTTCGGATCTTTCGTCATAAATGGCCTTGATATGTTTCGCCGACCTCCTGAGCACTGCCTTAATGTTCTTCAAAGCCCGTGCTTCGTTTTAGCTGAGGCAGAACTTCGTCCCCTTCTTTTTATGGCTTCATACAGAATGTTCATGTTTTCTCTACCTTTGCGGAACATGTCTTCAATGGAAGCATTTTGAGGAGCTCCAGGTACTTTCTTGTATTCCAGGAAGAGATTCGCAAGCTGGCGCATTTCGGTCATTGAATTCTTCCTGCATTCGGCTGCTTTGGATTTGGAATAGCGCTTTTGGTTGAAAATGCGATAACCCATTTCCTTCAGCAAGCTATTACTTCTGCACAACATTCCCGTTTCATTCTCTTGAAATTTGTCGGGGATTCTTTCCTTGAACTCCTGGTCGTGATGTACATTAGTCACAAGCGCGGATGGTCTTAACGCAGTCGGTTTTGACTTGCACTGATGCTTGTAAAACGTTGAGCTTCCAATGAACTTATTGCATTCGCAACACATTTTTATCACATCTTGTGTGGAATTTGTTCTTCGCTCGCGCATCAGGTCAGCGTAATCAACAGACAATTCACTGAGTACTCTTAGATTGTGCTTCTTGATGCCTTTTATTCGCTTTTCGTTTGCAAATTGGCTATCAAGTTTGTTCTCATGCATGTTGGATTTCAGTTCTTGCAAACGCTTGTGCACATTCGTTATGTGGCATTTCAATTTACCATCCGTTATGACTTTGCCACAAAAAGGGCATTCTCTTGGGGGCTTCTGAAACATTAATAACAAATCTTCTAAGGCAAGTAAAAAAGCATAATACAAGTTGTTGATTAACAGACAAAACCAGATGCAGGAATCTTCTCATGAGAGTGTACTACTCAAAAGCAATTTTGCACAATTAAGTTTTACTCAGTATGAACAAGGTATGATTTTTTCCGAAAATTAATAATGCCTACAATATTCCACAATTATTGTTGAATAACTATAAAACTTTTCATGTGCAATGGAAAGTTTTGGACTGATCTAGATGAAGCATATGTACAATAGCAACAAACCTTGTAGTTCTTTTTGTCTTTTCTTGAGGTCGAACCACTTTGGTTGGCACTGTTGGCCGTTTTTGCTCCTGAAAAAGAATAGGATATTTTGAGAATGGTCTAAAAATAGGGAGACTGTCACCGTATGTAGCTCACAAACGCCATACCGAAAAGTATCCCGAGTATGGTCTCCCAAAGTCGTATTTCAAGGTTATATACGAGTAAATATAAGCAATGCACATTTTGTCCCCTATTTACCAATGTTCATGTATGGTCCTTCTAATTAGTAACTTTGATATGTATCTACATAGAAACACTTAAGAAGACCATATTTCCAAGATATAGAAAGAAGGAGACTGTCCAGCTGTCACCGCCTGTACCTCACAAACGCCATACCGAAAAGTATGGTCTCTCTAAGTAGTAAGTTTGGTATATATATATATATATATATATATATATATATATATATATATATATATATATATATATATATATATATATATATATTAAGCTGCCGATTTGATATTAATGTCCATACGATACAACTGACTGCATTGACATCTAGCTCTCTGACGAGACAGTAAGAATAAAACAACTCGGTTGGGAGTAATATTTTTATATATTGTAAAAAACATAATTGCTGCTGAAGTGACAGTACACTATCAATGAATAACAATACACAGCAATATTTTTTTGCCTACACACAACTAGCATAAAACATTTAGCATGATAGTGAAACATTTATTAGTAATGTTAACCAAATAAGGAGTAGGGGGTGGAAAAAAGGGGGAAGGGGTGGTGGGTATTAAAAGGGAATGCTGCTATTTTGTTTCGATGCCCGCTCGCTGCTGGCTAAAATGCAAGTGACGCTTCCAGTCAGTAAGCGCAGTTGCTGTGCCTTTAGAGATGCATCCTGAGTAGGAGGGACTAAGCCAGTCTGTTTGCGCAGCTGACAAATCAGTCTTTGTTGTGAGAGCGTCTCACTGAGGTTCTGTTTGTGAAAGGTGCCAGAGTTCCTGGCACCAATCCCCTAGTTACACACAATACGCAAGAATTATACACAGTATGCAAACAAGACGCACCAATATTGATAAGCGGCTTAGTAGTGCGAGCGTCTCATGGGTGGGTTTTATCGAGGGTTTGTTTATAAACAGGTGCCAGAGATCCTGCTACCAAGCCCAACTTACACACACTAAGCAGGAAATATGAAAACTTGACTACGTCGCGAGGTGTACGTCTATCCCCCGTGTAGGATATGGTTTATGTAAGGCTGTTGCGTGTTGACTACGCAAAATTTAAAAGTGGAAGGATAGGTAAACGTAGTGTCTAACATTTAGGCGAATCAATCCATTAACCAGGCGCGTGAGACTGTCGTAGGTACGCCAAGTACAGCGCCGATTTTGAAAATTCGCCATTTTGTCAAGTTCCATCCTTGATCACTGCACTGTGGAAGGTCCCAGGGAACCCGTGTGCAGAATTTAAAACGAATCCATCCATTTTTGTGGCCTGTAGGCGCGTGAGACTGTCGTATATACGCTAAGTCCAGTGCCAATTTTCAAAAGTCCGCCATTTTGTCAATTTTTGCCAAATTCGAAAAATTCTTGGTCACTGCACTGCGGAAGAGTTCAGAAAAGCCGTGTACAAAATTTAAAACGAACCCATGTACTAATGTGGCCTGTAGGCGCGTGAGACTGAAGCGTGACAGACGGACAGACCGAAAAGTTCAAAACTATATCCCTCCGTTGCACGGGGGATAATAAGACGCATCGATGTTGATAAGTGACTGTTGTGTAACTGAAACGTGCTTAACATTATTTAAAAATATTTTAAACAGTGCAATATATATTTATATATATATTTTTTATACACCTATAAACATCTAAAAATTTCACCATAGGCATTTCTTCTGCAAAATTATAAAACTTAAGAAGATAATGTTTTAAAGATACAGAAAGAGAGGGGGCGTTCACCTGTTACCGCCTGTATCTCACAACCGCCATCATGACAAGTGACATTTGAGTTTTAAAATGGAGCAATGGATGCGTATCTGGTCTACCTATTTCCCTATCTCCATGTTTGGTCTCTTAAAGTCGTCAATTTGGTGTATACAGATGAAATCACTTAATCGCATACCGGTTAAACGCATAAATCGGTCAACTGCATAGTATTCGCAAATTCCAAACCATTTCCAATGCTATCTTTTGGAAATTTAACCGGATAATTGCATACCGCCTAATCGCATAAACTGGATAAACGCATAGCTTTTTCACGTTAAAATGGGGAGCACACCGGTTAATTGCATAATTCTGGTTGACTATCGAAACAGTGCCACACTTAAAACAAACTAAGGGAGTGAGCTGCTCCTCGTTTATTTATCTAATCCATTGTTTTCTGTTTGCTTGACCCACTGTATACATGTACCAACCCCATTTGCGGTTGTTAACGGTAAGTCTCGAACTTTCAGCTCTTACTATATAATGACCTTTATCCATAATCCCCGAACTGCCTTAGCTGACGCCAGATAATGGTCTGCAACTCCTAATCCCCACCCTGCCTGAGCTCTCACTAAATAATGGCCTGAAATCCTTAATCCCCACGTTGCCTCAGATAACCGTGAGCACAAACTCATCATTTAAGTACTTAACAAAGAAGAAAGTTTACAATTTATAGTTCGAAACTGTGTCGGTTATGGTTAATTCGTCAAAATGGCAGAAAGTAAATCAAAACGAAAAGACCTAAGTCTCTCGGATAAAATACCAGTAATAAAAAAACTGGATGACAAAGTTTCTCAAATGCGGGGACCAGGAGGGGCGGGGTGCACGTCTAATAACTACCGCAAATGAAAAAATAGGCACGGCAAGAGAACTCCGGATAAACGCATATATCGGATAAACGCATAACAGGGCTCGGCAAATTGGCTATGCGATTAACCGGTTAACCGGTTTCGCCCCTAACCAAGCTCCGAAGATCAGCCGCTACCATTGCAATTTGCATCGAGGAATCTGTAACACAAAAATCGAATCATATTTTTTTAACACATTGAGCTTAGTATTTCTATGGTAAATTTAAATATTTCACATTTCAATGGATGCTGTAATTACAGATAAAATTATAAGCAGATAAAAAATGCTTCATTACTGCATACAATAAAAGCAACCTACCTGAAGCATTGGCGATTTCTTCGATGGAGTTGGCACCTCCATTTTCTTTTTCTTCGGATTGAGCAGCTGCTAGCAAAGCTATATCTCTGTGCACGTCGTCAATAAGACTGAAGAGTGTATATGATGACTCCAGTGTAAATATGCATGAGCTAGAGATTTTGTCTATCTAATTGGAAATTCAATCTATGCAAAAATTATACAACCATTACCTGTAAAGATGTAAATGAATTAAAAATCTTCTTTTCTTTTTACCTCAATGGGTGACAACACTGCACTGAGGCTTGTAAAACATTCAACTATTTAGTCATACATTTTTAAAATTTATATTAACCTGACTACGTCTCGAAGAGTAGGTCTATCCCCCGTGGTGTGTGTAAGGCTGCTGTGTGTTGACTACACAAAATTTAAAAGTGGGGGAAGGGTAGACATAGTGTCTAACATTTAAATGAGTCAATTCAATAACCAGTAGGCACGTGAGACTGCCATAGGTACTCTAAGTACAGCGCCGATTTTGAAGCATTAGCCAATTTGTCAATTTAAGTCCCAAAATTCTTGCTTAGTGCACTGCGGAAGGGTGCAGAGAAGCCGTGTGCAAAATTTGAAAGGAATCCATCTATTATTGTAGCCTGTAGGCGCATGAGACTGAAGCGTGAAAGACGGACGGACGGACAGACCGAAAAGTTCAAAACTATATCCCTCCGTTCTACTGGGGATAAAAAGCCACGGGGGGATACCACTGAACGTCATTCTCATCAATCAACGTATGCGAGCTGGTCCCTAGCTGTTTAATCCCAGCGTTCAGATCGGATATAAGGTTCTTCAGGCTCTTCAGGTTCTTCAGGCTCTTCAGGGAGTACTGGACCTGAAAAATACATGTCGGGAAATCTCTTTATTTCAGCATTTCAAAAAAAAATGAAAGAAACGAACAATAAAAATAAATTACATTACAGTAAAATCTCCGTTAGCAAACAACTGCACTTAGTCAACACTATTTCCTCGAAATTTTGAACTGTTATGATGAAATTCAATTCTCATTATGAACACCTCTATGTAATAAACAGATTTACCAGGTCCCAGAAGTGTCCATTGCGTAAATGTTTTATTGTTTATTGATATCATAACTTACTCATTGGCTGCAATGGAATAACAGTTAATGGTGACGGTAATGTGTTGTCGCGCTCTGGTGTGCTCTCTACCGCATAAATCGTTCATGGTCTGTTGTATTGCTCTCCTGAAGCAAATTAAAAAGAATGTCTAATTAATTAAGATTCCAAGAGGATTTTCATGAGCCTGAAAAACTTCTGTAAAGTAAGAATGGTTAATCAAGTGTTATTTAATCCTGTTAACTAACTTAAAGGATACCAGTTCAAATACCAGGGAGTCTATAGTAATACCTTAGCGCTAAACGACTACAGACAGTAATAAAATTCAATCAAATCATTATCCGAATGTGCGCTCCCTTTTGTTGCACCTTTGAAAAGATTACATGGACTGTTAACACTTAAGGAAACTCACAGTTTCAGCGTCCTCTGCTTTTGTAATCGTTGCTGGAATCAACTTTGATGGAACACTAGTGACAAATTTATCATCAGTGCCAATACGAGTGATTGAACTGAGTCCGTGAAAGGTCTTGAGCACGATATTATCAAAGTACGCCTTCCGGACAGTTGAAGTACCTTTGTCCACGTGCGCCTCCTCGATAGGGGGTGTGGCCGTGTGAGCCTGCATGTCCTCTACAGGGGTTGAGGTCATGTCCACGTGCGCGTCCTCGACAGAGGGTGAAGCCATGTCGACGATCGACTCCTCGACAAAGGGTGTGGCCGTGTCCACGTGCGCCTCCTCGATAGGGGGTGTGGCCGTGTGAACCTGCATGTCCTCTACAGGGGGTGAGGTCATGTCCACGTGCGCGTCCTCGACAGAGGGTGGAGCCATGTCGACGATCGACTCCTCGACAAAGGGTGTGGCCGTGTCCTCGTGCGCCTCCTCGACAGGGCATGTGGCCGTGTGAATCTGCATATCCTCTACAGGGGGTGAAGTCATGTCCACGTTCGCGTCCTCGACAGAGGGTTTGGCCATGTCGACGATCGACTCCTCAACAGGGGATGTGACCTATTGAACCTGTATGTCCTCTACAGGGGGTGAGGTCATATCCACGTTCACGTCCCTGACAGAGGGTGAGGCCATGTCGACGATTGACTCCTTGACAGGGGGTGAGGCCGTGTCTTCGTGCGCCTCCTCGACAGGGCCTGTGGCCATGTGAACTTGCATGCCGTCTACAGGTGGGTGAGGTCATGTCCACGTTTGCGCCCTCGACAAAGGGTAAGGCCATGTCGTCGATCGACTCGTCGACAGGGGGTGTGGCTGTGTGAACCTGCATGTACTCTACAGGGGGTGAAGTCATGTCCACATGTGCGTCCTCGATAGATGCTACGGCCATGTCGACGATCGACTCCTCGACAGGGGTTGTGGCAGTGTGAACCTGCATGTTCTCTACAGAGAGTGAGGTCATGTCCACGTGCGCGTCCTCGACAGAGAGTGAGGCCATGTCGACGTGCGCCTCCTTGGCAGGGCGTATGGCTGTGTCGACGTGATTGACCTCTACAGTGGGTGTGGCCGTGTCAATGTGCAAATCCTCGACTGGAGATGGGGCCGGGTCAACGTGAATGTCGTCGGCAGGGGATGTGGCCGTTTGAACGTGCGCCCCCTCCATAGTAGACATGGCTGTGTCCACGTGGGCCTCCTCGTTGGTAGTCGTGGCAGTGTCGAGGCGCGATTTTTCGTCACTGCTCGCGTTGTCAGATTGCGATTCTTCGTCACTACTCGCGTTATTGTCAGAGTGCCAGTACTCGTCATTACTCGTTTCCTCAACACCGGGAGCGTTGGCCTTTTTGCGCCACTCAAGACCTTGGACGCCATAGTCATACCGAATTTCATCTCCCACATTTATGTCTTTCGACGCAAAAAACGCTACATAGGGCTTGTCTCTTACGACTACCTTCTTGACCGCTGCATTTAGAGGCGCATCTATCATTCAAGTAGTGGGCTGGACACTGGTTGTACGTCCCATCAATGCTGAAATAAAAGCAAAAGTCATCGTTTAAAAACACATTTGCACATATTGTGGTGCTGAATTGTATCGGCTATATCTTTAATATTTGACCTTGAGAAATGTGTATCTGCTCCAGTTTCATTACAGCAAGGATTTTTGCATGCAATCGTATATCTTTCGGTATAAATTTTAAAATAATCTTAAAATAAATAACCAGCGTCATAAGCGGTTGGTGCATTCATTAAAACTTAACAGTGAGAATATGAAGCTTTCAGCATCCACAGCGTACTTTCGTACAAACAAGAAAGTAAAACGACGAGGCTAAGTTTTTCCTACCCATAAATAGCTCGCCGTAGTAACAATTTTTTTTCAAAGCAAGCGTCAAATTTGTCAAATAAAATCCACACAAAAAGAACGCAAACATGTCAGTAAAACTCAACAAGTACTTCTCAGTAAGCAAACAAGAAAATGGACAAAATTAAGGAACATAAAACCATTCAAGGTTGCAACTGGAAGCAACAGTACATAAAAGCAACACACACACACACACACACGCACACACACACGCACACACACACACACACACACACACACACACACACGCATCAGTCAGTCACATTCTGTACCCCGTCAGGACGTTTTGTTACTCTGTCCTGTGAGTACATTTTAGTAATACATTCAATTTACTAGAGCTGTCATGGGTTCCGAGGCATACCCATCCCGCGGGCATCCCGGTGTAAGATGAAATATTGACCCCCGGTGGGAATCGCATTATGAAATTCTGACCTCCTCCCGCACCTGTTTTTGTTTTTCATCTAACATTGCAGTATTTCGTGCAAATCATATAACTGATTTATTTCAAGTTTATTTCAACTGTTCCTCTCGGGCACACACCTACATAAATACTTCAATTAAAGGCACGTAATCATTGGCATGTCACATTTGATGATGATGATGATGATGATGATGATGATGATGATGATGATGATGATGATGATGATGATGATGATGATGATGATGATGATGATGATGATGATGATGAGAGGATTCTGCTAACTTGCTAGATGAAAAGCGTCTTTGGCTCAAAGCATATCATTGCAATTATGCTACTTATGCTAATATATGTCGGTAGTGGACAAAAAACGACATTGGTACTGGTCGTCATCAGAGCTAACCTAACGAAACAACTTAATTAAAGGTATATGAATACGAACTATCGTTTCTCTCCGCCATGATGAAATTCAAGTATATAGGACCCAGACTGTCCATCTATTGTGTATTGGCGTTCTCTGTCACGATACTGGCGACTACTGAGGTATTCGCCGCGGTATTGCAAAAAAATCCCCCTTAAGGAATTTCTTCGTTGCAAAAACACCTTTTTCTGACATAAATACATCGCAATTTAGAATGTCTTACATTTGGTTACAAAGCAACACGTTTACTATAACTATTTTCTCAATTTACTCTCATTGGCAATTCCCATGCCCTTTAAAAACATTTCTTTTACTTCACAAAATCCAACTTTCCTTTCTATTTTCTTTCTTTTTAAAAATTTAGTATCATTCCACTGAATGACGCTTGATAATGTGCAGGGCCTTTTCACTTAAGTCAAAATCAAACAAGACAGCTCGACTAACCGTGGAACCATAACCTTAATGTTAGTCATTTTAGCAATTACCAATGTTGAAATTGTTTCAGACTTACCTATTTTTGAGTTTGTGAGTTTAATCTGGAAGCCGTCTCTATCTATCCCAAGCTGGCAGTAGGACCGTGCTTCTTCCATCGAAGTTCTCTTGTAAGGGTAGAAATAGGTAGAGTACAATAAAAGTAAGATGCAAATTGCCCTTTCAAAAATTGAAAGCTGTTCAAAATTTATGGAGTAACCTCTTTCATGAAATATTGAACTAGATGTTTGTCTTACAGTTAATCCCTATAATGAACCAATTAAATTAATAAAACCAATCAAAAGTTAAGTAAATATACCCGCCTATACGCAACTGTAAACGACGATCAATTTCCGAATAGCTGTATTCAGCTTACCTGCACATTTCCAGTAGACTTTTCTCTGGCAGTAAGAAGCTGAAAATTATGGAGAAATAATACACGATCAATTTGTCTAATTTAATATTTTAAGATAATATTTTTTTAATCTTGTCTCACCTCCTGATCGAAGTTAACATTATTTAGGTCTACCAAAATTTTAGGTCTCACCAACACTTATAAATTAGCAAACGTCTCTCAAAGTGGCAAGTTCTATATCTCTTATGAAAGTATATACATATTTGTTATGTACGAAGAATAAAAGGAGGCCTCTGATTGGCAGCTTTCACACCCAGCTTAATTTAGACAAAGTTGTCTATGTGAAGGTAAAAGCACAGGTACTTTATAAATAATAATAAATAACGCACCAAACACTGAGCCCGAGTCCAAAACGCCATTTCGTCCAACTTCTGGAACGATAAAATAGTAATACTTCAACCCAGATACGTGCAATGACATTACTTTTATTGTATGCCTAAGGGATCATACATTTCAGATGTATTTAAAGAGGGTGAGGTGTGTCTAGGCCAGTGCGTGAGCTAATGTTCAACCCCATATTAACGTAACTTTTGGCGTACCTGGGAAAAGTTTATAAAATTGGCAATTTTTTTGCGTACGTCCTAACGATGGCTACGAAAATATATTTCTTGTTTCAACAAATAGCCATAATATTTTGTCACAAAAGTAACAGTCATCACAACATACAACAAGCTGATTTTGATACACAAAGAAGTCCAAGGTATCTTTAATCATGTTTTCTTTCACTTAGTTTATTTTTTTTTTGCGAATTACAAAACTCTATTTTTAGAAGCTCCGTAAACAACTTTCTACAAATGATTTTTAACAATGGAACTGTAGTATAGTCTCACAGACGAAGCTGAGTCTAAACTTGCGAGATCTTGCAGCAGAAAAGATTTTAAATTAAAAAACACATACATGTTAAGGAACACGATAGCATTCGTTCGTGTTAGTGCAATAAATTATAGGTTTTAAAAACCAAGTCTTAGTCTCCTTAATTATATGGCAACCTTTCAAAGTGAGTGATACCGCACGTAAAATCTGTTGTTCACCCATCCTAAAGCTTTCAGAAAATCTACTTTGCACAAAAACAAAATTTCCTATCTTATCGCCACAGACATAAGTTTGGATTTCAAGGCCAAAAGACTGGCAAAAGGATAAGGTGGCCTGAAAATTGTTTTTTTTTATTTATATACATGATGTAGCGTACTTTAGGATGGGTACTCATGTTCTAAAAACAATAATTAAAAAAAACATGTTCAAAATCAGTCATTTGATAGTGAAGGACGACAGAAAATCGATGAGAAATATATAAACTAGCGTCATGATTGCTTGATTGACTGAGTAGTTTAACGTCACTCTCACCCCGTTAAGGTAATATTGTGTCAGCTCTGTAACAATAGGGTAACTCAATCCATATGTTCTTTTGATAACTTATGTGTCTGTTTACGTAACTTGATGTTCGCCAGAATGACACTTGGAGCCCACTTGTGTTGCTGTATTACTGGGTGATGTGGTATAGTGGTTGAAAGATAATAGAGTGTGTGTTTGATGTAGTTTACGCACCACTGTATTTAATTCTAATATCTTAAATATGTGTGCGTTGTCAGAATACCGAGAGCAGTCTCTTCCCTTTCTTATGTATTAAGTAGAGAATGAGCTTTTGGCACGAGAAAACTTTGTGCGAAACTAGTGATGTGGTGGATTTATTACAAAGCGCGATAGTACCGCGACGAACGGTTTTGGACCTAGAGGGATTTTGTCGTGAGAAACACGATGAGATTAGTTTCGAGTTTGTTTGAAATGTTTTTGATAGATTTTGCAACATTTAAAAATTTACTTATGTTTTAAGTACAGGGGATATCTCAGGAACCAGGCTGGGGATTTACAAGTTTATACATGATATGAAAGAGCTCATTGAGATGGGGAGGGTGATTGCAATTTCGGTTTGGAACTTCCGGTTTTAGTGGTTTTTGAGAGGAGTAAAGTTGTTGTGCTGCCTAGCACAAAATTTTGTTCGAGACTGCTGGTGTAGTATCAAATCAGTGTCACAACTGCACCGTAACAATCAGTATCAACATAAACAGAAATTAATACTCGACTCGTAAGGCCAAGAAGACTCCGTAATATTGGTACATTTTGTGTGCGATCTTTTCTTTTTTGTCAACATTCAAGAGAGAGTTTTCAGATGTTGCTATTTTGTCGTTCTAGACAGTTTGGGGTCTCTCCTTTGAACCCCGGTCGCAGTATTTAAGACTCAAAACGTTTGTTTCCAATGCAAATTGGATAAAAGTGTGCTGATGTGTTTATTGACAATGTTAACATCGTGAAAGCCCCAATCTGAGAGCTCACAGCACCCAAAGCAAAGGCAAAAGAATGAAAAAGTGATTCCCCGCAGCGACATTGACATGGTTTATTTCCAATAAAGCGACAACGTCATATCTTTAAGTTTATGTAGAGAGGGGAATGGCATCGAAAGAGTAGAAACAAGGTGAAGTTCACCGCATCGTAACCCTGAAAGGCAAATTTCAGTATTCCGTTTCTTGGCTGAACGAGAACAATCCAGTAAAGATCGAAGCTTCTAACAGACCTCAAGAACCCATTGTGATAAAACAAAGTGAATATGACAAAAATTTCCGTTGAAAAGATACAAAGATAACACTAAGAGAGACCTAATATGTAAATAAGTAAACAGGGGGACCAAATGTTCATCGGTTATTTTTGCTCGTATATAACCCTAAAATACGACTTTGGGAGACCATACTCAGAATATGCAAACATAGATAGACCTTTCGTATATCTTAAAAGACACTGAATTTAACACTTAGCCGGACCATACATGAAAAAAAGGTAAATGGGGAGACGAAATGCCGGGTCGGCATGTTTCTTCCATGGAGGGAAAAAAACAATGGTTTTTTTTCGGGTTTTTTCCCATAGGGAAGAAATACTTTCTTCCCTCCAATTTCAGGGAAGAAATGGAAGAAACCTTAAAAGGTGTAATATTTGGAATTTGTTTTAAATAATTTGCTTGAACTGCACTCAGAGTAATTCTTCAATAGGTGCGAATTCACACATCAAACTTCTGTGTAATAAATTGGATCAATAGGGATTAGATAAAGGGTCGTGTTTTAATTTGTGTTGGAAAGCTGGGGAGGCTGTAATATAGCCTGAGTACTTTTGGTCAAGTGTTTAAACTTTGACTTTGTGTATGAGAATTAGTGTATCATTTTGTTTGCTCTTAATGTGCCAGTGAAAACAAAAGACAAAGGCTGTGTATACCTTAAATGGGGGGTTAAGTATTAAGATTAAAAGATGGTGATAAAAAAGGGTCGTGCGGCAGCACATTTGCAAAGCACATGGTATAAGGTCATTATTTCTTCATTGGTGTTATCATGTATTTTGTTTCGCTTGTTTTTTTTCGTTATTTTGTATGATAGTACAATAGAACACACTAAATACTGGTTCTGTAAAATCAATAAACAGATAGTACGTCGCATTGATGTTTTCTTGACAAAGTAGGTTTCTTCCCACTTTCTTCCTTTCCTTCCGGGAAGAAAGGTATTTCTTCCCGTTTCTTTCCAGTTTCTTCCCTTTTTCTTTCCAGGGAAGGGAAGAAATACCTTTCTTCCCAGAAGAAGACCATCATATACATTCACTCATATATATAACCCTAAAATACGACTTTTGGAGACCAGAAACAGAATAGGCCAACATAGGGAGAGCTTTTTTATATCTTAAGCAGGGCTTGAAATTAATTCTTTTGGGAGGTAGCAAATAGTCGTATATCTCTCTGTCAGAGCTACCAAGCATTTCATTGTTCAGCTAACAGGGGTCAACTTCATATGCACTGAGGCATGAATCATGCATACCAGTCCCTACTATTCAAACAGTTACAGAAAGTTCATGCCCATACACCCTTTTGTAAAACAGGCACAATTTTTAGTGAGTTGTATATTTTTTATTTGTTCATAAAAGTGCAGAAAAGTTAGCTTCCGCATCCACCTGTCAAATGTTTGTTTACATTCTGGCCTTTAAATGTTACGTGACCAAAGTCAAGTGACCAAATATTTAAACAAAGGGGTTATGGTTTTCTGTACAGCACGTATATTCCTCCACTTTAAACCTTTTCAATGCACCTGGTTATTAATTATGATAAATAATGATTTAAACTCTCGTATTGATCTCACTTTTAAATCCTAACAATGGTAAAGTAAGAAAAAGCACACATTTATTTCGGTGGCACCGTTTTCATGAAACTACTCGCACACGTACACTTTACCGTAAAACAACCTGCTACTGTTTCCGTTTCACTTCACTTCCACACTTCACAGAAACCAAAGAAAAAATAATAATGCCGCCGCACTTCAGCGTATATTTCACTATCTGTTCACTGAAATCACTAGCTCACCAAACAAAAACGATAACGAGGGGGTGGGGGGTTACGACTGACCTTACGGTCCAAATCTAGTTACGTTTGATCAATAGACGGTAACTTTTGAATTTTTTTGTTTCTTTTTTATAAATGGGGTCAGCCCAGCACTGCATGAACACAGCTTTACACATTGACTGAGGAAAGACGCAGCTTCCAATCGGCTGTTACTTAAAACCACAGGTTTAACGGATTGATTTAACTTGGCGACGCTCTTGGATATCAGCTCATTGCTTCACCCAATTCATTTAAATAACTGACATAACTGAAATAACTCTAGCTTACATTAAAAATAACAATAACTAGGGGAGGCGGGGTTTACACTGACCCTCAGGTCAACATGGAATTAAATTTGATCAACAGGCAGTAACCTCTAAATGTTTTTAAGAAGGGGATGCCGGCACTTGCCGCTTTAGTTTAATGCAAAAAAAACAATTTACCGGACTCCACTACACCTAACGCACCACCAAGCAACTGTCTTGTTTTTTTTCATAACTCAAGGCGACCTAACATATCTACACTACACTGGGATACACCTTTGTTGTGAATCGACACCTAAAGACACTGACTGAAGGGAAACGCGGCTCTCATTTGATTACCGTCACTGAAAGCCACAGGCTTCTCGAATCGAAATAACACGCCTTCACTTTGCAATGCATCTTGCTTCTCACACATTGATCGATTATCAGCACAGAGCCGTGTTTTCACTATACTGCTAAAGAAAGAAAATCTCACTATATTTCCAGAATACGGCTTAAATTTTGCTCATCCTGGCAGGCTTGCCACGATGTCACGAATGTTATTTAGAGTTTTTCCAGATGAGCAAATGAGTGGCCTGTAGTCAAAGAAACACAGTGAAAAGGCAGATATTTGAACAACGAGAATTTTATTATAATATAAACACCAATAAATATGACATAATCCATCCACTTAAACCGACGTTATCACAGGCCTGCCCACAGTACATTCTAGATAAATAAACAAATACATAAATAAATAAACACATAAATAAATAAATACAGCAAATACAGTACTTTGATGCCAAACTTCACGGTGACAAGGACGTAGTATATTACCGTGAAATGCTGATTCACTAGAGAAGAACGCACACAGCGTCCCAGACACGCAAAGTACCTTGACACGCAGGCTCGTAGCACGCTAACTTGTAACGATAACTCCGCTTGGGCAGGGACTGTTCAAAACCAATAGTGCACTGCGATATGGGACGCGTTGTTACTGGTTCAATGCATTTGATTTGTCATCACGAACAGGCGGACGGACTGTAGACAGGAAACTGCATCAAGACTCCCACAGCACTGCCTCCACGGCTACCAGGAACACACGGCCAGGTGCTGATATCTTCTTCACAAGAGTTTATATTTACATCCTTCACATAACTTTACATCTCTCGTGATTCTGTCGAATGACCCTCACTTTCATTACAAAACCTTTTTATTGATGACGTTCCTTGGACCTGATTCGCTAAGGTTGCATTTGTTTTCCGTTGTCAAGAGTACCACACTGCGACTCTGCGAGGCTGCAGTTAAAGTAGCAAGTTACCATATCTCTCGAATCTCCCGGGAATTTATCATATTTACACTGGGTCAACTCTTCACATTAAATAATCAACAAAAGTTTTTTTCTGTCATACTTGACACATGCGTAGCTCCAAAGAAATATATCAACTATAAATAAGGAAGAGCTGACTTGGAGCTAGGTACATGCGGTGACAGGTTTTTCACTAGCATGACAACTCAATATCGGAAAAAGTCAAAATACTACGTCAAAATAAGCCAAATCACACCTTAGGCGTTCCCATCAAATGCGCAAAAATTCTGCGTTTCGATTAAAAATTACCCCGTAAAAAATGAAAGAATTGATAGAGAAGTTTCGCCTAAATGTCAAATTTTTCTTGCACTAAATACCGGTCGGGTTGTTAACAACCCGAATGCTATTTTAAAAACTTATGAAAGATTTTAACAAATAGTTTCAAGTTCAGTTTCTTCTATGTTTTTGCGATATTTCTTCTATATTTTCTACCAGTAACCTAGGACCGTCTGCCACTTTTCAATGGTTTTTGCGCAATAACTTTCGTGTTTTACACGCGATCGTGATATGCTTTTGTATGTAGCAAATGTAGGATTTTACACAAGTTTTCTGTTATGTGCGAAGTAAAATGTTATTATTTGCGAAAATGCAAGGCCGATGTATTTTTTTCGGGCAGGATTTTTCAGCTGTAACTCGCCACTTTATTCTATCATCCGGAAATATAAATTTTAAGTGCAAACTATAAGACTATCAATTCGCTTTTCAAAATGACTGCTAAGAGCTAAAAGGATTACATGTGAGTATAAACCTGATTTTGTATATGTACGAGGGAGAGGAGATAGAAACGGTTAGAGTAGATCGTAATTGGAGACAACAAAATGTTCAATTCTTACTGAACTTAATTAGCCAGATGCAAATTTGGCGACCTTTTTTGCTCAAATATTCCTTATTTTGCGATACTTGACAAATAAAACTTGTTTCGGCCACGGAAGATGGTCTTTTGAATTTCACCAATTTGGATCTACTGCAGCCATTCGTTCTCCTCTCCCTTGTATAATAACAGTTTTCTTATACCATTAACCTAGGATCGTTCGCCACTTTTCAATGGTTTTTGCACAATAACTTTCGTGTTTTAGACACGATCCGGATATGCTTTTGCATGTAGCAAATACGAAATTTTACACAAGTTTTCTGTTATGCGCGAAGTAAAATGCCATGATTTACAAAAATGCCAGGCCGATGTATATTTTTCGGGCAGGATTTTCGAGGTGTAACTCGCTACTTTATTCTATCATCCCGAAATATAAATTTTAAGCGCAAACTGTAAGAGTATCAATTTGCTTTTCAAAATGACTGCTAAGAGCTATAAGGATTACATGTGAGCATAAACCTGACTTCAAATGTGTATACTAACAGTTTTCGGGAGATGGCGATGCTACAGGCACAGGCGGATTCAATCTAGGTTACTGGTAGCAGATCAGTATTTTGCATTCGAGAACCAGTGGCAGTTGTCGGGAGGTTCAGCAAAAAATATCGCTTCCGGGATAATTGTTGTTTTCGGGAGGTGGCGACACTACAGGCACAGGCGGATTTAACCTAAGTTACTGTATTATTTCTTCCATTATTCCTCGTTTCTTTGCAGTCGAAATTAAATTTCTTGCGCATTTTATTCGAAACACTCAAAGTGTGATTTGGCTTATTTATCTATGCTAAAATCAGTAAGGTTAAAACATAGATAATTGCTGATTATGATGAGCAAATGATGTTGATCAACCAATACGCCAATTGGCACTTTAACTTTTGCTCAAAAGTTTTTGCGTTTCGACTTCATTCAGTTGGGATAAGGATATAAAGACATGAATAGAAAAAAACGACACGGAAGTTTTTAATAGTATACCTTATACTTACTGAAACACGCGGTCGTCGTCGGAATACTTTACAGAACAAAGCTTTGTGCGTTTCTACACAAGTCTCTCCACCTAATTCGGTTTTGTTCTAATTTTTTGGCTTGTGAAATTGAGTACATGCGTTTATTTTGCAGATCGTGTTTTATCGTAGACATCTACGTTGTTTTTTTTTTGTATTTTTGGAGGAATTTTTAGCTTTTTCGAAACACGCGGCAAAATGCAAATTTAAAAATGATGTCTAGACAGATATTTCGCGCATGCGTCTTCAGAATGTTTTTGTTTTGATTTTGTATTTTTGTTTTGATTTTCGACAAATCAAATCGAAGCACGTGTTATTTTTCAGGAAGGTTGAATTTACGGGCCAAGAATTAAAAAAAAGACTTTCATGAAACTTTGCCATATGATAGAGTAGACTTCCCAAAATATGGGAAAATTTTAGTTTGCCCATATACAGCCGATTTTGTTAAAAAATGACAAGACAATTACAAATGGTCTCCCTGAGTGGTATTTGATATGGTTGTGAAATATACGAGAGGTAAACTTTAGAGCGACTTTTCGAATTTGTCTTTCAGTCATAATTTTTCATTTTGGTCATGTCTTATACACATTATGCTTAAGCTTAGTGTCCGTCTTAAGAATGTAAAAAGAACTGGCTACTTCTGGGTTTTCTGGAGGCCTTATAAATAAGGAGACCTGGTTCTGGTCTCCGAATTTGTTCGGTCCCTCTAAACCTAATAAACCAGCATGTGAGGTCTCCTCAAGCATTAGGATATATATATATATATATATATTAGGCGAATGCTCTTTTCGCACTGCGAATTTGCTCGGAATTGGTTTTTTTCAGGTTGATTGCGATATTGAGAATTTTAAGAACATGATTCAAGGCGGAAATCTCTGACCTGCTTCGTAAATATACTGGATATTTGACACATTTAAAAATGCATTTTATGTTCATAAAAGAACAGTTTTATAACTGTCAAATATATCTAGTATGTATTCACTCTCAGGTTAGAGCTTTCCACCTTGGAACAACTCATTCAGGGGGTGGTGGTCAAGCACCTTACCTCAAATTTATTCCCGAGACTACTGGGTATAAACTTCTGGATATAACACTGACAAACTAATACTATTCAAATCAGTACATTAAACAGACAAATAAACCTATTGAGTGTAGGCCCGACATTTCATTTGTACAGTAATGTTGAAGGTAATAAGAAATAAACGTATTTGCATTTTTCAAAAAACCCGCTTTTAGCAAGTCATCTAAAGTTGTCCCCGCTAACTTTAATGAGTTCGCCACGTGTCTTACTTGATGAGGTTTTATATTAGAGTTTTAACGTTTCTTTGTCATAGCCAGTATCAGCATATGCCAAAGTAATCGCTTGTCTTATATAAATCGTTTGCTTGGTAATGTCCTTGCACACTCCGGGCACGAAGGAAATACTCAATTTCTTTTAATCTGGATGACGGTATGCCGACGAGACATCCAAGTAATACCGTAATGAACGGGCATGGCATAGTAGCCTATCTTCCATATCATCCGGGCCCAAAATACCGTCGAGCGCTTTTACCGTAATCTCTTTTAAAGTACCCAAGCCCTTCGACATGAGATGAATTTTATTGACAAACTCTTCTGCCGGCACTAATGACACTTGTTTCTAGTCATTTGTGTAAAGCAAAACTTAATTCTCCAAAGCATGAATTTCGCTTCGTCTGCACCCTGAGGCCAATGCTAATAAGAAGATTGTTTTCAAAGTTAATAATTTCGGTGATAATTTTGACCAGTCCTTGAAAATTGGAGACTGTAAATAGACTAAAACTGTCTGAAATCCCGCTGAACTACCGTACGAGGTGCTATAGGGCGTTGGACTTGGAACTGCGAATAAAGCGGCTAAGACCGTCATCACTACCGGGGTCGTAACCCGACGATTTCCGCAAAATTGATCCAATGGCAGACCTGTATCCCTCTATGGTACGGACTTACGAGATTACGTTCTTCAAATAAGTTGCATAGAAAGTCTGCTATTGGTGTGGCTGTAGCTGCAACTGGATCAATGTTTTTCTCTTTACACCAAGCTTCAAAGAGTTTCAATTGAGATAAGTACACTTTATTAGTCGAATCATGAATAGCTGTCATTCTATCAAGTGCCCTTTGAGAAAAACCTGTTTAATTAAGGCTGTGGGATCAGACAAAACAGATACAGATTGAACAACTCCTGTCTTGGATGACGGTAATCCTGATGTGGTTGCCGTAACATTCCCAGAAATTGTTTGACTTCTACCATCATCATGCAATTCAGCTTCAGAAGCAGAGGAAACCACTGTGCTTCCGTCCTCATGGAAGCTATGAGGAGAAGACGGCGTGATTTTACTGTCAATATCCTCTGAGGCACTTTGAAAGAATCGCCAAAGGGGGAAATGCGTATATTATCTGATCCGGCCACGCTGTCGTCATCGCATTGACTGCTACCGCGTTCTCGTTCCGTCTCAACTACCAACCCCTTTCGAGACGCAAGGTCGGCCAACACATTCAGGTCGCCCGCCAGATGGTGCGGTAACAAGGTTATTCCGAGAGGGTCCGCCTTGATCAATACCTTCTATGCTAGGTTTGCCAGGGCTAATGAACGAGTCCCGCCTTGTTGGACTCTGGAGGATGGAACGAAACACCTGATGTCGTATGCTTTGGCTTCCTCCACCAGTTCAGGTCCCGTCTCGCTGCGGAATCTAACGACACACTCCCCGTCGGGTGTCTGCCCCTGCTTACCGCTTTCGGAACAACTCTTTGGAATGCCCGGTACTTTAACTTTCCTAAAGGGACAGACTTTTCCGTCGCTACCAGTGTGCCTAATAAAGATTCTAAACTCTACAGAGTCGGATGTGGAGCTAGGAGCACTTCTTCTCGAACCATGGTTCGAATTCTGGTAATCCTGTCTGCCGTCGGATAAGCAACTGCTTTGTCCAGAAGCAGACGTTCGCCAAGAAAAGTAATATCCTGGGTCGGTTCCAACTCCGACTTCCCTAGATTTACTTTCAAACCTAACCTGAGACAAGTTCTGAGTGTCCTCAATGTTTGCCGGATCAGTATTTGTCGATCGCGATGGCCTATGAACCTATCGTCTATGTATGAAAAAGGGCGGTCTTTTGCCGTCTTTACCAATTATTTAAAGTCATCATTACCGTCGTAAACACCGAACGGTAGTGCTGTAAACTGGTAACATTTCCAGTCCATAATGAATGCTAAATATTCGTAATGAGAAGGATGGATCGGGATATTGAAATACGCGTCCGATATGTCTATTGAGGTAGCCCACATGTCCGGAGACAACGAACTTTTTATCACCTGAGTTGTATCCAGTTTGAAAGTCTCTACTTTCAGGAACATATTTAGGGTTGACAAGTCTATTACCAAGGGAAACCCCTCTGTCTTTTTCGGTACTAGAAGGCTGGCTGACTTGACTAATTTGAGTTTATTTGACCAATTGCCTTTTTCGATATTAACTCTTGAATCATTGTTAACAACGCTTCTTTCTTCACTGAGTCCGTGCTTTAACTGGTGTTTAAATCTGGATTGGGTACCGTCTTTAATGGTGGTAAAATTTGAACACCCTTTTCTGATCAGAGAAAAGGCAGGTAGTAGCCTTTTCTGAGCCACCTGCACACTTTTTGGTGACTCTCAACTGTTTTCATTCTTTCCAAAAACAACTGTAGACGACCCCACCCCCCCCCCACACCAGCAAGGACTCTGTTGACGAGATCAGCTGATTTATTTGATCGAAGTCGGTAATAAAAGCCCCGGCGAGGCAATGGGATGTGGAGTCCCCTCGATTGATTGCTACCTTTTCTTGTTGTCTTGGCTCTTTGGGCTAAAAGCACAGCCCAACTTCTTTTTCTTAGGTTCTTGATGACAGGAGCGATTAGTGGAACGGTCTTTGTCTCGCAGTCGCTTCGATGGTGCTGACTGTTGTGAATTACCGTAACGCTGTGACGACTACCGTCGTTGAGGTTGCGGGTTTAACGCCTTTTGCGTAAGTTTTTGCTGCACGTCATTCACGAACTCTTTGGAGAGTTCCGTGAGTAGCTCATCCGGAAACATCTGGATGGTTCGAGTAAGCGGCGCATGGCGTAACTTAAGAGCTGAATGGTTATTCAATCTTGAATGATGAACCACTGGCTCTCGCCTTAATTGGATAATTGACAACAATAATTCGGTCATAACTTTTGCCGCATCTGAAGCCGACTTAGTGAGTGAATCCATCAAACGGGTCTGAAAAGCAGCTTCTGCAGGAGTTGGCTCTGCAGGGCCTTGTTGCAATGCCTGAAAGGCGAAATCTTGGAAAGAAAGAATCATGATCGCTTTTCTCGCAAGTTCCTCCAAGGATTGGGCATCCTTATCCGTTAACGGCACATCCGAATCTTTGCTAACTCGCGGCATCCATGTTGGTCTGTCCCATTGCAAAGCTTTCAATTTTTAAGAAACTCATCATGAGCTTAATAAGAACCTGCCTTTACAACCAAAAACTTGGGAGTGATAGAGTCTAGAGTATTTCTTATAGTTCTTAGAGTCCTCCTCTTTGAATTCAATACATCTAGACTCCACAGATTTGTGCACAAATTCCGATGTAGCTAAGGCGAAATGCTGTTGTCTTTGTTGCCAGTCCACCTGACAGTGCATTCTTAATACCGTCTTCGTAGTCTGTGTCGGTAACGGAGCTACGGTAGTTTTCGAGTGTTCACCGATATACATAAGCAAATCTCGAAACAAAATGTGAGATGGAGAGGGATCAAAGTCTCTATCCCCATCACGGTCTTCGTCCTCTGAATCTTCTGTCACTCTAATAAAAGGAGTGGGTGATAACAGAGGACGCCTACCCGCTGGATCGCGAGACGTCCAACTTTCATGTCTCTTCTTCGCTGGAGACCTAAAGTAGTTCCTTTTACTCAGAGTATCCACAAGAGTTTCAGACGAACTGCATGATGACTGACGTGTTATAACATAAAGTAGCCTTACCGGCGATCTCGAAACATGAGGTGATTTCCGTTCCACTTCTCTCTCTTCGCCCTCATCCGAATCGATATCATCCTCTTCCTCCGTAGGGCTATAAGCTCTATCATCATCATCCTCTTCTTTCTCACCTCCATATGAAACAGTAGGAAGTGGGGACTGCCCGTTATTGTGACCTCGACCGTCGTTGAGTTACCGGCGTAGTTGCATGTGACGGTCGACAATGTTGTGACGGCGGGTCATGAAATTGCGGCGACGGTAAAAATCTCGGTTCACAATACGCAACTTCTTGAGCTAGCAAAACTTGTGGTTTCGCCGGTGGAGCCGCAAAAAAAAACAGGTGACAACTGCGTTAATTGCGGTGGAGGAGAAAAACTCGACTGAGAAGCTCTCTCAGGAGGTACAGAAACCGGAATACTGCTTTTCTTCGCCGTTTTCTGTTGCTGTGGTAGCAATGGAGAATTCTGTGGAGTTGGAGGAACAACTTCAGACTTAGAAACTACCTTCGACTGTTCGAACAATTTTGCCATCTGGACAGCCATATTTGATGGTAAAGAACGTTCAAGTGCCGAAGCAACTGCTGCATCGAAATCCACTATCGTTGAAGACGATTCTTGGGCAGCTAATTGAGCAGTCTGAATATTGGTACCAGTCTGAAAAAAATTGCGGTAACTGATGTACCCTCGCACTTTCCGACATTGCCGTCGCCGGTCGAAGTAACTGTAACAAATATCGGTTTTAGCGGAGGTGTTGAGTGACACAGGTTGAAGTAACTCAGAAGGTATATCTGTGGGGGACCGTGATAAATAGTTCCTGAAATACTTGTCCACCTTGACCAGGAGGAATTGCTGTATCGTCGTCATCGCCCGATATTTCCTCAAAATCATCCCCGTCACCTTCGGATTCACTCTGTGACTGAAGAGCAATATCCGAACGTTGAGACTTAAATAACAAAGGCGAAACCACTAACTGATCCGTCTTAGCAGTAGTTAGTCCTGCTTCTTTCAACTCGAGAGCAGCTAGTCTCTCTTTTTTCAAGCGAGCAGTCGTTCTGCGTTTCACAACATATTCCCCATAACGCTTGAGCTTAATTCAGTCCTCTTCTCTCATGTGACTACAATGTTCGCATGTATAATTCACGTTGCAAATTTTAACCTTGTTCGCTATATAGCATGGCACACAAGACGGGGGCGGATCGTACTTTGAAACTCGCTTCATGTGGGGAATAATAGCAGAAGACCAGTAGGTGCGTTGACCCAATTTATTCTTTGTTACCGTCACAAAAAATTGACAAAATGCTCAAACGTAAATGAAATATCCCACTAGGTAACTAAAATTATATCCAAAATGGTGCTAATGAAGTCAAAAAACTCCAGAGATGTAAATCTGAGGCGTACAGAGATCCCTATCCTAGAAACGAGCCAGGCAAGATAAGGCAATCAGATTACGTCACACACATAGCTCATCGGAAAATACCCAAAAGCGATACAATCAAACGTAGAAACTACCACATAATACATCAAAGTGATCCTTGACATATATGCTAAGTAATAATATATATACAGATATGTGTTTCGTTCAATGGGTCGATTTTTTGTCGACCTACTATAGTCCAGATGGTGTTTTTTAGGGCGATAGAAAAACTGTCGACCTAATGTTTGCATCAAATTCTCTCTTCAACGGATGAAAAATTTAAGTCTAAAGCATAATTAATTATCACTAAATGAACTAATTGACACAACTGAATACTTTTATTCTGAAGTTTTGCCCTTTTTAGAAATAAAACATGGGTCTTAAATGAGCTTCACAGGCAATCGTATATTTTTTCAGTTGTAGCAAAAGGTCTGTGCTGTTGCTTGCGGTGGCGTTTCAGGAAACCTTGCACTTTTTGCTTGTGTATTAAAGATTATTCAAGGTATGTTATAAATGTTTAAATTAAAGTGGTTATTTTGAAAATCTGCCAAAAAATTCAAGTGAGGAAAGCTATAAAAATCGTTAATTTTTTACCTGTGGCTTTTCCATACATTTCACTTTTACAGTAACACCCCGGATACGGAACACCCCCTTTTTTGAACATTTTTTCTCGGTCCCAAACTTTTCCATTCACTAAAGTATGGGCAAAAATGGACAACCCCTCATTAGGGAACACCCCGATATTCGGAAGAGGGAACATTTCGCAGGGCCCTGTTTATCAGATTTGCCTTTGAAACCGCCGATGTTCATTGAGTAACATAGAGAAATTTTCCGCATTTTAACCAAAAATGTCTGTCTGTCATTGCTTCTGGTTGCTGTCTGTATTTTTAAATACCCTTGTAATGCACGAGCGGCACCTGGTGTTGAAAACAAATACCACGAAAGCACGTGTTTTAATAGCGAATCAGAAAGCCCCGACGAATTGTACGTATTCTTGCGCGAAATGTTCAACATCCTTTGATATGCCGCCTAGTGTTAGGTTTTGGCGGTTAGAAAAAGTCACGCCATAGGTTCCTAAAACTAGGTCAAATTACAAGACGGCAATTAGTCATATTATATAAATAAATATGTTTCCAACTACTTTTAAAATATCAAATAAACACTTTATTTAATATTTATTACTTTTCAAATAGTCATTTTAAAGTGTGAAAACTGTGGACTATTCGCAAAAGTTTTAAAGTTCAAATTTTCATGCTTGTAAAGGATTAATAAACTAAATAAACAATGTAATTATATTTTTAAGAATAAGAAAATGTATTGTCAGAAATATAAACTTTCATGGATATGTTATTATTTGAATATTTGGGAATGTTTGACATCGAGGTGGAATGATATTGTTTTATCGCTCACTTTCTTTTTGAGAAGAATTGAGGCATAATACAATAAAGTATGTATTTTTTTACCACGGCATAAGTCTAACAACATTATTCTGCATAGTTTGTGCTAATAAAGTAAAAAAACAGCCTTTAAGCTGTTTTTAGCACGATCATGAAATACTGTCTGTCTGAGTAGAAATCGAAAATTCTTTTCTAAAGAATTGAGAGCCAAATAAAGCAACAAAATTACTGTTTTGATAAAGCATACACTTTTTTAATTCAGTCTTCATATTTTTTACAAAGCAGATCTGAAAAATACAGCCTTTTCGGCTGTTTTAAACGTTTTAAAAAGCTGATGTAAGGAATTAGCAGTCACGTAGGTGTCAGTACGATAGTTGCTTGGAATCTTGCGCTGAACTGGCAACAGGACCTTTTTTGGCTGTTTATTTATCCTTAACAAGCATGAAATTTTAACCTAAAACATTCTTTTGTTGAGTTGCTTTGTTATTTTGCTTATTATAAGCCAAATCACACTTTGGGTGTTTCGAATAATTTGCGAAAGAATTTTGAATTTCGACTGCGAGGGAGCCGGATAAAAAATGAAAGAAATGATAGAAAGATATTGAAGAAATATCGCAAACAGCTCAAATTCGGAACATAAAAGAAATTGAAACTTGAAACTATTTGTTAAAATTTTTAATACATTTTTAAAATAGCATACAGGTTGTTAAAAACCCGACCACTCTTTAATGCAAGAGAAATTTGACATTTAGGCGAAATCTCTCTATCATTTCTTTCATTTTTTACCCGGTTACTTTTATTCGAAACGCAGAATTTTCACGCATTATTATTAGGAACGCCTAAAGTGTGACTTGGTTTTTACGAGTGGGAGCCAAATCGCACTTTGACTTTTGTCGAAAAGTTTTTGTGTTTCGGCTGAATTCAGTTGGGATAAGGATATAAAGAAATGATAGAAAAAAAACGTTGATTATTGCCGTTTTTTTCTATCATTTCTTTATGTCCTTATCCCAATTGAATTCAGCCGAATCGCACAAACTTTTCGGCAAAAGTCAAAGTGCGAATTGGCTTATTGTTAGGATGTTTTAATTTTAACAACTTGGGGGTTCCGTCTCCTCGTTTAGCAAATTTTCAAGCAAGATCAACATACGATATGTTCTAGGTAGTAGCTTAATATGGGTCGACACGATAAAGTGAGCAGAAAAGCTTATTTGAAGAGGAGGAGAGAGATGCTCAAACCCAAGTCAAAATGCGTCAAACCTAAGTCGAAAATTGAACAGTCGGATGAAAATGGGAAAATTGAAGGAAAAGAAGTGTTGACTGATTGGGAGATCGTATAAATTGGCGTAAAATCTTGTGAAATGAAATTTAGGGCTGTTTGTGTTCTTTGACACCTGTTTTAGACATGGGTAGGTACAATAACAAAGAAAGAAGGAAGTACAGAAGGCGGCGAAAATGTAATGCCGATAATTATAGTCGAAGTGCGAAGCTTGCTCGCAAACGTTTAGAAAACTGTATTGGAGGAGAAAACATTGGATATAAAGCAAGAGTTGCTAACTGGCTTAATGAGCAATGTAACAATAGCTGTAGAAGTTCACAGCATGATATTTCGCTACAAAATACCCCAGAACATGGCACTTCACAGATTTCTGACACCGGTTGTAATGTAGTGAAGAAATGTGAGAGAGTGGGACCGAGACGTAAAAAAAACGCTTTAAAACCGGCTCGTTTAGCGGATGCGTTTATCAAGAAAGATCCGTTATACGAACATTTTCAGAAATATGTAAACTTCAAAGATGTCACTAACACATTTGGCAATTTAAAAATTGGGAAAAAGCAGTGCAAAATCAAAGAAATAATGAGCAAGTCAAGTGGGATGATATCTCGAAAAAAAGTCTTGAGCAGATAGTAAGGATACTGCATTATACAGCATGGGGTAAGTAACGCTATATACATTTATATTTTTGGTAATAAGTTCAGATTTTTATTCACATCTGTCTGTATTTTTCCCCGCGAAGACGTCAGTGACGTATTATATAAGCCTTAAAGCGTTTATTAATGAAGATGGGGAGGGGAAGGGGATGACCTACGGAAGAGACAAAATGTGGGGGTATGTAAGAGTGGTGGTGGGGGCAGGCAACAAGATCCAATTGCCGAAAATGTGCCGGAAGGTGTCGAAAAAAGCGACAAGCCCTGTGTATTGTGTGTGTGTGTTTTTAAACATCTGTTGCTGTTGTCGCAATCGCGGCATGTGAATTCATTTTTTGTGATAAGTTCAGATTTTTATTCACATCTGTCTGCAGTTTTCCCCACGAGCGTTTATTAATGAAAGGGGGGAGGGGGAAGGGGTGACCTACGGAAGAGACCAAAGTGTGGGGGCATGTTAGAGTGGGGGGAGGGCAGGAGACAAGATCCAATTGCCGAAAATGTGCCGGAAGGTGTCGAAAAAAAATTAGCGTAAAGCCCTGTGTATTGTGTGTGTGTGTGTTATTTTTAAACATCTGTTGCTGTTGTCGTAATCGCGGCATGTGAATTCATTTTTTAGTGATAAGTTCAGATTTTTATTCACATCTGTCTGTAGTTTTCCCCGCGAGCGTTTATTAATGAAGGGGGGAGGGGGAAGGGGTGACCACGTGCCACTAGTCCGAAAGCCCACAAGTCCGAATGTGTATGGAATGCCAGAATACTTGGTCGTGGATCAAATACATCTAATAATTGAACCCTTGCAGTAGTGAATCTCCTAAGTCATGGTCCTTCTAAGAAAGCATCATTCAGAATTTTGGGTTTTCGGACTAATGGGACGTCGAACTTGTGGCACGTCGGGCGGATGAGATTTACCCGTTTTTTCGTATTTTTTGTTTACAGGCATTATGTCAGTAAAGCCTGTCGAGGACATAAATGAAGGGGGGCGTAGTGTGGGCCTTCATCCAGAACAAAGTTTGGTGGCCGGGGCAGGCTATTAAAGTCACCTTGTTTGATGTGCATGTGAAGTTTTGATCTGACGGGACAACGTGAGTTTTCGTTTTCATTTCCTTGTCTGCAATTTGTTAAAATTGTTTATGTTATTCATTTAATGCTGCATCGGCAATCGCTTGATTTTATGGGAACCTTCAAATACTTAACAGTTGTTATTAATGTTTCCATTTTAAATGTGGTGGCAAGAAAATTAATAATCAAAATGATCATTGGCAACTGCATGTAATACCTACCTATTACGAATTATAATTTTCTAAATTATTGAGGTGTTACATTTTATTATTTAACAGCTTTTGACAAACAATACAGCTAGACGTGATAAACTTTACAGTAAAATTGAAGAAAGGAAAAAATTATCGCCGTGTACATTGTTTTTTTTTCGTAGAGCACAAGGTACATGGCGAAAGACGGTGAAAGCCTTTGGCCCGGATAGCCACGAGATACATCGTGTCAGCCTAGGTAAATTTTTTTAAAAATTGGTTTTGGGTTTGTTTTATTGTTGAGACAACTAAACTTTGTGAACTCTTTCTTTTTTTAAGCTTTTATTCTGTTATATGTTCAGATTTTTATTCACATTTGCCTGTAGTTTTCCCCGCGAAGACGTCAGTGATATATAATATAACCATTAGAGCGTTTATTAATGAAGAGGGTGGGGAGGGGAAGGGGTGACCTACGGAAGAGACAAAATGTGGGGGTGGGTAAGAGTGGTGGTGGGGGGCAGGCAACAAGATCCAATTGCCGAAAATGTGACGGAAGGTGTCGAAAAAAATTAGCGTAAAGCCCTGTGTATTGTGTGTATGTGTGTTATTTTCAAACATCTGTTGCTGTTATCGTAATCGCGGCATGTGAATTCATTTTTTGTGATAAGTTCAGATATTTATTCACATCTGTCTGTAGTTTTGCCCGCGAGCGTTTATTAATGAAAGGGGGGATTGGGGGAGGGGGAAAGGTGACCTACGGAAGAGGCAATGTGGGGCATGTAAGAGTGGCGGTGGGGGCAGGAAACAAGATCCAATTGCCGAAAATATGCCGGAAGGTGTCGAAAAAAAATCGCGTAAAGCCCTGTGTGTGTGTGTGTGTGTGTGTGTGTGTGTGTGTGTGTGTGTGTGTGTGTGTGTGTGTGTGTGTGTGTGTGTGTGTGTGTGTGTGTGTGTGTGTGTGTGTCTGTGTGTGTGTGTGTGTTTTAACATTTGTTGCGGTTACCGTAATCACGGCATGTGAATTCATTTTTTTTGTGATACGTTCAGATTTTTATTCACATCTGTCTGTAGTTTTCCCGTAGAGCGTTATTGATGGAGATGGGGGAGCACACGAATTGACACTTTTGTTTCCTTTTGCAGGGAAAGTTAAGAATATGTCTTCCTCGTCAACGGTGGCTGCCTTTAAATCCGACTATGCCACAGCTGCGAAAGCAAAGGGGTTTGATATAAATCCCCTCGCACAACCCACCGCGAGTAAATCAATAGAAAAACCCAGCACCAGTAAAGGACAAGAAGCTACTTTTCCACCCCTTATGACCCGACACAGAAAAAAAGAAAAACCACAGAAGCACTCAGAAAGTCTCAAACTGATACTGGTATGCACACTTCAGATATGTTAACAGAATCCTCAGAGGAATGGAAACAAAAAAGTCCCCATAAACGTCTTAAAACCTCACCGAAGAGCAAAAGATTTTCCAAGCGTGTAAAGAAGGCAGCAAACTCTTCTCGTCCCGAACCTGTTAAGATGTCCAATACTGAAAGTGAACTTGCTAAATGCAGGCCGACTCGTCACACAGGTTCGTATATTTCCAAACCTATGATTTTTCAAGTTAAATCTGTCCGTTTGTGGCTGTGGATTAAAATAAATAACATTGCTATCACTGATATATATTTTTGAAGAAGGGTGTGGCATGTCCAAGAAAGCATTAACATTAAATTCATACTTCTCTCTCGTTGTGTTTCAGTACATTTGCAATACAGTTAACTGGTTAATATTTGCAGGGCGGCACATGTTTATATATATATATATATATAATATCTTTGTTGAAGTCGGGGGCAGTCAGGAAATCTCCGGACAAGGCCGCTGGCACAACCAGAAACGTCAGACGAACAAGTGCAGCAACCGCCCGAAGCAGGATGAACACCTTTACAAGTTGAACAGGTCTTAAGTTTAGCCTCCCCCCCAAAAAAAAACAAAAAAAAAACACTATAATTAAAATCATATATGTCTGATCTTTGGTTGAAAATCAGCAAATGATACAGATAATTGCTGCCCCCGCTTAGCAAACCTAAATGATTGTATATTGAGGAAACGTATAGTAGTAGGATTGAAATGATATTTGTCTGTCTATTTTTCTGTTTAAAATCAGTAAAAGATACAGATTTTTAGTCTCAGCAAAATATTGAGAAAGCGTAATATATGAGGATTCAAACGGTATTTATCTGTGACTGTGTTTAGTTAAAAATCAGAATTGATACAGATAATTGCTGCTCCCGCTTATCGAACTTGAATGATTGTATGTTGAGGAAAGGTAAAGTAATAGGATTGAAATAATATTTGTCTGTCTATTTTTCTGTTTAAAATCAGTAAAAGATACAGATTTTTAGTCTCAAGAAAATATTGAGAAAACGTAATAGATGAGGATTCAAACCATATTTATCTGTGACTGTGTTTAGTTAAAAATTAGAATTGATCCAGATAATTGCTGCCCCCGCTCAGCAAACTTAAATGATTGTATGTTGACAAAACGTAAAGTAATAGGATTGAAACAATATTTGTCTGTCTATTTTTCTGTTTAAAATCAGTAACAGATACAGATTTTTAGTCTCAGCAAAATATTGAGAAAGCGTAATATATGAGGATTCAAACGGTATTTATCTGTGACTGTGTTTAGTTAAAAATCAGAATTGATACAGATCACTAGCATCAGCAAACACTTGATTATATATATATAAGTATTTTTTTCATATTTTCAGAAAGAAACGGGGACAGTCACAGCATCTTTCAACATGGTCGCAACAGTGCCACTGGCACAACCAGAAACGTCAGACGAACAAGTGCAGCAACCGCCCGAAGCAGGATGGACACCTTTACAAGTTGAACAGGTCTTAAGTTTAGCCCCCCCCCTCCCAAAAAAAAACACTAGGATTAAAATCATATATGTCTGATCTTTGGGTGAAAATCAGAATTGATACAGATAATTGCTGCTCCCGCTTAGCGAACTTAAATGATTGTATATTGAGGAAACTTATAGTAGTAGGATTGAAATGATATTTGTCTGTCTATTTTTCTGTTTAAAATCAGTAAAAGATACATATTTTTAGTCTCAGCAAAATATTGAGAAAGCGTAATATATGAAGATTCAAACGGTATTTATCTGTGACTGTGTTTAGTTAAAAATTAGAATTGGTACAGATCACCAGCATCATCAAACGCTTGATTATATATATATAATTATTTTTTCATATTTTCAGAAAGAAACGGGGGCAGTCGCAGCATCTATGAACATGGCTGCAACAGTGCCACTGCCACAACCTGAAACGTCAGACGAACAAGTGCAGCAACTGCGCGAAGCAGGATGGGCACCTTTACAAGTTGAACAGGTCTTAAGTTTAGCCCCCCCCCCCAAAAAAAAACACTAGGATTAAAATCATATTTGTCTGATCTTTGGTTGAAAATCAGCAAATGATACAGATAATTGCTGCCCCGCTTAGCAAACTTAAATGATTGCATGTTGAGGAAACGTATAGTAGTAGGATTGAAATGATATTTGTCTGTCTATTTTTCTGTTTAAAATCAGTAAAAGATACAGATTTATAGTCTCAGCAAAATATTGAGAAAACGTAATAAATGAAGATTCAAACCATATTTATCTGTGACTGTGTTTAGTTAAAAATCAGAATTGATACAGATCACTAGCATCAGTAAACGTTTTATTGTATATTTTTTATATTTTCAGAAAGAAACCGGGGCAATCACAGAATCTCCGGACAAGGCCTCAACAGTGCCAGATACGGCGTACAGAATCTGACACAGACAAGACGTTAGAATGTATTACCGAAATAGTGCCAGAGAAAACAGACACAGTATCTGAAACAGACAAGAATTCGGAATCTCTTAGCGAAGAGTTACCGATTAAGGTCCGTATGTGTTTTTATAATATTCGATAACGTCATTTGTCTTTTTTGGTAGTTGTGATTTAAAAGAATAATATGGTATTTTAAAAAATATCATAAAACAATTTCCGTTAATTGTTTGTGGTGTAAAAGGAATAATTTTAGCAGACCAGGCTATTGTTTCCTTAATGGCTTTGGGAAAAAAACAGTAAATTATAAAGAAACATGAATGGGTAATATGTTATAGGAGAAGCGCACGTTAAGAATTGAAGTTGGCCTGCATGAACAACCAAGCGAAGCATTCCAAACAGAATCAGACACACAATCAGGTGCCCCTGCACTACAGAAAGAAGCAGAACAGTTGTCAGATGAAGGAATGATAGAGCCGCCTGAAGAATGTCCAGAACTACAACGGGTTTGTGTTTGTTTTTATAGTTTTAAGAAAGATCTGCAAATATTTTTCCGTCTTGAACTCTGGTTTAAAATGAAAAAAAGTACAGATGCAAATATTTGTCCGTCTTGAAGTTTGGTTGAAAATGAAAGAAAGTACAGATGCAAATATTTGTCCATCCTGAAGTTTGATTTAAAATGAAAAAAATACAGATGCAAATATTTGTCCGTCTCCAACTTTGGCTTAAAATGAAAAAAAATACAGATGCAAAATATTTGTCCGTTTTAAATTTTAGTTTAAAATAAAAAAACAGATGCAAATTAGCTGTCTGTCTTCAACTTTGGTGTAAAATGAAAAAAATACAGTACAGATGCAAATATTTGTCCGTCTCCAACTTTGGTTTAAAATGAAAAAAAATATACAGATAACATTGCTTTTAGCTGTAATACTTCCAAGGAAACATGCTTCTTGTCAGTAATTCCATTTTGGTTTGAAATAAAAAAAAACATTTATTGGTAAGAATGCGTCACGAACAAGAGCAAATCTCATGTGTAAATTCCTTTGACAAACTGGTACAACAAAAAAAGAAAAAACTGCTAAGAAAGAAAAAGCGCAGTTCTAAAGTCAAAGAAATAGTCAATTTTAGTGATTCCGAATTTTGTCCATCTTCGGATGACAGTGATGAAGAATCAGTGTCTGACACAGAGGTGCCAAAGCCTGGGACGTCAAAAAAACACGGTAAAAAGCGGACATTTTCAGACATCGTAATGATGGCATCGCCGGAAATAAAAAGGAAGAAAACAGCACAGACACCCACACAACACAAAGGTAGTAAAGAGAAAAGAAAATTATCCAAACCAAAAAAGCACCACTCATATCAGCTATTTCAAACTGATCGTTGGTCTGATGAAACTTCAACCTCTACCACAGAATTATCTGACGAAGAGTTCCCTCAATCTGCAAGTTTTGTGAAAGTAGTGTCAAACATTACAGAGCAACAAAAACGAACCTCTTTTGAAATGAAAGGTCGTGGTAGGCCACCGAAGCATGTTAAAGACCGTGTATATGATAAAACATTCCCGGAACTATATTGCACTGCCGTTGCAAAGGAAGAAACAGGCACATGTGGATCCAGGATGAAACGTGTTCGCAACTCCTTACAGGCTTGTCGGTTTGAGTGTGATCAGAGGGACACAGACAAATTATTTACCAGCTTTGCCACTCATGTCAGATCGAACATACATATAAGGAATCCTGAAATTGAGTCGATTATCAAAGAAGAAAATAATGTATCAAAATCTTACACTTAGAGGAAACCATGAGCATAATTTGCGAGTAATCAACAAGGAAAGGGGAGAAATTCTGTTGGGAAGAAGATGTACCTGTGACGTGGAGTTCGACATACATCAGTACGGGCCTTGCGCATACTGCATGGAGTGGTTAAAAATTAGTTATCTTCGGCGACACATCAACAATTGTACTAGCTTCGAAGTGACACCTTACGTCCCAAGTATTGGTGAGCTCCAGGTCCAGGCTCGAGCACTAGCTGGAACCTCAAAAAAGGGCAAGCAAGCAACCTCCTGAAGAAAGAAGTGTTTCCAATTATGAAGGCTGACAAGATAACCACCATTGCCCAGCAAGACCCTCTGATAGTTGGTCTGGGAAATGACTGGATGATTCGGAACGCCGGTAACAAGATAAACCGAAAGTACTATACTTCTGGAGTTATGTGATTAGCATCTCGCCTCCTAATTGCGATGAACGAGATTAACACAGAAGAAAAGGATGAAGATTTTTCATATTATGTAAAACCCGAGCATTTTAAGACGGTGTGCAAAGGAGCCATGCAAGTGTCCCTCCAAGACGAAAACAACGACGAAAAGTTCCAGGCTCCATCAAATGCCATAAAGCTGCGTTATGATCTCAAGCGCCTCGCCAATATCAAGCTTAGCCAAGCAATAATAGATAAGAAACCACAACGTCGACAAGATGCAACAGATTTCTTACAACTAATGGACATCAAATGGTCATCAAACCTCGCGAAAGTCTGCCTCTTCAACAGAAAGTTAAACATTAGAAAACCCTTGCCTCTGCCTGCCGATGTAACAAAACTGGCCAGCTACCTGAACACGGAAATGTCAAATTTCGACTGCGAAGATGTGACGTACGGAAACTACTACCGAGCCATCGTTCTTGTCATTGCCAAGCTGATTTCCTTCAACAGAAGACGGTGCGGAGAAGTCCAGGCCATAATGTAAGTCCTATTTATTTTTATATTATTTCTTTTTTTGGTGTAAACTGAAAAAAATGTGACTGCGTTTAACTCTTAGAAGTAAGGTGGGACTTGTCTGTATTTGATATGGTTTTAAAAGCAGAGAATGATACCGATAATGTAGGATTCAGTTAAGGGAGGCATTTATCTGTATTTTACTTTGCTTTAAAATCACAGGGGCAAATAGTGAGGTTATGAAACAAAGTAAATAAGGAATAGAAGAAATGGTTTGTGGATTTTCTTGTGCATTTCAAAATAAATGTTTTAGGTTGAGCAGGTACGAGCAAAGAATACAAGATATAGACGAGATCTCCGACGACCTGATGGGGGAACTTTCCGAGAGTGAGCGGCACATTCTAAGAACACATGAAGTCATTGAAATCAGGGGAAAGGTTTGTAGTTTTTCAGTAATATAGGTGTTGTACTTCGCCATTATATGGAGCAGAATAGAAATTTTATTTAGTTTGACTGAAGAAAATTGCACAGATAATTTGGGTTATAGTTAGCGATGGACGATATGTGGCTTTTATCAGTCTTTTAATTTGATTTAAAATTACAAAACATAAAGATGTATGTTCTTTTTACCATAGTTTCTATTTTGGTGTTTTCAGTAGTCGAAACCAGTGCCGTGCATTGTTCCGCAACTGTGTTCAAAGTTGCTGCACTTTATTGTGCAGAATAGGAGAAAAGTAGGCGTCAGTGTCAACAGCCCTTATCTTTTTGCGCGGAGAGGCAAGTTTAATGTGGAATATACTTCTTGTGCTACGTAATTGGCGTTCAAAGAAAAAGATTGTGAAAAGAAAAAAATTCTATCTGTAAGTAAATAGATTTTAAATAAAAAAGCTTAACGAAGCAAGTTTGCTGGCTGTATGTAATTGAATTGCAAACCTAAAAACAATACAGGTATCTTTTTTAACATCTCAAGTGTGCTGTCTGTATGTAATCGAATTTTAAACCAGAAAACAATACAGACATCTTTATTGTTATTAAAAACAATGAATGTATCCTACTTTAATTAGCGTTTGGAGTGGTTCGTGGCTACACTGCATTGGCAACCGTCACCAAAGAAGCAGATTTGCAGTACCCTGAACGAATTAGGTCCACTAATTTGAGAAAATATTTTGCCACTCTCACTCAGGTAATTATAGTGTCCTGTCTGTGCAAATAACTTAATTAAAATCAATTTGTAGTACAGATTTCAGTGTGGTGTATATTTAATTTGCTTGGACTTCAACTAAGATGGGCATGGTATTTTGAGCTTTGTTCTCCTTGTAATATATGGTTTTTAAAACATATTTCCTCCAGTTCAAGATCTGTTTCGGTATAAAATGCATGTTTGAGTATATTAATTTGTATTGCGTTTCAGTCGTTCGACCTAACACAGCAGCAGTTGGAGCATTTCCTTGACCACATGGGGCATACCACCGAGGTCCACAAGGTTTTCTACCGACAGCTCAGTCCGTCAATTGAAAGGCTGGAAGTGGCAAAGGTTTTGCTGATACAGGATTTGGGATTAACGAAGAAGTATATGAATACGCCTTTGCATGACATCAATATGGCTGGTAAGTTTTTCTATACCACACGGATGTAAACGTGTTCAATTTATGCCTGTAAGCACTTTAATTTTAATCGAAACAAGATTACGGACAGGCAAATAAGTTTCAATAGCTGCCGCTTGTTTTTTAAAAAGAAATTAAAATAAATATCAATATCTATTTTGGTAAACGTGGTTGGTCTCTGTAGCAGGATTAAATTACATGCATGATTAAATTGTATCCTTTTTATGTTAGAAATAGTAAGAGTCAGTGAGGAAGAGGAGATCAGACGAAGAGAGGAAGACCTTGGTATAAATGAAGAAGACGATGCCCTACAGCCGAATCCCCAGCACAGACCAGAAACTCCTGTTGAGGACGATGAAAATGACTGGTTTGCCCCAGATATGTTCGAACGTGAGGAAGCCGAAATGGAAATCGGCATAGGTTGTGATATTGTCCGTTTATTGATTTCGTTTAAATGCACATTATTAACTGACTGTCCAATTATTACAAGGCTGGGTTGGATTATATAAAAAAGTTGACGTGAAAATAGTTGTAACACATGATAGAAACAGCAATTCATTTATCTCTTATTACTTTTCAATAAAAAACGATAACGAAACCCAAGAAAGAAATAATAAAGTGTTTTTTTTTCTTTTTTGGCAGAGCATCAGAAAATGCGCAAGTCCAAGAGAAGAACATACTTCTCAGCAGAACAGAATGCGGAATTTCAAGAGCTCTTCAGTGACTATTTGCAAAAAGATATGACACCAAATTGTTCTCAGATAGCGTCAAGGCTGAACGAAAGCAGAAGGCAGGGTGGAACTCTCCATAATTATAACGTCAAGAAAATTCAGAAAAAAATTTCATGGATGAGGCATGGCTCCAAAGCTACAAAGTATTAGAGATATCTGTCTGGTTTTTTGGTTTTAATCCAGTGTGTAATACGGGCAAGTTACTTTTCCATATTAACGTTTTGAACTTTGGCATGTGTTTGCTTGCAAGCAGTTGCAATTTCTTGTTAGCAATGTGTGCTCTGGACAGTGCGATCTTTATGTCCACGGTGAGTGGTCACTTCGTAGTGCGATCTTTATGCCAATCGGATGAGTGGTCACTTGATGGAGCATGCAATGTGTGCTCTTGACGGTGCGATCTTTATGTCCACGGTGAGTGGTTACTACGTAGTGCGATCTTTATGCCAACCGGATGAGTGGTCACTTGATGGAGCATGTTTTGCATAGTGGGAATTTATAACTTCTTGCACCGTCATCTGTAAAGTCTTTTTTTTTCGAGAAATGCAACTTGTCTGTGTAACACTGTGGTTTAAAATCAAAATTAGTATGGGACGTATTTTTTTCCATAGGGCAACTGTTGTGTCTGTAGTCGTCAAGACTTAGGCATCGACACATTGGCATGTTTTGGGTAGGGAAACCAGGACAATCAGTGGGGTGGGTCAAATGTCAAAAATCGCATTGCGTACCTGAACAGGTGGTGGCCCGAGGCTGTGTAATTGCCCCGTGTGTCTTTTCAAGTTGAAAAGATGAGTACTTTGCAACAGTCGCCTTTATTTTGAAGATGCCCAAATGCTTAATGATTGCTCAGCGTTGCATGTGCCTGTAATGTGGTCTTCCTTTTAATCCAGTGTGTAATACGGACAAGTTACTTTTCCATTTTAACGTTTTGAACTTTGGCATGTGTTTGCTTGCAAGCAGTTGCAATTTCTTGTTAGCAATGTGTGCTCTGGACAGTGCGATCTTTATGTCCACGGTGAGTGGTCACTACGTAGTGCGATCTTTATGCCAATCGGATGAGTGGTCACTTGATGGAGCATGCAATGTGTGCTCTTGACTGTGCGATCTTTATGTCCACGGTGAGTGGTTACTACGTAGTGCGATCTTTATGCCAACCGGATGAGTGATCACTTGATGGAGCATGCTTTGCATAGTGGGAATTTATAACTGCTTGCACCGTCATCTGTCGAGCCTTTTTTCGAGAAATGCAACTTGTCTGTGTAACACTGTGGTTTAAAATGAAAATGAGTGTGGGGTGTTTTTTGTTGGTTGACACTGATTTCTAATAGAGCACTCGAGGTAGTTAAGAAGAAAAGGTGCTCGAAAATAATACACTCAGTAGAGTTAATCTTTATGATTGCTCAGCGTTGAATGTGCCTGTAATGTGGTCTTCCTTTTAATCCAGTGTGTAATACGGACAAGTTACTTTTCCATTTTAACGTTTTGAACTTTGGCATGTGTTTGCTTGCAAGCAGTTGCAATTTCTTGTTAGCAATGTGTGCTCTGGACAGTGCGATCTTTATGTCCATGGTGAGTGGTCACTACGTAGTGCGATCTTTATGCCAACCGGATGAGTGGTCACTTGATGGAGCATGCAATGTGTGCTCTTGACGGTGCGATCTTTATGTCCACGGTGAGTGGTTATTACGTAGTGCGATCTTTATGCCAACCGGATGAGTGGTCACTTGATGGAGCATGCTTTGCATAGTGGGAATTTATAACTGCTTGTACCGTCATCTGTTAAGCTTTTTTTCGAGAAATGCAACTTGTCTGTGTAACACTGTAGTTTAAAATGAAAATGAGTGTGGGACTCAAGGTAATTATGAAGAAAAGGTGCTCGAAAATAATAAACTCAGTATAGTTACGAAGAAAAGTCACTTGAAAATAAATACTTGACGTTTAAAGTAAAAATTGGTTTTACATATAACTGTGAAGCTTAAATGGATGCGATATGTGTTATTCGTAAATAAAGGTTATAACTTATTATAGATATTTCTTTTTCCGAGTTAATAATGCAAAAAAAACACAAAGAAGTGTTAATTACATAAAAACATCTTTAATCAGCTTTATTCACCTAATCAAGCATATACAGAAACGAGATTTAATTACCCTTTCTTGAAAAAAACTATTTCCAGTGGAATGAACAATGCAACACCAGTACAAATTTTTGCGCTGTCTGTTTGCAGTTATGATTTTTAACCACATTTGTCTGTCATGTCCGTTTTAGTTCTGGTTTATGTCTGCTTTGTTTGACGAAAACCGGAAGTGGCATTAATTCTGGTTTTAAATCAGTTTTCGCGGTCTGTTTGCAGTTATGGTTTTTAACCATATTTGTCTGTCATGTCCGTGTTCAGTTAAGGTTTATGTCTGTACTTTGTTGTGGCACAACCGGAACTATTTTTTGGTTCCACGTGCTTTTGTTTATATTATTTTCTGTCAAACATGTCTGTCTTTTAATCGGAATTTGTCCGCGATTATTTGCCACAGCTTCTGAAGAATACGTAAAACCTGGTTTATGCCACAACGTATCAATATACGTAACATTTTGTCTGTACCCCATTTTTGTCACATGGTAGCTCTGGTGCGTACGTCCGTCTGTCCGCAGTGAGTTCTTATAAAATTAATGAGTCGATTTTTTCAAAACATACATACATATTGGGGTACATTTTTAGATGATGACCGTATTATTTTTCTTCGTTTCTGCAAAAATTCTATTTTTGGCAAATTTTTGAACATAGGAGGGTTTCCGTGCAGTTTTTTCAATTTGGTAGGCTATATCTCAAAAACAAATCGTTGGATAAAGCTCAGATGTCACAAGAAGAACACACATGTAGCGTAAATGCATAGTGCCAAGTTTTTCTTCATTTCCGTTGAAAATATATTTTTGGCGAATTTTTAAATTTTTGATTTTTATTTTTTTTCGAAACAGTTTGTTGGATTAGGCTGAAACGTGGCAAAAAGAGCCCACATATAGTGCAAATGTTTACTGCGTAGTTTTTCTTCATTTCTGTTGAAAATGTATTTTTGGCGATTTTTTTAATTTTTGAATTTTAACTTTTTGGGCCAAATTGTTGCGATATCTCTAAAACAGTTTGTTCAATTAGGCTGAAATATGGTAAGAGGAACCCATATGTAGCTAAAATGGTTACATCGAAGTTTTTCGTCATTCATTTTCTGTAAAAATGTATTTTTGGCAATTTTTTCAATATTTTGGGTTCGTAAATGTTGTACTTTTAAGCAAGGATTCTTTTTCACGTGTCTGATTGGGCGGGAGCGGGAGAGCCATATCCGTTTTCGTTTTAGCAAAAACACTGGCCAATCTAGTTTATTCTACAACTGTTTTAGTCAAACTGTTTAAAATCGTTCCTGCAGTCATTTATTTGGTTAAAGTTGCCGGTTGAAATATAAATCAAAACGTGTTGTCAATAAAATGGCCAGTACACGTAATAGAAAAAATTGACACGAAAAGAAAAACTTGAAGTTTTAAAAGAAACAAAACTCGAAAGCAAGCGAGATGTGTCTGCTAAGTTTGGAATATCTTTAGGAACTGTAAATTGCATTGTTCTAAAGAAACGGGAACTAGAGTCGCTTGGAGACGAAAATCATGCTCCAACTGCGGAAAGGATAAAAATGTCGAATGTAGAACATGTTAATGACAGTGTATGGCAGTGGTTTGTCACTGCCCGGAGTGAAAACATTCAACCTTTTACAGCAGACAGCCCTCCAAATAGCAAAAGAACATGGACTTGATAATTTCAAAGCCTCTAACGGGTGGTTACATCGATTTCGCTCGAGGGATAATGTTAAGTTGTTAGAAATGCGACCCCCTCATTGAGGAACACCCTGGTATAAGGAACATTTTCGTCGGTTCCAATGGTGTTCCTTCTAAAGGGGTTTTACTGTACTGTTTCACATGGGGATGCTGCCTTACAACGACAAATGTCCGAGACGAGGATATGCCGTATTATGTACTGGACCTTTGAATTTCTACATCAATGTTTTCTGTTGATTTGTTTCCATTGATACTTGTTGCAGCTACCGATGGTTTGTATCCAAAAATAAAGTTCAAATTTTACTAAAGGTATACATACATTTGTTCCTGGCTCTTGAACCATATCACAAATTCACTGAGAAAGTCACAGGATTTTCTTTTTTTTGTTGGTGGTATATAACGTAATTCCTGGTTTGTTAAAAGTTGATAATTGGTGCAAATACATATTGTTTGTATCCAGAAATAAAGTACATATTTTAGCTATGGAATATATACATCTCTTCGTAGTTCTTGAAACAAATCACACATTCAATGACACTACCCCTGGATTTTTTTATTTTCCAGTTGTTAGTGGTATATACCGTAAACCCAGAATTCTTTCACACTTCGCTGGTAATAGAAGTAGATTTTAATTATTTAGGTTCACAAAGTCTACTGTAAATAAAATGCTGTAAACATCTAAACTGTAAGTGCATTCCGTAAGCATTGAAATTTAGTAGCTCGTTACATTACATATATTTGTATTGGTAACTGGTAACATGAAGGATGTATATGGTTACAAAGGCTTACTTTAAAAAATATATCAGACAGTTGCATAGTTATTGTGAAGTTTCTTATAGGACTAATCTGACCATTCATCCAATCTCTAAGAAATAGATAAATCTATTTATGAAAAATCTATCTCGCTGTTCTTAAAACCATTCATTTAACACTCGCCTGTAGAAAACTTTGCCTTTATAAAAGTGCAATTTAGAGCCCTCAGAGTGGCCTGAAAACACTGCTGGATCATACATAATTCATATTCGTCAAAAGCCCGTCTCCCTATCACCAATACTTTTAAAGATATTCCAGTTTCAAAATTTAACCTCTCCACCAAATTAGGCACTTTCACTACTTTACATTATTACTCAAGTCATTTACATACATCCGTCTTCCTTTGCGCTCCATCTCCACAGCCGTACCCATTTTTCTTCAACTGCACTTACATTATATTTTACTTTTTATTATTTTCTAATGAAAATTAACTTTCTCCTTTTATTTTCACACAAATCAATTTTAAAACTATGACCATCAGAGGAGGTCAAGCAGGTATCCCAACTTTGCAAATTTTACTACCATCTTATCATTTTACCTACACTGGACAAACTTATCCACACATTATCTACTTTTATAACCACATACATTTTCTTCATTGCAGATATTTTAATCTTTAGGAATAAAATAGGTTTAGGTTTGATATAGAAATAATTGTCAAAGTTAACTTTTCGATGTCATTCTCTTGTGTGCGGCGTATGTAAAATCAAACAATTTCAAGACTGCTTAATATTTCTTTAAAACCTGAAGTAAAGTTCATTCTGATATTACGATGTCTGAACATACATTCTCGATCTTAACAAGGTACAACGACCCCGAAGTAACTTTGCAACTGACGTAGGTAGATGCCATGATTGAGGAGATCAATCAGTGAGAGAGAGAGAGAGAGAGAGAGAGAGAGAGAGAGAGAGAGAGAGAGAGAGAGAGAGAGAGTAAGAAGTGTGAGGCGCACAGCTTTGTGGTTGTCCAGTTGGATTGAAAGAGTATTGAACAAGGGATACCAGAGGAGTGTGGAGTACTGTTGAACATATACTAGAGTCTTCTATGTGCATGCACCAGCAATAAAAATATGATTAAATCTTGCATAAGTTTCGTATGAAGTAGAAACAATAACCTGCCTCTTAGATAAAGTAAAATAGAATCAAAGATTAAAAAAGCAAAAAGGTGAAGCGTGTAGTGCAGGACTTATATTATGGCTTGCTGCCAGCAGCCTGACGTACATTTGGCAGCCCCGGCCACCGTCAATGATCAACCACAGCGTGCATTAGCCAGTGACGGGACTTCGGCATACCGGGCGAGTTTTATGCCGCCTTTCGCCTTTATACAGCCGAGTTACAGCTCGATCCACACGGGTCCTGAAGAACACCGGAACGCTTACGCCCTCACACTCCCGAGCCAACTTTCAGCCGACTGCATTACTGCCATAACCTGCACAGCACTATCTGTATGGATGCTCGAGCCTGTTTATAAACTACATACCTTCCCATCTGACTTGGATTGTGTTGTGGGAAAAAGTGAGCGATTTGAACATTTATTGCTACATTGTAAATCTTTCAAAACAGGCGTTGCTTGCACTTTTTTCTTCTTTTGTACTGTTTGACTTGAAACATTCAATATCAATACAGAATAGAAAGGGACAAAACTTTTACAGGCAAAACCTTTTATCTTCTTGTTTTTCACAGAGTTCACTCCCTGAAATTTTGACCGTTTAAAAATAAATATATTTATTAACCTTGGCAACACAAATAAAAAAGTCAGTGGACGATGCCCAAACTAACTTCTTTTTTAAATGTTTTTAAGGGATTGCTAATTGGTGTTAAATTTGAATTCCTTGATAGGTGATCTAAACTACAATATTCGCTAAGCTAAGGCAATTTAAGCAAACGCACACGATCCCGAGCTGGAGTCGAACTCGGAACTTTGGGCTTACCAGACCAACACTCTAACCAAATCAATTCTCAATCTGTAATTTTACAAATCATTTTTCAATGTCACTGGAAATGTAAATAACCTGCTGTGAATATATCATATTTACCAGACTGCCTGGGTCTTGTTTCACCTGTCTTGGTTTGATCAACATGGAAAATATAACAGACAGGTCTGCAAATAAATACTCCTTTATTGGCTGTTGACCAGTTAACAACTGGCCAGTTAAACATGCATTAACACTAAAATAAAAGCTAGGATATGCAGCCTATGCAACGAACGAACTAAACTGAAATCTTTGATCCTGTAACAGTAACCGCTTAGATTTTAAGGAAGTCATATATATAACAGTAATAGCTCTAGAGTGAGGCGTCAACTGTGTCAGCATAATTCGACATACGACGCAGACACATGACAACGACAAATGTCCGAGACGAGGATATGCCGTATTATGTACTGTACCTTTGAATTTCTACATCACTGTTTTCTGGTGATTTGTTTCTGCTGATACATGTTGATACTTGTTGCAGCTGGTTCGTATCCAAAAATAAAGTTCAAATTTTACTAAAGGTATACATACATTTCTTCCTAGCTCTTGAACCATATCACAAATTCACTGAGAAAGTCACAGGATTTTCTGTTTTGTCGGTGGTATATACGGTAATTCCTGGTTTGTTTAAAGTTGATAATTGGTGCAAATACATATTGTTTGTATCCAGAAATAAAGTACATATTTTAGCTATGGAATATATACCTTCGTAGTTCTTGAAACAAATCACACATTCAATGACACTACCCCTGGATTTTTTTATTTTCCACTTGTTGGCGGTATATACCGTAACCCCAGAATTCTTTCTCACATCTCACACTTCGCTGGAAATAGAAGTACATTTTAATTTTTTAGGTTTGCAAAGTCTGCTGTAAATAAAATGCTGTAAGCACCTAAATTGTAAGTGCATTCCGTAAGCATTGAAATTTAGTCGCTTCTTACATTACATATATTTGTATTGGCAACTGGTAACAGGAAGGTTGCAAATTTTTACTTAAAAAAATATATCAAACAGTTACATAGTTATTGTGAAGTTTCTTCCACGACTGATCTGACCATTCATCCAGTCTCTAAGAAATAGATAAATTTATTTATAAAAAATCTATCTCGCTGTTCTTAAAACCATTCATTTAACACTCGCCTGTAGAAAACTTTGCCTTTATAAAAGTGCAATTTAGAGCCCTCAGAGTGGCCTGAAAACACTGCTGGATCATACATAATTCATATTCGTCAAAAGCCCGTCTCCCTATCACCAATACTTTTAAAGATATTCCAGTTTCAAAATTTAACCTCTCCACCAAATTAGGCACTTTCACTACTTTACATTATTACTCAAGTCATTTACATACATCCGTCTTCCTTTGCGCTCCATCTCCACAGCCGTACCCATTTTTCTTCAACTGCACTTACATTATATTTTACTTTTTATTATTTTCTAATGAAAATTAACTTTCTCCTTTTATTTTCACACAAATCAATTTTAAAACTATGACCATCAGAGGAGGTCAAGCAGGTATCCCAACTTTGCAAATTTTACTACCATCTTATCATTTTACCTACACTGGACAAACTTATCCACACATTATCTACTTTTATAACCACATACATTTTCTTCATTGCAGATATTTTAATCTTTAGGAATAAAATAGGTTTAGGTTTGATATAGAAATAATTGTCAAAGTTAACTTTTCGATGTCATTCTCATGTGTGCGGTGTATGTAAAATCAAACAATTTTAAGACTGCTTAATATTTCTTTAAAACCTGAAGTAAAGTTCATTCTGATATTACGATGTCTGAACATACATTCTCGATCTTAACAAGGTACAACGACCCCGAAGTAACTTTGCAACTGACGTAGGTAGATGCCATGATTGAGGAGATCAATCAGTGAGAGAGAGAGAGAGAGAGAGAGAGAGAGAGAGAGAGAGAGAGAGAGAGAGAGAGAGAGAGAGAGAGAGAGAGAGAGAGAGAGAGAGAGTAAGAAGTGTGAGGCGCACAGCTTTGTGATTGTCCAGTTGGATTGAAAGAGTATTGAACAAGGGATACCAGAGGAGTGTGGAGTACTGTTGTACATATACTAGAGTCTTCTATGTGCATGCACCAGCAATAAAAATATGATTAAATCTTGCATAAGTTTCGTATGAAGTAGAAACAATAACCTGCCTCTTAGATAAAGTAAAATAAAATCAAAGATTAAAAAGCAAAAAGGTGAAGCGTGTAGTGCAGGACTTATATTATGGCTTGCTGCCAGCAGCCTGACGTACATTTGGCAGCCCCGGCCACCGTCAATGATCAACCACAGCGTGCATTAGCCAGTGACGGGACTTCGGCATACCGGGCGAGTTTTATGCCGCCTTTCGCCTTTATACAGCCGAGTTCCAGCTCGATCCACCGGGTCCCGAAGAACACCGGAAAGTTTACGCCCTCGCACTTCCGAGCCAACTTTCAGCCGATTGTATTACCGCCATAACCTGCACAGCACCATCTGTATGGACGCTCGAGCCTGTTTATAAACTACATACCTTCCCATATGACTTGGATTGTGGTGTGGGAAAAAGTGAGCGATTTGAACATTTATTGCTACATTGTAAATCTTTCAAAACAGGCGTTGCTTGCACTTTTTTCTTCTTTTGTACTGTTTGACTTGAAACATTCAATATCAATACAGAATAGAAAGGGACAAAACTTTTACAGGCAAAACCTTTTATCTTCTTGTTTTTCACAGAGTTCACTCCCTGAAAATTTTGACCGTTTAAAAAATAAATATATGTATTAACCTTGGCAACTCAAATAAAGAAAATGATTGGACGATGCCCAAACTAACTTCTTTTTAAAATGTTTTAAGGGATGGTCGAAACGCTGTCTTTTTTCTCTGTCTTTTTTTCTCGAGACGGTCGAAAAGAATGTAAGGTAAGCTGTTTGGGCCTGTCAACGACCGACCTTGACCTTCTTGCCGAAACTTAATACGAAACCGTGGTGTTAATGGAAACGTAGTCAATAGCACTGATCAAAAACTCCAAATATTATTCACAATATGAATTAATAAAAGAAAAATAATTGTGTTTACCCAAACGACACCATATTCCTACTTGGTTTTCCTGCTGGAAGGTAAATGTTCGATGCAATTGTTATTGTAATGGAGCCCTTTGGCAGATTATAAATTGTCAGTATTAATTGTTGTTATTGTTTCGACTTTTGACCTTTTCAAGTGTATGAATGTATTTGTGACGTAATACTAAGTTCGGGTAAATTATTTCTATTTCCTTTTCTTTCAGATCAAGCCAGATCGATGAACTTTCTAAGAGACATAAATCTATTTTACTGCTAAAGATTAAAATATCTGCACTGAAGAAAATTTAAGTGGTTATAAAAGTAGGATTGTAATGTGTGGATAAGTTTGTCCAGTGTAGGTAAAATGATAAGGTGGTAGTAAAATTTGCAAATTGGGAATACCTGCTTGATCTCCTCTGATGGTCATAGTTTTAAAATTGATTTATGTGAAAATAAAAAGAGAAAGTTAATTTTCATTAGAAAATAATAAAAAGTAAAATGTTTTTTTATGCAGGCGATCTGTATGGACGCTCGAGCCTGTTTATAAACTACATACCTTCCCATCTGACTTGGATTGTGGTGTGGGAAAAAGTGAGCGATTGGAACATTTATTGCTACATTGTAAATCTTTCAAAACAGGCGTTGCTTGCACTGTTTTTCTTCTTTTGTACTGTTTGACTTGAAACATTCAATATCAATACAGAATAGAAAGGGACAAAACTTTTACAGGCAAAACCTTTTATCTTCTTGTTTTACACAGAGTTCACTCCCTGAAAATTTTGACCGTTTAAAAATAAATATATGTATTAACCTTGGCAACTCAAATAAAGAAAATGATTGGACGATGCCCAAACTAACTTCTTTTTAAAATGTTTTAAGGGATGGTCGAAACGCTAAGTGGGCGTTAAATTTGAATTCCTTGATAGGTGATCTAAACTACAATATTCGCTTAGCTAAGGCAATTTGAGCAAACGTCAATTCTCTGCATAAGACCCCGGGCTGGAGTCGAACTCGGGACCTTGGGCTTACCAGACCAACACTCTAACCAATTCAATTCTCAATCTGTAATTTTACACAACATTTTTCAATGTCACTGGAATTGTATATAACCTGCTGTGAATATATCATATTTACCAGACTGTCTGGGTCTTGTTTCAGCTGTGTTGGTTTGATCAACATGGAAAATATAACAGCCAGGTCTGCAAATCCATTCTCCATTATATTCAGTTGACCAGTTAACGACTGGCCAGTTAAACATGCATTAACACTAAAATAAAAGCTAGGATGTGCAGTCTGTTCAACGAACGAACTAAACTGATCCTGCGACAGTAACCGCTTAGATTTTAAGGAAGTCATATATATAGGAGTAATAGCTCTAGAGCGAGGCGTCAACTGTGGCAGCATAATTCGACACACGGCGCAGACACATGACAACGACAAATGTCCGAGACGAGGATATGCCGTATTATGTACTGGACCTTTGAATTTCTACATCACTGTTTTCTGGTGATTTGTTTCTGCTAATACATGTTGATACTTGTTGCAGCTTGTTTGTATCCAAAAATAAAGTTCAAATTTTACTAAAGGTATACATACATTTCTTCCTAGCTCTTGAACCATATCACAAATTCAATGAGAAAGTCACAGGATTTTCTTTTTTGTCGGTGGTATATACGGTAATTCCTGGTTTGTTTAAAGTTGATAATTGGTGCAAATACATATTGCTTGTATCCAGAAATAAAGTACATATTTTAGCTATGGAATAATACATCTCTTCGTAGTTCTTGAAACAAATCACACATTCAATGACACTACCCCTGGATTCATCTCTTTGTAGTTCTTGAAACAAATCACACATTCAATGACACTACCCCTGGATTTTTTTTATTTTCCAGTTGTTGGCGGTATATACCCCAGAATTCTTTCTCACATCTCACACTTTGCTGGAAATAGAAGTAGATTTTAATTATTTAGGTTTACAAAGTCTACTGTAAATAAAATGCTGTAAACACCTAAACTGTAAGTGCATTCCGTAAGCATTGAAATTTAGTAGCTTCTTACATTACATATATTTGTATTGGTAACTGGTAACATGAAGGATGTATATGGTTACAAAGGTTATTATGAAGTTTCTTCCACGACTGATCTGACCATTCATCCAATCTCTAAGAAATAGATAAATCTATTTATAAAAAATCTATCTCGCTGTTCTTCAAACCATTCATTTAACACTCGCCTGTAAAAAAACTTTGCCTTTATAAAAGTGCAATTTAGAGCGCTCAGAGTGGTCTGAAAACACTGCTGGATAATACATAATTCCAATTCGTCAAATCCCCGTCTCTCTTTTACCAATACTTTTAAAAATATTCCAGTTTCAAAATTTAACCTCTCCACCAAATTAGGCACTTTCACTACTTTACATTATTACTCAAGTCATTTACATACATCCGTCTTCCTTTCCTCTCCCTTTCCACAACCGTACCCATTTTTTCAATTGCATTTACATTATATTTTACTTTTTATTATTTTCTAATGAAAATTAACTTTCTCTTTTTATTTTCACATAAATCAATTTTAAAACTATGACCATCAGAGGAGGTCAAGCAGGTATTCCCACTTTTCAAATTTTACTACCACCTTATCATTTTACCTACACTGGAAAACTTATCCACACATTACAATCCTACTTTTATAACCACTTAAATTTTCTTCAGTGCAGATATTTTAATCTTTAGCAGTAAAATAGATTTATGTCTCTTAGAAAGTTCATCGATCTGGCTTGATCTGAAAGAAAAGGAAATAGAAATAATTTACCCGAACTTAGTATTACGTCACAAATACATTCATACACTTGAAAAGGTCAAAAGTCGAAACAATAACAACAATTAATACTGACAATTTATAATCTGCAAAAGGGCTCCATTACAATAACAATTGCATCGAACATTTACCTTCCAGCAGGAAAACCATTTTGCCTTGATCAGAAAGATTATTGAGCATCTGTACTTTTGTATGAGTATTTTATTGGCTTTGAAATGGTTTGATATAGAAGTAATGGCCAAAGTTAACGCTTCGATGCCATTCTCTTATGAACTGTGTGTGTAAAATCAAACAATTTCAAGACTGCTTCATATTTTTTTACAACCTGAAGTAAAGTTCAGTCTGATATTACGATGTCTGAACATACATTCTCGATATTAACAAAGTATAACAACCCGAAGTAGCTTTGCAACTGACGTAGGTAGATGCCATGATTGAAGAGATCAAGCAGTGTGAGAAAGATTAAGAAGTGTGAGGCGCACAACTTTGTGATTGTCCAATTGGATTGAAAGAGTATTGAACAAGGGATACCAGAGGAGTGTGGAATACTGTTGTACATATACTAGAGTCTTTTATGTGCATGCACCAGCAATAAAAATATGATTAAATCTTGCATAAGTTTCGTATGGAGTAGAAACAATAAACTATCTCTTAGATAAAGTAAAATAGAATCAAAGGTTTAAAAAGGTGAAGCATGCATATAATGACCTGCTGTCAGAAGTCTGACGTATATTTGGCCGCACCGACCACCCTCAATGATGAACCACAGCGTGCATTGGTCAGTGGCGGGGCTTCGGCATACCAGGCGGATTTTACGCCGCCTTTCGCCTTTATACAGCCGAGTTCCAGCTCGATCCACCGGGTCCCGAAGAACACCGGAAAGTTTACGCCCTCGCACTTCCGAGCCAACTTTCAGCCGATTGTATTACCGCCATAACCTGCACAGCACCATCTGTATGGACGCTCGAGCCTGTTTATAAACTACATACCTTCCCATATGACTTGGATTGTGGTGTGGGAAAAAGTGAGCGATTGGAACATTTATTGCTACATTGTAAATCTTTCAAAACAGGCGTTGCTTGCACTTTTTTTCTTCTTTTGTACTGTTTGACTTGAAACATTCAATATCAATACAGAATAGAAAGGGACAAAACTTTTACAGGCAAAACCTTTTATCTTCTTGTTTTACATAGAGTTCACTCCCTGAAAATTTTGACCGTTTAAAAAATAAATATATGTATTAACCTTGGCAACTCAAATAAAGAAAATGATTGGACGATGCCCAAACTAACTTCTTTTTAAAATGTTTTAAGGGATGGTCGAAACGCTAAGTGGGCGTTAAATTTGAATTCCTTGATAGGTGATCTAAACTACAATATTCGCTTAGCTAAGGCAATTTGAGCAAACGTCAATTCTCTGCATAAGACCCCGAGCTGGAGTCGAACTCGGGACCTTGGGCTTACCAGACCAACGCTCTAACCAATTCAATTCTCAATCTGTAATTTTACACAACATTTTTCAATGTCACTGGAATTGTATATAACCTGCTGTGAATATATCATATTTACCAGACTGTCTGGGTCTTGTTTCAGCTGTGTTGGTTTGATCAACATGGAAAATATAACAGCCAGGTCTGCAAATTCATTCTCCATTATATTCAGTTGACCAGTTAACGACTGGCCAGTTAAACATGCATTAACACTAAAATAAAAGCTAGGATGTGCAGTCAATGCAACGAACGACCTAAACTGATCCTGCGACAGTAACCGCTTAGATTTTAAGGAAGTCATATATATAAGAGTAATAGCTCTAGAGTGAGGCGTCAACTGTGTCAGCATAATTCGACATACGGCGCAGACACATGACAACGACAAATGTCCGACACGAGGATATGCCGTATTATGTACTGGACCTTTGAATTTCTACATCACTGTTTTCTGGTGATTTATTTCTGCTGATACATCTTGATACTTGTTGCAGCTTGTTTGTATCCAAAAATAAAATTCAAATTTTACTAAAGGTATACATACATTTCTTCCTAGCTCTTGAACCATATCACAAATTCACTGAGAAAGTCACAGGATTTTCTTTTTTGTCGGTGGTATATACGGTAATTCCTGGTTTGTTTAAAGTTGATAATTGGTGCAAATACATATTGTTTGTATCCAGAAATAAAGTACATATTTTAGCTATGGAATATATACATCTCTTTGTAGTTCTTGAAATAAATCACACATTCAATGACACTACCCCTGGATTCATCTCTTTGTAGTTCTTGAAACAAATCACACATTCAATGACACTACCCCTGGATTTTTTTTATTTTCCAGTTGTTGGCGGTATATACCCCAGAATTCTTTCTCACATCTCACACTTTGCTGGAAATAGAAGTAGATTTTAATTATTTAGCTTTACAAAGTCTACTGTAAATAAAATGCTGTTAACACCTAAACTGTAAGTGCATTCCGTATTGGTAACTGGTAACATGAAGGATGTATATGGTTACAAAGGTTATTATGAAGTTTCTTCCACGACTGATCTGACCATTCATCCAATCTCTAAGAAATAGATAAATCTATTTATAAAAAGTCTAAAGAGTAACATAATAGAATTTTTTATACAGTATGACAAAGCAGTTTACTTTTTCTCATTGAGCGATGATGCAGGATTTAGCCATGTTTGCCAAAAAGAAGTCCAAATATAATTTTTCAGATGTTTAAACACACACTGTTTACAAATGCAGTTGAACTATATTTTCTTCAAAATATAGTACGTACCTAATTGCTTGCATGTGTCTACATTACATTGTTCACCTAAATCGGGAAATTCCATGTTTTGACATATGACTGACGTCACAGCCTCGTTACCAAAATTATAAACAGCAAATATGGCTGAAGAGAATCCCCGGTGCTTCTTCGATGTAAAAATTGGAGGAGAATCAGGTATGTACACTTTTCACGTCGTCAAACAGTTATGCAGTTTAAACTTAATATATGTCGCTTCTTAGATGTGGCATTAAGATAAAGTATCAGAGTTATATCATTTCAGATCGTAATCTTACTGACCACGTTTGCCGATAATTCAGGATTTATATATGGCCACTGCAGTTCCAGAAAATTCTAGAATAACCGTGATTAGTCAGTAAGTTATTGTAGCGTGAAGAAACGATATGTTGGTGAAATTTCAATACAGAGAAATATTTTAAATCTTATATGTAACTATTATATCATAAAATGCCCGGATGCGATTTAATTAAAATAATTACCATGTCACTTTCACTTTTAGCACCAGCTAGTCCCAGCGGACCCTTTCTATCTTCCTAGGACAGAAAGGGTCACAGTTCCTGCAATAGAAATGGCCACTGATTTCAATTTTCGAGGCTCTGGGTACTTTAGGTACTCGTAAAAGAGATCAAGTCAAACATTAATGCAACAAAAAACGAAAAATTGGGAGCTACACGTAATGTTTAGGGTTCGAACCTAAGTCTTTTGACATGGTGGCGATTTTCACCACCAACTTTTTGTTCTGGGGGAGAAATTGAGTTGACCCGTGGCGAAAGTGGCCAACTGGCAACTGTGATTGTAAAAAGACAATACATAAAAAGAGTTGATCCAATCAAGTGAAACACTCCATTAACCCAAATGCAACTCATCGTGACATTGTTAACTCCAGTCCCCGACTGCCCAGTTCATACTCCATACAAATCTTTACAGTATAATTGCAATTCAATGTCTGGGCCGTCTTAAGGAAATATTTCGAATTGTATGCTGTGAAAATCTCCCGTCTCAAATGGTTTCTGTGATTGTATAAACACAATAACAGGAAGATCACACATTTGGTTAAGTTTCTTAATCTGAAACCAGTAACGCATCTTAGAAACTGATTATTTCGTTTTTCATTAATATATTTTGAGCGTGGAATGATTTCATTTAGGTGGGTTGAGTTGACTTTCAGGGTGGGTTGAGTTGACCAAACATAAGTGGGTTGACTTGACTAAAATGGGTTGACTTGGCAGAAAGTTGAGTTAGTCGCGAGGGTTGATTGGACCAAACCCCTTCCCCATTTTTATAGTTAACGAACATCGGAGAAAGCTCAAATATTATTATTGTTGCTTGACAGGTCCGAAAGAGTAAAACGAACGATATATAGCATATGACGTCATCATGTCAAATAGGACTGCAATTTGAAAAGTATTGTGCAAAATATCTTGATAACGGAAAGTCGTGTTGACTTCAGACTTCGTGGGAGTATTCCTTGGGTCAACAGGAGACTCTAAGCAAGACATGATTTCGTAAAAATATTGACTTGCCGTTTCTTTCGCGCTTCAAGTGACTTCAAAACGTGCTTTCCACGTGTTTCCGGTTTTAGGTGTTTTGACAGCTTTGACTATCCTACATTCTTTTGGACGTCTCGGAAAACAAATAATACACTCTCCTAACAGACTAGAAACGGGTCAGAGACGGTGTCCACGAGAACGCGTTTCGAAAAATTGGGAAACTTAAAAGTGAAATATGTCTATTTTGATCTTGTTTGGCTTTAAAAACACACTTAAAGATACACAATTAATCTCTGTATACATATATTTCCGAAATACTTGGCCCACAACTTGATTAAAATATACGGTTAGGCTCCTACCTACTCGGCCCTCACTATGATCATTACAGGCTAAACCTCAATCCATTGTTCTCGAGTCTCAACTTTTGAGGCAACTAATTTGCCATAGGAAATGTTTAACAACACCATTTATCTTAATTCCAATGATTTGCAGCTGGGACGTGTCATTACACGTTCTCAATTTGTAACAAGTGTTAGACCCTTGATTCGTTTGTTTACTTATTAACACTTAGAGCACTGGAAATGGACATAAATAGGGAAAATCAATGTCCGCCATAGTTTTGTAAGATACTTCCATGTTGTGGTATACTCGGTACTGCAGGCGGTGACGCGGTACAAAAAATAGTGCATTATCGTCTCTGTTTCATGATGTTTTGTGCAAATATAATGTAATGAAATTATAGATAAGGAATTTGTAAAGGTGTTACATAAAGTTTGAAATATAATTAATGTTGATAGACAGCTTTAAAAGAAATAGATACTTGGGATATTCAGCAGTTGAGCAGAGTGTAAGTGGCACACCCAACTCAAAACTCCCCTCTGAGGAGCTAAATCACAACAGCGTAAGCTGAGCCTCAAATGCGAGAATAAGGGGCACACTTTAAAGTCTCCGATGAGATCAGATAAGTGTACAGTATCCTCTTTGAGGTCATCCCTTCTCTGACGCTCCGTGTAACGTGTAGGGTTAAATTTGCAACTCTAATTGTGAAATATTGTTCGTTATCTTCTTGTTTCATGCTGCAAGTCGACTAGCTGAATTCATAGCCCACATCTAATGCACTCTCTCCCTTTCCAAATAACCTTCGCTTGGCGATAAAGTAACGATCAACCGCAAGGCTACAACACAAATATCAAACAAAATGTGTTTTTGTTTACATGTCCGCCATTAAGTCACTTTATTTATCTAGCCTTATCCGGAAGTAGGGTTCCGAGACAAAAAAGATTCTCGAGAAACTGCCCACGGAAATGTGTCTCGGTTTTTCGAGACTGTCTTTTTTTCTCGAGACGGTCGAAAAGAATGTAAGGTAAGCTGTTTGGGCCTGTCAACGACCGACCTTGACCTTCTTGCCGAAACTTAATACGAAACCGTGGTGTTAATGGAAACGTAGTCAATAGCACTGATCAAAAACTCCAAATAATTGTGTTGTATTATTCACAATATGAATTAATAAAAGAAAACTAATTGTGTTTACCCAAATGACGCCATATTCCTACTTATTGTCACGTGAATTCGAAATCATCCGGAAGTGACTTTCCGAGCGAAAAAATGGCGATCAGATAATTTATCTGCCAGAATAGTAAAAGCGCCGAGTTCTCGAGAAACTCTTCAGAGGATTTTCTGCCAGAATACTAATAGCACTACTTTCATTAGACCGGCAAGCGTCGTTAATAAACGACCGGTTTCGAGTAACTTGTCGGCTTCAGTGCCGACTGTCAACAGTTGAAAAGTGAACATAAAAATTGTGTTATATTTTTCAATCAAAAATAATTTAATTGTAACCTTAACAGTTTATTGAAAAAGTCTATCAAGACCCGTTATCAGAAGGCGGGGTTTTTGTTTTTTATGCAGGCGATAATACCGTTTCAGTTGTTATAAGCAGATGACCTCTCAGAGTTGTCGTCGATAATACAGTATTTGTTCAATATTACAGTATTTCCAAAATGTCAGTGCTTTTAATAAACAATGTATAACAAATATAACGCATTCTTTTTATCTCTTTAAATTTTCTTTCCTGTTCTTTCTGTTTTATTCCATTATCTGCAACTGAAATCCCCCATCTGATTTAGTTCTTACGTGTCGTAAAAATTACCCGATACCAAAGCTACTCTAGAGTGGCTTGTGGGAACCAATTTATACTTGCATCAAAAGTTGAGAGTTATGCAAATTTGAAAACTTACCTTTCGGTTTTTGTTTACTTTGTATAGCGCTAACTTCCGCTAGCGGGTCACTCCTCGCGTTATCGAGAAAAAATATAAAAAATATGTCTTCGCCGGAGCGTAAACAGTTGTCCAGTAGTGAAAAATTAGATTTGGTCCTCCGTTCAATCGATTCATTGAATATTCGTGTTGCGATCGAGCCAAATAACAGATCTCTGGATCTAGATCAGAGAGTAGACACTGTTACTAAAAAGCTCAATGACCTCGAAGCATCATCGTGTTTTAAGAACCCCCCTCCAGTTAACAGGGCCGTTACCCCTCAGGGTGTAAATACTCGCAGAAGCGACCAGTTTTATCAGCCTCCCCGGGCTTAGGACATATCTGTTTCCGCCGCGGATGCTCAGGACGCGTTCAAAGGTATACGTGAAAAATACGCCAGTGTCGATATCTCTCCAAACTTTAAGCTCAGTACAGATCGCACTGGCGTGAAAAGGGAAGATCAAGGCAAAATAAACTTAATAGCCAGTTGTGCAAAGTTTTCTGAGACTCTAATGAAGCTAGCCATTGCCAATGAACAAGACCCCGAATTGATCAAAGAGCAAGTGTTTACCATCGCTGCCGCACAACAGAAACTTTTACAAACAGAGTACTTCGCAATCGTCGTAGAGAATTCTTTCGATCAAAACACCGCCAAGTTTTTCAAACAACTTCGGAAGCATACGTGTGCCTTCGATCAAGAGTCCCTAGCGGATCTCAAAGACGCCGTAGCCGTCTGTTCACATTATAAACCGTCAGAAAACCAGTACAGAGGAAGGCCCAACTACCGTTATTCTCGTAGGGGCGGTCGTGGCCGTGGGCGACAGGACGTTTATGCACAAGTTTCTGGTTCTCAACAGATACCCACGGCCCGGTTTCAACAGGATGACTAATAATGTCAACATATGTGGCAGGATCCCTGCAGAAAAACATTGATCACTGTATCAGCATAGGTGCCAATGCTGAAATTATTGATTGGTTAAGGTATGGGGTTTCTCTCCCGTTCAAGTCAGTGCCAGATTCATACGAGTGTAAAAACCACTCGTTTAATGTCGCACAATCTGTCTTTGTAGACGTGAAATCAATTCTTTATTAAAAACAAACGTTATTTCGCAAGTAGCAAACAAGCCGTTCTGTGTCAATGCTTTGGGTTGCGTGCCCAAAAGAACAAAAAGTTAAGACTCATCGTAGATTTTCGTCCATTGAACAGTCATGTAAGTGTTCCTAGCTTCAAAAACGACGGGATTGATATTGTATATGAGCAAATCGAAAGTGATGACGAGTTCATATCGGTTGACTTAACCAGTGGGTACCACCATATTTTGGTTCATCTATATTTTCGTGGATTCCTAGGTTTTTCTTGGAAGAAAAAATACTATGTATTTAATTGTTTACCATTCGGATTGAATATTATCCCATTTTACTTTAACAAAACTATTCGGGCAGTCATGCACTATTTACGCCCACAGTCCATTAGATACACTTCTTTCGTTGACAATGGATTGTTAGCGGCACAGCCCGATAAAATTCATGATCAAAAGCAGTTTTTGTTAGACACTTATAAACGTTTAGGTTTTCATATAAGCCTTGAGAAATCAGAACTCACGCCCAAGAAGGAAATATTGTTCATTGGCTACGTTTTAAATTCATTAGGGGATGGCAAAAATCCATGGATATCCATTCCAAAGGCTCGCATATATAGGCTAAAACGGGATATCAAACAAATATTAAATAAAGGCTCCGCCCCGGCACGGTTCTATACGTGCCTCTGTGCTTTTTACTTTTGGTCTTTTCACCATCAAAATCCACAGTTTTCATTCAAGTTTAAGAAGAAAAGCCCTTCATTTGGTTTTGGTGTCAGTTTCTTTTTAAAATCTTCAAAATTAGAATAACTATGATTTACAAAAACTACTTTACGACTATTTAAGCATTCATAATAAGCTTTATGGGCGTGGATTATGTTTGCTACCCATAATATGAATAAAAAAACTATTTTTTGAAAAAAATGATGTTACATTAACTGTTAAGAGGAAAATATTTAAAAAATTATATGACATGTATTTGAATTTTGCTGCATGTCGCCAGAAATGCAATTTTTTATCATAAATTGAGTTTGATATTTATACAAACCAATTAGAACATTCTCTTTGTTTTTAAGATAAAAAATACTTAGAACCACGTTAGGTCTCTAATAAATTGCACAGTTTCATAACGTAGTGTCTGTTAGTAAAATAGTGGTGAAAACGGTATTTTAAAGGAACCGGGCCCTATAATAAAAGGCATTTAAACATTTCTGTCACACATGCTGCCAGTATTTTTAGCTGTTTAGTAAATGTACGTACAAGGTCTGAATGAAACCAGTTATTTTTATTGCCACAGACTGTAAGAGAGGTAAAAAAATGATCAGAAATACTGATATAGATAAAAAAATTTAAAAATAACATTTTTTGCTATTTTTTTCACACAATTTAAAATCAAAGCATGTTTTTCTTTAAACAGCTTTATTAAAAAGACTAAGATTATATATTTAGAATAAAAACTGCTTGGAATGTATAATTTATGTAAAATAGGTTCAAAATAATAGTTTGTTTAACTTATTAGATTGCAATTTTCTTGAAAATATGGTGGGGGTACCCATATTAAATTGATTTCTAAAGAACTCATGTGCGAGTTATCCCTAATATACTGCTTATTTTGGATAGTAGGGATAGTAAACTATACAGCAGTATTACTTTAGACACCTTGAGATTTTATTCCAGTGCGCAAAATTAAAAACAATCCCAAAAAATCCAGTAAAAATATGCCATTTCACAAATTTCTTTAAAATTCAGTTAGCTGCCGGAATGGGCACTAAGTCTTCTGTTGTTGATAGCATGTAGTATATACTCTTTAGTGATGGTTATCAAAATAACATATCTTTCTAAACTATAATAATGAACAGGATGAAAGTTTTAAAATTTTATTTCTTAAAAATCGAGTATTGAGCAATTTTATGTTTTGGGGAGGGTAGCTTAAACACCTCTAGTTCTCTAACCAATGAAGCGATTAGCGTCATTTTTTACTATGTGCTGTGTAACATGCTGGACATTGTTGTGCTAGAGTATTTATTTCAAATTCGAATGTTTCCGTCCCTGATAGGCCATGGACCACAATTACATTTCCTGGTAGAACATAAACACGCAAGGAGTAAAAACAAATCAGTGCCGTGGTAAATGTATTATTATTTAACACATGGGCAGTCAATAAATAAAAGTTATTGTTGTAAAATATTCACAATAGGCTGGATTATTCTAGAAAAAAATATTGCTGTGAAATATTTATTGGCTTATGCGTAACATTTTTTTTAAAAAAAATCAGCAAATATAGGTGGAAATCAGCCAAAACTTGGGAATCGCACGGTTGCTATTTTCCAATCAGCATAGCAAAAGATCGAATCGAAAGACCCCCATTTTTCTGGCTATTTCTGTTCTTCTAAAAGTACATCTGATTTTGTGGTTGTTTTAGATCGTGCAATGTTGTGGAGAGTGCCAGATTTCAAAATGTTATACAGAAAGTCTATGTAAAATTAATTGTAGTCCATGGCCATGTAAGTGAAAAATTGAGAATTTTATAAAGGGCCGTAGGCCCTGAAATGAAATTAAGATTTTATAAATAATCTGAAGCAAGGTCTAATAGTGCTTTCTCTTCACCACCGGGCTGCTTATAGCCACTTCCAAGCCAAAACGAGTCATACTCTGAAATTGGCTAAAAGAGTGGCGAGACAAAGAAACATTTTTTTCGATAGTAACCTTTCTATTCGTAGCGAACGGACTCACAAACTAGCAGACGACAGTCCATTAAAGACAAAATCGAAAACAATGTTCGAAATCGACCGAAAGTTCACACTAAATCAAGTCAGGCTTATCTGTGGATGTAACCGGGTCTGCCACACTCGCAGAAGGATGTAGAATCGTCCATCACTGTGATCCTGACGCTCTTCCTCTGCAAACAGATCATACAATTACAGCACACAGAGTCGAAAAAATCCTTCTTTCGTTATAAGCCTGAAATTTAGGTAAACTGTAAAATACTAAATTTACTTCCGGACTCGCCCAATTCGCTGTACATCAAAGACCGATATTGCAGTTAGTAAAGGTAATCGAAATACGAAACAAACAATCGGAACAAATAACGAAAACGAACACATCACAACAAGGGTGGGTGCGCAAGGAGGAGGGAAATTATTAGACCTTGCTTCAGATTATTTATAAAATCTTAATTTCATTTAAGGGCCTATGGCCCTTTATAAAATTCTCAATTTTATTGCATAATCCTTCGCAAGGTCTAATAGTGCTTGTTTAAAGCCACTTACATGAGGTTAAAACTTTCTTCTGAAAATCCGAACTCCCGTCCTCTAGCGGTCTTTTGTAAAATCTTTGAAATGTACCTGACGATTTCCAGTTGGCGGAATCGAGGATGTCGTGCACAGTGACCCCTGAGGCTACCGACTTCGAGATAGATGCACCCCTAGTAGAATTTGCAGTCCAAACTGAGGTGTTAATACCTGCCTTTTCCAGAACACGTTTGATCCAACCTGCCACCGTACTCGATTTCACTGGCAAATAAGGCCTGACTGTGGATATAAATAACTGATTACTTTGATCTGTCCTGAGATGACTTGTGCGTTCTAGATACAACCGGATCCAAAAGTGGTTCTTCCGAAAATTCAAAAATAGTGGCTGTACGTGGTTTTTTGACCAATTTTCCTGGTCTTATCTAAAGACTTAACTTTGAATACTACCTTATCGCTCATATCAGTCATGAACGTTGTATCGAGTAACGTCAGATCGGACGACCTGCTCGCTGTTACTAACGACAACAACATAACGAGTTTCAAAGTTAGGTCTCTCGCATCAAGACCTTTGTTCCGACCCATGCTTTTAATAAACTCCAGAACAACACCAACATCCCAGAAAACAGTATATTTAGGTGTTGGCGGATTGGAATTGAATATGCCGGCCATCACCGCACTTACCTATTCATGCTGCCCAACAGGCATTTTGTCTATGTGGGGATGTAAGGCTGAAATGCCTGATATAAACCCGTTTATGGTAGAGTACTCATAACCTGCTTGGTACATATCGGACAAGAAATTGACAATGTCTACCACAGTGACTTGAAAGGGATTAATTTGCCTCTGACGAGCCCAGCTACTCCACTTACTCCAGGCGTATTTGTAAGATATTTTTGGACCCTTCCGCCATTTATTTCTGAGCAAGTGGACAGCATTCTCCGAAATGCCCTGCTCTCTTGCTCTATCCCCGACACTTTCCAAACCGCAAGAGTCAATGTCTTCTTGGCAACCAGAGGATGGATCTCCCCTGATGGGTTTGTCAATAATTTTTACACAGGTGTTAGTATCAGCGGAAAGTCCACCACCATGTCCAATAGCATCGGATACCAAGACTGGGTTGGCCACGTAGGTGTGATCAGTAAGACCTGAGCTTTTTCTGACCGAATTTTTCTTAATGTTCTGCCTATTAGGCAGAACGGAGGAAAAGCATACCCGTTTATTGCACTCCAATTTATCTGAAACGAGTCTGTGCTCATGGCATATGGGTCGGGTTTCCAACTCACAAATTTCCATTTTTGGGTGTTTAGTCGATCCGCAAACAGATCGACATCCGTCCGACCTAACCGAGTCTCTATTTGGCGGAAAACGGAAGGATTCAGTTTCCAATTGCTGGACTCGGTCCATTCGCGAGATAAGGAATCTGCCAGATGGTTAATTTTCCCCGGGATGTAAACTGCCGAGAGCAAGATTTGTTTTTGTGCACAAAATTCCCAAAGCTCAGTCGTTATTTCCAGTAAAAGATTGGAAGTCGTGCCGGATTTTTTGTTCACCTGAGAAACAGCAGTCAAATTGTTCATGAATAGGACTATGTGTATTTTCGACAGATCTTTGGCAAATGCCTTTACAGCCATAGTGCCCGCCTTCAATTCTTTGGCGTTTATGTGCCAATTCCGCTCCATATGGTTCCACGTACCCCCTATTTTCCAATTTTGATTCCAAGCCCCCCAACCGTGATCGCTCGCGTCCGTGGTAATCTGAACTTCCCGAACGAGATTGAGAAAAGTGCAGCCGTTGCTGGACTCCAGATACTGAATCCACCAAAGCAAATCCTCCCTGCAAAACTTGTTCAGAACTACAGGGGCTTCGTAATTCTGCTCCTTCATGAGAGCTAATGCACTCGACATTTGCAGATGTCGATAATGAAGTGGGGCTAATTGTACAGCAGGAGTTGAAGCAGTTAACTTCCCTATCAGTTTTGCTAGAATCCTGACGGACACTTGTTTCGCTTTTAAAATCGTCGTCGCGTCCGAAATAATGTTGTTTATTTTTGTCTGTGGTAGGGAAAGAGTCATTTTTATCGTGTTTACTGTCAAGCCGAGATAATCCATAATTTGACATGGAACTTGGACTGTCTTTTCCCAGTTTATTAAGAACACCAAATTTTCTAGAATGAACACCATAGCTTTCATGTCTTCCATAATTTTGATTGGGTCTTGATTCAGTAAAATGAGGTCGTCTAGATAAATCAATGCCCGTAATCCTATCCGCCTCAAAAGGGCTAGGACCAGTTTGAGTAGCTTTGTGAATACCCGAGGAGCAAGGGCCAGGCCGAACGCCATCACTAAAAACTGATACAAAGTGTTTTTCCACTTGAATCGTAGAAATTTTGTTTCCTGTTGATGCATCGGGACACTGAAATAGGCATCTTTTAGATCGAGTTTCAACATGAAGTCCCCCGTCTTTATCATGTTTACTAAATCTGTCATGTTCTACATTTTAAAGTGTTCGTACTGAATGTTTTGATTCAAGCGTTTGAGATTTATGACTGGTCTGACTCCGCCGTCTTCTTTCGGGGCTAGAAACAGATGTGAAACAAATTGAAACTGCTCGGGATTCCTTTTTTCTATCGCCATTTTTTTGGAGCATTTTCTCTATTTCCTCGTCTATTTTCAGGCTGTCCGTTTTGCTGAACCTGAGAAAAAGGGTTCTTTTTTCTGAACTGGTTTCTGGGACCAATTTAAAGTCAAACCCGTTACCGAACTCAAGATGTTTGGGTTTTTTGTTAGTTTTTGCCAATTTTCCAGAAAAAAACCGGAGTCTTCCCCCTACCGGTAGCTGTCTCATGTTTGCTAATGGGGGCCTGAATTTTATTGCCAAAACTTCGGATCGAATTTGTACTGAAGCATATCTTTGATTCAACATTGTTATGTTTTCAACACTGAACGGTGTTTTGTGCGGAAACGTTTTGTGCAAAGCTGTCGGTGCATTTTGGAAACTTAACATTGTTTTTCCAAGTGAATTTGTGCGCGAAATACCTTCCACGAAATCTTGGGGTGTACGACGCTCGACCTCTACGGTTGAAAAAGGTACCCCTTGCTCGGTCCGAGTCCATTCTAAACTGATGGTTTCTGCCCCGGCACCGAAGGATGTCGAGGGCCCGCCACGAAAGGGCCGAAAGACACCTCGTTTGGAAGAGCCAAGAGCTCTTTTCAATTCACGATTTTCTAAACGTTTTTTGACAGTTTTGCTCAGAAGTTTGTGAAACCTGGAGCCGAAAAGCTCCTTCTTTCCGTCCAAGCGATCAGCATTCTGAACAATGAGCTTCTGAGCTTTCTTGGCGTTCCCTAGAATTTTCGCCACCAGAGGTAGCCGTCGAAAGAAATTAATCTGGACATTAACTTGTCCCAAGCAAATCACTTTTTTTTCAATCAATTGAATGGTTTCATCCGCGCTCAAACTGTCGGGTTTCAGTTTTCCCTTTTTTATCTTGTCAACGCTCGACCATAACTGAGCTAAAGGGCCCATGGCCCTCAACAGGGCGTTTTGGATACGCGACATGCTCTTGTCAGATTTTATGAGCGGGACATTCCTCTTATCGTCCTCAAAAAGGTCCAGCCAATCTTCGTCCAATTTAGGGACTGACAAATTTTTATGAGAAGGCTGGGGACAATTTTACATTACTTTAGCCATTGTGTCTTCATCCAAATATTCCGAAAAATATTTTGCCAGAAAAGTCCCAAAATTTTTGTCTAAATTAAATTCTATATCTGGGTTCAAAGGATCAAACATATTGTACACAGGTTTTCTGTTTGATCTGGCTGGACCAATGTCAAGATCCGAATCACTTGCAGAGGAAGACGAAGTCCCCTCGTTAGAACTGCTCGAGTTCGAGGATGAAGAAAAGTCATACTTCCGACTTTTGGGCTTGGTCGGTTGATTCGACTTACGCTTTTTAGCTCTTTCTTTAGATTCATAAGCATTTGCCGATTGGCTATGTCTTGCCGTTTGGCCGTCATTTGCCGTTTGGCTATGTTTTCGCTTTGACCATCGCGATTTTTCAGGTTTATTTGCCGTTTGGCCATGGTCTATTCTGATCAGAAAACGTCGCTGGAATTTCTTTGGACACGTCTGCAGATTACCTGAAATGACACCAGCAAGTAGAGCTCTTAAAAAAGCAACTGAAACAGTAAAAAGAACTCCAGGATGACAAAAAACAACATACCTGTCAACAATAAAACGCGATCTACAAAATAAAGGAATCTACTCAATCTCACAAGCCAAAATATTACCACAAAACCGTACTAGGTGGAGAGACTCTGTATAGAAACGTATAGAGCTTTGCTCTGAAAGCGTATCCCGACGACGACGACGACATCAATGATTCGACTGTTGTTTTGATTGAAAGTCTTCAAAGATAAATATTTTACTAATCAACGAGTGAAATGCTTTATATCAAAGTATTTTCAACTCAGCATTAGTAATTGTTTACGTATTTTAAACGATATTTGTGTATTCGTCTTTGTTTACAATTGATTTGCACTTAAAATTTTAACATAACTAGATTCAGAACCACCCATTTATCTGGAGGGCATAACTAGAACCAGAACTGCCACTGCGCATGTCATCGGTTCTCGTTTACGTGGAGCTTAACTAGAACCAGGACAAGTGGCCCGGATGTAAACAAACATGGACGACAAATGAATGACAAAAAAGTTTTAAAGTTATTGCAGTTATAAATTACTTCATACAAGTAAACATTACAGACAAAAAAGAGTGGAGATATTCATGCAGTTATCTGCAAAAAAGTGATATTTTTCAATGATAGTTTCATAGATATAGTGAGTTTTCAACGCCCGCCATATTTATTTTCCTGTGCCCGGATTCACGAACTAAACTTAAAATTTCACTTAAATCTTTCAATTTTGCTGAATCATCCCTTAAATCAGGTTAAGTTAAGGGGCGTGTAAGTGGTGGATACCACTTAACTTAAAAGTGCACTTAGCGGGCCCTTAGCAAAATTTTAAGGGAGGTCCAGAGGTCCCTTAACTATTAAGTGAAAGTGTAAATGAAAGAAAAATGCGACGATTCTTCAAAAAAGTATCAGAATGGATTTTCAAATAGTAAAAAACATGCCTGTGGAAGATTTCGATCTGTTACATTGGGTAAAGTCCTAGTTTTTGAAGTCCGTGCAAACGACACGAATGGTCACTTAAATTTAAGTGTGACTTAAGTGGGTTTTGTGAATCGACAAATAAGCCTTAACTTAAGAAATTTAAGGGCCCGTTAAGTGAGGGATAAGTTAAGTTAAGGGAAGTTTTGTGAATCCGGGGCCGATTTAAGGGAAGATTCAGCAAAATTGAAAGATTTAAGTGAAATTTTAAGTTAAGGAACGTTCGTGAATCCGGCCCCTGACTGTCCGCACGCTTATTATTGGTAGTCCCAGCGGACCCTTTCTATCTTCCTAGGACAGAAAGGGTCACAGTTCCTGCAATAGAAATAGCCATTGATCTCAATTGTCGAGGCTCTGGATCTTTCGGCGCACGTTCAAGGACACAGGGGCTCGAACTGGCAGGCCTTTTCTTTAAAAAAACACTAAGAAGTACCCTGGCGCATTATTTTCGACCTCAGCGAAACTCCCAAACTAGAGTAAAGCGTGGTGTAGGCGATAATGCGGGATTCGATATCCTGATCTCAAGAAAACACGTATTTTTCTCAGTAAAAAATTGTTATCTCACCATAAAACTTGTGGGCCATAATTTATAATTGGGCTATTTATGTGATACACCCTTTCTAATATAACGCCGTTTGTCCCAGTCGTGCGCCGAGATTTGAAAATCAACGACATTTGCTATTATAGGAACTATGACTCTTGCTGTCATAGGAAGTGTTTGTACGTTCTGTGTGTGTGTACGTGTGTGTGTGTGTGTGTCAGTCTGTTGTGAACAAAGTGTTGTGTGCAAGATATCTCGAGAACGAAACGTCGCATCAACTTCAAACTTGGTCGAATTATTCCTTGGTAAGGTCGGACGGTTCTATCAACTTTTGACGCATGTCACGTGATTAGGGCAAGCGTATGACGTCATTACGTAAAAATCTTATGTGCGAAATTTCTCAGCCGCTGAACATCGGAGAAAGTTGAAACTTGGTGGGATTGTTGCTTGGTTGGTCCGAAAGACGCTGTAGATTTTTTTTGCGAGTAGAAGGAACGAATGCGGCGTATGACGTCATCACGTAAAATATGTATATATTTTGAACAAGATCTTGTGTGCAAAATATCTCGATAACGGAAAGTTCTATCGACTTCAAATTTTATACCAGTATTCCTTGGGTCAGTCGGCGGGTTCTATCAATTTTTGGCGCATGTGAGGTGATTAAGAGAGGTGTATGACGTCATTACGTAAAAATCTTGTGTGCGAAATTTTTCAGCCGCTGAACATCGGAGAAAGTTGAAACTTGGTGGGATTGTTGCTTGGTTGGTTCGAAAGACCCTATGTATTTTTTTCGCGAGTAGAAGGAAAGAATGCGGTGTATGACGTCATCACGTAAAATATGTATATATTATAAACAAGGTCTTGTGTGCAAAATATCTCGATAACGGAAAGTCCTATCGACTTCAAATTTTATATATACATTCTTTGGGTCAGTCGGACGGTTCTGTCAACTTTTTACGCATGTCACGTGATCAGAGCAGGTGTATGACGTCATTACGTAAAAAGCTTCTGTGCCAAATTTCTCAGCTGCTGAACATCGGAGAAAGTTGAAACTTGGTGGGATTGTTGCTTGGTAGGTCCGAAAGACTCTATAGAATTTTTTCGCGAGTAGAACGAACGAGTGCGGCGTATAACGTCATCACGTACAATATGTATATATTATAAACAAGGTCTTGTGTGCAAAATATCTCGATAACGGAAAGTCCTATCGACTTCAAATTTTATATGAATATTCCTTGGGTCAGCCGGACTGTTCTTTCAATTTTTGGCGTGTCACGTGATTAGGGCAGGTGTATGACGTCATTGCGTAAAAATATTGTGTGCGAAATTTCTCAGCTGCTGGACGCCGGAGAAAGCTGAAATTTAGTGGGATTATTGCTTGGTAGGTCCGAAAGAAACTTTAAATATTTTTCGCAAGTAGAACGAACAAAGCGGCATATGACGTCATCGCGTAAAATATGTATATTTTGAACCAGATCTTTTATGCCGAATATCTCGATAACGGAAAGTCATATCGACTTAAAATTTTATATGGATATTCCTTGGTTCAGTCAGACGACTGTTTCAACTTTTGACGGGTAAAAAGTTATCTATTCTTAAAAAAAAAAATATCTCGACATCGGAAAGTCGGATCGACTTTAAATTTGGTGTAGTTATTCCTCGGATAAATCAAACGGTTTTGTTAAACATTATTAAACTCGTATAGAAAATCAAGAAAGGTGCATAACGTCAACACCCCCCCCCCTCCACCCCAGCCTCCCCATTTTTGGCTGCTTTGTTATCTATGCATGAGTGTTAACTGCGCTGGGGATTTCGGAAGATTTTCCGGAAGATTCTCTAGTGCTCCTGCATTCTTTAGAAAGCTTCAAAACAGTAACAGCATTATTGTCGGTCCATTGCTATTTGTTATTGCCTGAAATTGAGCTTTTTGTGCATTTCTCATCTATGGCTGTTACGTAACGTGCCACTCAGTCAGGGGTCAGTGTCAGTTGCGGTGCATGATGGAGTCGTTATCTACGAGGTCATGGAATGCTATTGTCGTATTATAGCTCTAAGCAGCTCTAGCTATCATGGCTATAACTACACTTAGGGTACAGACCGTTACCGTTGCCTTCGGTAAAAGGGTCTGAGTTGTGTTTATAGTCGGACCTACAGTAAATAGCTGGGGGAGGGGCGTGTGGAGGTTGATGGTTAGCAAAAAAAATCCCGACCGCCTTCAAGACCTGGATAAAAAGATGTAAAGTAAGAACCGTTTGTCGTGACCCCTTCCACATTCAGGTAAAAAGACGTACGGTAAAACCTGCCTGTCTTGACCACCTTCCAGACCCTGATAAAAATGTAACGTACAGTAAAACTGCTATACTGACCAACTTCAGATCTGGATAAGAGGGGCGTACAGTAAAACCCGTTTTAGCGACCACCTTCCAGATTCCGATGAAAAAAGATGCTCATTTATATCTGTTTCAGTGACCACCATCTGTTTGGTTTATTTTGAGCTTTTTTACAATGAATGAAGGTGATGTTTGCAGAAATGAATGTTTTTTTCAGTTGGGGGGGGGGGGGGGGGGAGTAATGGATTTAGTCGGGGAGACATTTGTTTTTGTTCACAAAAACAAGAAACTAAGTAGGTATCGATTGAAAGTGTGTAATATAAGCCTGCACTCTTATGTTTTGTGTGCACTGGCCGCTCTAGTTATTGGAGGCTCACCTGACAGTTTTCAGGGGATTACGGACATTACTCTCAGCTTTTTTCCTGACGCTCAAAAATAAGCACCCGTGACCTCCAATAACTAAAAAACTGTCAAAATCTCGTTTCTTTCACTTGACGTATATTATAAACAAACAGCTGTCAAACAGCAGTTACTTCCACTGTTTTCACTGCGCAGGTTGTTTTTGTTTTCAGTGTTTGCAACATACGTCACACCAAACCTTTAAGAAACACACGGTTTTTCACAAATACGAAGTGTTAATAAACTGTATTATCACTCACTCATTTGCGCTGTTTTCATGTTTTCTTTTAAGTACGAATTTTTAAAAACTTGTATTATCGCTCAATGTTTTATTTTTTAAACCAAATATGAAAGTGTTCATGAATTTTTACTCCCAAATTCTTATTTTCTGATAGCTTCTGTCTCTTATTTTCTGCTACAAGGACGAGACAGTAATTGGGACAAAATATAGGTTTTTAATGATTTTAGGGAAATATCCCCAACTTACACGTGAACAAATATATGCCACCGACAGAAGAGGTCTACCCAAACATTGCTAAAACAAAACACAGCAACTTCCCAGTATACGGACATTAAAATACACAAAAGTATAAATTCTGTTTCTAAGGTAAACAATAGACAAGTTTGGGACATCAAATGTAGGCCTGAACATGAACCAATCACAAACAGCGTTACAACGGATGTCCCAGAACATGAACCAATCACAAAGAGCGTTACAACCGATGTCCCAGGACTAAGATGGCGACGTCAACAAATAAACAGCTAATCAACGTGGCTGGTTTTAGTAATTTTTCTCTTGAACAACAAATGATACTTTCAATTTAATGTTACAATATTATGAGATACACTTTCCCAAGTATGTTGATCTAAGGATATCCAAAAGTAAAATGAGTAAAGTAGGTTTCAGTCCATCAGCGTCAAATGTCTCATTCTACCGTCCGTCCCATTCTACGATTTGGGCCTTGTAGCTTTTTCTTGCGGACAGCTTCATGCAATGCATTGTGGGTAATTGAGGGCATAATGAGCGATATTGGAGTTTATTACACTGTTTTATACCAAGACAAATTCTTCGATATTTAAGCTAAGTAATAAAATTTTTTCTAAACGGTAAAAACTATTTAAAGAGCTAACTTCCTGGCATGTGACAAGTGGGCCAAAATGTATGCAATCGGCCCAGAACAAGAAAAATACCCTGTTATATTTGGTACAAAAGAGTGAGAAAATGTGCTTTTTGTCCTGACGCAGGCACTGGCATTGGTACTTTTTGATCACGTGATGAAAATTTTAATTCTCATTGGTGGATGTAAGGTTGTGACGTGAACTTGTCCGCAAGAATTTTCTGATAGCTTCGACTGATTTCGGGTTGAAAAGTAATTTAGAAGCCCATTTCTCAGTTTTATTAGATAGTTATGAGTCATCCAAGCATTTCTTTATTTCCAATCACAATGTACAAATATTAACTTAAGATTACTTTTGATTAATGGCTCGTACGTCGCACTCCGAAGGGAAAGACCGAAATCTGAAGGTGAATTCTGCGCTGCTGTGTGAAAAAACATGTGTTGTGTCCGTTCCAATGTTTCAAAGAAATTGCGACGGTAAGAAATCGGAAAAATAACAGAAAGGTGGGGTTCGTAGTTGCTTGTTGTGTAAAGTAGAGTATCAAAATATCTGGAATTCTTCTGTTGGATTGAGTTGATATTTTCCTAGTGCGTCAAAGATTGAACGTTTCAGACTGAAATGTTTTACCTGTAAAGAAAATTATTATTAACATTTGCTTTCCTTTCGAAAGCTGTACAAAACGGCTACACGGGAAAGAAACCTTTCTGAAGAAACACGCGTTTTTACTGAGTGTGGCATCGCGTATTATAGCGCGTAATTAGTAGGAGCTCTGTCCTTATTTCCTAATAAAAAGTATTGTAGTTTTTAGGCCCCAACCCTTCGGATTGGGGCCTATAGGTTTGGGGTGTCTGTCCGTCATCGCTTTATACCCCTATGAATTTGGGGGGCGGTTGGGGCCTGCTTGTGTTTCACAAATACTTACTTGTTTTTATCCCCTCACCGTCACTGTTTATTTGTCCTAATGGTTGTCATAGATATGTGTCCATTAATTAATAAACCTTGTATAACAAGTCGCCTCTCGCCTTGTCTTGGGACATTTATATGGGACCTAAAAAGCCTTTAGCCACTGTCAAATAAATCCCTTCTCACTGCGGCGAGTCTGAATAATGATAGGATAATGGCTTCTATGAATATCATTTTTTAGGCCCCAACCCTTCGGATCGGGGCCGATAGGTTTGGGGTGTCTGTCCGTCCGTCCGTCTGTCCGTCATCGCTTTATACCCCTATGAATTTGGGGGGGGGGGGCGGTTGGGGCCTGCTTGTGTTTCACAAATACTTACTTGTTTTTCCGGATTTACACACATGTAACCATTATCTAAGTTGCATTTTTTTCGGGGGCATTGCTGCTCTATCAGTTAGGAAGTTTGGGTGACGTTCAATGTATAGAATTCAATTCTTTTACTCGGTGCGCCGGTTAAAGTTGCCTGGTTAACAATGCGTGTAGAATACATTAGGTCTGGCTTAAAATTCTGGACGCCCAAAACCTAAACTTCCCGCAGGAATTTTGCTTTTGTTGCTTTTAGTGGTAATTTTTTCATCGCTCTGCCTCTGATGACCAAACCAAATATATTATGATACTGCACACGCACATTTACAAGGCTTCAAATGCAGATAAGCGGCAACTGGTCCTATTGTCCTTGGACCGTTTGGCATCTCTAGTATGCAATGCAGAGAAAGAAAATAGATATCTTTGTCCTTTTTTTTCGCTGGATTCCTCAGTAATAATGTGTAAATCTAATCTTTCAAATACGTTGGAGAGTTTCTGTCAGCCACGATCTCAAGATGATATTTTCAACTCAGTGGTAGACCTATTAAAAATTAAGAAAAATTATCTCCAGCAGTTATCAAGGTTGCACTTTGTTCAAAGTATTAAGGCCTGTCTCTGTTAATAACTGTGTTTGCCTTTGAAGAACTTTTTTTGAGAAGAAAATCTCTGTAATTTGTGGCGATGTGATGGTGGGAAAGACAGTGGTTTTATTCACAACAAAAACACCCACTAAATTGGTATTACGCAGACTCTGCAGTGAAAGAACGGGGAAAAGAAATCCCCAGAAAATGACATATCTTTGCAGCAATGAGTCATAAAATATTGGATACCCTGAAGACCTTTGACCAATAAAAAAGAACACGCGAGCTGTGTAAAAACTAAGAGGACGCATCACCTGCCCCGAAGCTGCCAGGTTACCAACGTTCAAACGGGGTTTTTTTCTCAGCCAAAAACAATGCAATGAGTTCTCTGCTATTCAAACTCATTTTGCGTGTTTTATCTGCAATTCAGCCTGGGGTTGCCCGTTCATATTCATTGTGACTAACTTGTGTATGTAAAGGGGTCGCTGTATTTTCTGGGTCGATTTTGGGTTTTCCCGTACTGGTATTAGTAAAGAAAGCTTCAGTGTACGGCATCTCTATACTCTTTCTCTGTTTTTTTTTTCTCTTCTCGTCATTTTGTAGTTGCTATGTAAACTGTTGAAAGTGGTTTCTCTGCTTCTTCTGAAGTATCCGCCATGGATGCAGCAGCCTTGTTTAAAAACAAATCCCGGGCCAAGTTTAAGAGTTGTTGTTACGTGGCTGCCCGTCGTACCAATTACTTTATTTGTCTTCGCCACTTGGCATTTTATTTCCCACGTTTCGAGAGCACCGTATAACTAATAAGCAGTTGGTTTGGTTCACTGGTGAAAAATATGTCCTTTGTGAGTAAGCGAATAATGCAATAGCAATTGCCTGGCGGTCCGGGATAAGTCCTATGTTTAGGTGCTCTCGCTTGTGATATGCGTCTAGGTTTGGATGAGAAAAAGGCGTCAAAAACAAATTTGATTTAAGCACTAGACCGTCATTGGAAATTCCGATCAGCTGAAATGGAGATGAAAACGCCTGATGAAACCTGCCAGGCTTCGTCTCCGTGATACTCGCAAAACGTGACGTGTTCACAGTCCGAAGTGCCCCTAGAAATGGCACTGCGAGACTTGTGGTAGAGATTTGCTACGAGTATAGTTCTGCATCTTTGTCTACGTAGGCGTTTTCATTGCGTGACATGTTTACCATAACGTAGCCTATTTTTTAGCGCTCCAGAGCAGTGGTTTATGGAATAAAGAAGCTGCAAAAAAAATATAACCACTTTGCAATGATAACTGTGCAAATGGAGCACAATCTAATTATAAAGAGATGAGGAGAAAGTTCGTGTTTACGAAAATGTAGGTAGTAAATAACTGCTTAATCTCTTGCATCCAACCAAGACTGCCGTCCACACTTATCTGTGAAGTTTATTTTTCCCACGTGAGATGAATGCGGGAAATCTTGCAGTATTTTTCAGAGGCACCTCAGAAAATTAACACACCGTCATTTTATGAGCATTGGATGTGACCCTCTAATGTAGATTGGATGTAGCGGTCTTAAGTGGGCGTTGGGTATTGGATGTAGCTGTCTGATGTATAATAGCAGTAGATATAGCGGTCTGGTGTAGATATAGTGGTCTGATAAGCATTGGTTGTAGCGGTCTCATGTGTGTGATAAGCATGAGATGTGGATGCCGAATTCAGGTGATGAGCATTGGGTGTAGCTGCCGAAAGGGTAAAAAGCATTGGATGTAATTGGATGTAACTGCTGAATGAGGGTGATAAGCATTGGGTGTAACTGCTGAATGAGGGTGATAAGCATTGGGTGCAGTTGCCGAATGAGGGTGATAAGCATTGGGTGCAGCTGCCAAATGAGGATGATTAGCATTGGGTGTAACTGCCGAATGAGGGTGATAAGCATTGGGTGCAGCTGCCAAATGAGGATGATTAGCATTGGGTGTAACTGCCAAATGAGGGTGATAAACATTGGGTGTAACTGCTGAATGTGGGTGATGAGCATTGGGTGTAACTGCTGAATGAGGGTGATGATACGCTTGCGACAAACGCAAAAATAAGTCGCAATAAACTTTAAAAAATAAATGCATTTTGTTGCAGAAAAATGAAACAAAACGCGTCCTGCGTGTCGCAAAATGCATTTGGCAGGCCGCAATAAATCGCAACAAATTTTACATACATTGACACTTGCCTGAGTGTTATGCAACACATTGTCTTTTGATGTTTTGCATTGTGTACTGTACTAATCCCCAGTAATGCGCATTTTGTTTGCACACAAGAAGTATTGTGTGGGATGGTATGATGCTAGCACTAGCAGTTTTTAAATATTTCATGTTGCTTTACAGTGTGCATGGCCATTTATTTTCCAGACTGAAGGGTGTAAAATGTTAATTTAAAAAATGCTGAGTTAACTCACATGTGGATATGTGTTCAGTTCTTTTGTTATGAAATTATCGCTTTTTAAGTAAAAAATTTGATAACTAAATAGCAACTAAATTTTTTCAAACCATTTCTACCGAATCCCGGTCATCTGCCGCCCGGTCAACTGCCCCCCTGTCATCTCCCCCCCTTTTGCAACCCGGTCGACTGCCCCCCCCCCCCTTTAAAGTGGAGGGGTGATCGCTTGCCCCCTCCATGTAGTTTTTTTTCTTGGGTTCTTGGCTTACAAAGACACAATAAATAAAATTAGATTTATTTTATTGAATGTATTGCACCTCGGTAAATTGCAGTTCACCAATAGGAAACTAATTGCAATTAGAATTGGAATTAGTTTACGGGTCAGTCTCAATGAAGATCAATTGTTTCAGAGACGAAGTAGACGGGGACATCACAATTGCCTAAATCAAAAAAAAATTCTACCAAAAAAAAAGGAAGGGGGCAGATGACGACCCCGTCAAGTTGCAGTGGGGGGGGGGGGGGGGGAGGCGGTCGACCGGGTTGCAAGAAGGGGGGCAGTTGACTGGGGGGGCAGATGACCGTTTACCTTTTCTACCACCCCTTGCCGCCATATTATCCTCAGCTTAAGACTAAAACCACCCCCACAGGCCTGAATAAAAATTGTATATTTTTTTCCCATTTGTAATTCCATTTCTATTTCACACTTCAGAAAGCTAACTTTTTGATCTGTTTTTTTTTAGGAAAGACACTATTCATGTAAATTTATTCGCTTTTCACTTAAATATGGCAAATAAAAACAGATGAGAAAGAAAGGAACAAAACTTGACTACATTCCACGGGGGATAATTTCAAATTAAAAGCTTTTTCTTAATATTAGTTAACACTGGCATTCCTTGGACAGTAATCTTCCGAGCACATAACACTGGCATTCCATTTTTAATTTTACTTCATGTCGCCCGAGAACATGTACTTATACAATAATTTTAAACACAAATACAGCCTATTACACGTCCACACATACAGCTGAAACATTGACTTGTTTACACAGAGTACATGCAGTTAGAGTGAATGCGCAGGGGGATTAAATCGCTTGCGTGAATGTTTGCTCAAGGTGTAATCTTATCATCAGTGTGAAATAAGTCGCAACATATTGCATGCTCAGGACGCGTCCTCTGAAATATTGGATCGCGGCTAGATGCAATAAAATGCAATAAGTCGCAATAAAAAATTGCAACTTTTTGCGTTTTATTCCAACATATTTTTGCGTTTGTCGCAAGCGTATCTGTAACTGCTGAATGAGGGTGATAAGCATTCTGTGTAACTGCTGAATGAAGGTGGTAAGCATTGGATGTAACTGCCGAATGAGGGTGATGAGCATTTGGTTTACTTGCCGAATGAGGGTGATGAGCATCGGGTGTAACTGCCGAATGAGGGTGATAAGCATTGGATGCAACTGCTGAATGAAGGTGATAAACATTTGGTGCAACTGCCGAATGAGGTTGATAAGCATTGGGTGTAACTGTCTATTGGAACTTTATGATGAACTGTATAAATAACTGCATTTTCTAATGCTGCTTTTCTGTAGCCTAATGTGGCTGGTAATCAACTTTGGCCTAATTTGAATAAAGAGTGTTTAATGTAGCCTAATTTCCATTGCAACAACTGCAATCTGATGCTTTTAACTTGTTTACAACTTGTATTCTTGGAATAGGTGGCATTGCTTTTTGTCTCGGATAAGGCTCATTACGACCCTGATGTGGTTGATAAACGGTGAAAATGTGACGTCATTCGCATCATTTTTAAACCTTCAGTGATTTTTTCGCTTATTATCTGTGGCTGCTTGGATTGCTCCATGTTACGTCATCTGGGAACCAGCAAAACAGTAATGACTTGACTATTTTCCTTCTGTAAATCATATTCCGGTTGGATTTGCCCCTAGTTCCACAGATGATCAGGGCTGCCTACCAGAGTGCAGAGGGACTGAAGTGGCAACCATTTAGCTTTACGGAAAAGGCTTCGTTTTGACTGCTGTGCAGAAAGAGAGCAGAGCGCAATCTGCTGATGAGCTAAGCCCGGTTCCACTTGTCTCACTTCTTTTTGGCTTTTTGACGACGAAATGGGAGGCCAAAAAGTGCTGTGTACTATCAGAGCGGCGCCAGAAACAGACTTCCTGTTTCGAGCTTTTAAACCGTTGAAGCCAGTGGTCCGCACAAGAAGTGCTAATATACGCAGCAGCGCTCGATTAGACCCGTTAATGCGAAAGCACTTTCAGGCATGAATAGGCAGAAAATGGGTTGCAATTACAGTCGAGTGGATGCCGCCTTATTAAATTACCTGCGTCATGCGGAGAGCCTGATGATAAATTGTAACTTTTTGACAGTCGCTTGCGGGATCTGTAATATCACCATATCGCCACCTCATGTTCGTTTTTAAAAACTCGGCCCCCTCAGAGTGCAGACGAAGATTGAAATTATTGCAAACTAAAGGTCAGTGGATTCAGCAAAAAACGTCATTTTTTCGCAGTGCAGAAAAAGGAGATACCGCAATCAGCGCAGTAAAACATCATTCTATTTCTGGCAGCTTCAAAACAAGTAATCCTACGAATTAAACGGCTGAGTGTCATCACTCATCGAATGCGTGGTTGAATTTATCAAATGTTTTTTGTTATTCTCTGTCATGAACGAATGCCCAGATCAATCATTTCGCAAGTGTGTCTGTCTGTTGCATTTAAGTACTGAGTATTTCACAACAGACAATGTTTGCATTTAGTGACTCGATCATGCCTCAATTAAATAATAAATCCCTGACACTCTTCTGCATCAGCAACACAAAATAAAAGTGCGTTCTGTTTCCAACGAAACAGGCAAATCATGGGATTCGATGCTCTCCGGTATGCGGTTATGACTTCTGGTTGGCTTCAGAAGGGAGATAGTCTAACTATGTGGGGGGAAGCAAATTTCATTACCGCCCCATTATTTGCAAACTCATCTGAATTTTTGTCACAAACAAGAGATTACAGTGATTGCAATTTGTGACATGTCTCGTTTGGTACGCGAAAGCACATAAATTACGCAACGAACACAGCTTATACAGCGCAATTACCGTAATATATCGAGCTGGACTGATCGTCCATTAACTAAATTATGCCTATCGGCACAAGGACATTGGCCCAGCTGAACTTCACAAATTTTCCCAATTCTTACTCAGTTGAATGAGTTTGTTAACACACTCAAGCCTACAGTTCTGGATCGATTGTTGAAATCTTATAGATATAGGAAGTATTGGAGCCAAAAAGGTCGGTATTGTAAATGAGCCCTGTCGGCCCAAGGACATTGGCCCAGCTGAACTTCAGAAATTGTCACAACCCTTACATACTGGAATGAGTTTGTTAACACACTCAAGCCTACATTTCTGCATCGATTGACATGATATCTTAACTATGAGTAGTATTGAAACCAACGAGGTTTGGTATTGTAAATGAGCCATGTCGGCCCAAGGACATTGACCCAGTTGAACTTCACAAATTTTCCCAATCCTTATTCAGTTGAATGAGTTTGTTAACACACTCAAGCCTACATTTCTGGATCGATTGTTGAAATATTTTACATATAGGAAGTATTGCAACCAACAAAGGTTGGTATTGTAAATGAGCCCTGTCGGCCCAAGGACATTGGCCCAGCTGAACGTAAGAAATTTTCACAACCCTTACATACTGGAATGAGTTTGTTAACACACTCAAGCCTACATTTTTTTTAAACAATTGGCAAAGTGTTATACACATAGGTAGTATGGGTGGTAACGAGAATTGGTATTGTAAATGAGCCATGTTGCCCAATGACATTGGCCCAGCTGGAATTTTAAAATTCACGAATATAATACGAAGGGGTGTAGTCCAACCTAACAAAATCAAATACTGGGACTGTACGCCGGCGGGGGACATAGTCAGTTTCACTGACCCACTTGTTTTTATTGGAGTGGGGGGAGGGGAGCTGATGAAAGAGATATATCGACACAGACGTTCGACAGCCGTCGTGATTTAGTCGCGACGAAAATGACAGTCAAAAAGACCTCAAAAAGACGTTTGATAAACGTCAGAATGATCACTTAATCGATTTTTTCTCTCGATTTCAAATCTAGAGCAAAACGCCAGACTTTTACGACGAGTAACATTAACTTAAACTCTATTTTCATGGCCCTGTCTATTCACACCTCCGGCTGACGCCCTCGGTATGAATAGACAGGGCCATGAAAATAGAGAATACCTCGAAGTCAGGCATAAATACACAGAAAAAGAAAATTTATATTGCTATGAACAAATAGGTTTTGACTCATTACATCTCCTAGAGGAAATTAACCACCTACACATTGTTTTCATGCCATTTCACTAGACTTCTTATGAGAGTGAGAAATTCGCTCATAGATGAACTAAACTTCTTTCTGAGGTTAAGTTATATACTACATCAAACAACTGCACAATTTATTTCAAAGGAATATTCAGGTGAGTCATAGGGCCTGCCTCCTCCCTCTCCAACCCGCCATATTTCCGAGAATTGTTATACAAACAATTGGAAACAGACTAGATTTGACTTTCTGACCTTCCCACTGATATCAGTTTCAGAACGTAAATTTAATTTCGTTTTGAAATGGAGAATGGTTTCTTTTTTTTTTTTTTTTTTTTTTTTTTTTTTTTTTGAAGTTTTGCTTCATTGAGAACCCTTTTCTTAACCAATCAAGACACGAATAGAAATTAATGTCAACGCTTGTTTCTGGACTAAGAGGGTTGAGATTTGCATATCTCTTGAGTCTACTCACAACCGGTAAATCATGCAAGGTGTTGACGAAAATTAGAATAAAATGCAAAACGCTTAGGCCAAATACACCAGAAAGGGTCGCGGTTAGTTCGTTTGGTTTTTATTCTTTTTGTATCACATTCTATCTGCCTTTTGGCACAAATATGTCATTCGCTTGTCATTTAATTGATGCATTTTGTGTAAAAAGGACTGATGAAGGACTTTGATTGACAGTCTGATGTCGCTAAAGATATCGTGAGAGATATCAAACAGCTTGTAAGACGGCAAAAAATTCCAGAATGTCTTTTTAGGGTGTGAGGCCCATATCTTTTAAGTTTCGTGCTATGTGAAAAGGAGGGTTTCGCCTAGTTGTTAAATCGTGTTTAGTACTGGCGTAGATTAATGGACAAATGAAAATCAGCTGTTAAAATTGTATGAAACACATTTGTTACCAATTTTTACATTGTTCGGAATTCCCAAGGCACAAGTATTTTTCGGAAATCCAAGACCTGTAGATTTCTCAGAGATCTGCAACTTTATGCGAGCATGCTGTCGCCATCGTACATACAGCGAGAAATAATAGCCCTAGCTTATTTGCACCTCTATATGACTACGAGATAAAGGTGAATAATCGGGAAACTGTCACTACAAAGGTTGGCATGTTAAATTTTTTTAATATGTAAGTGTGCAAATTAAGAAAAAAGCCAAAATTAACAAAAACAACAACAGCAACAAATTGATCACATACAAAAAAAATGAAATAAATCAACAACGCGTGCCAAAAAAGTGTTGCAAAAAGCTTATCGAAAACTCACAATATTTTGTTTTCATTTTGGTTACTTGCAGCGATCCGCGACGAATCCCGCGTACAGCCACGCAACACTGAGGTGGCTCTGGGAGACACACGGCCATACTGGACTGCCGCGGACCGCGCGGGGACCCCGACCCGCAGTTGTCGTGGAAGAAAGACGGCGAGACTGTCCAGAGGAGCGCCCGGATCACTATCCAGGTATGGGTCAGGGACGCCCTCGTAGTTCTACTGGCCTTTCTAGTGACCGGTCACCAAACAAATCTGTTTTCATATGTTCCTCGACGAAAAGAAGTTTTAAAGAGATTTTTGAGCTTGCATTGGAAGCTTGCTTTAATCCATATTTCTTTATTGTCAGTTTGTGATCAAACTGACCCTGTTAACACTCGTGCCGAAAAACTTTTTACCGCTGTTAATTATGTACCGCGTAAGAAAAGTAGTTACAACCAAACAAATGTTGGGCCAAAAATCAAGAGGTTATGTTGTAAGAGTATGAATATACGATTTAATTATGCAAAAGTAGTTCTCGGGCTATGAGGTCATTAACGATCGCCATATTGTTTGTTTTCAGTGTGGCCGCCGCAATATTGTCGGCCATCTTGTGCTTGACATTGCGGTGTTATGAGTCAACTACGGCCAACTTATTCTTATTAAGGTGGCTGTAGTTGACTCATAACACCGCAATGTCAATCGCAAGATGGCTGACAATATGGAAGTGACCACACAACCTCTGCAACTGCTAAAGAAATCATAGGCGTAGTTTGCCAAAATATAAGTATTTTCTTAAGTTCGAGTAAAGATGCAACATGTTTGCTTAGGTCGATGATCACAGTGCCATTGCCCACAATATTCAATGTACCTTTTCCGATATTTAACAATAATCCTCTTTTATCGCCGCGTGAACGTAGATCGACCATGGCTTATTACAATACTAATACTGTGAGGGCGTTTTCGTTATATTTATGCAACAAACTGACACCTAAACAGCCACTGTTCTAGTTTATTAATGTTTGCAATTTTATTTACATTTTACCGAAATTGTAACAGATTGTTTTGAAGTTGTTGCTTTGCCTTGTAGGAACTTGGGAGTTTGATGTTACAAAATGTGGAAAGTCGGACACTGTGATTGACGTGTGCATCGTCGAGAACGCGGCCGGTGTGAAGGAGAGCGATCCGGCAAGGCTACTCGTACTCGGTGTGTGTTTTTGTATGTGCATCTTAAGCGACGCTTGTACTTAGCGGAAAATAATGAGAAATAAAATAAACTAAGAAAGAATCACCCAAAGAAAAAAAACGGTCACATGGTGTTTGGCATGTTTAGAATTTGATGTTTCCTGGGCAAGAACAAGGAAGAATGTCGGTACTAAGCGATGGACGTTCGTCATTGATCCTGTTAAGAAAGAAGACGACGGGACCTATATCTGCCAGGTAAACAAAAGTGCATTATGTCTCGATTTATTTAGGGTTTTTTTTCTCAGCCAGAATTTAGAGTTGAAATTTTCTGCAGCCAAAAAGGTTCCATGAACTAAGACGTTTTTTTGTTTATTTCTGTGAATTAATTGACTTAAGCAGGTAGCTTTCTTAGTTCAGTTATGGCGAGAAATGCCACTATATTGATCTTTTTGTATGAAAATGTAATGGAGTTCGCTTTTTCAGGCGCTAAGCTTAGCTGGGAGTGCTTTCGCCAGAACGAGGGTGGAGGTGAAGGACGTTGACCCGAGGCCTCCTCCAATCATATACCTCGGCCCGCAGAACCAAACACTGCCTGTCAACAGCGTGGCCCTGTTGCCTTGCTCCTCTTCTGGGGAGCCGCAGCCGGTGATATCGTGGTATAAGGAGGACCGTCAGCTGTCTATGAATGACCCAAGGATTACGCAGCTGGCTTCCGGTACACTGCAGTTGTCTGGTACGTTCGAAACTTGTACACGTGTATTGAGTTAAGTGGATTCTGTGCTTTTGATTTTGGCGTATATCAAACTTCAAAGCTGAGACTTTTCAAGAGATGAGCGCGTGGGAAAAGTATATGTTTATTATTATCCCCCGTGGAACGGAGGGATATACTTTTGAACTTTCTGGTCTGTCTGTCCGTCTGTTTGTCCGAGTGTCACGTTTCAGTCTCACGCGCCTACAGGCCACATTAATGGATGGATTCGTTTCAAATTTTGTACACGGCTTCTGTGGACCCTTCCGGATCGGATAAAAAATTGACAAAATGGCGGACTTCTGAAAATCGGCACTGGACTTAGCGTATATACGGCAGTCTCACGCGCTACTGGCCGCATTAATGGATGGATTCGTTTCAAACTCTAAACACGGGTTCCTTGGGACCTTCCGCAGTGCAGTGACCAAGAATTTTCTGGATGGGACTTAAATTGACAAAATGCGGATTTTTCAAAATTGGCGCTGTACTTTGCGTACCTACGGCAGTCTCACGCGCCTACTGGTTAATGGATTGATTCGTTTAAATGTTAGACACTACGTCTACCTATCCTTCCACTTTAAAATTTTGCGCAGTTAACACGCAACAGCCTTACACACACCATATCGCCCACGAGGGATAGACGTACTCCTCGAGACGTAGTCAAGGTTATCAAGTAATACTCCTCACAACTCAAATCCTGTTGACTTGGGTCACCAACACAGATTAGTTGGCTTAATGTAGCGAGCTTGAATATCGCTTGTTTTCTCTAGATGGACTACGTCACGCAATTATTTAACATGTTAAAAACATCATGTAAAGTACCATATAACGTGTCGTGAATATGGCCTGTCTTTTTCAGTCGATCAGAGAATTTTTAAAGAAAAAAATTCAAAATGCATTTCCTCCTACAGTTTTTATCAGATTTCATTTATTTTCGATATGAGCCGTCTCTAGGGGGTCATGCATACTGCTTGTGCTTTTTTGAGTGATTGGAAAACTTTTGAATTTTTTTCGGAATTTTTGAAAAAAAAATTAAATGGATCTCCTCCTACAGCGCATAAACGCAAGTTAAATGAACTTGCGCAGTAGTTAGATTTAACAACCGCACATCGACGCAAGTTAAATAAACATTCGCAGTAGTCCAAATTAAGTACTGCGCATCGATGCAAGTTAAATAAACATGCGCATTGGTCCGAAATGTGAACCGCGCATCGACGGAAGATAAATAAAGATGCGAACTGGTCCAAAATAAGCACCGCGCATCAACACAGCCTAAAGAAACATGCGCACTGGTCCGAAAAAAGAACCGCGCATCGACGCAACCCAAAGAAACATTCGCACTGGTCTGAAATGAGAACCATGCATCAACACAAGTTAAATAAACATGGGCAATGGCCTGAAATGCGAACCGCGCATCGACGGAAGTTAAATAAACATGTAATCTGGTCCAAAATAAGCACCGCACATCAACGCAAGTTAAAAAACATGCGCACTTGTCCGAAAAAAGAACCACGCATCGACGCAAGTTGAATAGACATGCGCAGTGGTCTGAAATGAGAACCGCGCATCAACGCAAGTTAAATAAACATGCGCAGTGGTCCGAAGAAAGAACCATGTATCGACGCAAGTTGAATAGACGTTAGAGTCGGGCATCGACGGGACTTAAATGAACATGCGTTCCTTTCGAAATGCAAATCGCGCGTCAACGCAAGTTAAATGAACCTGCTCAAAAATGAAATGCGACCGCGCATCAACGCAGCCTAAAGAAACAGGTATACTGGTCCGAAATGCGAACCGGACCTCAACGCAAATTAAATAAATATGCGCAATGGTCCAAAATGCGAACCACACATCAACATAAGTTAGAAAAAAGTATGCGCGCTGGTCCGAAATGCGGACCGCACATCAACACAAGTTAAATAAGCAAGCACACTGGACCAAAATAAGCACCGTGCATCAACGCAAGTTAAATAAACATGCGCACTGTTTCGAAATGCGAACTGCCCATTAACGCAACTGAAATAACATGCGCACTATTCAAAATAAGAACTGCGTATCAACGCAACTTAAATAAACATGCTCACTGGTCCAGAATAAGAACCGCACATCGACGCACATTAAATAAACATACGCAGTGGTTCGAAATGCGAACCACGCGCCAACGTAAGTTAAATAAACATTTGTACTGGTCCAAAATAAGCACCGCGCATCAACGCAAGTTAAATAAACATGCGCACTGGTCCGAAATTCGAACTGCGCATCAACGCAAGTTAAATAAACATGCGCAGTGGTTCGAAATGCGAACCACGCTCCAACGCAAGTTCAATAAACATTTGCACTGGTCCAAAATAAGCACTGCGCATCAACGTAAGTTAAATAAACCTGCGCACTGGTCCGAAATTCGAACTGCTCATCAACGCAAGTTGAATAAACATGCACACTGGTCCAAAATGCAAACCGCGCACCAACGCAAGTTCAATAAACATATGCACACGTCCGAAATAAGCACCGTGCATCAACGCAAGTTAAATAGACATGCAAACTGGTCCGAAATGCGAACCGCGAATCGAGGCAACCTAAGGAAACTTGAGCTGTCCAAAATAAGTTCCGCACATCAACACAAGGTAAATAAACATGCGCACTGATCCGAAATAAGAACCGCACATCAACACAAGGTAAATAAACATGCACACTGATCCGAAATAAGAACCTCACATCCACACAAGGTAAAAAAACATGGGCGCTCGTCCGAAATGCGAACCGCACATCAACGCAAGCTAAATAAACATGTGCAATATTCCAAAATGAGAGCCGCGCATCTACGCAAAATTAAATAAACATGCGCACTTGTCTGAATAAGAACCACGCATCAAGGCAAGTTACATAAATATGCGCACTGGTCCAAAATGCGAGCGTTGTTCGAAGGTATCTGTGGCAGACTATGCAGTCTACCAGAGATACAAAAAATCTGTTTCCCATTTTTCTGGGAAAGAAATATTTGTATGCATTTATCGGTGTATGTTCCGGTCCGTTTTGCTAAATTAATTATTGAGCTAGCTCTTTGCCGTCTCATCTTTTGAAGCCCAATTTTTCAGGAAAATTCCCTTGCTCATGCACGTTGGATTTGGTCTTATTGCTTTTTGTAAGCTGGGACTTTGTCCTTGGACAAACTTGTTTGTTAACACACTCAGGCCTACATTTTTCGACCGATTGTTAAGATATTCTGTATATGGGTAGTACTGGAACGAACAAGGACCGGTATTGTAAATAAGCCATGTCGGCCCAAGGACATTGGCCCAGCTGAACTTCACAAATTTTCAAAACCTTACTCAGTTGAAGGAGTTTGTTAACACACTCAAGCCTACATTTCTGGATCGATTGTTGAAATCTTTTACATATAGGAAGTATTGGAACCAACAAAGGTCGGTATTGTAAATGAGCCCTGTCGGCCCAAGGACATTGGCCAAGCGGAATTTCACAAATTTTCCCAATCCTTATTCATTTGAATGAGTTTGTTAACACACTCAAGCCTACATTTCTGGGTCGATTATTGAAATCTTTTACATATAGGAAGTATTGGAACCAACAAAGGTTGGTATTGTAAATGAGGCATGTCGGCCCAATGGGTTGCTACAGTGAAAATATATATGTATTGTTGTGCGACGTCGCATTATTTTTCGATTCGACCATAATTCGTGGCGGGGGACATCAGTTTCACTGATAACTTGTTCATTTTTGGTGTGAGTTATCCCTAGGGGTTCGTGCATACGGCTTATGCTTTTTTACTCGATGGGGTGATTTTTTAATTTTTTTGGAAATTTAATATGTTTCTTCTACATTTTTGGTCCGATGTCATGTATTTTGAGTATGATGCACCCCTAAGGGGTTATGCATACGGCTTGTGCTTTCTAGTCAATCGGACAATTTTTGTATTTTGGGGGAATTTTTAAAGAAAAAATTTCGAAAATAATTCAAATGCAGCTCCCCCTACATTTTTGATCCGATATCATGTATTTTTGGTATGAGGCATCCCTAACGGGTCGTGCTTAGGGCTTGTGCTTTTTTAGTCGATCGGACAATTTTTTTGTTTTTCGGGAATTTTTGAAGAACTACTTCAAAATGCATTTCCTCCCTACAGTTTTTATTAGACGTCATTTATTTTGGGTATGAGGCATTTTGCTTTTTAGTCGATCGAACAATTTTTGTATCTTTGGGAAATTTTGAATAAAAAACTTCAAACTGCATTTCCCCCACAGTTTTGATCCGATGCGATTTATTTTTGGTATGAGGCATCCCTAAGGGGTCGGGCATACGGCTTGTGCCTTTTTAGTCGATCGGACAATTTTTGTATTTTTTATGAAAAACCTTCAAAATGCATTTCCTCCTACCGTTTTTATCCGATTTCATTTATTTTTGGTTTGAGGCGTCCCTGGGTGGGTTGGGCATACGGCTTGTGCTTTTGACTCGATTTGGGAATTTTTTTATTATTATTTTTTTTTTTTGGGGGGGGGGGGTGGGGGGGGGGAATTTTTGAAGTTAATACCTCATAGTTCATCTTCTCCTACAGTTTTGATCCGTTATAATTTATCTTGGGTGTAAGGCATGATTAGGAGGTCGTGAATATCGCTTGTGCTTTTAAGTCGATCGGGGAATTTTTGAAGAAAAATTCAAAATACATTTCCTCCTACAGATTTTATCAGATGTCATTTATTTTAGGTTTGAGCCGTCTCTAGGGGGTAGTAGTCTACCTATAATTTTTTAAAAACGAAATGGAAATTTTTACCAGCCATGACGGATACGCACGGCAGCCTGTATTCACGGGAGTGCCCCTGGTACTTGTGCACCAACCTGTTTCGCTTCAGATACGAAACTAACTTAAATAAAGGACTTCTTGATTTAAAGATGGGATCTTATCTATTGTTAAAAATGTCGTCACTTTAAATGTTTCGAAAAATTCAAATTGCATGAATTTCCAAAACCGGAAAATTTTTTGCCTGGCCCTGATGTGCACGGATGACAACCTGTATATACTTGTATGACATCACTCCCCAATCCCTTGCGACCCAGCTTCAGATACGGAACCGCGTAGAACCACATAGAAAACGCAATATTTGCGCGTGATTTCTAGATGTAAAATATTGCCAGTGTCGGCGCGGATTCTGTCATACTCTCCGCGAGTATGTTACAAAAATAAAAATAAAAAAAAAGAAACAAATGAAAGGGGCTGTTCATGTATAAGCAATAAAAGACGCTGTGCAGGTCTCCGCCGCTGACTGCGTCGACGTCAGTGCAGACTGCTATTGGTTGTTTGTTTATTCCCCACAGGGAAGGGGTGCGAATATGTGCGATCGACCGTGTGTCGGTCTGTCGTCAACAGCCTATTAACAAGATAACTTAAATACTGCTGCAAGGATTTTAATGAAACTTAGTATGTAGCTTCTATGGGAACAAACACAGATAATTATTGTAAATGGGCCAGGAAAATGCACCAACTGGACTGAGAAAATTTCAGCTCTTGATTGACTATTGATGGCCGTGTTTAACTGATGGGGGCCCGTGGGGAATATGTGGGCTATGTACACTGCTTTAGTTTGTTTGTTTTTGTTTTTGTTTTTTTTGTTTTTTTTTTTTTTTTGCTTTCGGTTCAATGTCGTCATTCTTGGTTTATTTAGCTTGGCGAGCTGAAGAAGCGAGGCACTACTGGCTGTGGTCAAGCACACAAGCACTATAATCGGGGTAGGTCCCTCACTTTTTTCTTTTCTTCCTGCTTGCCAAGGCCTTTTTTCTGGGTTGTTTTTGGGCACAAAGGTGCCTGGTTGTATTGGCTGGCTTTCAGTTTCATGCCACCAATACTTTTCGCTCCGTGCCCGCAGTTTAGGTGCGGGTGTCTCTTTGCAGGGCAAAGTTCTCGTTCCTGTCCGTGCTGCAGGTCTGGAAATGCAGGGGTTCTGTCTTAACATGCCGGGCTTTTTACGAAAAAAGCTCGGGGACGTGTTTCGGTAGAACTCAATGGCACTGTGTTTTCTGGCTTGTGGTTTCTTGGTAAGGTACGGGACTGTTGTCTTGCGGATATTTTAGGCACATCGGTGCCTCCATGTGTTGGTTGGCTTTCCATTTGGAACCATCAACACTCGTTGGGTTTCAGATCCAACAGATGATCTGTCTTGGCTCTCGTCGCATTTCTGCGGCTTGCCTTGAAGGCGCAGGTCGAAAGCAGTGGATGTACTTTGTAAGCTACACTTCGGGATTATCGACAAAGTCAAAGGTTTGAAATGTATTCGGTAAGCTTTCATGTTGCTCTTGAGTTCGGCCATGTTTTGAAGGGGGTCTAGTGAAACTATCCATCATTTTCTTCGGTCATGTTTACTGAGGGTTGTCAGCCAAATTTTCAGGTCAGTGTGTTAAAGATCCTCAACTCGCGCATGCTAACGTGTACGTTCAACGTACCTTCCATGGGGCGCTCCGGGTGCAGTCTGCTCTGCTGAAGCACTGTGGGATCCTGCGCGAGTATAGAGATCGCACATTATACGGGTATGACCTGTGGCTTGTCTGGCCTCTCTCTTTGAATATGTCGGAGGGGTGATGGTATGTTTTTGAAGATTTTTCTTCAAGGTATGGCTTAACTTTTGCGTTGCATGGGGTTTATCCGAAATGCACTTTAAAAATTTGAATTTGTAGATATTCTGAATGCAGCTATCACGGTGCACTATTGTAGGTCGTCCCTGTCGTCTTCGGTGCTTTCGATCCTGTCGTGGTTGTCTATCCACGAGATGGATCGTTCTGTTCCATGCCCGCAATTTGAGGGCGGGTGTCTCTTTGCAGGGCAAAGTTCTCGTTCCTGTCCGTGCTGCAGGTCTGGAAATGCAGGGGTTCTGTCTTAACATGCCGGGCTTTTTACGAAAGAAGCTCGGGGACGTGTTTCGGTAGAACTCAATGGCACTGTGTTTTCTTGCTTGTGGTTTCTTGGTAAGGTACGGGACTGTTGTCTTGCGGATTTTTTTAGGTACATCTGTGCCTCCATGTGTTGGTTGGCTTTCCATTTGGAACCACCAACACTCGTTGGGTTTCAGATCCAACAGATGATCTGTCTTGGCTCTCGTCGCATTTCTGCGGCTTGCCTTGAAGGCGCAGGTCGAAAGCAGTGGATGTACTTTGTAAGCTACACTTCGGGATTATCGACAAAGTCAAAGGTTTGAAATGTATTCGGTAAGCTTTTATGTTGCTCTTGAGTTCGGCCATGTTCTGAAGGGGGTCTAGTGAAACTATCCAACGTTTTCTTCGGTCATGTTTACTGAGAGTGGTCAGGCAAATTTTCAGGTCAGTGTGTTAAAGATGCTCGACTCGTGCATGCTGACGTATACGTTCAGCGTACCTTCCATAGTGCGTTCGGGGTGCCGGCTGAAGCACAATGGGATCCTGCGCGAGTATAGAGATCGCACATGATACGAGTGTGACCTGTGGCTTGTCTGGCCTCTTTCTTTGAATATGTCGGAGGGGTGATGGTACGTTTTTGAAGATTTTTCTTCAAGGCATGGCTTAACTTCTGCGTTGCATGGGGTTAATCCGAAATGCACTTTAAAAATTTGAATTTGTAGATATTCTGAATGCAGCTATCACGGTGCACTATTGTAGGTCGTCCCTGTCGTCTTCGGTGCTTTCGATCCTGTCGTGGTTGTCTATCCACGAGATGGATCGTTCTGTTCCATGCCCGCAATTTGAGGGCGGGTGTCTCTTTGCAGGGCAAAGTTCTCGTTCCTGTCCGTGCTGCAGGTCTGGAAATGCAGGGGTTCTGTCTTAACATGCCGGGCTTTTTACGAAAGAAGCTCGGGGACGTGTTTCGGTAGAACTCAATGGCACTGTGTTTTCTTGCTTGTGGTTTCTTGGTAAGGTACGGGACTGTTGTCTTGCGGATTTTTTTAGGCACATCGGTGCCTCCATGTGTTGGTTGGCTTTCCATTTGGAACCACCAACACTCGTTGGGTTTCAGATCCAACAGATGATCTGTCTTGGCTCTCGTCGCATTTCTGCGGCTTGCCTTGAAGGCGCAGGTCGAAAGCAGTGGATGTACTTTGTAAGCTACACTTCGGGATTATCGACAAAGTCAAAGGTTTGAAATGTATTCGGTAAGCTTTCATGTTGCTCTTGAGTTCGGCCATGTTCTGAAGGGGGTCTAGTGAAACTATCCAACGTTTTCTTCGGTCATGTTTACTGAGAGTGGTCAGGCAAATTTTCAGGTCAGTGTGTTAAAGATGCTCGACTCGTACATGCTGACGTATACGTTCAGCGTACCTTCCATAGTGCGTTCGGGGTGCCGGCTACACTGCTGAAGCACAATGGGATCCTGCGCGAGTATAGAGATCGCACATGATACGAGTGTGACCTGTGGCTTGTCTGGCCTCTTTCTTTGAATATGTCGGAGGGGTGATGGTACGTTTTTGAAGATTTTTCTTCAAGGCATGGCTTAACTTCTGCGTTGCATGGGGTTAATCCGAAATGCACTTTAAAAATTTGAATTTGTAGATATTCTGAATGCAGCTATCACGGTGCACTATTGTAGGTCGTCCCTGTCGTCTTCGGTGCTTTCGATCCTGTCGTGGTTGTCTATCCACGAGATGGATCGTTCTGTTCCATGCCCGCAATTTGAGGGCGGGTGTCTCTTTGCAGGGCAATGTTCTCGTTCCTGTCCGTGCTGCAGGTCTGGAAATGCAGGGGTTCTGTCTTAACATGCCGGGCTTTTTACGAAAGAAGCTCGGGGACGTGTTTCGGTAGAACTCAATGGCACTGTGTTTTCTTGCTTGTGGTTTCTTGGTAAGGTACGGGACTGTTGTCTTGCGGATTTTTTTAGGCACATCTGTGCCTCCATGTGTTGGTTGGCTTTCCATTTGGAACCACCAACACTGGTTGGGTTTCAGATCCAACAGATGATCTGTCTTGGCTCTCGTCGCATTTCTGCGGCTTGCCTTGAAGGCGCAGGTCGAAAGCAGTGGATGTACTTTGTAAGCTACACTTCGGGATTATCGACAAAGTCAAAGGTTTGAAATGTATTCGGTAAGCTTTTATGTTGCTCTTGAGTTCGGCCATGTTCTGAAGGGGGTCTAGTGAAACTATCCAACGTTTTCTTCCGTCATGTTTACTGAGAGTGGTCAGGCAAATTTTCAGGTCAGTGTGTTAAAGATGCTCGACTCGTGCATGCTGACGTATACGTTCAGCGTACCTTCCATAGTGCGTTCGGGGTGCCGGCTGAAGCACAATGGGATCCTGCGCGAGTATAGAGATCGCACATGATACGAGTGTGACCTGTGGCTTGTCTGGCCTCTTTCTTTGAATATGTCGGAGGGGTGATGGTACGTTTTTGAAGATTTTTCTTCAAGGCATGGCTTAACTTCTGCGTTGCATGGGGTTTATCAGAAATGCACTTTAAAAATTTGAATTTGTAGATATTCTGAATGCAGCTATCACGGTGCACTATTGTAGGTCGTCCCTGTCGTCTTCGGTGCTTTCGATCCTGTCGTGGTTGTCTATCCACGAGATGGATCGTTCTGTTCCATGCCCGCAATTTGAGGGCGGGTGTCTCTTTGCAGGGCAAAGTTCTCGTTCCTGTCGGTGCTGCAGGTCTGGAAATGCAGGGGTTCTGTCTTAACATGCCGGGCTTTTTACGAAAGAAGCTCGGGGACGTGTTTCGGTAGAACTCAATGGCACTGTGTTTTCTTGCTTGTGGTTTCTTGGTAAGGTACGGGACTGTTGTCTTGCGGATTTTTTTAGGCACATCTGTGCCTCCATGTGTTGGTTGGCTTTCCATTTGGAACCACCAACACTGGTTGGGTTTCAGATCCAACAGATGATCTGTCTTGGCTCTCGTCGCATTTCTGCGGCTTGCCTTGAAGGCGCAGGTCGAAAGCAGTGGATGTACTTTGTAAGCTACACTTCGGGATTATCGACAAAGTCAAAGGTTTGAAATGTATTCGGTAAGCTTTTATGTTGCTCTTGAGTTCGGCCATGTTCTGAAGGGGGTCTAGTGAAACTATCCAACGTTTTCTTCGGTCATGTTTACTGAGAGTGGTCAGGCAAATTTTCAGGTCAGTGTGTTAAAGATGCTCGACTCGTGCATGCTGACGTATACGTTCAGCGTACCTTCCATAGTGCGTTCGGGGTGCCGGCTGAAGCACAATGGGATCCTGCGCGAGTATAGAGATCGCACATGATACGAGTGTGACCTGTGGCTTGTCTGGCCTCTTTCTTTGAATATGTCGGAGGGGTGATGGTACGTTTTTGAAGATTTTTCTTCAAGGCATGGCTTAACTTCTGCGTTGCATGGGGTTTATCAGAAATGCACTTTAAAAATTTGAATTTGTAGATATTCTGAATGCAGCTATCACGGTGCACTATTGTAGGTCGTCCCTGTCGTCTTCGGTGCTTTCGATCCTGTCGTGGTTGTCTATCCACGAGATGGATCGTTCTGTTCCATGCCCGCAATTTGAGGGCGGGTGTCTCTTTGCAGGGCAAAGTTCTCGTTCCTGTCCGTGCTGCAGGTCTGGAAATGCAGGGGTTCTGTCTTAACATGCCGGGCTTTTTACGAAAAAAGCTCGGGGACGTGTTTCGGTAGAACTCAATGGCACTGTGTTTTCTTGCTTGTGGTTTCTTGGTAAGGTACAGGACTGTTGTCTTGCGGATTTTTTTAGGCACATCGGTGCCTCCATGTGTTGGTTGGCTTTCCATTTGGAACCACCAATACTCGTTGGGTTTCAGATCCAACAGATGATCTGTCTTGGCTCTCGTCGCATTTCTGCGGCTTGCCTTGAAGACGCAGGTCGAAAGCAGTGGATGTACTTTGTTAGCTACACTTCGGGATTATCGACAAAGTCAAAGGTTTGAAATGTATTCGGTAAGCTTTCATGTTGCTCTTGAGTTCGGCCATGTTTTGAAGGGGGTCTAGTGAAACTATCCATCATTTTCTTCGGTCATGTTTACTGAGGGTTGTCAGCCAAATTTTCAGGTCAGTGTGTTAAAGATCCTCAACTCGCGCATGCTAACGTGTACGTTCAACGTACCTTCCATGGGGCGCTCCGGGTGCAGTCTGCTCTGCTGAAGCACTGTGGGATCCTGCGCGAGTATAGAGATCGCACATTATACGGGTATGACTTGTGGCTTGTCTGGCCTCTTTCTTTGAATATGTCGGAGGGGTGATGGCATGATTTTGAAGATTTTTCTTCAAGGCATGGCTTAACTTTTGCGTTGCATGGGGTTTATCCGAAATGCACTTTAAAAATTTGAATTTGTAGATATTCTGAATGCAGCTATCACGGTGCACTATTGTAGGTCGTCCCTGTCGTCTTCGGTGCTTTCGATCCTGTCGTGGTTGTCTATCCACGAGATGGATCGTTCTGTTCCATGCCCGCAATTTGAGGGCGGGTGTCTCTTTGCAGGGCAAAGTTCTCGTTCCTGTCCGTGCTGCAGGTCTGGAAATGCAGGGGTTCTGTCTTAACATGCCGGGCTTTTTACGAAAGAAGCTCGGGGACGTGTTTCGGTAGAACTCAATGGCACTGTGTTTTCTTGCTTGTGGTTTCTTGGTAAGGTACGGGACTGTTGTCTTGCGGATTTTTTTAGGCACATCTGTGCCTCCATGTGTTGGTTGGCTTTCCATTTGGAACCACCAACACTCGTTGGGTTTCAGATCCAACAGATGATCTGTCTTGGCTCTCGTCGCATTTCTGCGGCTTGCCTTGAAGGCGCAGGTCGAAAGCAGTGGATGTACTTTGTAAGCTACACTTCGGGATTATCGACAAAGTCAAAGGTTTGAAATGTATTCGGTAAGCTTTTATGTTGCTCTTGAGTTCGGCCATGTTTTGAAGGGGGTCTAGTGAAACTATCCAACGTTTTCTTCGGTCATGTTTACTGAGAGTGGTCAGGCAAATTTTCAGGTCAGTGTGTTAAAGATGCTCGACTCGTGCATGCTGACGTATACGTTCAGCGTACCTTCCATAGTGCGTTCGGGGTGCCGGCTCCACTGCTGAAGCACAATGGGATCCTGCGTGAGTATAGAGATCGCACATGATACGAGTGTGACCTGTGGCTTGTCTGGCGTCTTTCTTTGAATATGTCGGAGGGGTGATGGTATGTTTTTGAAGATTTTTCTTCAAGGCATGGCTTAACTTTTGCGTTGCATGGGGTTTATCCGAAATGCACTTTAAAAATTTGAATTTGGAGATATTCTGAATGCAGCTATCACGGTGCAACTATTGTAGGTCGTCCCTGTCGTCTTCGGTGCTTTCGATCCTGTCGTGGTTGTCTATCCACAAGATGGATCGTTCTGTTCCATGCCCGCAATTTGAGGGCGGGTGTCTCTTCGCAGGGCAAAGTTCTCGTTCCTGTCCGTGCTGCAGGTCTGGAAATGCAGGGGTTCTGTCTTAACATGCCGGGCTTTTTACGAAAAAAGCTCGGGGACGTGTTTCGGTAGAACTCAATGGCACTGTGTTTTCTTGCTTGTGGTTTCTTGGTAAGGTACGGGACTGTTGTCTTGCAGCTTTTTGTAGGCACATCGGTGCCTGCATGTGTTGGTTGGCTTTCCATTTGAGCCACCAGCACTCATTGGTTTATCTTTATCTCTTCATATCTATTGGTTCTGGTTCCTTACAGAGTCACACTTGCTATTGAATGTTTTCAGCTTCCTTATAACTTAAGCTTCATTCGTTTTTTTTAGAATCAATAAATTTTTTTTGCCCAGATTTTTGTTGGATAAACAGTAACATCTCAATTTCCAAACTATTAAACTTGTGTGGTGATATCGAACCTTTTTTGATTTAAAATCACATTCAATGACAACGTGATTGTTTTGCCTTACACCCTGCCTTGCATTTTTCTTCCTATCCAATAGATATTCCTGTAGTATAATTTTCTCTAACTGGGTTTGTTGTATTTATTTGTGGGAGATCTGTTATTTTTCTTAGCATGAACTTTTTTCTTTTCTTCTTTTCTTTGGTATATTTAAATTTACTTTTTTTCATCGGTTACTGGTAATTTTTGCAATTAAATTTGATTTTAACCTGCTTGTAAATCCAGTATTAACCTCTGTTTGTTTACGAAATTTCAGTGGTTAGGCAATTTTAGAAACTGTTGTGGAAAAATTGGTAAACTAAAACAAATTGGTAAACTAATACAAACTAAAATCAATGGAACATGATTTTTTTTATAAATGATGCTGACTATACAGACAAATTGTGTTTCTTACTTCCAGCATTGTAACATCTGGATTGTGTTTGTTTCAAGGCACAACATTTTTAATGAGTTGAGGCGTATTCTAGTATTTAATATTATTTAGTTTTCATTATGGTTCGTATTTCTGCTATATGTGTTAACTATCTTCTGTTTACTAATGGTTGTTTCGCGAAGCATCATGCAGTTATTTTGGAAGAACAGTACTCTTCAAGCCTATTTCAACATTCATGACCGATGGACTCTGTCTCGCTGGGGTGGCCCTCCGCTTGGACACTTCGGGAAGGTGGACGTCGAGAGGTGAGGAAATTTCATTCTCACTTGCCGTGGACAGGTGATTGACTTGGTGAACTAACACTGCAGACAAAGCGTCTCCGACGAATCAAGCGCGGGACTCGGTGACGACAGGTGGTGAGGGATTGCAGAGTTATGCTGTGGTATGCATTACAAGGCTTTGAAACATCATATATATATATATATATATATATATATATATATATATATATATATATATATATATATATATATATATATATATATATATATATATATAGCGTCATTTGTTACCCAGGATGAAGACGATATTTTACGAAATTGTGTGACCAAAATATTAAGTAGCTTTTACGGTGTGGTTTCACGCATCATTGCCACAACCGAGTCTGTCTGCCCCCCCCCCCCCCCCCCTTCCTTTTGCGGGCTTATACATAAGAGCGGCAAAGTATAACATGGATACGTTAACGTATGCATAAAAAGACGCCAGTAAATTGAAGAGAACTGGTATAAGACATGACAACTCGATAATCTTATACAGTCGGACCCACTTAATGTGAACACGTCTGATATGAAGTTCACGTAATATGAAGTCCAGCATAAGATCCCATAGGCCACATTTACTGCATAATCTGTTCGCGTAATATGAAATGCACAAAAGGCCAAGAACAAAAACACACGTCCACAAAAGACTTTGAGTAAGTGTCAACACTGAATGCTACTGTTTATAAAAGGTATTATTCTGGGGCGACCACAAAAGGGTCGCAGTTACACTTTGGGAGTCTTTAAGCTGATAAAACAGTCGCTTGATTCAAAGTTATTGCGTACCGTAATCAAACACTCGGGAATTGGAGGTTGAATTGCATTGCAAGAATTTTACATCTTACTCCGGCCATTGATCTGTAAATTGCGCTCGGGAGTAATGGTTAATTGAGCTTCGTTTGATTCAAAGCTATTGCGTTTCAATGCTGTAATCAAAATTCAGGGTATTGATGTAGTAATGCATTCCAACGATTTTTATATCCGGTTATTAATCTATTAATTGCGTTCGGGAGTAACGGTTAATTGCGCGTACGAAACCCTATAAAAGGTGCATAAAATTGCTTATCAATTACAAATCAAATCATCGAGGAAACTGCTACAACCACTGAGCTTACTCCATCCAAAATAAACAGTAAATCCATGCCTCTTGATTGTATGGGTGATTGAAAGTGTGATGTGTAAAAGTTCGTGTAATATGAAGTTCGCGTAATATGAAATACTTTGCTCGGTCCCGACGACTTCATATTACGCGGGTCCGGCTGTATTTGAAAATCTGTCCTGTTTATGTGTCGTCAATTTATATCGCAAACATTAAGGAAGCTTTTCAATTTTTTAAATATCAGCATACGGTACGATGTATTCCTCGAGATTGTTTATAGGAGGAAATGTGTTAACACTTAAAATAGGCAGTTATAAATACAGGGACCCCTCGTTAATTCGTCCGCGGTTAATTCGGTCCCTCGGTTAATTCTTACCAGTTATCCCCCGTGAAACGGAGGGATATAGTTTTGAACTTTTCGGTCTGTCCGTCTGTCTGTCTGTCCGTCTGTCCGTCTGTCACGCTTCAGTCTCACGCGCCTACAGGCCACATTAATATATAGATTCGTTTCCAATTTTGCACACGGCTTCTCTGGACCCTTCCGCAGTGCAGTGACCAAGAATTTTCCGGATCGAAAAAAAATTGACAAAATGGCGGACTTTTGAAAATCGGCACTGGACTTAGCGTATATACGGTAGTCTCACCCGCTTACAGGCCACATTAATGGATGAATTTGTTTCATATTTTGTACACGGCTTATCTGGAACCTTCCGCAGTGCAGTGATTAAGAATGTTCCGAATTGGGCAAAAATTGACAAAATGGCGGACTTTTGAAAATTGGCACTGGACTAAGCGTATGTACGGCAGTCTCAACCGCCTACAGGCCATATTAAAAGATGAATTCGTTGCATATTTTGTACACGGCTTCTCTGGACCCTTTTGCAGTGCAGTGACCAAGAATTTTCCGGATCTTAAAAAAATTGACAAAATGGCGGACTTTTGATAATCGGCACTGGACTTAGCGTATATACGGCAGTCTCACGGGCCTACAGGCCACAGTAGTACACGGATTCGTTTCAAATTTTGTACAAGGCTTCTCTGGATCCTTCCGCAGTGCAGTGGCCAAGAATTTTCCTGATCGGAAAAAAATTGACAAAATGGCGGACTTTTGAAAATTGGCACTGGACGTAGCGTATATACGGCTGTCTCACCCGCCTACAGACCACATTAATGGATGAATTCGTTTCATATTATCTCCCGTTGAACGGAGGGATATAGTTTTGAACTGTCTTGTCCGTCTGTCACGCTGTTTTGTCCGTCTGTCACGCTTCAGTCTCCCGCGCCTACAGACCACATTAATAACATTAATAAATGGATTCGGTTCAAATTTTGTACACGGCTTCTCTGGACCTTTCCGCAGTACAATGACCAAGAATTTTCCGGATCGGAAAAAAATTGACAAAATGGCGGACTTTTGAAAATTGGCACTGGACTTAGCGTATATACGGCAGTCTCACCCGCCTACAGACCAACTTAATGGATGAATTCGTTTCATATTATCCCCCGTGCAACGGAGGGATATAGTTTTGAACTTTTCGGTCTGTCTGTCTGTCCGCCTGTCTGTCCGTCTGTCACGCTTCAGTCTCACGCGCCTACAGACCACATTAATAACATTAATAAATGGATTCGGTTCAAATTTTGTACACGGCTTCTCTGGACCTTTCCGCAGTGGAATGACCAAGAATTTTCCGGATCGGGAAAAAATTGACAAAATGGCGGAATTTTGAAAATCGGTACTGGACTTAGCGTATATACGGCAGTCTCACGCGCCTACAGGCCACATTAATACATGGATTCGGTTCAAATTTTATACACGGCTTCTCTGGATCCTTCCGCAGTGCAGTGACAAAGAATTTTCTGGATCGGGCAAAAATTGACAAAATGGCGGACTTTTGAAAATTGGCGCTGGACTTAGCGTATATACGACAGTCTCACGCGCCTACAGGCCACATTAATGGATGGATTCGTTTCAAATTTTGTACACGGCTTCTCTGGACCTTTCCGCAGTGCAGTATCCAAGAATTTCCCGGATCGGCAAACAATTGACAAAATGGCGGACTTTTGAAAATCGGCACTGGACTTAACGTATATACGGCAGTCTCGCGCGCCTACAGGCCACATTAATACATGGATTCGTTTCAAATTTTATACACGGCTTCTCTGGACCCTTTCGCGGTGCAGTGACTAAGGATTTTCCGGATCCGAAAAAAATTGACAAAATGGCAGACTTCTGAAAATCGGCGCTTGACTTAGCGATATACGGCACTCTCACGCACCTACAGGCAACTTTGATGGATGGATTCGTTTCAAATTTGGTACACGGCTTCTCTGGACCCTTCCGCAGTTCAGTAACCTAGAATTTTCAGGATGGGACTTAAATTGACAAAATGGCGGCTTTTTCAAAATCGGCGCTGTTCTTAGCGTACCTACGGCAGTCTTACGCGCCTACTGGTTAATGGATTGATTCGTTTGAATGTTAGACACTACGTCCACCTGTCCTTCCCCTTTTAAATTTTGCGTGGTCAACACGCAACAGCCTTACACCATATCGCCCACGGGGGATAGACGTACTCCTCGAGACGTAGTCAAGTTTTGTACACGGCTTCTGTGGACCCTTCCGCAGTGCAGTGACCAAGAATTTTCCGGATTGGGCAAAAATTGACAAAATGGTGGACTTTAGAAACTTGGCGCTGTACTTAGCGTACCTACGACAATCTCACGCGCCTACTGGTTAATGGATTGATTCGTTTAAATGTTAGACACTACGTCTACCTATCCTTCCACTTTTAAATTAAAAACTGGCCGAAACATTGGCCGAAAACAATTTTTAGGTTAAATCTCTACCGATACCAGAGATTTTGGTTAAGATAGCGGTCATTGGTAATTGCCTTGCCATAACGCTTATTTTTCTTGTCTTGCCATAACGCTTATTTTTCTGCCGTGATTAAAAAAAGATGAGGGAAATAGGGTGAAAAACCAGTTTGTTATTAAAATCTTAACAAACATTAGGAATGTCATCCGATTTTTAGAAAATTTTTTGAAGAATGGAATCGGACATTTGTACTACCTGACCAGTAGTTTTTGTGGTGGTTATTATCTCGAAGAAATCCTGACCCCAGACATATTTCCGTACTCTGTTAAAATTGTGATAAAGATGTCGAGCAGTGTTGCCTAGCTGGCTATAATTATGTCATCCCGACCAAGGGGAGACATATAGTTTTTGTACGTTCTGTGTGTGTACGTGTGTGTCTGTGTGTGTGTGTCAGTCTGTTGTGAACAAAGTGTTGTGTGCAAGATATCTCGAGAACGAAACGTCGGATCGAGTTAAAACTTGATCGATTTATTCCTTGGTTAGGTCGGACGGTTCTATCAACTTTTGACGCATGTCACGTGATTAGGGCAGGCGTATGACGTCATTACGTAAAAATCTTTTGTGCGAAATTTTTCTGCCGCTGAACATCGGAGAAAGTTGAAACTTAGAGGGATTGTTGTTTGGTAGGTCCGAAAGATTCTGTAGAATTTTTTCGCGAGTAGAACGAGCGAATGCGGCGTATGACGTCATCACGTAAAATATGTATATATTTTGAACAAGATCTTGTGTGCAATATATCTCGATAACGGATATATAATCGAATTTTATTTGAAGATTCCTTGGGTCACTCGGACGGTTCTATCAACTTTTCACGCATGTCACGTGATGAGGGCAGGTGTATGACGTCACCACGTAAAAATCTTGTGTGCGAAAATTCTCAGCTGCTGAACATCGGAGAAAGCTGAAACTTGGTGGCATTATTGCTTGGTAGGTCCGAAAGAAACTTTAAATTTTTTTCGCGAGTAGAACGAACGAATGCGGCGTGTGACGTCATCGCGTAAAATATGTGTATATTCAGAACCAGATCTTGTATGCATAATATCTCTATAACGGAAAGTCATTTCGACATAAAATTTTATAAAGTTGAAAAAGTCAGACGACTGTTTCAACTTAAAAAAAAAATTATCTGTTGTTAAGCAAAATTTCTCGACATCGGAAAGTCGGATCGACTTTAAATTTGGTGTAGTTATTCAAGAAAGGTGTATAACGTCAACACTCCCCCCCCCCTCCGCCTCCCCATTTTTGGCTCCTTTGTTATCTAAGCATAGGTGGGATTTCCGCGTTTTGCAGAAGATTCTCGAGTGTTCCTACATTCTTTAGAAAGCTTCAAAACAGTAACAGCATTAATGTCGGTCCATTGCTATTTGTTAGTGCCTGAAATTAAGCTTTTTGTGCGTTTCTCATCTGCGGCTGTTACGTAACATGCCACTCAGTCAGGGGTCAGTGTCAGTTGTGGTGCATGATGGAGTCGTCATCTACGAGGTCATGGTATGTTTTTTTCGCAACATACTTGATTCGGTTGCCAAGGTATTCTTTATTTAGGAGCTACTTTGTATCGATTGGCATTGCTTGCAGAAGCATTTTTCGCTATTAAAGTGGGTCATCTGATATCTTGTGTTATGAGAAGCAGCTCACCATTTTGGCACCGAAATGCCTTCCCCCTTCTACCACCGAGGTGCGTCGTCTGATGCGCAGTTATGAAGAAGGCCTTTCTAGTGCTGTTTGGCCGATGGGAATGTGCGAAGACAAGGTAGTCTATCATGGCTATAACTACACTTAGGGTACAGACCGTCACCGTTGCCTTGGGTGAAAGGGTTAGAGTTGTGTTTATAGTCGGACCTATATTAAATAGCTGAAGTGGGGGGGGGGGGGGAGGGCGTGTGGAGGATGATGGTTAACAAAAAAAAATCCCGAGCACCTTCAAGACCTGGATAAAAAGAAGGACCCGTTCGTCGTGACCCCTTCCAGATTCGGGTAAACAAACGCACGGTAAAACCTGCCTGTCTTGACCAACTTCCAGACCCGGATAAAAATGTAACGTACAGTAAAACTACTATAATGACCAACTTCAGATCTGGATGAAAAGAGCCTACAGTAAAACCCGTTTTAGCGACCACCTTCCAGACTTGATGACCACCATCTGTGTGGTTTATTTTGAGTTTTTTACAATGAATTAAGGTTGTGTTTGCAGAAATGAATATTGTATTTCAGTAATTAAGAAAAAAAAGGGTTTTTTTTTTCGGGGGGGGGGGGGGGGGGTCATGGGTTTAGTCGGGGAGACATTTGTTTTTGTTTACAAAAACAAGAAACTAAGTAGGTATCGACTGAAAGTGTATAACATAAGCCTGTACTCCTATGTTTTGTGTGCACTGGCCGCTCTAGTTTCGTTTTATTCGGCAAAAATTGGAGGGAGGATTGGCGAAAAAAATGCAATTTTAATAGTCTTCACAGACGCCAATGTAATAGTCTGTCTTGAAATGTTAGTGAAAGGCCGACTTGAGAAACTGTGCGGCTATTTTGTTTGGCGATCTAGCAAAAATATCGGTCTAAATCAAATTTCTGAATATTTCTGCTAGGATAATTAAGGAAAATTAATAAAATTTTGATCGAATGTGGGGAGAGGGGGTATAATTAAAGGCGTCTTTTATTAAAACAAAATGTTGACTGAATGTAGGGGCACAAGTGTCCAGCTAGGCTCAAGAATAGGATTTTATTTTTGTATTTTTATTGAAGACAGCGGACATTAATAGCAACGCGGCTATTGTATGTTGAGATTAGCCGAAAACTGGCGAAAATTTTGTCGATAAACTATTTTTGTATTAAAAGCCTGGCTGACACCAGGTTCATAGGGTTATTGTCTTGAAATATTGCTCAAGGTGATATTTCTGTATCATAAATCCTGACATTGTTTCTGAGTTGGGGCATTTCCTGTGGACAGATTTGTTTTTTAAATGTTAGTTGCTAGTTAGTTTTAAAGCTATTTCAAGCAATACAACACGTCCGTTCCCTTCAGCTTTTAACAGGTTTTTTTTTGTTTTTTTTTTTTTTTTGGGGGGGGGGGGGGGTGGTCAAAATCTCAAACCTCCTTCCATCGGGATCCTTTCGAGTTTCTGGGCATAATTTAGTGCCTTGTTGGTGAGCGAGCATTCATTTAGGTCGAGACATATCAGCGATATTGGCCGAGAGATTTAAAATCCGATTGATGGATGGAGTGATAGATGATTGAGGGATATTAAAACTTAAAATAAATTACAGGAATCTAATGTCCCAAAACGGAATAACAAGGATAGCGATGAAGTTTCTAAGTAATAGAACAATGGCTACATATTGTCACTGTGTGGAATACTGAACTCTGTGCCAAAAATTTAGAGAACTAAGGCAGAGAAAACGTTAAAAAGGGACTAAAGCACAATGTTTTGTAAATTTTTAAAAGTCTTGAGTTTTAATCATTTTCTTGGCTATATAAAACAACACAATGTTGGGATCTTTTCAGTATCTAATTTTGCGGCATATCGGTTGTTTTTAGTAATTTTGCCCTCATGCAAGATGCTATAGAGTTAGAGGTAATCTTAAGAACAGACTCACTGCTGTGTGTTCAGTTCGTGTCGTAGGAAGCGAAAAATCGGAATTTCTTTCCAGCTCTTCTTTAACTGTTTCTTTCTTTCCTTCTTTTTCCCACTTTAGCACGTGCGTCCCAGCACAGCCGTCGTAGTCGCTGAACGGGACGTTAAACAGAAAAAAGAAACTATTTTACTAACAGTTTACGCAGTAAATAGAGTAAAACCACCTTTGCCCAAGAAAGCCCTCCTATTGTACGAAGTAACAGTTTTAGCTCTTCACTTCCAGTTTGGTCCCCCTGTGGGGTGGGAGGGGGGAGGGATCTTTAGAATGCACCCACTGTGTTCTGTTCCGTGTAAGTAATATTTCAGTGGCTAGCTTAGCCGTCCTCTACCCAACCCTCTGGCATGTCTTTTGAGCCTCCAACCGACAAATACATACATATATATGGTCTGCAGATAACCCGTCATAGATGGTAGATGCAAGTTTTTTATTTTTAGTCCCCCGCCGCCGCGTAGCGTTTGCAAGCGATATCTCAGCCGCTATTCAACCCTGGCTTTTGATTTTTGCTACAGTGAAAATATATATATATACTGAAGTTATGCAACGTTGCATTATTTTTCGATTCGACCAAAAATGACGAAATGGCGACTTGTTGAAAATAGGCACTGTTTTAGTATTTCTGTTGCCTACACTGCAACTTTGTGCACGCAATATCTCAGCTGCTATTCAACCCTGACTTTTGATTGTTGCTGCAGTGAATATATATATATTGAATTTTGGGCGACGTCGCATTATTTTTCGATTCGACCATAGTTCGTGGCGGGGGACATTCATCAGTTTCACTGATAACTTTTTTCTTTTTTTTTTTTTTGGGGGGGGGGGTGGGGGTGGGGTTGGTTCTCTGGTCAAGTCACGGCATAAGACCCAATGTGATACCGTGAGTTATATTAAATTTCGGTGAGGGCCACGTTAAATACAAGTAAGCAATCCGAATTTCCTGCTTGCGGCCTCTCCACGAGCCGTCCCATTTTAAAACGAAAGTTTTTTTTAATTTTTGTTCTTTATTTTTGAACTTTTAGCAACGATGCTTTCAGTATTTTTAGTCCGATTAATTTAGATGTTATTTGATTGTATTATATTTTTCATTTTTTATATTCAGAGGAGATAAAAACGTGCAGTTAATTTTGAAATTATATATGTGACCTTTGACACTGAATAACCTCAAGCTTAAATCAGTTTTGAGTGTTACAATTTGCCCTGCTTGACCTAAGGTCTCTTATTTCGCATAAGCAATGTGTGCCGTGCATGTTTGTTTGAAGCTAGATTGCACTCAGCAATCAACAAAATATCAACTTTGAAATATAGAAACAATTTTTTAAGTTTTTAAATGTGCTAGTTGCATGAAATGTAGCAACCCATACCGTAAAATATAAATAGACTTAAAAGTTGTATGAAAACTAAGAAAAGCAAAATAACATGAAAAAAGTAAAGTTCAGTGCAACAGAGCTGGTACCGCGACCACGACCCAACCCCTTGTCACAGCTCATTTCATACCGGAAATGCCCCCCAGAAGCAGCTACCTTTCTCTGAGAAGCGTGAACATCAGCGCTTCAGCTCTCACTCGTAGCGGATATTCGAAGCATTGGTAGGAAAACCTGCAGATCGTCAGGGCAAATTGATACGAGTTGCGTAAGTGTGCCTGTTCATTTCTGATGGCTAGAGCATTGGTGTGAAAACCTGCAGACCGTCAGGGCAGATTGGTGCGAGTTGCGTGAGTGTGTTTGTCAATTTCTGATGGCTATAGCATTGGTGTGAAAACCTGCAGGCCGTCATTGCAGATTGGTGCGAGTTGTGTGAGTGCGCCTGTCAATTTCTGATGGCTATAGCATCGGTGTGAAAACCTGCAGACCGTCAGGGCAGATTGGTGGGAGTTGAGTGAGTGCGCCTGTTGCTTTCTAATGGTCGTAGCATTGGTGTGAAAACCTGCAGACTGTCAGGAGAGATTGGTTTTGTGCAGAGTTCAGCAGGTAGACCCGTTGAACCCTAATTTTCTTCGAGTCCAAGAATATTTTGCTTACGAAGTGAAGATGAAGTGTTTATGTTTTGCTGCTAAGAAGAAAGCTGACGGTTGACTGTTTACTAAGGGGAAATATTTCGGGTATGTTGTGTTGGCTATTTTATGATTTTATGCAATCAGTTCTCTGTTAAAGACACAATGTAACCCGCAATGGGTAGGCCGTGTTGCTAAACAAATTACATAATTCTGTTAAGCGCCACCCCCCCCCCCCCCCTCCTCAAGGGCTGTTCCTTAACCAAATGTATCTTATTTATTACCGATTTAAAGGATGAGTATTATGCCGCTAACAAAGGATTGGTTATAAAACTAAACTTTAGAAAGCAGTTCACAGTTTGAATGTGTTCAAATGATCTTTGGTCAAGCAGGGCATTTTTTGTGACAAAATACCTAAACCGGATCTTCCCAAAAATTGGATAAGAATCTAGCACAGTTCGCGTGCAATTCGCATGGAAACCTGCAGTGTGTGTCTGTCTTCTGGTTTCCCATCTGTCAAATAACCGAAGACCAGGAATAAAACCAGCGTTGTTTCTATACCCACATCTAATTCTCATTGCAATCACACAGTGCAGCTCATTTTTTTTAAATTTTCAAACAAGGTTTTTTTCGGCTTTGTCGTATTTGTGTAGTCTCAACCATAAAAGGCATCTGCCGTTCACATGTACTTGTGTAAACTTTATTCAAACATGTTTTTTCTTGCAGTTTTTGTTGGATTGCTTTCAAACGGATCCAGGCAATTGTTACATTACAAAGTGGTGGCTTTCTAACGATTCAAAATGATCAAGCCAAAGTTTATGTGGCATGAACCGCCCCCTTTCCTCTTGTCCGAATGCGCATAGAAGTCCAAGACTAACGACTCGAAGTAATCAAGCCAGAGTTAAAATGGCATTGACTCCCCCCCCCCCCCCCTGTTTTCCCAATGCGCATGAAACAGGGAGGACTTATGTCGTGACACAACTAGAGCATCAAAACCTTTGGGAACATATGTTTCAGAACGATCTATGCCACCGGAGTCCCACGTCACGAAAAGTCTAAAATAGTATGCCACCGGTATGCCACATCACGAAAAGCCTAACATAGTATGTAACCGGGGTGCCACGTCATAAAGTCTAAAATAGTATACCACCAGGGTGCCACGTCACGAAAAGTCTAAAATAGCATGTCGCCAGGGTGCCACGTCAGGAAAAGTCTGAAATAGCATGCCAGTAGGGTGCCACGTCACGAAAAGTCGAACATAGTATGCCACCGGGGTGCCACGTCACAAAGTCTGAAATGGTATACCACCAGGGTGCCACGTCACGAAGAGTCTAAAATGGTTTGCTTCTCTCCTAATATATGATTAATCTTAATCAGTGGAAATTATTTAATTGCAAAAGTGAATTTTCATTAGTATTTCTTAATTAATTTTTTAGCAATCGTGTTCCGAAAATTTTGTCAGCGAAAGGTCAAAATGCGTAAACAGAGCTTGCAGTTGGATGCCATCCTTTCCTGTGTGTAGCGAAAAGTAAAACACTTACCTGAAGGAATAGACCCACTGGTGTCTTTGTATGTTGTAGGAGGCGACTAATCCGAATTTTTTCTGGCTTTCTTTTATTGTTCATTTTTCTTTCCTTTTTCCTACTTGTTCCTTTGACAAGCGCTTCCTAATATAGCCTTAAAAGTCGCTGAACGGGACTTTTGCCCCAAGCCATGAAATTTGAGTAAAAACAAAGCACAAATGTTCTTTGAAACTTTTGGTTATTGAGTTTATGATATTTTCTACAGTCAAGTTGTTGATGTGCACTTGTAATAAAAAAGTGACGGTTACGGATCTAATAAAAATATGCGATTAGAAACTTGGCAGAAGAAAGACGAAGTTCAGCGTAGCATGTGAGTTTTTCCAACGACCTCTCGAGCACTATTCGTGATGATATTATTACAAGTGGACAAAATACTGATGAAATATAGTGAAATTGTTTTGAATTACAGTGAAACTAATCCCCGCACTGCCTTAGCTGACGTTAGATAGTGGCCTGCAACTCCTAATCCCCGCGCTGCCTGAGCTCTCACTAATAATGGCCTGAAACCCTTAATCCCCACGTTGCCTCGGATAACCGTGAGCGCGAAGTCATCATTTAAATACGCAGCCAAAAAGAAATTTTACCATTTATAATTCGAAACTGTGTCGGTTATGGTTAATTCGTCAAAATGGCAGAAAGTAAATCGAAATGAAAAGACCTAAGCAATCGTTACTTTTCTTTTCTGTTGGAAAAATTAAATGCGGGGATGAGGAGGGGCGGGGGTGCACCTCTAATAACTACCGCAAATGAAAAAAATAGGCACGGCAAGAGTATTCCGGATAAACGCATATATCGGATAAACGAATAACAGGGCTTGGCAAATTGGCTATGCGATTAACCGGTTTCGTCTGTACTAATAAAATATAGTGAAATTGTTTGAAATTTCTGCGTACTTCTCATGTGCAAAGTTTACCTTCCGTATGCAGCAAAATTAACAGTGTAGCAATCTATACAGTAGACAGTTGATCTACATAAGCTTAGAAGCAAAACATATTGAACATAAAACTGTTTTTGACCAATATGCAAAAAGATGTAGAGCCTAGATTCTACTAAAAATACCTGAAAATTACCTACCATTTGTATGCAGATCGTGAAAGTCCATCCCTCTTCACCTATCCCAAACTCGTACACTTATTCACTTTAGCACAGAGATTCAGGTCAGGAATCTTCATGTTTAGCCCATTTAGTTACCGAAATAAGAGATATTTTCAGTTTGAAGAAAATCAAACCCAAAAATTTAGGATTAATGTTGGGTAGAAGCTTGCTGCCCATTTCATCATTTCTGGTGTTGTTGTAAGTATCGTGATCATTATGATGCTGGTCAGCTCACGTGAGACGACTCAGCTAGCTTCTGATTGAATAGAAGTCGGGGCTCCGGTTTGGGGTTCGAAAGAGGTTGATTTGCATATATCTTTGTAATGGAATACTTTGACTTTAAGATAATAAGATATCTCGACGAACTGATTGGAGGATGACCAAACACCTAGGCATGAACTGGAAGTGGTGTAGCGATATGATAGCCCTTGATATCCGCCTGTGTTTACACTATTTTCGGCGAGTTTTTTTTTTAGTTTTTACCACCTTACCAATGTTTATATTTGTCAAGAAGCGCAGATAAGCTACTGCTGCTATCTCGACCGATTCGATGATCCAACAAACATTTTTGAGGTTGACTTGCAATGTGCTAGCCTGAGATATTGCGGTGTTTTTATCGAGATTTTATTTGCCTTTTTCTTAAATCAGACAGTTTCAGAGCTTTACATTTTTTAGTCAATGCTTGTATGGACATTGATTGCCTTCATAGACAGAGCAATTTTTATTGACAATTACAACTTTAAACTCATGGCCTTCTCATTTTCTAAAGGTCTCGAGGATAAAAACATTCGGCTTACTGAAATAGTTTTCAGCCTTCCTCTGCGAATTCATTGAACATGCCTGGTTAACTATGGGATATTAAATTATGGGGAGAAGCTCTCACGGGATAATTGAAAACCCATCCCCGTTCTTTGTGATCTGCATTTAGTAATCTTTTCTGGATTTGACCAAAAAAAAAAGCCCTTTTTATCAAAGAAGTCCGCAGTCATTTCTAATTTCACACAATTACAGTATTTAATTTCTTGCAGTTCAATGTAATGCTGCAAATAACCATGTAATACTGCAAGTAACCATGTAATGCTGCGTGTAGATGTTTTATATTCATGTCCTGCACTCTCTGCATCAAATTTAAAATTGATAGGTGTACAAAAATTTATTGATATACAGAAATTGATGGGGGTATACAAAAATTGAAGAGGTTTCAAAAATTGTGGGTGAACCACGTGTACACGTGGAATAATTTTATTATAATTGAGCATGAATGAAAACGTTTTACGAGGCTGTAATAACCTGTGTCAATAGGAAGGGAATAAAGGGTAACTTGCAGTCGTCTCCACTTGAACTTGGAAATCGAAATTACGGCTTGAATTGTTTTTCACAAACTGGACATGTAAGTTTTTTACTAAAGCTGCAAGTTAAGAAATTTAATGAGCCAACTGTGAAAGCCAGATCTACAGATTCTAAAGCACCACGTGTAACACTCTTCAGGATTCGAAGAGATCGAAGTGACACCCCTTTTAAGTCAGAATGGAAAGAGGAAGAGATTAATGCTTCTGACTGGAAAACAAAACATTCCATCACTCAAAATCTGAAAAAAGTTTTATGGGTCGTATTTGGTTCCCATGGTTTCTGTTTTCTGAAGTGCTTATTTTTTTCACCTTTACCTACCCGGACTGGGTAAAGAACTGAAGCTTTCTTCATGCATTTCCCCGGCATTGAGCACAGCATAACTTTGCAATTCCTTGCCACTTCTTGTCGGCGAGCCCCGAGGGTGCCACCCATTAAGTATGCACGCCAACTTCAGCTTGCGTGCGTACTTTTTGGTTGCCGCCCAAGGGGTGCCACCCATCAAGTATGCACGCCAGTTTCAGCTTGCGTGCGTACTTTTTGGATGCCGCCCCTTATTTTGACATTTTGATGCCTTAGGCTTGGTTTGTCGGGCACGCCTTGTCCGCAGTGTTACTTCACTGAGTCGGTCACCGTCCCCGGCCTGTGTGGGTGGAGTTTCTGATCCTCTCAACGCTCATCATCCTGAAGTGGACAAGCAGAGAAGTCACCGTAGTGAGATGGGTTTATCGCCATTGAATGCTGGAAGACGTTTGGAGAATACTTCAAAACGTGGCATTAAAATATGGTCTTGCGTGTTTGTTTCAAAGCAACAACTTTGTTTAAACATAACAGTTTCTGTTTGTACCTAACAGTTCCTGTCTGAACCTAACAGTTTTACGTGAACCACATAACCCAGCTCAATATTACAGCACTTTTTTCTTGGTCCTACTTCACACTTATATATGTTGATATTTCAGATAGTGAATCTCTGCAAAAGACGACCAGTGGACATACGTCGTTTGCATGTAAGTATGTACGTATGTAAGTGTGTAAACTTTTACTAAAATGCTTCTTCTCCTTCAGTTTCAAATCGGATTCCTTTCCAATTTTGTACAATTGTTCTCTAGATAAGCCTCTTTTGAAAAAATGTGGCGATTCGCCAATAGTTGGCTAAATGGGGGGGGGGGGGGCATTTAAAATTTTTGTTGCCAATTTTCAGAGTGCTTCTTCTCAGACAATTTTGAGCAGATTTTCTGTAAATTTTGTACGAATTTTCTTTATGTAGGCTTCTCTTGAAACTACGGGCATTTATTATTTTATGGTTGCCAATTTTAAAGCTGCTTCTTTCCACATAATTTTGATCAGATTTTCTTTTGTATGAATGTTTTTATGCAGGCCTGTCTTGAAATTTCAATGTTTTTTTGGTGATACGCCAAAAATTGGACAAATGGGGCATTTTTTAAATTGTCTGGTGTCTCAATTTTCAAAATCCTTCTTTCTCAATTTTGATCGGATTCCTTTGCAATTTTGTGCAATTATTCTCCAGCTAAGACTCTTTAAAAAAATTTTTTTTTGGCGATCCGCCAAAAATTGCCTAAATGGAATGCATTTTGAAATTTTTTGACATCCAATTTTCAAAATGCTTCTCCTCCTACAATTTGTATTGGATTCCTTTCCAATTTTAGACGGTGGTTGGCACTTAAAATTTTTTTCGTTGTCAATTTTCTCTAAATTTTTTGCCAGTATTTTCTAGATATTCCTCTTGAAAATTTACTTGGCGAGCTGTCAAAAATTGGCAAAAGGGGAAGGGGCATTTTTTCAATTTATTGGCATCCAATTTTTGAAGTGCTTCTTTTCCCACAAGTTTGAATGGATTCCTTTGCAATTTTTTACGATTGTTCTCTAGGAAGGATCTCTTCAAAATTTACTTTTTTTTGGCGATACTGCAAAAAAATTTATAAGTTTATTCTATAATGTGGCAGATTAGTCCTGATATAGCGTAGTCCTTATATAGGGCCGTGATCGCCGAAAGGAACTTGAAGCACCAATAAACCAAACTAAAACGCTTCTTCCTGTACAATTTTGATTGGATTTCTTTGTAATTATCCCCCGCCGCCCTAGCCGGAAGCGGGATATATAGAAACGCCAATCATCTTTGTCCAGGCTGTATCTTTTGTTACCATTCTTCAGAGATTAAAAAACCCTTCAGGTAGAAAGTATGTAAAGTGTAGTTGCGCACCATTAGGTTATTTTTGTATTTCTTAAAAAATGTAATTGTGGCGATTTTTCACAATTTAGACTTTGTTGTATTTCAGACAAGTTTGTCCAGGCTGTTTCTTTGTTACTGTTCACCCTAGTCCAACAAAATCCAACAGGTAGAAAGTATATAACGTGTAATTTTGCAACGTCAGGTTATTTTTCGACTTTTTCAAAACATGTTATTTTGGCGATTTTTTGAAAATTTGGACTTTGTTATTTTTCAGAACAAGTTTTCCAGGCTGTATCTTTGTTACTATACACCGTAGACAATAAAACTATACAGCTGGAAAGTATATAAAGTGTAGTTGTGCAAATCCGTCTGTTTTAGATCTTCTGTAGATTTTCCTTTCAAATCCTGACGCCTTATCTTCTGTATACATTTATCTCGAATCCCTAGGAACAGTGAAAAATGAAATATTCTTGTCCACTTCTTTGTAATTATTACAAACCCAAGCTGCACGAATTGTCGAACGGACATTTTTAAAGACAGGTTTTTCTTCACTTCCACCCAAGTTTTCACTGTTTACATCCGGCTGTCAACTCAGTCCGCCAGAGGCCACCAGGCAGGCTGTTGCATATTTATGGCCTGCCCACACCTCTTGTTATTGTTAGCTCTTGTTATTGTAAGCTCTTTGGTGGTAGTCGACATAAGTGCATATCTGGCCATTACTTTTTTTGGCAATTCGCCAAAAATTGGCGAAAATATTGGCCAAAAACCAAATTTCTTTAAAATGTATCTCCTCCCAGGATTTTCTTGGAAACTTTCTAAAACTTGGTGGCAGATATGGCGAAAAACCAACATATTTGTAGCAAGATCTTAACGAATTCCAGGAGTATATCCTCATTGCCTCGTAATTTTTAGCCCCCAACCGGGGAACCCGGAGGGGAGCTATAGAATCGGCTTCTGTCTGTCCGTCCGTCCGTCTGTTCGTCCGTGTACAAAAGCTTGTGAACACCATATCTCAAGAAGTCCTCGGTGGATTTCGATCAAACGTGGCGTGTGTCTTCTATATAAAAGGTTCTCGAACTGATTAGGTTTTGGTGACCTTGACCCCACTTTCAAGGTCACCATGGGACTTCGAAATTTTACAGATGTGAATGAAGGAAGTAATCAAACGTGGTTTGTGGCTTCTATATAAAAGGTTCTCGACTTGATTATGTTTTGGTGGCCTTGACCCCACTTTTAAGGTCACCATGGGACTTAGAAATTTTACAGATGTCAATGAAGAAAATGTACATTGTGAACACCATATCTCAGGAATCTCACGTACCTTATTTGTTACGTAAACTTTGTCAAATTACATTTCTGTTACTGGCTTGGAATATAGTCTACAGTGATTGGGGGCCTTATACTGTATGTGGTCCCGATGGCTTGTAAGTGACAGTAGCAGATTACTAGCTATTTTTAGGCAATTCGACATTGGCGGAAATATTGGCCAAAAACCATTGTCATGACAAGATATCTCCTAGGGTTTTACTTAAAACGCTCTGAAATTTTGGTGGGAGGTACAGTGTATTAAGTATCGTTACTGTTATTTGTTTTGGCCATTTGTGAAAAACTTGCGGATGTTTTGGCGAGAAGTAAAAAAAAAAAATCAGCAAAATCTCAACGAACGAAATCCAAGAAAATAGCTAAAATAGCAATCATTAGTACTCAGCCTGGCATTTCTTGGCTTTCGAAATTTATCAGAAATGTTCGCAAAGTAGAGAAAAAATCTATAAAATCTTAATTCAGACCAGAGATATGTCTGCTTTTTGAAGACAGTACGGACATATCTCTGGTCTGAATTAAGATTTTATAGATTTTTTCTCAGGCTTTGGTATCCACCTGGCTATTACTTTTTTCGTGATACCTGAAATTGGTAGACATATTAGCCAAAAACCAATTGTCATGAAAATTCTGCGAGGATTTAAATGGAAACGTCCTAAAAGTAGTGGTAGGTATGTCCATCTTGCTGATACCTTTTTGTTATCGAAACTTGTTCCTATTACTTTTTTGGCGATTCGCCAAAATTGGCGATAAACAGTTTTTCTGAAATATTGACTGACGCGATATGCATGGCCTTACTGTGTTACAATTCTGGTTACGGGTAATACTTGTATGTCATGAATCTTGACATCAGCATTCGTGAGCTGGGGCGTTGTCCATGGACAATCTTGTTCATACACTCATTAAATTAGAAGTGAATTAGGAAAAAGTGGTTAAAAAGAATGCAATTTATATTTGTCACAGATCGAGGCGGAGCCACACCAACAGAATGAGCAGGTGTCTGCATTGGCAGTGTCGTCTGTGAAAGTGGTGAGGAGAGGCATCCGCCGCACATTGCCTGAGAACTCTCTATTGACCTGTGTTGTCTGTGACCGAGTCGGTATTGCAGTCGGAAGCCATCCGTGCGTCAAACTGAAACGACCAACAAGACTGAAAGTGCCTAAAAATAAAAGCATAAAATAGACGAAATAAGTGAAAAAGTTGATTTTTGTTGACAACTTTGAAATTTTAAATTGTTTAACTGATTTTGCAACTTAAATTGTTTAACTGATTTTGCAACTTAAATAATTTTGATGTTCATTCGCATTGACTCCCATACAAATTAAAAATTCATAACGGGTAATTCAGTTTGACGATTCGACTGGTGTAATTTTATGAGCGCAAATACACCCGTGTAGGGATACGAATTTTTATTAATTCCCGCCATTGCGCGAAATGCTGCGCGCTCGTTTGTCTGCCCCTTACTAAAAGTGAAAAGTTTGACGTGTGATAACCTTAACGCTTGATTAAGCTTTACAATGTTTTACATGCTTTGAAGACAAAATTCAACTAGAAAATCACAAACTGTCAAAATTGCCAAAAATGACGTGACACTTAGCAATTATGTGATGTTTTCCGCACCACTTCGCATATAAGCATTTCTCACAGGGGCCTGCAACCTAACACAGAGTACATCATCGTATCATTTTTTAAATCGGTGAAAAAGGAATTGGAGCAATTTAGGACGTAGACAACTCATCCATTATAGTGCTCAGTATTGAGAGGTGTTCAGTAATGGAGGTTTTACTGTATATAATTTGCCTCACACTTGGATCCTGCCTCACTGAGACTTTTGAGTTGTTTTTATCTTCCTGATCAAGTTGTTGGCTCTAAGACTGGCTTAGATTTTATAAATTGTGTCAAAGTGGGTTTTCATCGTATTTCTTTTGCAGCCAAGGTTAAAACTAAACAATTACTGACTTTGAAGTTCGCCTGAAAATATTTACATTCCAGTCATTTCTTGATAAAAATCGCATCTAGACTTTGTACTTCTGAAACTCTTGTGTTACCAGTCAACACCTCTATGAAACTCTTGTGTTACAAAAAAAACCCCTGTGAAACTCGTGTTACTAATCAACACCTCTATAATTACCGAGGGGAGAGACTTGCAGGTTTTTGTAAGGGCGAGGGAAGGAGGGGTTGGTGTGTATCTTTTGCGAACGATATATGTAAGATATCTCGAAAACCAACAGTCTGATCGACTTGAAACGTGACCTTGGCACGGACGGTTCTGTCACCTTTTGAAACATAACTTGTTAAGGAATACATATGACGTTATCACGTGACATGTGTGTTGTATACCAGATCTATATCGACACATTGTCACATTTTCTGTTTTCTATTCAATTCACAGCAGAGTAACCCCCACCCCCTCTTCCTGAAAGAGTCCCCTACCAATTTCTCGTTACTCGTTAATACTTCCCCCCCACTCCCGCCTACCTCATACTTGTTTATATAATGGGAACTTTTTTTAGTGCGCCTGGCAGTTGAATCACTTTGTTAACACATTTAAGCCTACATTTCTTGTATACTTAAAAACCATTAGCAATTGAGTATCCTTGAATTCTAGTGACCCAGTCGAGATCTGAGAAACAAAGTGAGTTTTCCATCGCTTAATTAAGGCATTCTGAGCTCCTGTTTCGCTCCGACCCAAAAGACCGTTAACTCTGGGGTGAAAAGATTCCGAAAGTGTTGTACATGAACAACAAAAGTCGTAAAACAAAACGTTTATCTCAAAAACTTTTAGAGATCGAAGAAGCGAAGGAACATGGATTTCATTCCTCATATGCAGTAATACAAAGGAAAACGTTTTTAAAGGACACTTGACCTGTAACAATGATAATATTTCCAACCCTACTTTGTCCTAGTCTGTGCGATTAATTTTCGCTCTGCAGTTTTGCAACTCCACAGAATAAAAACGGTAAAATATTGCAGTTGCTGCTCAAGGATTCACCCAGGTCGACAAAAACTTTGTCGGTCTGGTCTTACCACATCAATAGAAGGGCATCCGTCGTCTGCATGTATGTGTGTGCGTATGTAAACTTTTACTTAAAATGCTTCTCCTTCAGTTTTGATCGGATTCCTTTCAAATTTTGTGCGAATATTCTCGAGGTAAATCTCTCTTTAAAGCTGTTTTCTTTTTTCTTTTTTTTTTGGCTATCCGCCAAAAAATGGTCAGATTAGGAGCATTTTAAAATTTTTTGGTGTCTAATTTTCAAGATGCTTCTCTCACAATTTTAATTGAATTGCTTTCCAATTTTGCACGATTGTTCTCTAGGAAGATCCGCCAAAAATCGGTTAAATGGAGGGGGGGGGGGGGGGGCATTTAAAATTCTTCGGTTGACAGTTTTCAAAGTGGTTCTTCTCCCACAATTTCAATGGTATTTACTTGAAATTTTGTGCAAATATTCTCTAGGTAGACCTCTTTTGAAAAGCTACTCTTTTGGCGATCCGCCAAAAAACTGGCCAAATAGAAAGTTTTGAATTTTTTTGGCGTCAATTTTCAAAATACTTCTTCTCTCAATTGAGTTTCTGATTTTGCACAACTGTTCTCTAGATAGTCCTCTTTTGAAAAGTTACCGTTTTGGTGATCCACCAAAAATTCGCCAAATGGTGGTATTTAAAATTTTTTGTTGCCAGTTTTCAAAATGCTTTTTCGCGAACAATTTGGATCAGATTTTCTTTACTTTTTTGTCGATCCGCCAAAAATTGACTATAAATTTTCACACAATTTTGATCAGATATTCTTTAAATTTTGTACGATTGTTCACTAGGCTGCCCTCTCTGGAAAAATTACTTTTTTGGCGATCCGCCAAAAATTAGGTAAAAAGGAAGCCATTTTTAGCCCAGCTTATGTTATACGTAGGCAGATGTCGTCCGTTAGGTAGTTCGTTTATTAAGTAAATTCTTGTTTCAAAATGCATCTCCTCCTACAATTTTTATCCGAGGTCATTGATTTTTGATATGAAGTGTCTCTGGGGCTTGCACGTACGGCCCTTCTTTTGTCGATCAGGTGATTTTTTTAATTTTGGGGGGAATTTATGAATAAATTTAAAATGTTTCTGCTCCTACTATTTTTGATCCGATGTCATTTATTTGTGGTAAGGCATCCCTAAGGGATCATGCATCAGGCTCGTCTTTTTTAAGTGGATCGAACAATTTTTATGTTGGGGGAATTTTTGAAGGAAAAACATCCCCCTACAGTTTTTGTCCGATTTCATTTATTTTGGTATGACGCATCCTTAAGGGGTAGTGCATACGTTAATGCATTTTAATCGATCGGACAATTTTTGTATTTTGTCGGAATTTTTGAAGAGAAAACTTCAAAATGTATTGTGCTCCTACAGTTTTTATCCGATTTCATTTGTTATCCCCGCCGTCCTAGCGGAGGTGGGGGGATATAGAAACGCCTCATGTCGTAGGCATACCATACCTTGAGGAACGAAAAAACATATAATGTAGTTTTGCGTAGTCAGGTTAATTTTTGATTTCTATATAAAATTTCGAAGTTATGGACTTTTGAAATGTTTGTCCAGGCTGTACCTTTTACTATTCACCGTAGACCAATAAAACGTTATAGGTAGGAAGTATATAACGCGTAGTTGTACAACGTTAGATTATATTTCAATTTCTTTAAAACATGTTTTTTGGCGATTTTTTGGGAATTTTTGAAGTAAACATTCGCAATGGTCCAAAACGAGTTAGGGACAGATCGTACCCAAGAAAAATCGGACCCAGGTTAAATTGTACCCAGGTCAAATCGTACCCAAGACAAATCGTACCCAGATCAAATCGTACCCAAGACAAATCGTACCGGGGTCAAATCGTACTAAATACTCGGAATAAGAAATGCATGTCGAAGAAACGAAGAAAAACACCTTTTTTATTATATCCTGCGTATTTATTAGCCCCCAACCGGGGAAACCGGAGGGGGGCTATAGGATTGGCTTCCGTCTGTCCGTCCGTGTACAAAAGCTTAACACCATATCTCAAGAAGTCCTGGGTGGATTTCAATTAAACTTGGTGTGTTGCTTCTATATAAAAGGTTCTCGACCTGATTAGGTTTTGGTGACCTTGACCCAACTTTTAAGGTCACCATGGAACGTAGAAATTTTAGGGATGTGAATGAAGAAAATGTATCTTGTGAACACCATATCTCAGGAATCTCACCTACCTTACTTAAACTTTGTCAAATTACATTTCTGTTACTGGCTTGGAATATAGCCTACAGTGATTGGGGGGGGGGGGGGGGGGGGCTTATACATGTATGTGGCCTCGGTTGGGGGCTGTGCCCTCTACGATGGCTTGTTTCTATTTCTTCTGGTCTTTTCTACATTTAAAAATACAAATGTACCAAGCAAAGACAACATCACATTCAAATTGTTCAATCACAATCACACATATTCGCTCTCTCAAAAATTTCTAAGCCATGTCCAGAATTCCTCCAACCGATTTCAACAGCTGTGATGATGAAACTTCACCAGTTTCGGAATCATTCCTTAACTTGACAATTTTTTTTTTGTAATTTATGTATAATAAAATTATAAACACAAAATATAACAAAAAGTACAGTTTTCCGGCATACTTCTCTTCTGAAATTATTTTTTTATTACTTACCCTCGACGTCGTTATTTGCGCGAATGCTGCGCCCGAATATTGACCAATCCTCGGCGTTCTGTACTTTGTTTGAGATCCAGTTTCGTTCAGTGTAGTCCATCAGCTCAATCAGGAGCTCATTTTCACATCTGGTACCCCGCACCGCTTGCTGTTTTGATCGAATATCCTGTCTGCAGTGCAGACATATTTTTCCAAACATTTTCTTACCCGCGTCTACTCGTAAACTGTATAATTCCCCATGAAATCCTTTTCTATGGTTAACTTGTTTATTAATAAGAAACCGCAATGAAATTTGTCCCTCTGTACTTTAGTGGTAAGCCACTCCAGATTGTCCACTGACCAATGAAAATCCTAAAATTTGCCCACGAGCCAACAACTTAAAATTGTCCAAAGTGTGCTGTTTGATCAACACAGTTTTCTATGATTGCAAATTGCAATTACACTCAAGTCGTGAGCGCATGCTATTAAAATTGCAATTCCATTCAGGGCATGCTATTTACAAACACAATGACTCAAACCTGCAATTGAACTTAACATGGAAGAGATCGTAGTTGAATAATCGTCTTAAATTGATGAAGGAACAGAGCCTCGGATTATGACACATTCAGATAAAAGCCCTTTGACTGGACAAAATGAATGAGATGAAAAGGCTCTTTCATGCCCAGTTTTGGTTTAAATGCTTTTTAGAACATCCCCAATGTACACGTTGAGGCAAATGAACAACCTCCCAATATACAGCGGTTAAAACTTGCCATGCAGTATTGTATAAAACTTTGCGCCAATAGAAATAACCCTACTCATCAGATTGTTTTCGGATCACATTATGCGGATAGAGGTACCAATGCTATCCCCCCTTTGGAACTAGGATTATACCACACCTGCAAGAAGCAGGTATAATCGTTGAATCTGTTGCAAATGACAGAATACCCAACCAATCCCCTTGGAAGTTAACGAAACCTGTGGTCTTGAAGATTCTTTCTGAGTCCACAAAAGAACGAACTAATCCGTGTGTATTTCAGTCAGAATTTGCAGAATTCAAGGATAATTATAATGACTACCATTTCATATATACCGATGGCTCCCAACGTGACGACAAGGCTGCAGCAGCTATTGTCACAGAAAATAATACATTGAAAACCAGGCTCCCTGATGGGTCTTCTATTTTCTCTGCAGAAGTTAGAGCCCTGCAGCTAGCTGTGCAAATTGTCAAGATTAGCCGTTACAAAAAAAAAAAATCATATTGGTCAGTGCTTGAGTCACTAGAAAACCTACAGGTATCCAACCCAATAATTTTGGACTTGATAGAAAAACACGACGAAGTGGTAAAAGCTGGCAAAGAGATAATATTTTGTTGGGTACCGAGCCACGTTGGAATCCTGGGCAAAGAGGCAGCGGACAAAGGCGCCAAAGAAGCGTTAACCCAAGATTGATCAGATTTCCTAATACCGTCATCAGATTTTAAGTGCCATATTTCTAGATATGTCAAAAATCTATGGCAACAACATTGGGATGAACAAACCAACAATAAACTATACCAAATTAACCCTGTGGTAGGGCGCAAATTGCCCTCCCTAAATGGCCTTCGCGACGATATGGTAATTCCCAGATTAAGAATTAGGACATTCTTACACTACTCACAAACACCTCTTAAGAGGCGAACCACAACCCGAATGTATAAGTTGTCGGGAACGGTATACAGTGAAACACATCTTGATAGATTGTATAGACTTCAATCACATTCGTCCCCGTTATTATAGAGTTGATTCCATGAGAGAGATCTATGAAAAAGTAAATTCCAACAAGGTCCTAGAATTTTTAAAAGAGATTAACATGTATTCCTATGTGTAGACCACCATTAAGTCTAGTTTTTAGTACATTTAAGATTTTATCTTATAACGAATTTTAATCAATAAAGTATAAATTCGACAAAGTTACCAGGAATGACACAATATGACCTGCAACAGGGTGGCGGTATCGTTAAACCAATCAAATAACTAACTAACAGTTTTGGTATCTGTGCATCTGTAATAAGTCACAAATTTAAATACGCACCACGACATGTTTCAAAAACAGTGGCTGTGGAAAATTAAAATATTGGGTACGATTTGACTCGGGGTACGATTTGTCTTGGGTACGATTTGACCTGGGTACGATTTGACCTACGTACGGTCGGTCTTGGGTACGATTTGTCCCGCTCCCATCCAAAATGAGTACCGCGCATCAACACAAGTTAAATAAACTTGGGAACCAGTCCGAAATAACAATCGCGCATCGACGCAAGTTACATAAACATGTGCCGTGGTCCGGAATGCAAACTACATCAACATAACTAAAGAAACATGCATACTGGTTTAAATGAGAACCGCAGATCATCGCGGTTACATAAACATACGCATTAGTCCGGAAAATGCGAATCGGGCATCTACACAAGCTAAACAAACGTGCGCACTAGTCCGAAATCCGAATCGCTCATCAACGGACGATGAATTAACGTGTACTTGACCGAAATGCGAACCGCGCATCGATGCAAGTTAAACATGCAGCTCTGGTCCATAATGCCACTCGCGCATTAACGCAAGTTGAATAAACATACGTTGTGGTCCGAAGTGCCAACCACGCATCAACGAAATTTAAATAAACATAGGCAGTGGTCTATAATAAGAAATGCGCATCAGCGCAAAAGTTAAATAAACATGCGCACTGGCCCCAAATGTGAACCGCACGTGACCGTAAGCCAGATAAACATGTGCACTGGTCCGAAATGCGAGGCGCTCATCAACTGAAGTTGAGTAAACATACGCACTGGTCCGAAATGCGAACAGCGTCCCGACGCAAGTTAAACGAACATGTGCTCTGGTCCAAAATGTGAACCGCTCATCAACGCAACTTCAGTAAGCATGCATACTGACCCGAAATGTGAACTGCGCATCAATTCAACCTAAATAAACACTGGCACTTGTCCAAAATGAGAATGGCACATCAACGCAAGTTAAATAAACATGCTCATTGGTCTGAAATAAGTACCAGGCATCGACGCAAGTTAAATAAATATGCGTATTGGTTCGAAATGTTCGAAATGCGAACGGCGCTTCGACTCAAATTAAGTTAACATGCGCACTGGCCCGAAATGTCAAAATCACATCAACGTAAGTTAAATGAACTCCGGCATTAGTCCAAAATAAGTACCCCACATCAACGCAAGTTAAATAAACATGTGCACAAACTCACTGCGTTACTGTCTCAGTACAGCAACCATACTGACGTTCAGTCCAAAGACTGTTACATTCTAAACAAATTTTTCAATTTTTTGTAACGAACAGGAGTTGTACTGGGGAAATATTATCATCAACTAAAATGATAATCTATCTAGTCTACAGCTTGGGGATTCGGCTTGATCTCGTAGTTTCTCGCGCAGTTTTAAGGCTGTTAAAAGCAATATATGCGTTTTCTTCATCCTTTCTGGAAAAAGAGAAATATGCTGAAAAGCTGACGCAAATTTCTCCATTTGGGCAGAAAGCTTGATCCCCCATGTCCAAAATGAGAACCCGACCAGCTGTCATGATCACCCGCCACCATCCTGTGCCACGATTCCCTACCACGATCCTCTGCCCCGATCCTCTACCAGAATCCCCTGCGACGATCCTCTGGAACGATCCCCACTCACTATTCCCTGCCATGATCTTGTGCCACGATTCCCTGCTACGATCTTGTTCCACGATCCCCTCATAAGATCCCCTGTCACGATCACCTGGAACGATCCTGTGCGACGATCTCCTGCCATGATCTATTGTGACGATCCCCTGAGACGATCCCCTGCCACCATCCTGTGCTACGATCCCCAGCCACAATCTGCTGCCACAATCCTATGCTGCGATCTCCTGCCACCATCCTGTGCCACGATCCCCGGTCACGACTCGCCGCTACGATCTAATGCCACAATCCCCTGCAACGATCCCATACTACGATCCCCTGCCAAGATCTTGTACCACGAATCCCTGCCACTATCCTGTGATATGATCCCCTGCCACCATCCTGTGCCACTATTGCATGTCACGATCCCCTGTCGATTCCCTGCCACGATCCCCTGCTAGCCTGCCCGTATTTCCTGCAGGATCTGATGGTGTGACTCCTGTACCACGATTCTCTGCTACGATCCCATACTACGAACCCCTGCCTACCACCACCATATCCTGCCACCATCCCATGCTACGATCTCCAGCCACAATTCCATGCTACGAGCCCCTGCCTCGATCCCTTGCTATGATGCCCTGCCATAATACCCTGCCACCATCTCCTGCCACCATCCCATGCAACGATCCCCTTCCACGATCCCATGCTATGATGCCCTGCCATGATTCCCTGCCACCATCCCTTGCCACTATCCCAAGCTACGATCCCATGCTACGATCCCCTTCGACGATTCTGTGCCACAATCTCCTGCCACGATGCTGTGCCACGATCCCATGCTACGATTCCCTGCCACGATCCTGTGCCACGATTCCATGCTACACTCCCCCGTCGCGATCTCCTGCCACCATCTCCTGCCACAATCCCCTTCCACGATTCTGTGCCACAGTCCCATGCCACGATACCCTGTCACCATCCCATGCTATGATCCCCTGCCACGATCCCGTGCTATGACTCAAGGCAACGATCCTGTGCCGCGATCCCCTGCCACCATCCTATGCCACTATCCCCGGTCACGATCCTTTGCGACGTTACCATACTATGGTCCCCTCACACTATCCCCTGCTATGATCTTGTACCGCGACCCCCTGTCATAATCCTGTGCCACGATCGCATGTCACGATCCCATGCCACGATCCCATGCCAGCCTGCCAGGATCCCCTTCCACGATCTCCCGCCACGATTCCCTGCCACCATCCCCTGCCACGATCCCCTGCCAGTCGTTCACCACCACCACCACCCCTGCCACGATCCCCTGCCAGTCGTTCACTACCATCTCCTGCCACCACCCCTGCAACGATCCCGATAGTCGCCTACCACCATCCTCTGCCACGATCCCCTTTCAAGATTTGTATCACGATCCCCGGTCACAATACTGTGCCACCATCCTCTTCCACAATCCCTTGCCATGATCCTGTGCCACGACCCCCTGCCACCATCCTGTTGCACTATCCCCTGCTCCGACCCCCCCCCCCCCTCCCTCCAACGATCACCTCCTACGATCCCTTGCTACGATCCCCTCAAAGATATCCTGCCACGATCCCCTGCTATGATCCCCTACCACGAACTCGTGCTACCCATCCTGTGCCACGATCCTCTGCCACCATCGTGTTGCACTATCCCCTGCTACATTCCCCCATCGATCCCGTCCTACGATCCCTTGCTACGGTCCCCTCAACGATATCCTGCTACGAACCCCCGAAAATATTCGTTTTTTTAGCGTTGAGTTTTAAGTCCCTTTCCATTTGGATACTCCGACAGTTGTCTTTCACGGAACGGGTGTGTCCCTGATATAGGCGGAAGCAGTACGCAGTGTTACGGCCCACGACCGATGTCCCCTGGTTTCGGTGTGCTGTTATAAGCTCTGTTGCTTGTAGCACCAGGCGAGTTTGAACTTAGTGCGCTGCTCAAGTGCTCCACTTCGGATAACCTTGGTCAATGTTTTATGGAAACACTTAAGGCATATTTCATGCCATTCAAATTCCAACACAATTTCACATTTTCGGTTCTGACAATCACAGCTGGAGTAGAGCTTAATGGAAGGGATAAAACAGAAGTTTAAAAGAGCGTTGTTTTCACTTCATTTTCCTCATTCACTGGAAAAGAGTCCTACTGCTTCACTATAAGGGGAGCCCTGGGCTGTTGCTGCTTACCCTCCCGCATACCACCTCCAAGCAATTGGAGGGGCGGGTTCCTTACCTTGTGTCAGCAAACAAAACCGAAATACTTTTTGCATTTTCTGTACTAATAAAGCAGTATTTTCTCACGCGGAGCTACCATCACTAAATTTTTGATGCTTTGCTTCCCATTTCTTTGTCAGTCTTGGAAAATACGTCCGAATAATGTGCTTCGGAGTTTTGAACTGTCGGACTAGTATGAAATCTGAGTGCTTGGGTTTTTAAGAACTTCAGATTCTTCGGCACATCGAGTGAGCTGTTCAAAATCGACAACAAAGAAGCTGAAATTATGACACTAAACAAATCAACTTACCGAGTCACCATGTGACTGTATCATAACCTGTATGTGTGCGACCAGAGTCTTTGAGCTGTCTGTCAGGCCTTCTCACAATTCATAACTTACAATTCGACGTCGACCAAATACCTCAGTGATTTATATCTCGGCCTCTTCCAGGATAGCTGGAGAGGACAACCGTATACTGCATAGCCGTGGATGTTGCCTGTGCTTTTGTTAGTCCTTCATTCTTATTCTATTTTCCCATTTGTTCCTTCAGCAAGGACATCCCAATGCAGCCTTCACAGTCGCTCAACCGGACAATAAAATCATGTATTGCTCTGTATACAGGCAGTGGAACCAAGTCCCTGCCAGTACGCAGAGAGCGAGGGCATGTTTCGATCTGTATGCAATCAGTGAAGGCATTTGTCGGTCTGTTTGCAGGCAGTGAGTGCATGTGTCGGTCTGTGTGCAATCAGTGAGGGTATGTGTTAATCTGTATTCAGGCAGTGGCTGTATATATCGGACTATATGAAGTGAGGCCATGTGTCGGACTGTATGCAGGTACTGTCGGTTTATATCGGCGTGCATACAGGGAGTGAGGGCATGTGTCGCTCTGCGTGTAAACAGTGAAGGCATGTGTCAATCTGCACGAGGGCAGTGAGGACAGGTATCGATCTGTATGCAGGCAGTGGAGGGGGGGGGCATGTGTGTGTCAAAATATGTTTGGATCTGTTAGCGTATGTGTCGGATATATATGTATTATGATTTTAGCGTTGAGGCTTTCTTAACACTTTAAACGAGTATCACGGCATTTGTCGACAGAGTTCGTCGTTTTGGTAATTAGTTGCAAAAGTGATTTTGGCGTTGAGGCTTCCTGAGCAATTTGCACGAGTATCACGGCATATGTCGACAGAGTTCGTCGTTTTGGTTATGTGTAGTTGTTAGGGTATGCAAACATATTTTTCTGGGCATTCATGTGTTTTCGCGCGTGTGTGAATGTGTGGTGTTTTGAGTGTTCTGAGCGTGCTTATGATTCAGTTTGTTCCCCACTCTGTTTTTGTGGAGTGCGATGCGTGTGCTTTGTGGGAATGCAGAGTAGCGCCCGTCGGTTCGATCGTTTCCTTCATGTGTTGTAAAGTGATGAATAAACTGTTTTGCGCGAGTAAATTTGTCGGAAGACTGGTGATGTGACGGTTTTGTTAACAAGCTCGACAGGACCTCGACGTCATTTTAGGATATAATGGGATCTCGGTTTGTGTTTGGTGAACGCGATGGTATTAGTTTCAAGTTCATTTGAAGTCGTTTTGTCAGATTTTGCATCGTTAAAAATTTTACTTATGTTATAAGTGTACGAGATATCTCAGGAACCAGACTTTGGATTTTATATGGGATATAAAAGAGCTCATAGAGATGGGGAGGATGATATCAATTATGGTTTTGGAACTTCCGGTTTTAGTGGATTTGGGACAAGTAAAATTTTTGTGCTAGTTAGCACAATCTGTTCGTGTAATTTTTATGTATTTAGAAATACTATAGATTAAAATCGATAATGCCCTTTTGTAAAGAGTTCGTGATCGTTCCAAAAACATCACTTTATGGACCCTATATAACTTGTAACATATATTTTTGGGCAAGTATTTTCTCAGTGGTTCTTGGTTTAGGCGTGAGGTTCTTTGATTGGTTACATTTTTTAATTAGCGGCGGTTGTTATATAAGGAACGCGCTTGTTACGCCGTCAGCAGTCGATTTCTCAGGAGCATAGAGGCTACACGTCATGTGTAAGACCTAGTGGTGCACAGGGAGTTGCCATTGTGGTGCTGGTGGGCGGACAGTTGTTATTACGGATAAAGTGTTAAATAAAGAAAATGAAAACAAATATTCAAGAGAAAGATTAGTTTATTTAAACTTCAGTTTTACTGGGATATTATAAAACGGAATTTCAGAAAATGATTATAAGACATTGCAATCTTTCTCCGTCGAAAGTCACACGACACCTTATACGAGAACCCGCTAATATTGTGACAATGTGTATCAGTGCATGGAGGCAGGGGTATATATCGGACTGTATGGAGGCAGTGAAGGTATTATCGGCCTATATGTAGGCGGTAGGGCATGAATTGGCATTTTGGCAGGCAGTGGAGGTATGTGTCGGTCTGAATGCTGCAGTGTTCATGTATCCGCCTGTTTACAGGAAGTGAGGGCATGTTTAGGCCCGCATGCAGGCAGTGGCATTGTATCGGCCTGCATATAGGCAGTGAGATTATGTGAAGTCCTGTATGGAGGCCATGGAAGCATTTATCGATCTCTCTGTGGGCAGAGGAACATATATCTGGCTGTATGCAGGCGGTGAGGGCGTGTATGGGCCTGTTTGCAGGCAGTTGGACATGTATTTGCTTGTATGCCTGCAGTGGGGGCATATATATGTTGTCTGCGGGCGGTCGCATGATTCTTCCTGAAGTTTAGAAAAGCATTGTTTTAACGTCAGTTTTCTCATTCACTGGAAAAGAGTCCTACTGCTTTACTATAATGGTAGCTCTGAACTGTTGCAGCTCTTCATCCTGCCCACCACCCCCAAGTAATTGGAGAGGCGGGTTCCTTACCTTGTGTGATGCAACAAAAACTGAAATACTTTCTGCAATAATGAAGCAGCATTTCCTCATTCGGAGTTTCCATCACTTAATGTTTTGATGATTTGCTTCTCAGTCTGGAAAATGCGACCGAGAAACTAGCACAAAATTTTTTTCTCAAAATCCACTAAAACCGGAAGTTCCAAAACCAAAATTGGTATCGTCTTCTCCATCTCAGTGAGCTCTTTCATATCCCATATAAAACTTGTAAATCCAAAGTCTGGTTCCTGAGATATCCCGTATACTTAAAACATCAGTAAAATTTTAAATGGTGCAAAATCTTACAAAACGAGTTCAAACGAACCTGAAACTAATACCATTGCGTTCACCATACCAAGATCCCACTATATCCTAAACTGACGTCGCGGTCTTGTCACGCTCTGTAACAAAACCGTCACATCATCAGTTTTCCGACAAGTTTACTCGCGCAAAACAATGTATATATCACTTCACAACACATGAAGAAAGCGATCGCGACGACGGGTGCTACTCTGCATTCCCACAACGCATACGCACCTCACACCACAGAAAACAGAGTGGGGCACAAACTGAATCATAAAGACGCTCAGAACACTCAAAACACCACACATTTACACACGGTGGGACAACAATACATGCATGCCCAGTAAATCACTTTTGCAACTAATTACCAAAACGACGAACTCTGTCGACAAATGCCGTGATACTCGTTTAAAGTGTTAAGAAAGCCTCAACGCCAAAATCATAATACATGTATATCCGACACATACGATAACAAATCCAAGCATTCTGACACACATGCCCCCTCCACTGCCTGCATACAGACCGATACCTGTCCCCACTGCCCTCATATAGATTGACACATCCCTTCCCTACTTACCTACACTCAAAACACCACATGCCTTCCCTACTTACCTACACTCAAAACACCACACATTCACACACGGTGGGACAACAATAATGCATGCCCAGTAAATTCACTTTTGCAACTAATTACCAAAACGACGAACTCTGTCGACAAATGCCGTGATACTCGTTTAAAGTCTTAAGAAAGCCTCAACGCCAAAATCATAATACATGTATATCCGACACATACGCTAACAAATCCAAGCATTCTGACACACATGCAACCTCCACTGCCTGCATACAGACCGATACCTGTCCCCACTGCCCTCATATAGATTGACACATTCCTTCCCTACTTACCTACAGATCGACGCATGCCCTCACTGCCTGCATGAACGCCGATATATAACGACAGTTGTCCTCTTCAGCGTCCAGCTATCCTAGAAGAGGTCGAGAAATAAATGTGTCAATTTGTATGCCGGCAGTGGGGTATACATCCGACAATATATGCAGGCAGTGAGGGCATGTGTCGACCTGTATGCAAGCTGTGAAGGCATGTGTCGATCTGTATGAGGGCAGTGGGGACAGGTATCGATCTGCATAAAGGCACTGGAGGTGCAAGTGTATTACTGCATTGAAGCTGTGGGGGTATATTTAGGACTGTATGCATTCGGTTAGGGCATGTGTCCGTCTGTGTGAAACCAGTGAGACCATGTGTCCGTCTGTGTGCAGACAGTGAGGGTATGTGTCCGTTTGTTTGCAGGCAGTGAGAGCATGTGCCGCATTGCATGTAGGCATTGTAAACAGGTATCAATATGTATAACGGCAGTAAGGGAGGCATGTGTATCACTTTTTGGAGGTAGTTTGGGCATGTGTCTTCAGGTATGCAGGCAGTGACTTAATGTGTCGGTATGTATGTAGGTTGTGAAGGCATGTGTTGGTCTGAATAAAGGCAGTATGGACATCTGTTGGCCTCTATACAGGCAGTGAGAGCATGTGTCGAACTTTATGCAGGCAATGAGGGCAGATATGTAGGCTACAAGGCATGGATTGGCATTTTGGCAGGCAGTGGAGGTATGTGCCGTCTGAATACAGCAGAGGGACATGTCTCGAACTGTATGCAGGAAGTGAGTGCATTCTAGACCTGTATGCAACAAGTGAGGGCATGCCTTTGCCTGTATGCAGGAAGTGAGTTCATGTGTAGGCCTTCATGCAGGCAGTGATTCTGTATCGGCCTGTATAAACGCAGTGAGGGTATGTGTCGATCGGTATGCAACCAATGAAGGCATGTGTTGATCTGTAGGCAGGTAGTGGGGTATATATCGGACCATATGTAGGAAGTTAGGGCATGTCTAGGCCTGTACGCAGGCAGTGACATCATGTGTTGATATGCCTGCACGCAGTGTAGGCACATATGGGCCTATATGTAGGCGGAAGGGCATGGAATGGAATTTTGGTAGGCAGTTGAGGCATGCGGCGGTCTGAATGCAGCAATGGGGCATGTGTCGGCTCGTATGCAGGCAGTGAGGGCATTCTCGGCCTGTATGCAGGCAGTGAGGGTATGTCTGGGCCTGATGCAGGATGGAAATTGCATGTGTAGTCCTGCATGCTGGCAGTGGTGTTATATTGGCCTGTGTACAGGCGTTGAGGGCATGTATCGGCCTGTATGCAGGCAGTGGGACATGTATTGGCCCGTATGCGTGCCGTGGTGCTTTTCATCGGTCTGTATTCAGACATTGGGGCATGTATTGTCCTCTATGCTGGCAATGGGGGTTTGTATTGGTTGTCTGCGAGGCTTTGCATGATTCTTCCGGAAGTTTAAAAAAGCATTGTTTAACTTCAATTTTCCCATTCACTGGAAAAGATTCCTACTGTTTCACTATAGCCCTGAGCTGTTGCCGCTTTTCCTCCTGCCCACCATCCCCAAGTAATTGGACTGACGGATTCCTTACTTTGTGTGATCAAACAAAACCGAAATACTTTCTACAATAATAAAGGAGAATTTTCTCACGCGGAACTACCATCATTTAATTTTTTGATGATTTGCCTCCCATTTCTTTGTGAGTCTTGGAAAATACGCCCGAGAAACGTGTTTCGGAGTTTTGAAGTGTCGAACTAGCTGGACATGGGAGTGCTTTGGTTTTGACGGAGTTCGGATTCTTTGGCACGGAGAATGGGCTGTTCAAAATCGAAAAAAAGAAGAACCTGAATTTATAACACAAAGCAAATCAACTTATCCAGTCACAATGTGACTGTATTATAACCTGTATGTGTGCGACCAGGGTCTTTGAGCAGTCTGTCACATTTTTTCACAATTCATAACTTACAATTCGACTTCGACTAAACTCCTCAATGATTTATATCTCGGCCTCTTCCGGAATAGCTAGAGCGCTAGAGAGGACCACCGTAAACTGCGTAGCCGAGGATGTTGCATGTGCTTTTGTTATTCCTTCATTCTTCTTCTATTTTTCCCATTTGTTCCTTCAGTTAGGAAGTCCGAATTCAGCCTTCACAGTCGCTAAACCAGACAATAAAATCGCATTCCTTCACTAATGTATTGCCCTGTATACAGGCAGTGGAAACAACTCCTAGCCAGTACATAGGCAGAGTTTGCATGTGTCGATCTGTATGCCAATACTGAAGATATTGTCGATCTGCATGGAAGCAGTGAATGCATTTTGCGGTATGTATGCAGCCAATGGGGGTATACATTGACTGTATACATTAAGTGAGCACATGGGTCGGTCTCTGTGCAATCAGTGGAGCATGTGTCGGTCTATATGTGGGCAGTGTCGATATATATCGGAGTGCATGCAGGGAGTGAGGGCATGTATCAATCTGTATGAGGGCAGTGGAAGGGGCATGTGAATCACTACGTGGAGGTAGTGGGGTATATATCCGACTGTATGCATTCAGTAAGGGCATGTGTCCTTCTGTGTGCAGGCAGTGAGGGCATGTGTCGCATTGTATGTAGCCAGTTGAAACAGGTATCGATCTTTATACAGGCAGGCCTACATGCAGGCAGTTGGGCTCTATCGGGTTCATTACTTTGTGTGATCAAACAAAATTTCTTTGTTAGTCTTGGATAAAACTCTCGTGAAACGTGTTTTGAATCGACATCAAAGAAGAACCTGAAATTATAACACAAAGCAAATCAACTTAGCCAGTCACAATGTGACTGTATTATAACCTGTATGTGTGCGACTAGAGTCTTTGAGCAGTCTGTCGCGCCTTCTCATAATTTGTAATTTACAATTCGACGTCGAATAAACACCTCAGTGATCTATATCTCGGCCTCTTCCAGGATAGCTGTAGCACTTTAGAGGACAACCGTAAACTGCGTAGCCGTGGAAGTTGCCTGTGCTTCTGTTATTCCTTCATTCGTCTATTTTTCCCATTTTTTCCTTCAGTAAGACTTCACAGGTGCTCAACCGGACAAGAAAATCATATATTGCCCTGTACACAGTCAGTGGAAGCAAGACCCCGCCAGTACGCAGGCAGTTAGGGCATGTGTCGACCTGAATCCAAGCCTTGAGGGCATGTGTCAATCTGTATGCAACCAGTAAAGGCTTTTGTCGGTCTGTATGCAGGCAGGTATACATCGGAGTATATGCAGGCAGTGAGGGCATGTGTGGGTCTGTGCAATCTGTGTGGCATATATCGGCATTTTCGCGGGCAGTGGAGGTATGTGTCGGTCTGAATGCAACAGTCGGGCATGTATCGGCCTGTATGGAGGAACCGTCGTCATTCTAGGCCTGTATGCAGGCAGTGGGAGCGTACCAAGGCCTGTATTCAGGCATTGAGGGCATATGTATTTCTGCATGCATGCAGTGGGGTTGTATCGACCTGTGTACAGGCAGTAAGGGAGTTATGTTCCTGTATGGAGGCTATGAAGACCTTTATCGATCTGTGTGTGGGTAGTGGGACATATATCAGGCTGTATGCAGACAGTGAGACATGTATTGGCCTCTATGCGTTCAGTGGGTGCATGCCTGGATCTGTAAGCACACAGTGAGGCATTATTATCACATCTGCAGGCAGTGGAGGCATGTATTCGTTGTCTGTGGTCTTCGCATGTTTCTTCCGGAAGATTCAAAAAGCATTGTTTTAACTTCAATTTTCTCATTCACTGAAAAAGAATCCTTCTGCTTCACTATAAGGGTAAGCCTGAGAAGTAGCCGCTTTTCCCCCTGCCCAACTCCCCCTCCCCCTCTCAAGTAATTGGAGGGGCGGATTCCTTACCTTGTGTGCTCAAACAAAACCGAAATACTTTCTGCAAAAATAAAGTCTTTACTCACGCAGAGCTACCATCACTACATTTTTTGATGATTTGCTTCCCATTTCTTTGTAAATCTTGTAAAAGTGAGGGCATGTATCAATCTGTATGAGGGCAGTGGAAGGGGCATGTGAATCACTACGTGGAGGTAGTGGGGTATATATCCGACTGTATGCATTCAGTAAGGGCATGTGTCCTTCTGTGTGCAGGCAGTGAGGGCATGTGTCGCATTGTATGTAGCCAGTTGAAACAGGTATCGATCTTTATACAGGCAGGCCTACATGCAGGCAGTTGGGCTCTATCGGGTTCATTACTTTGTGTGATCAAACAAAATTTCTTTGTTAGTCTTGGATAAAACGCTCGAGAAACGTGTTTTGAATCGACAACAAAGAAGAACCTGAAATTATAACACAAAGCAAATCAACTTAGCCAGTCACAATGTGACTGTATTATAACCTGTATGTGTGCGACTAGAGTCTTTGAGCAGTCTGTCGCGCCTTCTCATAATTTGTAATTTACAATTCGACGTCGAATAAACACCTCAGTGATCTATATCTCGGCCTCTTCCAGGATCGCTGTAGCACTTTAGAGGACAACCGTAAACTGCGTAGCCGTGGAAGTTGCCTGTGCTTCTGTTATTCCTTCATTCGTCTATTTTTCCCATTTTTTCCTTCAGTAAGACTTCACAGGTGCTCAACCGGACAAGAAAATCATATATTGCCCTGTACACAGTCAGTGGAAGCAAGACCCCGCCAGTACGCAGGCAGTTAGGGCATGTGTCGACCTGAATCCAAGCCTTGAGGGCATGTGTCAATCTGTATGCAACCAGTAAAGGCTTTTGTCGGTCTGTATGCAGGCAGGTATACATCGGAGTATATGCAGGCAGTGAGGGCATGTGTTGGTCTGTGCAATCTGTGTGGCATATATCGGCATTTTCGCGGGCAGTGGAGGTATGTGTCGGTCTGAATGCAACAGTCGGGCATGTATCGGCCTGTATGGAGGAACCGTCGTCATTCTAGGCCTGTATGCAGGCAGTGGGAGCGTACCAAGGCCTGTATTCAGGCATTGAGGGCATATGTATTTCTGCATGCATGCAGTGGGGTTGTATCGACCTGTGTACAGGCAGTAAGGGAGTTATGTTCCTGTATGGAGGCTATGAAGACCTTTATCGATCTGTGTGTGGGTAGTGGGACATATATCAGGCTGTATGCAGACAGTGAGACATGTATTGGCCTCTATGCGTTCAGTGGGTGCATGCCTGGATCTGTAAGCACACAGTGAGGCATTATTATCACATCTGCAGGCAGTGGAGGCATGTATTCGTTGTCTGTGGTCTTCGCATGTTTCTTCCGGAAGATTCAAAAAGCATTGTTTTAACTTCAATTTTCTCATTCACTGAAAAAGAATCCTTCTGCTTCACTATAAGGGTAAGCCTGAGAAGTAGCCGCTTTTCCCCCTGCCCAACTCCCCCTCCCCCTCTCAAGTAATTGGAGGGGCGGATTCCTTACCTTGTGTGCTCAAACAAAACCGAAATACTTTCTGCAAAAATAAAGTCTTTACTCACGCAGAGCTACCATCACTACATTTTTTGATGATTTGCTTCCCATTTCTTTGTAAATCTTGTAAAAGTGAGGGCATGTATCAATCTGTATGAGGGCAGTGGAAGGGGCATGTGAATCACTACGTGGAGGTAGTGGGGTATATATCCGACTGTATGCATTCAGTAAGGGCATGTGTCCTTCTGTGTGCAGGCAGTGAGGGCATGTGTCGCATTGTATGTAGCCAGTTGAAACAGGTATCGATCTTTATACAGGCAGGCCTACATGCAGGCAGTTGGGCTCTATCGGGTTCATTACTTTGTGTGATCAAACAAAATTTCTTTGTTAGTCTTGGATAAAACGCTCGAGAAACGTGTTTTGAATCGACAACAAAGAAGAACCTGAAATTATAACACAAAGCAAATCAACTTAGCCAGTCACAATGTGACTGTATTATAACCTGTATGTGTGCGACTAGAGTCTTTGAGCAGTCTGTCGCGCCTTCTCATAATTTGTAATTTACAATTCGACGTCGAATAAACACCTCAGTGATCTATATCTCGGCCTCTTCCAGGATCGCTGTAGCACTTTAGAGGACAACCGTAAACTGCGTAGCCGTGGAAGTTGCCTGTGCTTCTGTTATTCCTTCATTCGTCTATTTTTCCCATTTTTTCCTTCAGTAAGACTTCACAGGTGCTCAACCGGACAAGAAAATCATATATTGCCCTGTACACAGTCAGTGGAAGCAAGACCCCGCCAGTACGCAGGCAGTTAGGGCATGTGTCGACCTGAATCCAAGCCTTGAGGGCATGTGTCAATCTGTATGCAACCAGTAAAGGCTTTTGTCGGTCTGTATGCAGGCAGGTATACATCGGAGTATATGCAGGCAGTGAGGGCATGTGTTGGTCTGTGCAATCTGTGTGGCATATATCGGCATTTTCGCGGGCAGTGGAGGTATGTGTCGGTCTGAATGCAACAGTCGGGCATGTATCGGCCTGTATGGAGGAACCGTCGTCATTCTAGGCCTGTATGCAGGCAGTGGGAGCGTACCAAGGCCTGTATTCAGGCATTGAGGGCATATGTATTTCTGCATGCATGCAGTGGGGTTGTATCGACCTGTGTACAGGCAGTAAGGGAGTTATGTTCCTGTATGGAGGCTATGAAGACCTTTATCGATCTGTGTGTGGGTAGTGGGACATATATCAGGCTGTATGCAGACAGTGAGACATGTATTGGCCTCTATGCGTTCAGTGGGTGCATGCCTGGATCTGTAAGCACACAGTGAGGCATTATTATCACATCTGCAGGCAGTGGAGGCATGTATTCGTTGTCTGTGGTCTTCGCATGTTTCTTCCGGAAGATTCAAAAAGCATTGTTTTAACTTCAATTTTCTCATTCACTGAAAAAGAATCCTTCTGCTTCACTATAAGGGTAAGCCTGAGAAGTAGCCGCTTTTCCCCCTGCCCAACTCCCCCTCCCCCTCTCAAGTAATTGGAGGGGCGGATTCCTTACCTTGTGTGCTCAAACAAAACCGAAATACTTTCTGCAAAAATAAAGTCTTTACTCACGCAGAGCTACCATCACTACATTTTTTGATGATTTGCTTCCCATTTCTTTGTAAATCTTGTAAAAGTGAGGGCATGTATCAATCTGTATGAGGGCAGTGGAAGGGGCATGTGAATCACTACGTGGAGGTAGTGGGGTATATATCCGACTGTATGCATTCAGTAAGGGCATGTGTCCTTCTGTGTGCAGGCAGTGAGGGCATGTGTCGCATTGTATGTAGCCAGTTGAAACAGGTATCGATCTTTATACAGGCAGGCCTACATGCAGGCAGTTGGGCTCTATCGGGTTCATTACTTTGTGTGATCAAACAAAATTTCTTTGTTAGTCTTGGATAAAACGCTCGAGAAACGTGTTTTGAATCGACAACAAAGAAGAACCTGAAATTATAACACAAAGCAAATCAACTTAGCCAGTCACAATGTGACTGTATTATAACCTGTATGTGTGCGACTAGAGTCTTTGAGCAGTCTGTCGCGCCTTCTCATAATTTGTAATTTACAATTCGACGTCGAATAAACACCTCAGTGATCTATATCTCGGCCTCTTCCAGGATAGCTGTAGCACTTTAGAGGACAACCGTAAACTGCGTAGCCGTGGAAGTTGCCTGTGCTTCTGTTATTCCTTCATTCGTCTATTTTTCCCATTTTTTCCTTCAGTAAGACTTCACAGGTGCTCAACCGGACAAGAAAATCATATATTGCCCTGTACACAGTCAGTGGAAGCAAGACCCCGCCAGTACGCAGGCAGTTAGGGCATGTGTCGACCTGAATCCAAGCCTTGAGGGCATGTGTCAATCTGTATGCAACCAGTAAAGGCTTTTGTCGGTCTGTATGCAGGCAGGTATACATCGGAGTATATGCAGGCAGTGAGGGCATGTGTGGGTCTGTGCAATCTGTGTGGCATATATCGGCATTTTCGCGGGCAGTGGAGGTATGTGTCGGTCTGAATGCAACAGTCGGGCATGTATCGGCCTGTATGGAGGAACCGTCGTCATTCTAGGCCTGTATGCAGGCAGTGGGAGCGTACCAAGGCCTGTATTCAGGCATTGAGGGCATATGTATTTCTGCATGCATGCAGTGGGGTTGTATCGACCTGTGTACAGGCAGTAAGGGAGTTATGTTCCTGTATGGAGGCTATGAAGACCTTTATCGATCTGTGTGTGGGTAGTGGGACATATATCAGGCTGTATGCAGACAGTGAGACATGTATTGGCCTCTATGCGTTCAGTGGGTGCATGCCTGGATCTGTAAGCACACAGTGAGGCATTATTATCACATCTGCAGGCAGTGGAGGCATGTATTCGTTGTCTGTGGTCTTCGCATGTTTCTTCCGGAAGATTCAAAAAGCATTGTTTTAACTTCAATTTTCTCATTCACTGAAAAAGAATCCTTCTGCTTCACTATAAGGGTAAGCCTGAGAAGTAGCCGCTTTTCCCCCTGCCCAACTCCCCCTCCCCCTCTCAAGTAATTGGAGGGGCGGATTCCTTACCTTGTGTGCTCAAACAAAACCGAAATACTTTCTGCAAAAATAAAGTCTTTACTCACGCAGAGCTACCATCACTACATTTTTTGATGATTTGCTTCCCATTTCTTTGTAAATCTTGTAAAAGTGAGGGCATGTATCAATCTGTATGAGGGCAGTGGAAGGGGCATGTGAATCACTACGTGGAGGTAGTGGGGTATATATCCGACTGTATGCATTCAGTAAGGGCATGTGTCCTTCTGTGTGCAGGCAGTGAGGGCATGTGTCGCATTGTATGTAGCCAGTTGAAACAGGTATCGATCTTTATACAGGCAGGCCTACATGCAGGCAGTTGGGCTCTATCGGGTTCATTACTTTGTGTGATCAAACAAAATTTCTTTGTTAGTCTTGGATAAAACGCTCGAGAAACGTGTTTTGAATCGACAACAAAGAAGAACCTGAAATTATAACACAAAGCAAATCAACTTAGCCAGTCACAATGTGACTGTATTATAACCTGTATGTGTGCGACTAGAGTCTTTGAGCAGTCTGTCGCGCCTTCTCATAATTTGTAATTTACAATTCGACGTCGAATAAACACCTCAGTGATCTATATCTCGGCCTCTTCCAGGATCGCTGTAGCACTTTAGAGGACAACCGTAAACTGCGTAGCCGTGGAAGTTGCCTGTGCTTCTGTTATTCCTTCATTCGTCTATTTTTCCCATTTTTTCCTTCAGTAAGACTTCACAGGTGCTCAACCGGACAAGAAAATCATATATTGCCCTGTACACAGTCAGTGGAAGCAAGACCCCGCCAGTACGCAGGCAGTTAGGGCATGTGTCGACCTGAATCCAAGCCTTGAGGGCATGTGTCAATCTGTATGCAACCAGTAAAGGCTTTTGTCGGTCTGTATGCAGGCAGGTATACATCGGAGTATATGCAGGCAGTGAGGGCATGTGTGGGTCTGTGCAATCTGTGTGGCATATATCGGCATTTTCGCGGGCAGTGGAGGTATGTGTCGGTCTGAATGCAACAGTCGGGCATGTATCGGCCTGTATGGAGGAACCGTCGTCATTCTAGGCCTGTATGCAGGCAGTGGGAGCGTACCAAGGCCTGTATTCAGGCATTGAGGGCATATGTATTTCTGCATGCATGCAGTGGGGTTGTATCGACCTGTGTACAGGCAGTAAGGGAGTTATGTTCCTGTATGGAGGCTATGAAGACCTTTATCGATCTGTGTGTGGGTAGTGGGACATATATCAGGCTGTATGCAGACAGTGAGACATGTATTGGCCTCTATGCGTTCAGTGGGTGCATGCCTGGATCTGTAAGCACACAGTGAGGCATTATTATCACATCTGCAGGCAGTGGAGGCATGTATTCGTTGTCTGTGGTCTTCGCATGTTTCTTCCGGAAGATTCAAAAAGCATTGTTTTAACTTCAATTTTCTCATTCACTGAAAAAGAATCCTTCTGCTTCACTATAAGGGTAAGCCTGAGAAGTAGCCGCTTTTCCTCCTGCCCAACTCCCCCTCCCCCTCTCAAGTAATTGGAGGGGCGGATTCCTTACCTTGTGTGCTCAAACAAAACCGAAATACTTTCTGCAAAAATAAAGTCTTTACTCACGCAGAGCTACCATCACTACATTTTTTGATGATTTGCTTCCCATTTCTTTGTAAATCTTGTAAAAGTGAGGGCATGTATCAATCTGTATGAGGGCAGTGGAAGGGGCATGTGAATCACTACGTGGAGGTAGTGGGGTATATATCCGACTGTATGCATTCAGTAAGGGCATGTGTCCTTCTGTGTGCAGGCAGTGAGGGCATGTGTCGCATTGTATGTAGCCAGTTGAAACAGGTATCGATCTTTATACAGGCAGGCCTACATGCAGGCAGTTGGGCTCCATCGGGTTCATTACTTTGTGTGATCAAACAAAATTTCTTTGTTAGTCTTGGATAAAACGCTCGAGAAACGTGTTTTGAATCGACAACAAAGAAGAACCTGAAATTATAACACAAAGCAAATCAACTTAGCCAGTCACAATGTGACTGTATTATAACCTGTATGTGTGCGACTAGAGTCTTTGAGCAGTCTGTCGCGCCTTCTCATAATTTGTAATTTACAATTCGACGTCGAATAAACACCTCAGTGATCTATATCTCGGCCTCTTCCAGGATCGCTGTAGCACTTTAGAGGACAACCGTAAACTGCGTAGCCGTGGAAGTTGCCTGTGCTTCTGTTATTCCTTCATTCGTCTATTTTTCCCATTTTTTCCTTCAGTAAGACTTCACAGGTGCTCAACCGGACAAGAAAATCATATATTGCCCTGTACACAGTCAGTGGAAGCAAGACCCCGCCAGTACGCAGGCAGTTAGGGCATGTGTCGACCTGAATCCAAGCCTTGAGGGCATGTGTCAATCTGTATGCAACCAGTAAAGGCTTTTGTCGGTCTGTATGCAGGCAGGTATACATCGGAGTATATGCAGGCAGTGAGGGCATGTGTTGGTCTGTGCAATCTGTGTGGCATATATCGGCATTTTCGCGGGCAGTGGAGGTATGTGTCGGTCTGAATGCAACAGTCGGGCATGTATCGGCCTGTATGGAGGAACCGTCGTCATTCTAGGCCTGTATGCAGGCAGTGGGAGCGTACCAAGGCCTGTATTCAGGCATTGAGGGCATATGTATTTCTGCATGCATGCAGTGGGGTTGTATCGACCTGTGTACAGGCAGTAAGGGAGTTATGTTCCTGTATGGAGGCTATGAAGACCTTTATCGATCTGTGTGTGGGTAGTGGGACATATATCAGGCTGTATGCAGACAGTGAGACATGTATTGGCCTCTATGCGTTCAGTGGGTGCATGCCTGGATCTGTAAGCACACAGTGAGGCATTATTATCACATCTGCAGGCAGTGGAGGCATGTATTCGTTGTCTGTGGTCTTCGCATGTTTCTTCCGGAAGATTCAAAAAGCATTGTTTTAACTTCAATTTTCTCATTCACTGAAAAAGAATCCTTCTGCTTCACTATAAGGGTAAGCCTGAGAAGTAGCCGCTTTTCCCCCTGCCCAACTCCCCCTCCCCCTCTCAAGTAATTGGAGGGGCGGATTCCTTACCTTGTGTGCTCAAACAAAACCGAAATACTTTCTGCAAAAATAAAGTCTTTACTCACGCAGAGCTACCATCACTACATTTTTTGATGATTTGCTTCCCATTTCTTTGTAAATCTTGTAAAATACGTCCGAAAAACGTGTTTCGGAGTTTTGAACTGTTGGAGTAATAGGACATCGGAGTGCTTGGATTTTGACGGACTTCGGATTCTTCGGTATGGCGAGTGAGCTGTTCAAAATCGACAACTAAGAAAAAGATGAAATTATAACACATGGCAAATCAATTTACCCAGTCACAATGTGACTGCATCATAACCTGTACGTTCGTGACCAGAGTCTATAAGCAGTCTGTCACGTCTTCTCATAATTCATAACTTACAATTCAACGTCGACTAAACAGCTTAGTGATTTATATCTCGACCTCTTCCAGGAGAGCAGGAGTACTGGAGAGGACAACCGTAAACTGCGTAGCCGTGGATGTTGCCTGTGCTTTTGTTATTCTCTCATTTTTCTTCTATTTTTCCCACTTGTTCTTTCGGTAAAAGCATCCAAATACAGCCTTCACAGTAACAGTAGCTGAATCAAACAATAAAATTATGTATTGCCCTGTACACAGGCAGTGGAAACAAGTCTCCGCCAGAACACAGCCAGCGATTGTATGTGTCGACCCGTATGCAAGCACTAAACCCATGTATCATTCTGTATGCAGGCAGTGAGGGTATACATGGGACTACACGTAGGCAGTGAGTGTAAGTGTCGGTCTGTGTGCAAGCAGTGAGGGCACGTGTTGATCTGTATGAAGGCAGTATAGTATATATCTGACTGTTTGCAGGGAGTGAGTGCATGTCTAGGCCTGTATGCACACAATGGGGCATGTATTCTCCTATATGTAGGCAGTGAGTGCAAGTGTCGGTCTGTGTGCAATCAGTGGGGCATGTGTTGATCTGTAGAAAGGCAGTCGGGTATATATCGGATTATATACAGGAAGTGATTGCATTGATGCCTGTGTTCAGGCAGTGAGGGCATATCTAGGCTTGTATGCCAGCAGTGAGGGCATGTGCAGGCCTACGTGCAGGAAGTGGGGTTGTTGCGGCCTGTGTACAGGCAGTGAGGGCATGTGTAGGCCTGTATGGAGGCTATGGAAGTATTTCTGGATCTCTGTGTGTGCAGTGGGACATATATCGGGCTGTATGCGTGTAGTGGGGTCATGGATCAGTCTGTATACAGGCATTGTGGGCATGTCTCTGTTGTCTTCGCATGATTCTTCCGGAAGTTTCAAAAAGCATTGTTTTAAGTTCAATTTTTTCATTCACAGGAAAAGAGTCCTACTGCTTTACTGTAAGGGTAGCCCTGAGCTGTTGTCGCTTTTCCTCCTGCCCACGATCCCCAAGTACTTAGAGGGGAGGGTTCCTTACCTTGTGTGATCAAACAAATACGATACACTTTCTGCACTAATAAAGCAGTATTTTCTCACGCTGAGCTACCATCACTAAATTGTTCGATAATTTGCTTCCCATTTCTTTGTTTTTGACGGAGTTTTTGACGGAGCTCGGATTCTTTTGCATGGCGAGTGAGCTGTTAAAAATCGACAGCAAAGAATTAGCTGAAATTATAACACAAAGCAAAATCAACTTATCCAGTCACAATGTGAATGTATCTTAAACTATACGTGTGCGACCAGAGTGTTTGAGCAGTCTGTCACGTCTTTTCACAATTCATAACTTTCAGTTCGACGTCGACTAAACACCTCAGTGATTTCTATCTCGGACTCTTCCAGGATAACTGAGCGCTGGAGAGGATAACCATAATCTGCGTAGCCGTGGATGTTACCAGTGGTTTTGTTGTTCCTTCATTCTTCTTCGATTTTTCCCCATTTGTTCCATCAGTGAGGGCATTTCAAAGCAGCATTCTCAGTCGCTCAGCCGGACAATAAAATCATGTATGGCCCTGTATAGTGGCTATATTGAGCTATTTATCGATTTGTGTGTGGGAAGAGGGACATGTCGGTCTGTATGCAGGCTGTGAGGGCATGTACAGCCTGTATGCAGGCAGTGGGACATGTATTGGCATCTATGCATGCAGTGGGTTCATGCATCGGTCTGTATGCAGTGGGTTCATGCAGTGGGGGGAAGGGTATTTATTGGTCGTCTCTGGGCCTTCGCATGATTCTCACTGAAGTTTAATAAAGCATTGTTCTGACTTCAATTTTATCATTCACTGAATAATTGACCTACTGCTTCACTACAAGGGTAGCCCTGAGCATTTGCCACTTTTCTTCCTGCCCACTAACCCCAAGTAATTGGTGGAGCGGAGTCCTTACCTTGTGTGATCAAGCAAAACCGAGAAGCTTTCTGCAATAATAAAGCAGTATTTTCTCACGCAGAGGTGCCTTTAAATTCTTTGATGACCTACTTTCCATTTCTTTCTTCGTCTTGGAAAATACGCCCGAGAAACGTGTTTCGGAGTTTTCAACTGTCGGACTAGTGGGGCATCGGAGTGCTTGGATTTTGACGGAGTTCGGATTCTTCGGCATGGCGAGTCAGCTGTTCAAAATCGACAACAAAGAATCTGAAATAACCTACAATTCGGCGTCGACTAAACACCTCAGTGCAGCCTTCACCGTCGCTCAGCTGGACAATAAAATAATGTATTGCCCTGTATACAAGCAGTGGAAGCAAGTCCCTGCCAGTACGCAGGTAGTGAGAGCATGTGTCGACCTGTATGCATACAGTGAGGCTTTCTGTCGATCCATATAGTGAAGGCATTTGTCGGTCTTTATGCAGGCAGTGAGCGCATGCGTCGGTCTTGGTGTAATCAGTGAGGGCATGTGTTAATCTCTATGGCATGTGTCGATCTGTATGTGGGCAGTGGGGACAGGTTTCGATCTGTATGCAGGCAGTGGAGGTTGCCTATGTATCACTGCATGGAAGCAGTGGGGTATATATCGGACTGTATCCATTCGGTGTGGGCATGTGTCCGTCTGTCTTCAGGCAGTGGGTCCATGTTTGCGTCTGTGTGCAGGCAGTGAGGACATGTTTCGCACTGTTTGTAGGCAGTTGAAACGGACAGTGGAGTAGTTGCATTATTAGTTCTCTGCGGGCCTTCGCATGATTCTTCCTGAAGTTTACAAAAGCATTGTTTAGCTTAAATCACTGGAAAAGAGTCCTACTGCTTCACTATAAAGATAGCACTGAGCTGTTGCGGGTTTTCCTCCTGCCCACCACCCCAAGTAATGAGACTGGCGGATTCCTTGCCTTCTGTAATCAAGCAAAACCGAAATACTTTCAGCAAAAATAAAGCAGTATTTTCTCACGCGGAGCTATCATCATTCAATATTTTTATGATTTGCTTCCCATTTCATTGTTACTATTGGAAAATACGTACGAAAAATGTGTTTCGGAGTTTTCAACTGTCGGATTAGTGGGTCATCGGAGTGCTTGCGTTTTGACGGACCCATGAGTCTTCGGCACGGCGATTGAGCTGTTCAAAATCGACATCAAAGAATAAGCTGAAAATATAACACAAGCAAATCAACTTACCCAGTCACAATATGACTGTATTATAAGCTGTATGTGTGCAACCAGAGTCTTTGAACAATCTGTCATATCTTCTCACAATTCATAACTTACAATTCGACGTCGACTAAACAGCTTAGTGATTTATATCTCGACCTCTCCCAGGAGAGCAGGAGTACTGGACAGGACAACCGTAAACTGCGTAGCCGTGGATGTTGCCTGTGATTTTGTTTTCTTTCATTCTTCTTCCATTTTTCCATTTGTTTCTTCAGTAAAGGCATCCCAATGCAGCCTTCACAGTAGCTCAATCGGACAAAAAAGTATGTATTGCCCTGTACACAGGCAGTGGAAACAAGTCTCCGCCAGAACACAGCCAGTGATTGCATGTGTCGACCCGTATGCAAGCACTAAAGCCATGTGTCATTCTGTATGCAAGCAGTGAGGGTATACATCGGACTACATGTAGTGCATGTGTCGGTCTGTGTGCAGTCAGTGAGGGCAGGTTTCGGCCTGTATTCAGGCAGTGTCAGTATATATCGGGGTGCATTCTGGCAGCGTGTATATGTGTCGGTCTGTATGCAAGCTGTGAAGGCATGTGTCGGTCTGTATGGGTCCGTTTGGACATGTTTCGATCTGTATGCAAGGGAAGGGGACATGTGTATCACTGCCTGGAAGCAGTGGGGTATATATCGGACTGTATGCAGACAGTAAGGGCATATGTCCGTCTGTCTTTAGGCAGTGAGCCCATGTGTCCCTCTGTATGGAGAAAGTTGGGGCATGTGTCCGTCTGTGTGCAGGCAGTGAGGGCACGTGTCGCATTGAATATATTGAGTTGAATCAGGTATCGATCTATATACAGACAGTAAGGGTGGGATGTGTCTGCACGTATGCAGGCAGTGGGGGAGGCATGTGCATCACTATGGAGGCAGAGGGGGCATATGTCTGCAGGTATGCGGGCAGTGATTGCCAGAGGGTATTCTAGGCCTGTATGAAGAAAGTGAGGGCAGGACTAGGTCTGTATCAGGCAGTGAGGGCATGTGTAGGCCTGCGTGAAGGCAGTGAGGTTTTATCGGCCTGTGTACAGGCAGTGAGGACATATGTAGATCTGTGTGTGGATAGTGGGACATATATCAGGCTGGCGCTGAGGGCAAGTATCGGCCTGTATGCAGGCAGTGGGACATGTATGGGCCTGTATTTGTGCAATGCGGGCATGCATCAGTCTTTATGCAGGAAGTGAGGGCATTTATTGGTTGTCTTGAGGCCTTCGCGTGATTGTTCCGGAAGTTAAAAAAACATTGTTATAACTTCAATTTTCTCATTCACTGGAAAGGAGTCCTACAGCTACACTGTATTTTCTCACGCGGAGCTACCATTACCATTAATTTTTTTCATGATTTACTTTTCATTTCTTTGTTAATCTTGGAAAATACGCCCGAAAAAGGTGTTTCGGAGATTTCAACTGTCGGACTAGTGGGACATCTAATTTCGTGGGTTGTGACAGACTTCGTTTTGTTCGGCACATCGAGTGAGATGTTCGAAATCGGCAACAAAGAAACTAAAATTATAACACAAAGCAAATGAACGTACCCAGTCACAATATGGCTGTATCATAACCTGTATGTGTGCAACAGTCTGATACGTCTTCTCGTAATGCATAACCTGCAATTCGACGATGTCTAAACACCTCAGTGGTTTATATCTCGGCATGTGTTTTTCTGTATGCAGGCAGTGGGGGTATATATATGGGACTATATGCAAGAAGTGAGGGCATATGTCGGTCTGTATGCAGACAGTTTCGGTATATATCGGTGTACATGCAGGCAATTACAGAATTTTTCGATCTGATTGCAAGCAGTGAAGGCATGTGTCGATCTGATGAGGGCAGTGGGGACAGGTATCGATCTGTATACAGGCAGTGGAGGGGATCATGTGTGTCAGAATATGTTTGGATCTGTAAGCGTATGTGTCGGATATACATGTATTATGATTTTGGCTTTGAGGCTTGGATTCCTTGAGGCTTGTGTGAACAAACAAAACCGAAATACCTTCAGCAATAATAAAGCAGTATTTTCTCACGCGGAGCTACCATCAATAATTTTTTGACGATTTGCATCCCATGTCTTTCTTAGTTTTGGAAAATACGATCGCGAAACGTGTTTCGGAGTTTTGAACTGTCGGACCAGTATGACATCAGAGTGCTTGAGTTTTGACGAACTTCGGCTACATCAGCCCGGCGAGTGAGATGGACAAAATCGACAACAAAGGAGCGGAAATTTTAACAAAAAGCCAATCAACTTATCCAGTCACAATGTTAGTGTATTATAACCTGTATGTGTGAGACCAGAGTCTTTGAGCAGTCTCTCACGTCTTCTCACAATTCATAACTTACATTTCAACGTCGACTAAACACTTCCATGATTTATATCTCGGCCTCTTCCAGGATAGCTGCAGCGCTGAAGAGGAAAACCGTAAACTGCGGAGCCGTGGATGTTGTCTGTGCTTTTGTTATTCCTTCATTCTTCTTCAATTTTTTTTATTTGTTCCTTCAGTAAGAACATCCCAATGCAGCCTTCACAGTCGCTCAACCCGATAATAAAACCGTGTACCACCCTGTATACAGGGAGTGAAAACAAGTCGCCGCCAGTACGCAGGCAGTGACGGCATGTATCGGCCTATATGTATTCGATAGGGCATGAATTGGAATTTTGGAGGCATGTTTCGGTCTGAATGCACCAGTGAGGCATGCATCGGCCTGTATGGCGGAAGCGAGGGTATTGAAGGCCCTTTTCCAGGCAGTGATGGCATGTCTAGGCCTGTATGCAGGCAGTGAGGGCATGTGTAGGCCTGCATGCAGGAAGTGGGGTTGTATCAGCCTGTGTACAGGTAGTGAGGGCATTGGCAGGCCTTATAAAGGCTATGGATGCATTTACCCATCTTTGTGTGGGCAGTGGCGCATATATCCGGCTGTATGCAAGTGGTGAGGGCATGTTTCGGCCAGTATGCAGGCAGTGGGACATCTATTGCCCTATATTCTTGTAATGTGGGCATGAAGCGGTCTGTATGCAGACAGTGGGGCATGTATTGGTTGTCTGTGGGCCTGCGCAGGATTCATCCGGAAGTTTCAAAAAGCATTGTTAGTAGGGGAAAACGACAGTTCTACCACAGGAAGTGACGTCATACTGTCTGGGCCGGAAGTGACGTCATAGGCGTCGTCATGGCAACGAAGTGCTGTGATGGTAACGAAGTGTTGTAGTCATGGAAACGAAGCATAGCCATGGTAACATAGCCATGGTAGCCCTGGTAAGTGAGGACCTCCCCCCCTAGGTGGCAGTCGGGACAGACCCTATGGTAAAAAGTTATGACCCCCCCCCTAGGCGGCAGTCGGGACAGGCCCCCCCCCAGGTAGCAGTCGGGACAGACCCTATGGTAAAAAGTGATGACCCCCCTCCTTAGGCGAGCAACATTCTGTCAAGTCAGCATAAGTTACACACCACAATTTGATCACATCAGAGGGGTAAATAAGGGATGAACACCCGACACTAAATCATGTGAGAGACAACATGGACAACACACAAGCTATTAACACAGACATGGGTGACCTGCCGGAAACAGTTACGTTTGATGAAACATTATTACCGTGGGAGGAAGCGTTAGACGACACTACAGTGGAACAAGGAATACCTCAGGAGGAAGCGTCACCTGCAGTGGAGCAAGGAATACCTCAGGAGGAAGCGTTAAATGCTCCGTCAGATGTCGCTGCAGTGGAGAAAGGAATACCTCAGGAGGAAGCGTTAAATGCTCCGTCAGATGTCGCTGCAGTGAAGCAAGGAATACCTCAGGAGGAAGCGTTAAATGCTCCGCCAGATGCCGCTGCAGTGGAGCAAAGAATACCTCAGGAGGAAGCGTCGACTGGAGTGGAAGAAGGAATGCCAGATCCTGATGGACCTGATTACCCGTTTTGGGTTGCGAATAAACTTGTCAATGGTAACAACTCACAACTGAGCGCAAAGTTAAAAGCACATCTAAAGCATTATAAGGAATATGAAGTGAGCGATGATGAAGTGGAGATGTCAAGCGATGACGAAGAAGATAAAGATCTGAGGAAGATGTTACGTTGTTGAAACGAAACTTTCAAGCAGTGCTTCCTCTCGTCGATTGCAACACTTTATGGTGTTTATGTGAAGGAGGTTTTTCCAACCAACATACGTACATGTACCTAACGGAAGAAGTGAATACCGTTATTCAACTCATCTACATGTTAGAAGGAAACATAGAACATGTTCCAGCGTCAGAGCCAAAGCTCTCCGAAGCCATGACTCGACGTTTCGTTCGACTTATTAAAAGTCTTCATGAGGAACATTTTAAGACTTTATGTCTACCGGTGCCAAAGTGTGTGGATGAGAATCGTGATTTTATATGTGCAAAGGTTATACTACAAATTTTCAAATACCTTGAAGAACGTATTCAAGTATATGATATGATGGCTTACCTCGATGAAAAAGGACATTTCACCTTGCCCATGGTCTTCAAATGGATAGTAGGTAGTCGCGAACGAAGAGACTTTTTAGTGATTGTCATGACACAATCTCTAACAAACGGTTTACCAACAACCTTTCTCGATGGTTTCAATGACATGACTCCGCGATTTTACAAACATCTCATGAAAACCTACATGTAAGGAGTGAACTCATTGTAGAGTCATTGGCTGCGAGGATATGTTAGAGGAATGCCATATAGCGTTTAACCTGTACACGATCATTTTTAAAGTAGAAGCTATCATAGATTATGGTTAAGAGGGGGAAGACGATTTCCGAGAAGAAGTTGTACCTCATGAAGTGGAAGGGTTGGAGTCATGAGCACAACACCTGGGTACCTAAGTCCCAGGCTGCAAGGATATGTTAGAGGAATTCCATAAAGCGTTTAACCTGTACACGATAATTTTAAAGTAGAAGCTATCATAGATTATGGTTAAGAGGGGGAAGACGATTCCCGAGAAGAAGTTGTACCTCATGAAGTGGAAGGGTTGGAGTCATGAGCACAACACCTGGGTACCTAAGTCCCAGGCTGCAAGGATATGTCAGAGGAATTCCATAAAGCGTTTAACCTGTACACGATAATTTTAAATTAGAAGCTATCATAGATTATGGTTAAGAGGGGGAAGACGATTCCCGAGAAGAAGTTGTACCTCATGAAGTGGAAGGGTTGGAGTCATGAGCACAACACCTGGGAACCTAAGTCCCAGGCTGCGAGGATATGTTAGAGGAATTCCATAAAGCGTTTAACCTGTACACGATGATTTCGTGAGACATGGATATAAAGCAGTGATAAATTCTGTTGACTCAGCAATTATAACAAATTTTTAACAAGTTACACACCATATTTTGATTATATGGAAGTGGTATAAATGCATGTGTGACGAGAGAATACTTCACAATGTCGACATTACTTCTTGACAGATGTATGACTATGGATGACGTCTTCAAAGTGAACTATATTGACTATGTGTTTTCAAAGCTTCCTGCTTTTGAATCGGATTGGATGTTGCAAGTGAAGAATTTGCATCTGCATTGGGAAGCTGTTGGAAAGGCTATTCCAAGAGATTGTTTCATCCGCTCGTTTCTACGTGAATGTGAAGAACTGCATTTACTATCAACTTATGACATTGATGTAGCATTTATCAACGCGAATAAAATTTGGGCAACTGACCTCATGTTAGCTGTAGCTACTAGAATTATTCTACATTATGATGATGATGTTCCAGATAATGTATCAGAACTTGTTCGGTTCAACCATGGACGAGTTGAAGTGAATTCGAAAGTGACTCAGCAGATAGTTGTGTATAAAAAGGAGTGGACTCAAAGTTATCAGTACATTGTGCAGTCATGGAGAACAAGACAAGCAGCTTTAAAATTAGTGCCAACTTAACCATCACTGTGGAGCATGGAGAATATGGGCCATTTCTACGCATCACACGTGGAGAGAGATGGTGTGCTTATTCACTATCTTTGTTGAAGATTATATGTCAAAGCTTGAAAAATTTGCGTGACATTGGCTTACAATTATACTTAACGTGAAGTATTTCATACTTGGATATGCGTTATGTCAGTTTTGTGCGCACGTCACGGTTTGAAGGGAAAGAATGCACGCATTACATCAACATGAATGATGGAGAATGGGAGACACTGCTTCAGGAGATGGACAACATCAACTCAGCCCTATCACCATGTGTGGAATGTCATGACAAGAAAACTATCATCAAACTTCAAAAGGATGGTCGGATGAAGGTGTCAAAGCTATCCAAGAAAAGACTGGCTGAAGTTCAATTGGAGAACATGAACGTGCAAAATCAACTTGGACTTACGTGTGACTATTGTGGTGCTTATGGATATGTGGAGGATTATCATTGCCACTGCCATAAGTATAATTGCAAGTTGTGTGAACCAAACAACTTCTGCGGCAAGTGTGGAGTACTTAAAGTCTGTGAAGCAAAGTAAAAAGCCCACAAGACACACTGAAACAAGACGGACGCATGTCTTAAAAAGGCTTATGATGACTTGATGATTGCTAAACTTGCTTGCTGTGGCACTCCAGACCATCAACTTTATCATTTAGACGCTTTTGGGGATGTTGTACATCATAGTCTTGATGTGATTGAACTACATTCAAGATTTCTTGGAGAATGTCATAAAATTGGAATAGAAGAAGATCCTGACTTTGACTTTGATTCTGCACTTTATTCTGCTCGTACTGATGTAGAAGTATATTTCACCGTAGTTGATCATTTGAGAGATTGCTGTGGACTAGAAGAAGAACATCTTTGTGATAACATAGTGAGTTGATAACAATTAACTTACTCGCAAATTTAATTTTATGTGAGTGGTTTCAACGTAAACAAAGAATATGATAGAAGAGGCAGCAAATATAGTTATTTAGTTGGTTAAATGGTTTGTTTAACGACACGACTGACCCTTAGCGGATTACATTGTGTCAGAAATATATTTTATTACAGGAAGAAACCGACATGTCAGAATAAACAACAGAAACAAAGTCAACATGGAGAATCTTGTGCTATTCAGCGGTCACAAGGACGTTCTTTCAAATATGTTTCCAACACGACTTGAAAAGTATGGACATGTGTTCAACTCGAGTGAAGCGTTGTGTCAATATGAGAAAGCAGTTTTTCATCACCGCCAAGATATTGCTTCAGCCATTGTTTCATGTAGAAATGGATATGAAGCGAAACGTATTGCTAAAGTGATAAAGCCATGTCCTTCATGGCATACAGTAAAGAGAAGTAAAATTCAAGACGTTTTACAAGTCAAATTGAATCAGTGTGTATTGTTTCGCAAAAAGTTGAAAGAATGTAAAGATAAGACTTTAGTTGAAGCAACGTATGATCATTGGTGGGGAGCTGGTGTGAAATAATTGTCATCTCCTTCATATCCTTTGTCAGAATATCATGGGAAAGTTGTTAGAAATGTTGTGTGAGGGTTAGAGACTTTTCAGACTTGATGTGCAGACGTGTTTTTAACAAATATATGAACATGTAAAACATGGAGAAGTGTGTTCGACTACATGATAAGTGAATGCTTTTGAACAGCATCTTACAAGACTGTACAATGGCAGACATGACACTGAGACAATATATTGTGCAAAAAGCATATTGTGAAGAAATGTTATTAGCTGTAAAAAAGTTTGCATGTTTAGTCTGTCCTGCTTGTCAACATGAAATGTGTCAAGAACATACTTGTCATGCTGCATGTGTCTATACATATTGGAATGAAGCTAAATATTACATTCATTTAGAATGTGAGAAATATGGTGTAGATGCTATTACATTAGATGAACTCAGTAGTTGGTTAGTATTCATGGAAGACCAATGGTCTCCAGTTATTCATACCATTGTATCAATACTTGATTTGTAAATATATGTTGTTGTCATGTTAGTTAAGTGATGTTAGTTAAGACTATGTTGGTTGAGTTATAAATAAAAGTGTTCTGTTGAGAAGTGTTTTTTCATTCATCATGTCGACGTGGAAAGACTACTTGACCAATATTTACTTCAAACCTGGACAGCCTGGAGCATTTGGTGGTCCTTACAAACTTTATCACATCTTAGGAAAACATAATGAACCAGTCACTCATTCACAAGTGAAGAAATGGCTACAGGATCAAGATGCATTCAGTTTACTACAACCTGTAAAATACAGGTTCAAAAGACAACGTGTGATTACACGTGGTATTGATGGCGTGTGGGATATTGATTTGGCTGATGTGGGAAACATAGCTCCCTATAATGATGACACACGCTTTTTACTCATTGTCAATGATGTGTTTTCCAAATATCTATGGGTACATCCAATACCTAATAAATCACATACCAGCGTCATACAAGCCTTTCAAAAGATTTTTCATGACACACGACGAAGACCGCGAACTTTAAGGTCTGATAAAGGAACGGAATTTAAAAACAGATGGGTAAAAGCAGTTTTGAAGAAAGAGGGAATTCATGCTTATACACAAAGAATGAAACCAAAGCCAACTTTGCTGAAAGAGTCATTCGTACTCTAAAGGGAATGATGTATCGGTATTTTCCACATAATCAAACCTACCGTTACTTAGACATTCTTCCAGACTTGGTGTACAATTACAACCATAGACCTCATGGTTCTCTTCCTAATAAATATGCTCCTGCAGAGATTCGCAAAGATAACGAATCAAAAGTGTGGAAGTATATGTATGTAGACAAAATGAAATTGAAACCGAAGAAGGAGAATTTTAAATTTAAAATTGGTGATCAGGTTCGCATTTTCCACATCAAATATGTGTTTCAACGGGATTATCACATCAAATGGACGCAAGAAGTCTTTGTATCGTGTGAAAGACGAAGATATTGATGGACATTTCTATGAAGAAGAAATGCAGAAAGTGACCAAAGATATTGAATCTATTTATAGAATTGAAAAAGTCTTGAAAACACGTAAAAGACGAGGTGTGAAAAAATTATTTGTCAAGTGGTTAGGTTGGCCAAAGAAGTTTAACAGTTGGGTGAAAGAAACAGACTTTCAAAAATGAAGCATCCATTTACATGTTTAGTCTCTTGACCTACAGGCAGTGGCAAAACGTCTCTGGTGAAAGAAATTCTAGAACAAAAGTTGATTAAACGCGCTCCAAAAAGCATTTTATGGCTCTATGCAGCAGATCAACCTTTGTACAAGAGAATGAAAGTTATGGAATTTTACCAAGGCATTGAAGATGGCATTGAAGAGCGTTTTAACCCGAAAAAACTTACTCATCATTGATGACTTAATGACGAAATGTCATAGTGATGAGCGAATGACACGTCTCTTTAGTGTTGGCAGCAGTCATCAAAATCTAAGCATTATCTTTATTGTACATAATTTATTCTATCACGGGAAAGAGATGCGAAATATTAGTTTGAAAACAGATTATATCATTCTGTTTAAAAATCCTAGAGATAGTCAACAAATTAGTACATTAGCACGGCAAATGTATCCTGGAAGATCTCAATTTCTCATAGAAGCCTATCAAGATGCTACAAGCAAACCCCATGGTTATTTATTCATTGATTTAAAACCAAAGACAAATGATCAACTACGTATTCGTACAGGCATTTCACCAAAAGATACACATTATGTATATATTGATAAAGTAGTGTATGAACAAGAACCAACTCATTTAACCATTCGCAGTCAAGATGTCTAAACGTATTCGAGCGAACCAACCACTTCTTCATTTGCTTGCACGCAGTGGGCCTAAACGACGTAAATCCTTGCTACAGCAAGCTACGAAGGAGGAATTAACAAGCTTGTTTGAAATTTGTTTTAATATATTGCGAGGACATTTACCATTAAGCTCAAAACGGGTTAAGGAATTTAAACGTGAACGTCATACGCTAAGTACTCTAGCAGATAAGAAGATATCACTTCAACGAAAAAAGAAGTTGGTTAATCTTTTTGCTAAATTTGCATTGCCCTTATTAGCCCAACTGCTGTTAATATGAAACATACTATGAAAATGGTCCTCATTCCTGAATATGAATACAAACTGTTATTAGAAAAGAAAAATGATATCAAAACAAAAGTCATTACACTTTTACGTGGGAAACGAACGCGTGAAAAGGCTATGGAAATGTCTCAGCTTCTTGGTCGTCATTTACGAACAAGTCAGTCTAGGCAAAAGCCCTCATCATCACCTGAAAAACCAGAAAAGTTATTTTTAAGTCATTTTCAACCTATCTATCATGGAAAAGTAATACAACTTTTAGCAGAACTGAAGAAGCATGGTGTTAAATGGACAGACAAGAATGAACTTGTGTTGAAAACGGGCGACATTATCACAAATTCCAACATTGTTGATTTGATGAAAGAAGCATTGGTGGCAACAAGAAGAAAAGAACGAGCCATACCACATGGTTGGCATCCGTTTATCCAGGAAATTGTAGATGCTAATATTCCAAAAACAATGTTTAGTAAAAAGACCACTCGTGACAACATTAAAACAGAAATGAAACAACGCCAACAAAGACAGTTTCCTGAAGGATGGGAAAATTTTTAACATGGCTGAAAGAGCTATGTTGTTGTCAAGAAACAATAATTCCTGTGCCAGTGCGTGTTGTGAAGGAGAAGTCATAGATCATGATGAGAAACATCATTTACATACTTGTTCGAATGGCGCGCGCTATCGTGAGGTATATAGACAACGTCAACGCATATTTAACATTTAGTCCATCATGGAGTCGACAAGTTTTTACATTTCTTTGCCTAGCAATGCTAGTATGAACTATTATCCCAACAATAAGGCTTCTAATTATCAAATTCGTATGCCTCGAACTATTTATCTGAACGGAAAATATGAAGTGGCTTTAGCTGAAATTCAATATCCACATACATGGACAACCATGAGACATGGCATGGACTATTCTATTCAGTATCGACAACAACCACTGACAGAGACACTTGACATTATCAATATTCCCTATGGCTACTATAGATCCATACAAGAAATATGTGATGCAGTGAATGAAGAAGCAACTGATTCTATGAAAGATGATCTTAAAGAAGCTATTCGTATAAAGTATGATAAAATTAGACGGCGCGTTTTTCTAAATTATGGCTTTAAAGTGTCATTCTCCGCTGGATTAGCTGAGATTTTAGGATTTTTCCCAGATCAATGGTATACTGAAACATGTACAGCTGAACATAAAGCTGATGTGAAACAGGGATTTTATACACTATATGTGTATTGTAGCATTTTTGAATCACAAGTTGTTGGTGATTATTATGTTCCCTTATTACGTTCTGTTGGAATACAAGGCCATGATGGTGATATTGTTATGAAAACTTACGGCGAACTGCATTATGTTCCTGTAAACACGTCCAAATTTGACGTGATAGAAATGAATATTAAGGACGACACAGGCTATAATGTTCCATTTCAAACTGGAAAGGTGATCTGTAAACTTCATTTTCGACCAAAAGCATTATGAAAGCTTATACACACGATCCGTCTGCATATCGCAACCATTTTCTTCGTCAAGTTGGCGGGGAATTACCAGGATTCAAAGGAGCGCGAATCCAATATGGCGATGGTATTGGTTCAATACTGGGATCATTGGTTCGTAAAGCTAGTCCATTACTTAAGGCTGGGGCTAAGATCGTTGCGCCACATCTTAAGAAGGCTGCAAAGAATGTCGCGAATGTTACGGGCCGAGTAGCACAACATGTGTTTGGTGAACAAAAGCGCGTGCAACCGACGAAACGTGCCAGAAGACGAAAAACACCCAGACGGATAACATCAAAACATATTAAAAAAGATATTTTGTAATCATGTCTCTCATTCATAATCATTCGTGTGAATGTAGTCTTTCTCCATTGGAATGGTTTCACGTACAACAGACGCAAACTGCTGTAGAGAAAAGTTATAATGTCGACTATCAACCACTCAAAAGCATTAGAGAAGGCACTCCAATAGAATTCTACATTCCTGCGAGTACAGAAGAATATCTGGATTGAAAGAACAGCAAACTTCATATTTTATGTCGCATTGTAAAGGCCGATGGAACAGCTTGTGGCGCAGATGATAATGTCTCCTGCATCAATGATGTGTTTAATGGGTTATGGTCTAATACTGAATTGTTTCTGAATGACCGATTGGTATCTCATAGTAACAATACTCATGGTTATACCAGCATTATCTCTCATCTCATCCATGATTCGGAAGAAAGTCTGCATTCTGAGCGCTGTATGCGTCTCATGTACAAGGATACTGCTGGTTCAATGAACAGTCATGAGGTGAAAAGACCTAATCATGAAAGATATGTATCAGGGTTTCATGTCAATGCTGACGGTGGTGACTTAGCTGAGCAAGGAAACAATGGCTTACATAATCGTTATTTACATACACGTCTCAGCCGTGATTTTATGCTAACAGGTGGTTTAAGGGATAGATTTGTTTGAGCAGGATCGTTATCTTCCTAATGGCATTAGTTTGAAATTGCGTTTCCATAGACAAAAAGATGAATATGTATTGATGGCTGGAGATAATACCTATAAGGTAGAAGTGAAAGAGGCATTTTTAACCATTCGCAAAGTGAGGGTTAGTCCAGGTATTCAGTTAGGACATACAGATGCATCATCCTGCCAAGTTAACCATCACTAGAAAAGAATGTAAAGTTTTGGCTATTCCAGCAGGATTTCAGTCTTTTGTGAAAGATAACATCTTTTTGGGTCAATTACCAAATCGCATTGTTATTGGTCTGGTTCATAATGAAGCCTTTGGTGGATCGCATTGTTATTGAGGAATCCATATGATTTCAAACATTTTGAGGAATCCATATGATTTCAAACATTTTGATCTGGACTATATGCAACTGTATACGGATGGTGAACCAGTTCTATCCAAACCTCTCAAGTTTGACATTACACAGAACAAATACCTGGACGCTTTTGAAACGCTTTACAAATCGTTTGATGGATTGAATGGTGAGAAAAGTTCCATTATAAAACGGGAAGATTGGCCTAGAGGTTATGCTTTATTTTCGTTGACTTAACACCTGATTATGATGGCGATGATCATTTTCCCCTGATCAAACATGGGAATTTGCGGCTAGAAACGAATTTCGCAAGGCCTTTACAACATACAATCAATGTCATTGTCTATGCTGAATTTGACAATATTATTGAAATAAGTGCAAATCGCAGCATCTAATTCGACTACCAGCCATGAACACGAAGCAGATTGATGCCATATTGAGTCATGATGTCATGACCAAAGACTTGTTTCAAGGCGTGTTTGCCATGGACCAGTTACCATCTTTACAACGCGGTGTCTATGTCATCAACACAGACGATCAAAACATTGGTTGGCAGTGTATTATGACAAAGACCCTGTGGAATATTTTGACTCTTATGGACTTTTACCTCTAGATGATCGTTTAGAAATTTTTTTAAGAAATGACTATATGTATAATTCCATATCAGTACAAATGCCAATATCATCATCATGTGGTTTTTATTGTGTATTTTATATATTGCATAGAGCTCGAGGTCAGAGTATGTTTGATATTGTTAATATATTAAAAAGAAAGGATGGTGATTTTATTGTAAAGGATTTTATATATAGACATTATAAACCTTTGTTTTATTAATCTTGTTGTTGTAGTTAAGTTGTAGTTAAGTTGTTGTTAATTGTTCAAGTTTGTTAAATAAAACAACCCAAGTTTCAAACAATCTTGTTTATTGTGTTATATTTACAAACTCTTAATTTACAAACTCTATTTACAAATTCTTAACTACAAACACTATTTACAAACTCTATTAACAAACTCTATTTACAAACTCTATTTACAAACTCTGAATTAATAAGTCTATTTGCACTATTTACAAACTCTATTTACAAACTCTATTTACAAACACTATTTACACTATTTACAAACTTCTATTTACAAACTCTCTTTACAAACACATTCATTTTTCAATACATTCATCAATGAATGCCATTCATTAGAATCTAAATTGATATAGGTATCATAGACATTATACCCGTATTTGTAAATGCTATGAAAGCTCACATAACGCACATCACCAAACTTTATCACTTTAACAGTTACATGTTTAGACAGTTTCAGTTTATATCCTTCTTCTAAGTCCATCAGCCGCATAGGCTGTGTCAGCTCAATGGATTTGATACCCCGCATAAGTTGTATTCCATGCTCTTTGAATTCAAGCACAAGGGTCTTCCCAATCCAATGCTTGCAACAGCGCGTTCCATTCCACTGTGCTGAGGGTGATTTCGTAGTGTTCTGTAAGCTCGTCATGTTGGCGAAATTGTACAAACACGTCTAGACAGTTCTTAATCACACGCACTTCTATATCATTTGAAAGTAGAAGCAGAAAGCCAGGTATTCTCAACTTGTCTAGATGATCCTTCAACACGGATTGTTCGTCAAGCGATAGTATGATAAACTTTCCAAAATGTCGTAGCACAATATCATCACATAAGTTTCTCGTATATGAGAATCCATATGTAATGGGTTCATAATCCAACAAAGAGTCTTCCATCTTTATGCTCGGATGATGGTGAACAGCGGACAGCTTCTACGAATCGTAAGACTGCGCGCCAGTTCTTGATATTAAAGTGGATCAAATCTGAATATGGAGTATCTGGCACAACTCCCTTATAATCCTCTGAATAATCTTGTAAAAGATTTCTCCAGAATGTCACACGTATGTTAGAATCATGTTCAGTCACAAACACTTCAACTTTATTTCCAAGTCTGCGTTCAAATCCATGTTCAAGCGGTATGTTTTGAAAGTCTTTCCACACTTCAGGTTTAAACCGGTAATCAGAACTTATCGGAGAACCTATCATCACTTCATTCCTATCATTTACAGCAAGGTAAGTACCACCGTTAAACATGACTGCATTCATGACAATACTTTGTTATGCGCTGTCTTCTTGTCTGCGAAGCCTTTTATCCACTTCTTTCACTTGCTTCTTCAGCATTTTCCATTCAGGTATTGTCAGCAAGATATCCTTTTTCGTCGGACGATTTTTTCCAGTCCCCTCATCTCTGAGGTATTTGCGAATGTTCACCACGCCTTCATTGCTTTGTTTCATAATCTTGATATACTTTCCATTGCCTAGAGAAAGCATTCCATCCCACCACTGTGGTGTTGATGTCGTCTCCACTTTTAATTTCTTGATGGTATTATCAGAATTTTTTACGTTCATGTCTTTTACTGTATCAGCAAGAGTATCCCTATGCGTTGCAGATCTTTTCCGATTCATGTTCATGCTTCAGTGTTCACACCTCAACTAACTCTCAAGTTGAGGTGTCTCCCCCTTATATACTGTAATGTCCATGCGCCAAAGTGGAATAACCCTCACTCATCACATATCGCTTGTCATCAAAGGGGGAGAGAGCCACTTTCCTCAACTTCTCCGAGAAAATCTGGTGGTCATGACTTCGAATGATGTGTCCTATAACCATCGTTTGCGTTTGGTTGAACAAACTGTCTTTATACTGCTTATGTTTCATACGTCTTTGACACGCGCGAGAGATACCTTTAGCCGTACGTTTTTCTTTCCCACCATACATCATACTATACATTTTCGGTCGAAGTCCAACAAACTCTTCTATGGGAATGCCCGCCGTCTCATCGTTCATTTTCACAAGCACTTTCTTGTTCACGTTGGAATGTAGGAAATGATCTGGGGGATAGTCACTTGTATCGAACAAGTCAGCATCTTCCTGCATATCTTTGTAGATATCGTTCGTTTCTGTGTCATAACATAGACTGTCGGTGTCGCTGAACAACAGCTTGGCGTTGGGAAATTTGGTCATGATGTAATGAAAGTGGAACATGAGCACTTTGTTGAGGTCGAGAATGGTGAAACCAACTTGAATGGGTTTATCCAGAAGCAGATCCACTTTACGTAAATGTACCGCGGTCAAATCTTCATTGAAAATTCTAAATTTGTGGAATTAAGGTTTGGCTACAAGTTTCTTGAACCGCTTTTCCTTGTGAACGAGTTCCACATTCATACGCTTTCTCACATTTTCCATGGTTTTGCCAAACACAGAGTTGTTCATCAATTTGAAAAAGTCTTTCTCAAACGGGTTCTTGGCCAATTTTCTCTTTACCGTGTTCAAGGAGATGTATTTTGCCAACCATTTGCTCTGTGCAAACATGATGGCACGATGCACCTTAGTCACTTTCAATCCCAGTGAGACATATTGCTGTAAATTTCTATAATGAAGCGCATATTTCTTCTTGTCACACAAGTTGGGAATGAGCATTTCACTAGGTTTTCCTTTCATGTTCAGATCCTTCCGTAGCTTCTGACTATGTTTTGACAATTCTCCCACCTTAACACATTTCCGTTCTGGAGCCACTGGATAGTGATTATGACGATCATGGATTGAATATGGGTATTCTAAATCTACTTCTAAAATGTATCCAATCTCATCATCTTCATCCACATCCATGAAGTCGAGGGATTCTGGCTCGCTCACCCACATAAATCCACTTTCCGGCATGCTTTGCGACATGGCCCAACCATACAAGTTGTTTGCGTCGAGGTATGTCAAGTAGTTGGTTGGTTTCAAGGGATCGTAATCTGCTACGTAGGGGTTATTTGCTTTCGCATATTTGTGTGTGATCACAGATATTCCTCCATGTAGACCTTGTTCAACCATTTGGTACATGTCAATGTCGTTAATCAATTCCAACTTCACCTTTGTCGCTTTCAACATGGCATCCCACGACAGTCCTGGCGCTGTATAGTAGTGAGCAGGATCTAATTCATACGTGTTGAGACATACTTGACGAAAGTTTTCAAACACGTCAGCCAGCAGCAACACATCTGATTTCAGGTATAGATCATGGTATTCGCCAAATGTAGTACATCCACGTAATCATAAGGGTACACTCCCTTTCTCAACAGTAAATCTTGTTGGTCGCTATCATGAATGTGTGACGTCATTTTATAAAAGTTATCTTTCCCTTCTGCCGCCAGGTTGGATACCAACTTCTGTAGAGAAGTACTCATGAACTGATAACTGTCTGTAAATTTAAGATTACTCATGGTGAATGCAATATATTTCTCAACGGTGTTGGGAATGACGGTAATGGTTTCATTTTTGAACTTTCCAATTTCTTCCATGATCAAATGGCTGTCATAGCCTCGTAAATTGTGGAAAAAGACAGGAATGATAAAAGAATCTTTATCATCCTGCTTATCCTTTCGAAATCGGAATTGCAAATTGCATTCACTATGTGCAGCTCCGCGGTATTTGCCATTGATATGGTCATGATCTCTCACACGATCTGCTCCTAAAGGCTCGTGGCAAATGTAGCAATCTGTAGCGTTCTTGAAATGCTCTTCATCTTCGCGAGTCATCACCATTTTCTTTGACTGCTGCAAGTCATGCACAATACGATCACGCTCATTCACCATATGGTCTAAAAAGACTTTCACGGCATTATCTCCTCGATACACGACTGGTGCACGTGTGTCATACTGGCTCACAACCACATAGGCAAAGCTGTTTGGACGATGATGCTGATACTTGTCTCCTTCATGCTTTTTCGTGAAACATTCAAAGTCTGCATAAATGACAAACGGCGCTCGCTGTTGTTTGGCTACATTCTTGAACTTGATGAAGGGTTCCTTGGGGAATGATAAACGTTGTGCTCCATGCTTGCCACACACTTCACGATGCTTGTCTAAAAGATCTTGTCGCATAAACCCGTGAAGACAGTTGAAACAATAAAAAGCTGCACCATCATGTTTTGATCTATAAGACATAAGTCTGCTGAAATTCTTGATAAGGTAATAATGCCTTTTCTTGTCATTGCTAATCAAAAGTAAGTTGATTTCTCTCACGCTGGTGTTTCGACTTAGTTGTATGGGAACAACTACATCATGTTCATATCCAAACTCATTGATAGACACATCATTCTCCTTTTCAAATTTTGGAATGTCTGTAATCGGTGTTGGAAATGTCATGCCTTCCACTTATAATTCCTTCTCAAATGACATAAGTCTGCTGAAATTCTTGATAAGGCAATATTGATTCACACGCTGTGGGTTTTTGCTTGTTGAAGAATGAAGATGAGCCAATACGGACTATAAGAAAGCACTTGTTATCATCATCATTCTGAATGTTTAACACCGCCTTTGTATTCTTCACTTTCTTCGGTACTGGGATAAAACTGCTTGCTTCCAGTGGCGCTGACGTGGCTGTTTGCACTTCAATATACACTATGTTATCCAACACCCAGCCAGAACCTTGTTGCTCATGCTCGTCAAACTTGGTAAACAATTCTTTATAGGCTTCTGGCAAGTCCTTCTCAATATCCGCTGGATTGTATGCTGTATATGTTGGACTGCTGATAAAGGCGTTATCCACTCGTTCTGTCATAACGCCTTCAGCATTTGCCGTCAGTTTCTTGCAGCGTGCATGTACGACAATGTACCATTTCATGCCATGGTTTAACGTTTCTAACAAATGTCTCTTAATCCGATTCTCTTGTTGTCGCATTTCAAGTAGTAAATCCTATCCATCTTCAGGCTCAAACCGTCTTTCCTGTGCGTTTCCACCAAAACTCACTCTTCTGCCTCTGCCTACTTGTACCGTCTTTTCTTTCTTTGAAACATGTTCTTCATGAGACACATTTACACATGCATGTGTCTCAAACGCATTCAAAGATGGAAATCTTTGCACATCCACAGCAGAGGATTGGATCAGGTCCGTCAACACCATCTTGCAATGTCTTTCGTCTCTTGGCTTCAATCTGCTCAACAAGCTCTTCACGAGCACGTTTCATCCTGGCTGGTTTGCATGTATGTGCTACGAACAATTCCAGAGATGGAAATGCTATATCGCAATCATGACAGTAGACTGTTGCCATCGTTGTTGTTGGAACTTAAATGGGTTAAATACACGTTTCACTCTTCCTTTTATACCACTTGTGTGTCACTCAAAATATGGTGTGTAACTTTTCAAACGCGTTCAAAATTGCTGACTCAGCAGAATTTTACTCTCTTGAATGTCTCACTTACAGTTGTACAGCTGTACTGCAGAGACATCTAGCGGTGAAGTCAAATGGTATTCATCCGCCAAATGGTATTCATCCGCCAAATGGTACTCATGCGCGAAGAACCACTGTAAACTGAATCCAATGGTGAAATTTTCATGTAAATCAGTCAACTATAATGAAAGTTATCTAAGTTTTAAATTAAAATGGAGGTAAATATGCAAACAGCCAGCCGTCGGTGCAAATAGCATGTGATTACTTTATAACAAAATTAGATAGAATACTGAATCAAACAGTGAAATTTTCATGCAAATCGATCAAGTATAACGAAAGTTATCTTACTTTTTCACTTTTGTTTACAAAGTTTCAATGAGTTCCAATTATGTAAATACCCACTTACCGACTGCCACCTAGGTCCTCACTTTCTAGGGTTACCATGGCTATGTTACCATGGCTATGCTTCCTTTCCATGACTAAAACACTTCGTTACCATCACAACACTTCGTTGATATGACGACGCCTATGGCGTCACTTCCGGTAAAGACAGTATGACGTCACTTCCTGTGGTAGAACTGTCGTTTTCCCCTACTATTGTTTTAATATCAACTTTCTCATTCAATGGAAAAGAGTCCTACTGCTTCACTATAAGGGTAGCCCTGAGCATTTGCCGCTTTTCTTCCTGCACAACATCCCTAAGTAATTGGGAGGGGGGCGAATTCCTTACCTTGTGTGATCAGACAAAACCGAAATACTTTCTGCAATAATAAAGTCGTATTTTCTTTCGCTGAGGTACCATCACTAAATTTTTTGATGATTTGCTTCCGTTTCTTCGTTAGTCAATGCGACTCTATCATAACCTGTATGTGTGTATCCAAATTCGTTCAGCAGTCTGTCATGTCTTCTCACAACTCATAACTTAAAATTCGACGTGGACGTGGACGTGGACACTGCGAGTGAGCTGTTCAAAATCGACAACAACGAAAATATTGAAGTTATAACACAAAGTAAATCAACTTACTCAGTTACAATGTGAATGTATCATAACCTGTACAAATACGACCGGAGTCTTTGAGCAGTCGGTCACGTCTTCTCACAATTCATAACTTACATTTCGACGTTAACTAAACAACTGAGTGATTTATATCTCGGCCTCTTCCAGGATAGCTGGAGCGGTGGAGAGCGCAACAGTAAACAGCGTAGCCGTGGATATTGCCTGTGCTTTTGTTATTCTTTCATTCTTATTCTATCTTTCCTATTATACCTTCAGTAAAGGCATCCCAATGCAGCCTTCACAGTCGCTCAGCCGGACAATAAAATCATGTATTGCCCTGTATACATTCAGTGGAAGCAAGTCCCTGGCAGTACGCAGGCAGTGAGGCCATGCTTCTACCTTTATGCAAGCATTGAAGCCATGTGTCGATCTGTATGCAAACACTGAAGGCACTTGTCGGCTTTATACAGGCAGTGAGTGCATGTGTAATTCTGTGTGCAATCAGTGAGGGCATGTGTTGATCTGTATGCAGGCACTGGGGTATATATCGGACATACGCATCAAGTTAGGGCATGTCTAGTCCTGTATGCAGGCAGTGAGGGCATGTGTCGATCTGAATGCAGGCAGTGACGGCATGTTTTGGCTTATATATAGGCGGTAGGGCATTAAATAGAGTTTGGCAGGCAGTGGAGGTATGTGTCGGTCTAAATGCAGCAATGGGGCATTATCGGATGGTATGCAGAAAGTGAGGGCCTTTTAGGTCTATACGCAGACGGTGAGGGCATGTGTATACCTGTATGCAGGCAGTGAGGGCATCCGGTTTTGGCGGACTTCAGATTCTTTGGCACGGCGAGCGAGCTGTTCCAAATCGACAACAAAGAAGACGAGATTATAACACAAAGCAAATCAGCTTACCCGGTCACAATTTGACTGTATCATAACCTGTATGTGTGCAACCAGAGTCTTTGATCAGTCTGTCACATCTTACAATTCATAATTACAATTCGACGTCGACTAAATACCTCAGTGATTTATATCTCGGCCTCTTCCAGAATAGCTGGAGCGCTTGAGAGGACAACCGCAAACTGCGTAGCCGTGGATGTTACCTGTGCTTTTGTTATTCCTTCATTGTTCTTTTTTTTTTCCTTTTGCTCCTTCAGTAAAGGCATCCCAATGCAGCCTTTACAGTTGCTCAACGGGACAATAAAATCAAGTATTGACCTGTATACAGGCAGTGGAAGCAGGCAGTGAGGGCATTTGTCGACCCGTATGCAAGCACTGTCGGTCTGGATGCAGACATAGGATTGCATGCAGGCATTGAGTGCATGTGTCAGTCTGTGTGCAATAAGTGAGGTCACGTGTCGATCTGTATGACGGCAGTGGGGACAGGTATCGATCTGTATGCAGACAGTGAAGGGGTGCACAGGTATCACTGCATGGAAGCAGTGGTTGTATATGTCTCACTGTGTGGAGGCAGTGAGGGTATGTGTAGGCCTGCATGCAGGCAGTGGAGTTGTATAAGTCTTTATAGAGGAAATGAGGGCATGTGTGGAGGCCATAGAGGCATTTGTCGTTCTGTGTGTGGGCAGTGGGATATATATCGGACTGTATTAAGGCATTGAGCGCATGTATCCGCCTGTATGCAGGCAGCGGGACATGTATTGGCCTTTATGCGTGCAGTGGGGGCCTGCATTGGAATGTATACAGACAGTGAAGCATGTATTGGCCTCTGTTGTCTGCGAAATTCGCACGATTCTTCCGGAAGTTTACAAAAACATTGTTTAACTCCAATTTTCTCACTCACTGGAAAAGATTCCTACTGTTTCACTATAAGGGTAGCCCTGAGCTCTTGCCGCTCCTCCCCCTACAAACAATCCTCAAGTAATTGGAGTTTCTTACCTTGTGTGATCCCTTACCTTGTGTGATCAAACAAAACCGAGATACTTTCTACAATAATAAAACAATACTTTCCTACGCGGAGCTACCATCATTAAATTCTTTGATGATTTGCTTCCCATTTCTTTGTTAGCCTTGGAAAATACGCCCGAAAAACCTGTTTCGGAGCTTTCAACTGTCGCACCACTAGTGGGACATCGGAGTGATTGGCTTTGTCGAACTTCGTATTCTTCGGCACGGAGAAGGAGCTGTTCAAAATCGACAACATATAAGAAGCTGAAATTATAACACAAAGCAAATCAACTTATCCAGTCAAAATGCGACTGTATTATAACCTGTATGTTTGCGACCAGAGTCTGAACAGTCTGTCACGTCTTCTCACAATTCATAACATGCAATTCGCCGATTTAACACCTCAGTGATTTATATCTCCTTCATTCTTCTTCTTTTTTTACATTTGTTCCTTCAGTAAGGACATCCCAATTCAGCCTTCGCAGTCGCTCAACCCTACAATAAAATCGCATACATTCACTACTGTATTGTCCTGTATACAGGTAGTGGAAGCAAGTCCCAGCTAATACACATTCAGAGAGGGCATGTGCGGATCTGTTTGGAAGCAGTGAATGCATTTTTCTGTCTGTATGCAGGTAGTGGGTTATACATCGGTCTGTATACAGGCAGTGAGTGTATTGTCGGTCTGTATGCAATCAGTGAGGCATGTGTCGGTCTGTATGCAGGCAGTGTCGGTATATATCGGAGAGCATGCAGGCAGTGAGGATATGTGTCGATCTGTATGAGCACATTGGGGACAGGTATCGATCTCTATGCAGTCAGTGGGGGGAGGCGTGTGTATCACTGTATATAGGCAGTGGGGGGCATGTATAGGCAGGTATGTAGGCAGTGAGGGCATGTGTTGGTCTGTATGTATGTAGTTAAGGCATGCGTCGGTCTGACTGAAGGCAGCGAGTTCATCTGACTGAAGGCAGCCTCTGTGCATTCATTGAGAGCATGTGTCGAATTTTCCGCAGGCAGTGATTGCATGTATCGGCCTATATGTAGGCGGTAGGGCATGGATTGGCATTTTGGCAGGCAGTGGAGGTATGTCTCTGGTATGAATGTAGCAACGGGGCATGTATCGGCCTCTATGCAGGAAGGGAGGGTATTCTAGGCTTGTATGCAGACAGTGATAGAATACATCGGGCTATATGCAGAGGGTGAGTGCATGTGTCAGTCTGTGTGCAATCAGTGAGGGCATTTGTTGATCTGTGTGCAGGCAGTGGGGTATATATCGGACTCTATGCAGGAAGTGATCGCATTCTAGGCTTGTATGTCAGCAGTGACGGCATATGTAGGCATGCATTTAGGCAGTGGGGTTGTTTTGACCCTCTACAGGCAGTGAGGGCAGATGTAGGCCTGTATGGAGTCTATGGAGGCATTTATCGATCTGCCTGCTGGAAGTGGGACATACAGCTGCCTGTATGTTGGCTGTGAGTGCATGTGTCGATCTGTGTGCAATCAGTGAAGGCATGTTGTAATCTGTATGCCGACAGCAGGGTATACCTCGGGCTAAATGCAGGCATTGGAAATAGGTATCTATCTGCATACAGGCATTTGAGGGGACATGTGTATTACTGTGTGAAGGCAGTGAGACCACGTGTCCGTCTGTGTGCAGACAGTGAGAACATGTGTCCGTCTGTGTGCAGGCAGTGAGAGCATGTGCCGCATTGTATGTAGGCATTTTGTACAGGCTCGATGTGTATACCGGCAGTGGGCGGGGCGAGTATGTTCGTCACGATTTCCGGTAGTGGGGGCATGTTTGTCACTGTCTGGAGGCAGTGGGGGCATGTGTCTACATGTATGCAGGCTGTGAGGGTATGTGTCGGTTTGTATGTAGGTAATGAAGGCAATTCGGACTGAATGAAGGCAGCGAGTTCATCTTTTGGCCTCTCTGCATTCAATGAGAGCATGTGTCGAATTCTCCGTAGGCATTGATTACATGTACTGCCATTTTGCCAGGCAGTGGAGGTATGTGTCATCTGAGTGCAGCAGTGGGACATCTATCGAACTGTATGCAGGAAGTGAGGGCATGTGTAGGCCTGCCTGCAGGCAGTGCGGCCTGTATACAGGCAGCGAGGGTATGTGTCGACCCGCATGCAAGCATTGGAAACATGTGTCGGTCTGTATGGAAGCAGTCAGGGAATACATTCTACTATATGCAGGCCGCGAGTGCATGTGTAATTCTGTGTGCAATTAGTGAGGGCATGTTTTGATCTGTATGCAGGCAGTTGAGTATATGTCGGACTATATACAGGGAGTTAGAACATGTCTAGACGTCTATGCAGGCACTGACGGCAAGTGTCTATCTGTATGCAGGCAGTGAAGGCATGTATCGGCCTCCATGCGTGCCGTGAGCAATTGCATCGTTCTTTATGCAGATAGAGGGGCATTGTTCTAACTTCAATTTTCTCATTCACTTGAAAAGAGCCCTACTGCTTCACTATAAGGGTAGTCCTGAGCTGTTGCCGCTTTTCCTCCTGCCCAACACCCCAAGTAATTAGAGGAGCGGATTCTTTACCTTGTGTGATAAAAAATACTTTCTGCACTAATAAAACAATCATAAAGCAATAAAGCAATATTTTCTCACGCAATTCTACCATCGTTAAATTTTTGATGATTTGTTTCCCATTTCTTTGTAAGTCTTGAAAAAAACGCCCGAGACGCCCGGGCTAGTGGGACATCGGATTGCTTGGGTTTTGACGGACTTCGGCACTTTGAGTGAGGTGTTCAAGATCGACAACAAAGAAGCTGAAATTATAACCAAAGGAAATTAACTTACCATTCACAATGTGACTGTATCATAACCTGTATGTCTTTGAGCAATCTGCCACATTTTTTCACAATTCATAACTTATAATTCGAAGTCGACTAAACACCTCAATGATTTATATCTCGGCCTCTTCCAGAATAGCTGGAGCGCTGGGTAGAACCACTGTTAACTGCGTAGCCTGGATGTTGCCTGTGCTTTTTGTTATGCCTTCATTCTTCTTCTATTTTTACTATTTGTTCCTTCAGTAAGGACATCCCAAATGAGCCTTCACAATAAAATTGCATACCTCCACTACTGTATTGCCCTGTATATAGGCAGTGGTAGCAAGTCCCTGCCAGAACGTAGGCAGAGAGGGCACGTGTCTATCTGTATGCAAGTACTGAAGGTATGTGTCGATCTGTATGGAAGTAGTGAATGCATTTCTCGGTCTGTATTCAGGCAATGCGGGTATACAATGCGGGTTTCCAGCGTTGCAGCTATCCTGGAAGAGGCCGATATATAAATCATTGAGGTGTTCAGTCGACGTCGCATTGTAAGTTATGAATTATGAGAAGACGTGACAGATTGCTCGAAGACTCTGGTGGTGAACGTACAGGTTATGATGCAGTCTCATTGTGACTGGGTAAGTTGAGTTGTCATGTGTTATAATTACATCTTTTTCTTAGATGTCGATTTTCAACAACTCACTCACCGTGCCGAAGAATCCCAAGTCCTTCAAAATCCAAGCACTGCGAAGTCCCACTAGTCCAACAGGTTAAACCTCCGAGACACGTTTTTCGGGCGTAATTTCCAAGACTAACAAAGAAATGCGAAACAAGTCTGCCGGTTCAATTATTTGGGAGTGGTGGGCAGGAGGAGAAGCGGCAACAGCTCTGGGCTACCCTTATTGTGAAGTAGTAGGACTCTTTTCTAGTGAATGAGAAAATATAAGTTAAACAATGCTATTTTAAACTTCCGGAAGAATCATGCAAAGGCCCGCAGACAACCAATAATGCCCCCACTTCTTGCATAGAGGCCAATACATGCCCCAATCTCTGCATACAGACCGATGTAGACCACCACTGCACGCATACAGGCCAAAACATGTCCCACTGTCTGCATACAGGCCGATATGTGCCCTCACCGCCTGCATACAGCCCGAGATTTATCCCACCGCCCACACACAGATCGATAAATGCCTATGTGACGTAAATACAGGCCTACACATGCCCTCACTGCCCGTATTCAGGCCGATACAACCCATCTACCAGCATCCAGGCTACACATGCCCTCACTGGCTGCATACAGGTATGGAATGCCCTCAATTTCTGCCTACAGGCCGATACATGCCCCACTGCTGCATTCAGACCAACACATACCTCCACTTCTTGCAAAAAATGCCAATCCATGCCCTAACGCGTACCTACATGCCCTCACTGTATGCATAAAGTACTACACGTGCCCTCACTGCCTGCGTATAGGCCAAAAGATGCCCATACTGCCTTTGTTCAGACCGACACATACCTTCACTACCTACACATAGACCGACACGTGACCCCACTGCTTGCATACCTGCAGACACATGTCCCACTGTCTCCAGAAAGTGAAACACATGAACCCCACTGCCTGCATACGTGCCGACACATGCCCCCCACCGCCTGTACAAAGATCGATACCTGTTTCAACTGGCTACATATAATGCATCACATGCCCTCACTGCCTGCACACAGAAGGACACATGCCCTCAGTGAATGCATACAGTCCGATATATACACCCACTGCCTCCATGAAGTGATTCACATGCCCCCTCCACTGCCCTCATACAGATCGACACATGTACTCACTGCCTGCATGCACTCCGATATATACCGACACTGTCTGCATACAGACCGACACATGCTTCATTAATTGCACAGAGATCGACCCATGTACTCACTGCATGCATGGAGAGGACAACCATAAACTGCGTAGCCGTGAATGTTACACGTGGATTTGCTATTAACCCATTCTTCTTCTATTTTCCCCATTTGTTCCCTCAGTAAGGGCATCCCAATGCGGCCTTCACAGTCGCGCAACCGGACAATTAAATCATGTATTGCCCTGTATGCAGGCAGAGGAAGAAACTGACTGGGTAAGTTGATTTGCTTTGTGACATAATTTCAGCTTCTTCTTTGTTGTCCATTTTGAACAGCTCACTCGCAGTGCCGAAAATTCCCAAGTCCGTCAAAACCCAAGTGCTCCGACGCCCAACTAGTCCGAAAGTTGAAAACTCCGAAACACGTTTCTCGGGCGTATTTGCCAAGACGAACAATGAAATGGGAAGAAATCATAAAAAAGTGATGGTAGCTCCGCGTGAGAAAATACTGCTTTATTATTGCAGAAAGTATTTCAGTTTTGTTTGATCACACAAGGTAAGGAGTCCACTAGTCAATTACTTGGTGGTGGTTTGCAGGAGGAAAAGCGACAACAGCTCAGGGCTACCCTTATAGTGAAGCAGTAAGATTCTTTTCTAGTAAATGAGAGAATTACAGTTAAACAATTTAAATTTCCGGAATAATCATACGAAGGCCGGCAGAAACAAATAATGCCCCCGCTTCTTGCATAGAGTCCAATACATGCCCCACTTTCTGCATACTGACCGAGGCATACCCACACTGAACGCATACATGCCAATGCATGTCCCACTGCCTGCAAACACGCCGATACATGTCCCACTGCTGCATTCAGACCGACACATACCTCCTCTATCTGCCAAAATTCCAATCCATGCCCTACGGCCTACATATAGGAAGATACATGCTGTCACTCCCTGTATGCAGATCGACACATGCCTGCATACAGGCCTAAACATGCTCTAGCTTCCTGCAAATAGACCGATATATACCCTTCTGCCTGCATACAGATCAACATGTAACTTCACTGCTTGCATACGGGTCGACACATACCCTCACTGCCCGTATACAGGCCAATACAACCCATCTGCCTGCATGCAGGCCTACACATGCCCTCACTTCCTGCATACAGTTCGACAGATGTCCCACTGCTACACTCAGACGACACATACCTCCACTGCCTGCCAAAATATCAACACATGCCCTGCCGCCCACATACATGCCCTCACTGAATACATAAAGATCGACACATTGTCTCACCTCCTACATAGAGTCATACAAACCGGCACATGCCCTCACTGCCTGCATACCTGCAGACACATGTCCGCACTGCTTCTAAACAGTGATACACATACCCTCCACTGCCGACAATCGTGCCGACACATTCCCCCACTACCGGTATACAGATCGACACCTGTTCCCAATGCCTACATACAATGCGACACATGATATCACTGCCTGCACACAGATAGACACATGCCCTCGCTGTCTGCACACAGACGGACACATGGTCACACTGCCTTCACACAGAGGGGCACATAACCTTTTTGAATGCATGCAGTCCGATATATACCCTCACTGCTTTCATGCAGTAATACACATGCCCCCTCCAATGTCTGCTTGTATACCTTCACAGCTTGCGTACAGATTGACACATGCCCACACTGCCCGCATACAGTACGATGTATAACGCACTGTCTGCAAACAGATTAACACATGCCCTCACTGATTGCACACGGACCGACACATGCACTCACTGCCCGCATACAGCCAGATATATGTCCTACCGCCCACACGCAGATTAATAAATGCCTCCATAGCCTTCATACAGGCCTACATCTGTCCTTACTGCCTGTATACGGACCAAAAGAACCCACTGCCTAAGAGCAGGCATACACATTCCCTCACTGCGGGCACACAGGCCTAGACATGCCCCTACTGCCCCTACTGCCCTCAAGTGAGACATGCCCTCACTTCCTGCATACAGTCCGATATATTCCCCACTGCTGCATTCATACGAGACCTACTCCCATTGCCTGCCAAACTGCCAATACATGCCCTACCGCCTACATATAGGCCGATACATGCCCTCACTGTCTGCGTAAAATTGAACACATGCTCTCATTGCCTGTCCTACCGCCCACACGCAGATTAATGAATGCCTCCATAGCCTCCATACAGGCCTACATCTGCCCTTACTGCCTGTATACGGACCAAAACAACCCACTGCCTAAGAGCAGGTATACACATGCCCTCACTGCGGGCACACAGGCCTAGACATGCCCCTACTGCTGTATACAGGCGTAGAATGCCCTAACTTCCTGCATACAGTTCGATATATTCCCCACTGCTGCATTCATACCGAGGCTTACCTCCATTGCATGCCAAACTGCCAATACATGCCCTACCGCCTACATATAGGCCGATACATGCCCTCACTGTCTGCGTAAAATTGAACACATGCTCTCATTGCCTGCACAGAGGCCAACAGATGCCCTCACTTACTTCAATCAGAACGACAATTCCCTTAACTATATGTAGACACACCGACACATGCAATTACTGCATGCATACCCTTGGACACATGCCCCCGCTGCCTCCATACAGTGGCACACATGCCCAACACTGCCTGCATACAGATCGATACCTGTCCCCCACTGCCGACATACAATACGACACATGCCCTCACTGCCTGCACATAGATGGACACATCCCCTCACTGCCTGCATACAGTCCGATATATACCCCCACTGCCTCTATGTACTGGTACACATTGTCACGATATTAGCAGGTCCTCGTGTAAGGTGTCTTGTGACTTTCCACGGATCAAGATTGCAATGTCTTATAATCATTTCCTTAAATTCCGCTTTATAATATTCCAGTAAAACTGCAGTGGAAATCAACTAATCTCTCTCGTGAATATTTGTTATTAATATCCTTTTGAAAACTTTATCCGTAATAACAACTCTCCGTGCACCAGTTGTAATTGCAACTCTCTGTGCACCACTAGGTCTCACACCTGACGTGTGGCTCCTATGCTAAAAAAATCGACTGCTGACGGCGCAACAAGCATGTGCCTTATATACGTTCTGGCAAAACAGCCGCCGCTAATTAAAATGCAAACAATGAAAAAAACTCGCCTTAATCAAAAACCAATAAGAAACGTATGGTACAAGTTACATAGGGACCAAAAAGTGATGTTTTTAGAACAGTCAGAAACTCCTTGATAAAAGAGCATTATCGGTTATAATCTATGGTATTTTTAAATACTTGAAAATTACACTAAAGATTTGTGCTCGCTAGCACAAAAATTTTACTCGTTTCAAAATCCACTAAAACCGGAACTTCCAAAACCAAAATTCATATCGTCCTCTCCATCTCAAAGAGATCTTTCATATCCTATATAAAACTTGTAAATCCAAAGTCTGGTTCATGAGATATCCCGTATACTTAAAACGTTAGTAAAGTTTAAAATGGTGCAAAATCTGACAAAACGACTTCAAACAAACCTGAAACTAATACCATCGCGTTCATCTTACCAGGATCCCACTATATTCTAAACTGACGTCGAGTTCTTGTCACGCTTTGTAACAAAACCGTCACATCGCCAGTTTTCCGACAAGTTTACTCGCGCAAAACAGTTTCTATAACACTTTACAACACATGAAGGGAACGATCCCACCGACGGGCGCTACTCTGCATTCCCACAAAGCACACGCATCCCACACCACAATAAACAGAACACTCAAACACCCATTCACAAACGGCCAGACAACAACACATGCATGCCCAGAAAATCACTTCTGCATACCCTAACAACTGCACATCACGAAAACGACGAACCCTATCGATATAGCCCGTGATACTCGTGCAAAGTCTTAACAGAGTCTCAACGCCAAAATCATTATACATGTATCTCCGACACATGTGCTAACAGATTCAAACATATTCTGACACACATGCCCCCTCCACTGTCTGTAAAGATCGATACCTGTCCGCACTGGCCTCATACAGATCGACACATGCCTTCATTGCTTGCAACCAGTTCGACACATGCCCTCACTGCCTGCTGAAGGAACAAATGGGGAAAATAGAAGAAGAATTGAGGAATAGCAAAACCAGGGGTAACATCCACGGCTACGCAGTTTATGGTTGTCCTATCCAGCGCTCCAGCTATCCTGTATACAAGCCGATATAACCAAACTGCCTGTATGCAGGCCCAAACGTGCCCTCCTTGCCTGCATACAGGCCCAAACATACCCTCACTGCCATCATACAGGCCTAAAATGCCCTCACTTCCTGCATACAGGCCGATGCATGCCCCACTACTGCACTCAGACCGATACATACTTCCATGACCTGCTAAAATTTCAATCCATGCCCTACCGCCTACATATAGGGCGATAAATGCCGTCACTTTGTGCATACAGATCGACACATGCAATCACTGCTTGCATTCAGGCCTCGACATGTCCAAACTTCCTGCATATGTTTCGATATATACCTCACTGCCTGCATACTGATCGGGCACATGCCCTCACTGATTGCACACAAACCGACACATGCACTCACGGACGGCAAAAGGCCGATGTATACCCTCAATGTCTGCATACAGACTGACACATGGCTTTAGTTCTTGCATACGGGTCGACACATGCAATCGCTGGCTGCGTTCTGGCGGAGACAGAATGCTCAAAGACTCTGGTTGCACATACAGTTTAAGATACAGTCACATTGTAATCCGCTGATTTTGCTTTGTGTTATAATTTCAGCTCCTTTGTTGTCGATTTTGAACAGCTCACTAGCCATGACAAAGAATCCGAAGTCCGTCAAAAACCCATGTACTCCTATGTCCCACTATTCCAACAGTTCAAAACTCGGAAATTTTCCTGGCTTATTTTGCAAGACTAACAAAGAAATGGAAAGCAAAACATCACAAATTTTAATGATTGTAGTTTCGCGTGAGAAAATACTGCTTTATTATTGCAGAAAATATTTCGGATTTGTTTGATCATGTGAAGGCCTGCAGACAACCAATACATGCACCCACTGCCTGCATAGGGGACCATTCATGCCCTTCTATCTGCATATAGACCTATGCAAGGGCCATGGCAAGCACAGAGGCCAATGCATATACCACTGCCTGCATGCATGCCCTCACCGCTTGCATACAGCCAGATATATGCCAGATATATGTCCCACTGCCCACACACAGATCGAAAAATGCTTCCATAGCTTCCATGTATGCCTACACATGCCCTTATTGCCTGCACACAACCCGATATAACCCCACTGCCTGCATATAGGCCTAAATTGCCCTCTCTGCCTGCATACAGGCTGATACATGAGCCACTGCTGCGTTCAGTCCGATACATACCTTCACTACCTGCCACAATTCCAATCCATGCCCTACCACCTACATATAGGCCGATACATACTTTCACTGCCTGTATACATCTAGACACATGTCGTCACTGCCTGCATAGAGGCCTAGACATGTCCTAACCTTTCACATATATTCCGAAATATACTCCACTGCCTGTATAAACATCAACACATACCCTCACTAATTGCACACGGAATTACACATCCATTCGCGGCCTGCATATAGTCCAATGCATTCCCTCACTGCCTGTATACAGAACGACAAATGCCTTCAATGCTCGCATACGGGTCGACACATCCCCTCACTCTATACAGGCCGATTCTACCCCACTACCAGCAGACAGACCTACACATGCCCTCACTTTCTCCATACAGTTCGATAGATGTCCCACTGCTGCACTCAGATGACACATACCTCCACTGGCTGCCAAATTGGCAGTACATGCCCTGACGCCTACATACCTGCCATCACTGCCTGCAAAAAGTTCGACACATGCTCTCACTGCCTGCCTAGAGGCTAACAGATGCCCATACTGCCTTTATTCAGACCGACATACCTTCACTACCTATATACAGACCGACACATGCACTCACTACCTGCATACCTGTAGACACATGCCCCCACTGCCTCCAAACAGTGATACACATGCCCTCCACCCACTGTCGGCAACCGCGACGACACATGCCCCCCACTGAAGTTATACGCATCGATACCTGTCCCCAGTGCCCACATATAATGCGGCACATGCTCTCACTGCCTGCACACAGACGGACACATGCCTCACTGTCTGCATACAGTACGATCTATACGCCCACTGCTTCCATACAGTAATACACATGCCCCCTCAAATGCCTGTATGCAGATTGATACCTGTCCCCAATGCCTGCAATTAGCCAGAGGTATATCCCACTGCCTGCATACAGATTACAACATGCCGGGACTGATTGCACACAGACCCACACATGCGCTCACTGCCTGCATACAGCCAGATATATGTCCCACTGCCCGCACGCATATCGAAAAATGTCTCCATAGATTCCATACAGGCCAACATCTGCCCTCACTGCCTGTATACTGGCCGAAACAACCCCACTACCTAAATGCAGGCCTACATATGCCCTCACTGCTGGCATACAGGCCTAGACATGCTCTCACTGCCTGTATACGGGCCTAGAATGCAATCATTTCCTTCATAGAGTCCGACATATATCCCACTGCCTGCACACAGATCAACATATGCCCTCACTGATTGCACACAGACTGACACATGCACTCACCGTCTGCATATAGTCCGATGTATACTCTCACTGTCTACATACAAGCCTAGAATACCCTCCTTTCCTGCATACAGGCCAATACATGCCCCATTGCTGCATTCAGACCGAGACATACCTCCAATGCCTGCCAAAATGACAACCCATAGCCTACCGCCTACATATAGGCCGATACATGCAATCAATACCTGCGGAAAATTCGACACCTGCTCTCATTGAATGCACAGAGGACAAAAGTTGAACTCACTGCCTTGATTCAGACCGACACATGAATTCACTACATACATACAGACCGACACATGCCCTCACTGCCTACATACCTGCCGCCACATGCCCCCACTGCCTCCATACAGTGATACACATGCCCCTCCCTGACCGCATAGAGATCTATAACTGTTCCCACTGCCCTCATTCAGATCGACACTGTCTATAACTGTCCTCACTGCCTGCATGCTCTCTGATATATACCGACACTGCCTGTATACAGATCGACACATGGCGTCACTGCTTGCATACAGGCCTAGATATGCCCTCACTTCCAGCATATGGCCCGATATACACCCCACTGCCTGTCTACAGATCAACACAGGCCCTCAGTGATTGCACACAGAATTACACATACGCTCATGATCTGAATATAGTGCGATGTATACCCTCACTGCCTGCATACAGAGCTACACATGCCTCAATTGCCTGCATGTAGGCCTACACATGCCCTCACTTCCTGCATACCGACCAAGGCATGCCCTCACTTGCTGCACACAGGTCTAGAATGCATGCCCTGTAGCCTGCATACATGCCCTCACTGGCTTCATAAAGTTCGATACATGCTCTCTCTGCCTGCATAGAGGCTAACAGATGTCCCATACTGCCTTTAGTCAGACCAACACATGCCTTCACTACCTACATTCTGACCGACACATCCAGTAACTGCCTGCATACCTGAAGACTCATGCCCAAACTACCTCCAAACAGTGATACACATGCCTCCCCCTGCCGGCAATCGTGCCAACACATGCCCCTCTTACTGCCGTTATATACATTGATACCTGTCCCCAGTGCCTACGCCCCGACTGCTTCCATGCAGTAATACACATGCCCCCTCCAATGCCTTTATGCAGATCGATACCTGTCCCACTGCCCTCATACAGATTGGCACATCCCTTCACAGCTTGCATACAGATCGACACGTACACAAACTGAATCATAAAAACACGCTCAGAACACTCAAAACACCAAACATTCACACACGGCGCGACAATAACACATGCATGCCCAGAAAATCACTATTGCATACCCTAACAACTACATATAACCAAAACGAACAACTCTGTCGACATATGCCGTGATACTCGTGCAAAGTGTTAAGAAAGCCTTAAGCGAAAATTATAATACATGCATATCCGACAAACAACAGATCCAAATATATTCTGACACACATGCCCCCTGCACTGCCTGCATACAGATCGATACCTGTCACCTCTGCCCTCATACAGATCGACACATGCCTTCACTACTTACATTCAGAGCGACACATGCACTCACTGCCTGCATATAGACCGACAAATGCCTTCACTGCTTGCATACAGATCGATACACGCCCTCGCTGCCTGTGTACTGGCTGGGACTTGCTTCCACTGCGTGTACACAGGGCAATACATGATTTTATTGTTTCAGCTTCTTCTTTGTTCTTGATTTTGAACAGCTAACTCGCCGAATCCGTAGTAAGTCAAAACCTAAGCACTCCTATGTCCCACTAGTCCGACAGTTCGAATCTCCGAAACACGTTTTTCGGGTGTATTTTCCAAGATTAACAAAGAAATGGGAAACAAATCATCAAACAATTTAATGGTGGTAGCTGTGCGTGTTGCAAAGTGATATAGAAACTGCTTTGCGCGATTAAATTTGTGGGAAAACTGGTGATGTGACGGTTTTGTTATAAAGCGTGACAAGACCTCCACGTCAGTTAAGAATATAGTGGGATCTTGGTAAGATGAACGCGATGGTATTAGTTTCAAGTTTGTTTGAAGTCGTTTTGTCTGAGTTTTCATCATTTAAAACTTTACTTATCTTTTAAGTATACGAGATATCTCAGGAACCAGACTTTGGATTTACAAGTTTTATATAGGATATGAAAGATCTCATTGAGATGGAGAGGACGATATGAATTTTGGTTTTGGAAGTTCCGGTTTTAGTGGATTTTGAAACGAGTAAAATTTTTGTGCTAGTTAGCACAAATCTTTAGTGTAATTTTCAAGCATTTAAAAATACCATAGATTATAACCGATAATGCTCTTTTATAAAGGAGTTCGTGCTCGTTCTAAAACATCACTTTTTGGTCCCTATATAACTTGTACCATATGTTTCTGGGCAGATATGTTCTAATTGGTTCTTGATTTCGGCGAGCTTTTTCATTGTTTGCATTTTTAATTAGCGGTGGATGTTTTGCCAGCACGTATATAAGGCACATGCTTGTTGCGCCGTCAGCAGTCGATTTTTTGGGAGCATAGGGGCCACATGTCAGGTGTGAGAACTAGTGGTGCATAGGGAGTTGCCATTGTGGTGCTGGTGCAGGGAGAGTTTTTATTACGGATGAAGTGTTCAATAATGAAAATAATAACAAATATTCAAAACAGAGATTAGTCGATTTCCACTGCAGTTCTACTGGTATCTTATAAAACGGAATGTCAGGAAATGATTATAAGACATTGCTGTCTTGATCCGTGGAAAGTCACAAGACACCTTACACGAGGAAACAGTAATAACACGCATGGAGGCAGTGCGGTATGTATCGGATTGAATGCAGGCAGTAAGGGGATGTGTCCATCCATGTGCAGTCAGCGAGGGCATGAGTCGCAGTGTATGCAGGCAGTGGGGACAGGTATCGATCTGTATGCAGGCAGTGGGAGGCATGTGTGTTAGTGTATGGAGGCAGCGGGGGCATGTGTCCAAGGGTATGCATTCAGCAAGGACATGTATCGGTGTGTTTGTATGTAGTGAAGGGAATTGGCGTTCTGAATGAAGGAAGTGAGAGCATGTGTCGAATTTTACGCAGGCAGTGAGGGCATGTATTGGCCTATATGTAGGCGGTAGGACATGCATTGGTAATTTGGCAGGCTATGGAGGTAGGTCTCGGTATGAATGCAGCAGTGGGGAATATATCGGACTGTATGCAGGAAGTGAGGGCATTCTACGCCTGTATACAGCAGTAGGGGCATGTCTAGGCCTGTGTGATCGCAGTGAGGGCATGTGTATGCCTGACTTTAGGCAGTGGATTGTTTTGGTCCGTATACAGGCAGTAAGGGCAGATGTAGGCCTGTATGGAGGCTATGGAGGCATTTATTAATCTGCGTGTGGGCGGTGGGACAAATATCTGGCTGTATGCGGGCAGTGAGTGCATGTGTGGGTCCGTGTGCAATCAGTGAGGGCATGTGTTAATCTGTATGCAGACTGTCGGCTATACATCGGGCTCTATGCAGGCAGTGTGGGCAGGTGTTGATCTGTACGCAAGCTGTGAAGCCATGTGTCGATTTGCATGAGGCAGTCGGAACAGGTTTCAATCTGTAAGCAGACATTGGAGGGGGCATGTGTATCACTGCATGAAAGAAGTGAGGGTATATATCAGACTGTATGCATTCAGAAAGGTTATCAGTCCGTTAGTGTGAAGGCAGTGAGGCCATGTGTCCATCTGTGTGCAGACAGTGGGGACATGTGTCTATCTGTGTGCAGGCAGTGAGATCATGTGTCGCACTGTATGTAGGCATTGGGGACGGGTATCGATCTGTATACCGGCAGTGGGGGCATGTGTCGGCACGAAGGCCGGCAGTGGGGGGCATGTGTAGCACTGTTTGGAAGCAGTTGGGGCATGTGTCTGCAGGTTTGCAGGCAGTGAGGGCATCTGTCGGTCTGTATGAAGGCAGTATGGGCATTATTGACCTCTATGCAGGCGGTGAGACAATGTGTCGAACTTTATGCAGGCAGTGAGGGCATGCATGTGGGCGGTAGGGCATGGGTTGATATTTTGGCAGGCAGTGGAGGTATGTGTCGTCTGAATGCAGCAGTGTGGGCATGCCTCGGTCAGTATGCAGAAAGTGGGGCATGTATTGGCCTCTTCCCTTCACGGGAAATAGTCCCACTGCTTCGTTATAAGGGTATCACTGAGCTGTTGTCGCTTTTACTTCTGACCATCCTCCCCAAGTTATTGAATTCGTATTCTCCATATCCTGTTTGATCAGACAAAACCGAGATACTTTCTGCAATAATAATGCAGTATTTTCTCATGTGGAGCTAGCATCATTAAATTGTTTGATACCATGCTTCTCATTTCTTCGTTAGTCTTGGAAAATACTCCCGAGAAATGTGTTTCGAGGTTTCCAACTGTCGAACTAGTGGGACATCGGAGTGCTTGGGTATTGACGGACTTCGGATTCTTCGGCACGGCGAGTGAGCTGTTCAAAATCGACATCAAAGAAGCTGAAATTATGACACAAGGCAAAACAACTTACTCACTCGCAATGTGACTATAGCACGACCTGTATGTGTGCGACCAGAGCTCTTTATTTTAGCAGTCTGTCACGTCGTCTCACAATTCATAACATACAATTCGACGTCGACTAAACACCTCAGTGATATATATCTCGGCCTCTTTCAGGATAGTTGGAGCGCTGGAGAGAACAGCCGTAAACTGCGTAGCCGTGGATGTTGTCTGTGCTTTTGGTATTCTTTCATTCTTCTATTTTTCCCTTTTCTTCCTTCAGTTAAGGCATCCCAATGCAGCCTTCAAAGCGGTGAGGGCATGTATCGGCCTGTATGCAGGTAGTGGACATGTATTGGCCAGTATGCGTGCAGTGGGGCGCATACATCGGTCTGTATGCGGGCAGTGGGTGCATTTATTGGTTGTTTGCGGACCTTCGCATGGTTCTTCCGAAAGTTTAAAAAAGTATTGTTATAACTTCAATTTTCTGCTTCACTGGAAAAGAGTCCTGCTGCTTTACTATAAGGTTAGCCCTGAGCTGTGTCCTCTTTTCCTCCTGGTCACTACCCCCAAGTAAATGGAGGGGCGGATTCCTTATTTTGTGTGATCAGACAAAACCAAGATACTTTCTGCAATAATAAAGTACTATTTTCTCATGCGGAGCTACCATCACTAAATGTTTTGATGATTTGCTTCTCATTTCTTTGTTAGTATTGGAAAATACGGAGTTTGAACTGTTAGACTAGTGGGACATCAGAGTTCTTGGATTTTGACAAACTTCGGATTCTTCGGTACGGCGAGTGGGCTCTTCAAAATCAACAACTAAGAAGCTGAAGTTATAACACAAAGCAAATGAACTTACCCAGTCACAATGGTACTGTATCATAACCTGTATGTGTGCGACCAGAGTCTTTGAGCAGTCTCTCACGTCTTCTCACAATTCATAACTTACAATTCAACGTCGCCTTAATACCTCAATGATTTATATCTCGGCCTCTTCCAGGATAGCTGGAGCGCTGGAGAGGACAACCGTAAACAGCGTAGCCGTGGTTGTTGCCTATGGTTTTGTTATTTGTTCATTCTTCTTCTAATTTTCCCAATTGTAAATTCAGTAAGAACATCCCAATGCAGCCTTCACAGACGTTCAACCGGACAATAAAATCATGTATCGCCCTGTATACATTGAATGGAAACAAGTCTTCGCCAGTACACACAGTGACAGAATGTATCGGCCTACATGTAAGCGGTAGGGCTATGATTGGAATTTTGGCTTGCATTGGAGGTATGTGTCGGTCTGAATGCATCAGTGGGGCATGTCTAGGCCTGTATGCAGGAAGTGAGGGCATGTGTATGCCTGCATGCAGGCAGTGGGGTTATATCAGCCTGTGTACAGGCAGTGAGGGCATGAGTAGGCCTTTATAGAGCTATGGAGGCATTTATCGATCTCTGTGTGTGCATCGGGGCATATATCTGGCTGTATACAGGTGGTGAGGGCACGTTTCGGCCAGTATGCAGGCAGTGGGACATCTATTGGTCTGTATGCGTGTAATGGGGGCATGCATCGGTCTGTATGCAGACAGTGGGGCATTGGTTGTTTGTGGGCCTTCGGATGATTTTGCCAGAAGTTTCAAAAAGCATTGTTTTAACTTCAGTTTTCTCACTCACTGGAAAAGAGTGCTACTGCTTCACTGTGAGGGTATCCCTGAGCTATTGCCGCTTTTCCTCCTGCCCACCACCCGAAAGTAATTTTACTGGCAGATTCCTTACCTTGTGTGATCAGACAAAACCGAGATACTTTCTGCAATAATAAAGCAATATTTTCCCCGGCGGGGCTTCCATCATATGTCGATCTGTTTGCAAGCAGTGAAGGCATTTGTATGCAAGCAGTGGGGGTATGCATAGGACTGTATGAAGAGAGTGAGTGCATGTGTCGGTCTGTATGCAGGCAGTGTCGTATATATCGGAGTACATACAATCAGTGAGGACATATGTCGATCTGGATGCAAGCTGTGAAGGCATGTGTCGATCTGTATGAGGGCAGTGGAGGATGCATGTTTATTACTGCATGGAAGCAGTGAGGGTATATATTGGAGTGTATACATTCAGTGAGGGCATGTGTCCCTATGTATGTAGGTAGTGAAGGCATGTGTCGGTGTGAATGAAGAGGGTGTTGGCATCTATTGGCCTCCATGCATTCAGTGAGAGCATTGAGGGTATGTATGTAGACGGCAGGGGCATGGATTGGCATTTTGGCAGGCAGTGGAGTTATGTGTTGGTCTAAATGCAGCAGTGGGACATGCTTCGGTCTTTATGCCGACAGTGACTGTATGTCTAAAACTGTATGATAGCAGTAAGGGCATGTGTAGGCCGGCAGGCAGGCAGTTGGGTTGTATCCGCCTGTATGCAGGCAATGATGGTATGTGTGGGCTTGTATGGAGGCCGTAGAGACATTTATCGATCTGTGTGTAGGCAGTGTGACATATACCGGGCTGTATGCAGGCAGTGTTACATGTATTGGCCCGTATGCGTGCCGTGGTGCCTTGCATTGGTCTGTTTTCAGACAGCGGGGCATGTATTGTCCTCTAAGCAGGCAGTAGGGGCATGTATTGGTTGTCTGCGGGCCTTCGCATGATTCTTCCGGAAGTTTAAAAAAGCATTGTTTAACTTCAGTTTTCTCATTCACTGGAAAAGAGTCTCACTGCTTCACTATAAGGGTAGCAATGAGCTGTTGCCGCTTTTACTCCTCCCCACCACTCCCAAGTAACTGAACTGGCGGATTTCTTACCTTGTTTGATCAAACAAAACCGAAATACTTTCTGCAATAATAAAGCAGTATTTTCTCACGCGGACCTACCATCATTAAATTTTTTGCTTCACATTTCTTTCTTACTGCTTGAAAATACGCCCGTTAAAACTGTTTCGGAGTTTTGTTCTGTGGGACTAGTGGGACATGGAACTGCTTGGGTTTTGACAGTCTTCGGATTCTTCGGCACGGCGAGTGAGCTGTTCAGCATCGACAACAAAGAAGCTGAAATTATAGCGCAAAGCAAATCAACTTACCCAGTCACAATATGACTGTATAATAACCTGTTTGTGTGCGACCAGAGCCTTCGAGCAGCCTGTCACGTCTTCTCATAATTCATAACTTACAATTCGACGTCCACTAAGCATCTGAACGATTTATATTTCGGCCTCTTCTAGGATTGCTGAAGCGCGGGAGAACAACCGTAAACTGCGTAGCCATTTGTGCTGCCTGTGATTTTGTTGTTCCTCCATTCTTCTTCTATTTTTCCCATTTATTTCTTCGGTAATGACATCAAAATGCAGTCTCTACAGTCGCTCAACCGTACAGTAAAACCATGTATTGCCCTGTATACAGGCAGTGGAAGCCAGTCTCCGCCAATTCGCAGGCAGTGGGGATATACATCGGACTGTATGCAGGCAGTGAGTGCATGTGTCGGTCTGTATGCAGGCAGTGTCGATATATATCGGCGTGCATGCAGGCAGTGACGGCATGTGTCGATCTGAGTGCAAGCAATGAAAGCATGTGTCGATCTGTATAAAGCAGTGGGGTCAGGCAGGCAGTGATAGTGCATGTGTGTCAGATTATGTTTTTATCTGTTAGCACATGTGTCGGATATACATGTATTATGATTTTGGCTTTCTTAATACTTTGCACGAGTATCACTGCATATATCGACAGAGTTTCTTTTAAATGTAAGTGTTATGGTATGCAAAATTGATTTTCTGGGCATGTATGTGTTGTTTTCTCGCCGTGTGTGAATGTGTGGTGTTTTGAGTGTTCTGGGCGTATCTGTGATTCAGTTTGTGCACCACTCTGTTTATTGTGGTGTGCGATGCGTTTGCTTTGTGGGAATGCAGAGTAGCTCCGTCAGTGCGATCGTTTCCATCATGTGTTGTTAGGAGATGAATAAACTGTTTTGCGCGAGTATATTTATCGGAAAACTGGTGATGTGACGGTTTTATTACAAAGCGCGACAGGCTCGCAACGTCAGTTTAGGATAAAAATTGTATTTTGTGCTAGTTAGCACAACCTTTTCGTGTAATTTTCAACTATTTAGAAAGACCATAGATTAAAACCGATAACACCCTTTTGTCATCGTTCCAAAAACATCACTTATCCGACCCTGTATAACTTGTGACATATGTTTTTGGGCAATTAAAGAACGCGACGTCAGTTTAGGATATAGTGGGACCTTGGTATGGTGAAAACGATAGTATTAGTTTCAAGTTCGTTTGAAGTCGTTTTGTCATATTTTGCATCATTTAAAATTTTACTTATCTTTTAAGTATGCGGAATATCTCAGGAACCTTGTCTCTTGGATTTACAAATTTTATATAGGACATGAAAGAGTTCTTTGGGTTCGCTAGGACGGTATCAATTTTGGTTTTGGAACTTCCGGTTTTAGTGGATTTTGAGACGAGTAAAATTTTTGTGCTAGTTAGCACAAACTTTTGGAGTAATTTTCAAGTATTTAGAAATAACATACATTAAAACCAATAATGCCCTTTTTAGAAGAAGTTTGTGATCGTTGCAAAAACATCACTTTTTGGTCCCTATGTAACGTGTAATATATGTTTTTGATCAGACATTTTCTTATTTGTTCTGTTTTAGGCGCATAGCTCTTTGCTTGGTCGCATTTTAATTAGCGGCGGATGTTCTGGCAGCAAGTATATAAGGAACGCGCTTGTTGATTTTTCGGGAGCATAGAGGTCACACGTCAGGTGTGAGAACTAGTGGTGCAGAGGGAGTTGGCATTGTGGTGTTGGTGCACAAGGAGTTGTTATTACGGATAAAGTGTTAAATAAGGAAAGTAAAAACAAACATTCAAGGGAGAGATTAGTTTGTTTCAATTGCAGTTTTACTGGAATATTATAAAACGGAATTTAAGAAAAGGATTGTAAGACCTTGCAATCGTGCTCCGTCGAAAGTCACACGACACCTCACAATGAATATCAGTGCACAGAGGCAGTTGGGTATATATCAGACTGTATGCAGGCAATGAGATCATGGGTCGCATTGTATGTATTCAGGTATCGATGCGGGCACAGGTATCGATGTGTATGAAGGCAGTGGGGGCATTTGTATCACTGTATGGAGCCAGATTGGGCATTGATCGGCCTGTATGCCGACAGTGGGGCATGCGTTGGCCTCTATGCAGGCAGTGGGGGCATTATAGGTTGTTTACGGACCTTTGTATGATTCTTCCGGAAGTTTCAAAAAGCACTGTTTTAACTTCAATTTTCTCATCCACTGGAAAAGAATCCTACTGCTAAGGGTAGCCCTGAGCTGTTGCCGCCTTTTCTCCTGCCCATCACACCCAAGTAATTGGAGGGACGGATTCCTTAACTTGTGTGATCAAACAAAACCGAAATACTTTCTGCAAAAATAAAGCAGTATTTCCTCACGCAGAGCTACCATCACTACATTTTTTGATGATTTGCTTCCGATTTCTTTGCTAGTCTACGAAAATACACCCGTGTCTCGGAGTTTTGAACTGTTGCACTAGTGGGACATCGGGAGTGCTTGAATTTTTATGGACTTCAGTTTGGATTCTTCGGCACAGCGGGTGAGCTGTTCAAAATCGACAACTAAGAAAGAGATGAAATTATAACACATGACAAATCAACTTACCCAATCACAATGTAACTGCATCATAAAATGAACGTTCGCGAGTCTTTGGGCAGTCTGTCACGTCTTCTAATAATTCATAACTTACAATTTGACGTCGACTAAATACCTCAATGATTTATATCTCGGCCTCTTCCAGGACAGCTGCAGCATTGGAGAGGACAGTCGTAATCTGCGTAGCCGTGGTTGTTGCCTGTGCTTTTGTATTTCCTTCATTCTTCTTCTAATTTTTCGATTTGTTTCTTCAGTAAAAACATCCCAATGCAGCCTTGACAGTCGCTGAACGGGACAACAAAATCACATACTTTCACCACTGTATTTCCCTGTATGCAGTCAGTAGAAGCAAGTTCCTGCCAGTAGACAGGGAGAGAGGGCATTTGTCGACCTGCATGCAAGAATTGAAGGCAAGTGTCGATCTGTATGCAAGCAGTGAAGGCATGTGTCGGTGTGTATGCTTGCAGTGGGGCTATACATCGGACTGTATGCAGGCAGTGAGAGCATGTGTTGATCTGTATGCAAGCATTGAAAGCATGTGTCGATCTGTATGCAAGCATTAAAGGCATGTGTCGCTGTGTATGCTTGCAGTGGAAGTATGCTTGGGACTGTATGCAGGCAATGAGTGCATGTTTCGGCCTGTGTTCAATCAGTGAAGGCATATGTCGGTCTGTATGCAGGCAGTGTCGGTATATATCATAGTGCATGCAAGCAGTGAGGACATGTGTCGATCTGTGTGCAAGCTGTGAAGATATGTGTGGATCTGTACGACGGCAGTTGGGACAGGTGTCGATCTGTATGCAGGCAGTAGAGGGGGCGCGTGTATCACTGTATGGAAGCAGTGGGGTATATATCGGTATGTATGCATTCAGTGAGGGCATGTGTCCGTCTTTTTTCAGGCAGTGAGATCATGTGTCCGTCTGTGTGCAGACAGTGAAGGCATGTATCGCATTGTATGTGGGAAGTTGAAACAGGTATCTACCTATATGCAGACAGTGAGGTGGCATGTGTGGGGACGTATGCTGGCAGTGGGGGGATGTGTCTGCAGGTATGCAGGCTGTGAGGGCATATATCGGTCTCTATACAGGCATGTATCGGTGTAAATGAAAGCAGTACGGGCATCTCTTGGATTCCACTCAGGCAGTGAGAGCATGTGTCGGACTTTATGCAGGCAGTGAGGGCATGTATGTAGGCGGCACGGAATGGATTGGCATTTTGGCAGGCAGAGGAGGTGTGAGTCGGTCTGAATGCAGCAGTGGGACATATATCGGCCTGTATGCAAAAAGTGAGTTCATTCTAGGCCTGTATGCAGACAGTGAGTGCTTGTCTAGGCCTGTATGCCGGCAGTGAGGGCATGTGTAGGCCTGCATGCAAACACTTGGATTGTATCGGTCTGTATACAGACAATGATGGTATTTTAGGCCTGCATGAGGGCCATAGAGGTAATTATCAATCTGTCTGTGGGCAGTGGGACATATGTCGGGCTTACGCTGGCGGTGATAGCATGTATCGGCCTGTATGCAGGGAGTGAGACATGTATTGGCGTATTGGTTGTCTGTGGGCCTTCGAATGATTCTTCCGGAAGTTTAAAAAAGTATTGTTTTAACTTCAATTTTCTCATTAACTGGAAAAGAGTCCTAGTTCTTCACTATAAGGCTATCAATGAGCTGCCCGCCATCACCATGTAATTGGAGGAGCGGATTCCTTACCTTGTGTGTTTAAACAAAACTGAAATACTTTCTGTAATAATAAAGGAGTATTTTCTCATGCGGAGCAACCATAACTATTTTTTTGATGATTTGCCTCTCATTTCTTTGTTAGTTTTGGAAAATACGCCCGAAAAACGTGTTTCGGAGTTTTGAACTGTCGCACTAGTGAGACATCGGGGTGCGTGGGTTTTGACGAACTTCGGATTCCTCGGCAAGGGGAGTGAGATGTTCAAATTCGACAACAAAAAAGGAGCTGAAATTAAAACACAAAGCAAATCAACTTTCCCAGTCAAAATTTGACTGTATCGTAAGCTGTATGTAAGCGACTCTTTGAGCAGTCTGTCATGTCTTCTCACAATTGATAACCTACAATTCGACGTCGACTAAACACCTTAGTGATGTCGGCTATATTTCGGCCTCTTCCAGGAGAGCTGCAGTGATGGAGAGGACAACTGTAAACTGCGTGTGCTTTTGTTATTCTCTCATTCCTCTTCTATTTATCCCACTGTTCTTTCAGTAAAAGCATCCAAATGCAGCCTTCACAGTAGCTCAATCGGATAATAAAATTATGTATTGCCCTATACACAGGCAGTGGAAACACGTCTCCGCCAGAACGCAGCCCGCGGGGGCATGTGTCGACCCGTATGCAAGCACTAAAGCCATGTGTCATTCTGCATGCACTTAGTGCGGGTATACATCGGACTACATGTAGGCAATGAGTGCGGCCTGTGCGCAAGCAGTGAGGGCACGTGCTGATCTTTATGCAGGCAGTACGGTATATATCTGACTATATACAGTAAGTTAGGGCATGTCTAGGCCTGTATAAAGACAATGGGGAATGTAGGCAGTGAATGCAAGTGTCGGTCAGTGTGCAATCAGTTAGGGCATGTGTTGATCTGTATGCAGGCAGTGGGGTATATATCGGACTATGTGCAAAACGCAATTGAATTCTTGGCCTGTATTCAAGCAATGAGAGCATGTCTAGGCTTGTATGCCAGGAATGAGGGCATGTGCAGGCCTGCATGCAGGACGTGGGGTTGTTTTGGCCTGTGTACAGGCAGTGAAAGCATGTGTAGGCCTGTATGGAGGCTATGGAGGTATTTATAGATCTGTGTGTGTGCAGTGGGACATATATCGGGATGTATGCAGGCGGTGAGAGCATTATCGTCCTGTACTCACACATTAAGACATGTATTGGCCTGTGTGCATGCAGTGTGGACATGGATCAGTCTGTATGCAGGCAGTGGGGGCATGTATTGGTTGTCTGCGGGACTGCGCATGATTCTTTCTGAAGTTTAAAACAGCATTGTTTTAACTTCAGTTTTCTCATACACTGGAAAACTAAGTCTTACTGTAAAGGTAGCTTTTTCTACTGCCCACCACACCCAAGTAATTGGAGGGGCGGGCTCCCTACCTTGTGTGATCAAACAAAGCCGAGATACTTTCTGTAATAATAAAGCAGTATTTTCTCATGCCGAGCTACCATTATTAAATTTTTTGATGATTTGCTTCTCATTTCTTCGTTAGTCTTGGAAAATATGCCCTACAAACGTTTCAGAGTTTTGAACTGTTGGACTAGTGGGGCATCGGAGTACTTGGGTTGTGACGGACTTCGGATTCTTTGGCATGACGAGTGAGCTGTTCGAAATCAAAGAAGAGGCTGAAATTTACAACACAAAGCAAAATCAACTTATTAAGTCACAATGTGACTATATCTTAAACTGTATGAGTGCGACCAGAGTGTTTGGGCAGTCCGTCACGTGTTTTCACAATTCATAACTTACAGTTCGACGTCGACTAAACACCTCAGTGATTTATATCTCGGCCTCTTCCAGGATAGCTCGATCGCTTTAGAGGGCAACCGCAAACTGTGTAGCCGTGGATGTTACAAGTGGTTGTGCTATTCCTCTATTCTTCTTCTATTTTTCCGTTTGTTCCTTCAGTAAAGGCACCCCAATGCAGTTTTCACAGTCGCTCAACCGGACAAAAAAAGTCATGTATTGCCCTGTATACAGGCAGCGGAAGCAGGTGCCCGCCTGTACGCAGGCAGTGAGGGCATGTGTCGACCTGTATTCAAGCATTGGTGGTATGTGTCATCTGTATGCAAGCAATAAAGGCATTTGTCGACCTGTATGAAGGCAGCAGGGGTGTACATCGGACTGTATGCAGGCAGTGAGTGCCTGTGTCGGTCTGTGTGCAATCATTGAAGGCATGTGTTTACCTGCATGCAGGTAGTGGGGGTACATATCGAACTATATGCAAGAAGTGAGTGCATATGTCGGTCTGTATGCAGGTAATATCGGTAGATTTCGGTGTGTATGCACGCAGTGAGGGCATGTGTCGATCTGATTGCAAGCAGTGAATTCATGTTTCGATCTGTATGAGGGCAGTGGGGTCAGGTATCGATCTGTATACAGGCAGTGGAGTTGGCATGTGTGTCAGAATATGTTTGAATCAATTAGCGTATGTGTCAGAGGCTGTTAACGCTTTGCATATGCCGATTATCACGGCATATGTCGACAGAGTTCGTCGTTTTGGTTATGTGTTTTGTTATGGTATGCAAAAGTGTTGTTGTCTCGCCATGTGTGAATGTGTGGTGTTTTGAGTGTTCTGGGCGTGTTTACTATTCAGTTTGTGCTCCACTCTGTTGTGGTGTGGGATGCGTGTGCTTTGTGAGAATGCAGAGTAGCGTCCGTCGGTGCGATCGTTTCCTTCATATGTTGTAAAGTGGTATCAAAACTGTTTTGCGCGAGTAAATTTGTCGGAAAACTGGTGATGTAACGGTTTTGTTACAAAGAGCGACAGTTACGTCAGTTTAGGATATAGTGGGATCTTGGTATGGTGAACGCGATGATATTAGTTTCAAGTTTGTTTGAAGTCGTTTGTCAGATTTTGCACCATTTAAAATTTTACTTATGTTTTAAGTGTACGGGATATCTCAGGAACCAGACTTTTATTTACAAGTTTTATATAGGATATAAAAGATCCCATTGAGATGGGGAGGCCGATATCAATTTTGATTTTGGAACTTCAGGTTTTAGTGGATTTTGAGACAAATGAAGTTTTTGTGCTAGTTAACGCAAATCTTTAGCGTAATTTTCTAGTTTTTAGAAATACCATAGATTATAACAGATAATGTCCTTTTATATAGGAGTTCGTGATCGTTTCAAAAACATCACTTTTTGGTCCCTGGTGTACCATATGTTTCTTGGCAGATATTTTCTTATTTGCCTTTGATTTAGGCGAGTTTTTTCATTGGTTGCATTTTTAATTAGCGGTGGCTGTTCTGCCAGCAACTATATAAGTAACGCGCTTGTTGCGCTGTCAGCAGTCGATTTTTCCGGAGCATGGAGGCCACACGTCAGGTGTGAGACGTAGTGGTGCACAGGGAGTTGCTATTGTGGTGCTGGTGCACGGAGAGGTGCTATTACGGATAAAGTGTTAAATATGGAAAATAATAACAAATATCCAAGAGAGAGATTAGTTGATTTCCACTTCAGTTTTACAGGGATATTATAAAACGGAATTTCAGAAAATGATTAAAATACATTGCAATCCTGCTCCGTGGAAAGTCACACGACGCCATACACGAGGACCCGCTAATATCGTGACAATGTGTATCAATGCATGGAGGCAGTGGGGGTATATATCGGACTGTATGCAGGCAGTGAGGGCATGTGTCCATCTGTGTGCAGGCAGTGAGGGCATGTTTAGGTCTGTGTGCAGGCAGTGAGGGCATGTGTCGCAGTGTATGTAGGCAGTGGGGACAGGTGTCGATCTGAATGCAGGCAGTAGGGGTTGCATGTGTGTCAGTGTATATAGGCAGTGTGGGCAGGTGTCGGCAGATATGCAGGCAGCAAGGACATGTGTCGGTGTGTATGTGTGTAGTGAAGGGAATTGTCGTTCTGAATGAAGGCAGTGATGGCATCTGCTGGTCTCTGTGCAGGCAATGAAAGCATGTGTCGAATTTTACGCAGGCAGTGAGGGCATGTATCGGCATATATGTAGGCGGTAGGGAATGTATTGGCAGTTTGGCAGGCAATAGAGGTAGGTATCGGTCTGAATGCAGCAGGGGGACATGTATGCAGGAAGGGAGGGCATTCTAGGCATGTATGTAGGCAGTGAGAGTATAATATATGTAGACACTGAATGCATGTGTCAGTCTGTGTGTAATCAGTGAGGGCATGTGTTGATCTGTGAGCAGGAAGTGGGGTATATATCGGACTCTATGCAGGAAGTGAAGGCATGTCTAGGCCTGTTTGCCCGCAGTGAGTGCATGTGTATTCTTGCATTTAGGCAGTGCGGTTGTTTTGGCCAGCATACAGGCAGTAACGGCAGACGTAGGCCTGTATGGAGGCATTTATTAACCTGCCTGTGGCCGGTGTGACATATATCTGGCTGTATACGGGCAGTTAGTGCATGTGTCGGTCCGTATGCAGTGCGGTATACTTCGGGCTATATTCAGGAGTGTGGGCATGTGTCGATCTGTACGCAAGCTGTGAAGGCCTGTTGCGATCTGTAAGAGGCAGTCGGAACAGGTTTCAGTCTGTAAGCAGACATTGGATTGGGCATGTGTATTACTGCATGAAAGCAGTGAGGGTATATATCGGACTGTATGGATTCAGCAAGGCTATGTGCCCTTCTGTGTGAAGGCAGTGAGACCATATATCCGTCTGTGTGCAGACAGTGAGGGCATGTGTCTGTCTGTGTGCAGGCAGTGAGATCATGTGTCGCATTGTATGTAGGCATTGGCAACAGGTATCGATCTGTATACCGGAAGTGGGGGCATGTGTCGGCACGATTGCCGGCAGTGGGGTGCATGTGTATGACTGCTTAGAGGCAGTGGGGGCATGTGTCGGCAGGTATGCAGGCAGTGAGGGCATGTGTTGGTCTGAATGAAGGCAGTATGGGCATCTATTGGCCTCTATGCAGGCAGTAAGACAATGTGTCGAACTTTATGCAGGCATTGAGGGCATGTGTGTGGGCGGCAGGGCATGTATGTTGGCAGGCAGTGGAGTTATGTGTCGTCTGAGTGCAGAAGTGGGACATCTATCGGACTTTATGCAGGAAGTGAGGGCATTCTAGACCTGTATGCAGGAAGTGGGGGCATGTCTTGGCCTGTATGCAGAAATTGAGGGCATGTGTAAGCCTGCATGCAGGCAGATGGGTTGTATCGACCCGTATATGGGCAGTGAGTGCATGTGTCAACTCGTATGAAAGCATTGAAGGCATGTATCTGTCTGTATGCAGGCAGTGAGGGTATGCATTGGACTATACGCAAGCATGCGTAATTCTGTGTGCAATCAGTGAGGGCATGGGTTGATCTGTATGCAGTCAGAAGGCTATATATCGGACTATTTGCAGGAAGCTAGAGCATGTTTAGGAATGTATGCAGGTAGTGACGGCATGTGTCGATCTGTATACAGGCAGTGACAGCATGCATCTTCCTATCTGTAGACCGCAGGGCATGGATTGGAATTTTGGCAGGCACAGGATGCATGTGTCGGTCTGAATGCAGCAGTGGGACATGTATTGGCCTCTATGCGTGCAGTGGGTTCATGCATCGGTCCGTATGCAGGCAGTGGGTATATATATTGGTCGTCTGCGGGCCTTCGCATGATTCTTCCGGAAAAAAGCTTTTTTCTAACTTCAATTTTCTCATTCACTGGAAAAGAGTCCTGTTGCTTCGCATAATTCTTTGAGAAAAAAAGCTTTGCTCTAACTTCAATTTTCTGCATGCAGTGGAGGCTGTCTGCCAATCTTCGCAAGATTCTTCCGGAAGTTTCAAAAAGTATTGTTTTAACTTCAATTTTCTCATTCACTGGAAAAGAGTCCTACTGCTTCGCATAATTCTTTGAGAAAAAAAGCTTTGCTCTAACGTCAATTTTCTCATTCACTGGAAAAGAGTCCTACTGCTTACCTGTAAGGACATTCCTTAGCTATTGCCGCTTTTCCTCCCTAACACCAACCCCAAGTAATTGGAGGGGCGGTTCCTTACCTTGTGTGATCAAGCAAAATCGAGATACTTTCTGCAATAATGAAGCAGTATTTTCTCACGCGGAGCTACTCTCACTACATTTTTTGATCATTTACTTCCCATTTATTTGTTAGTCTTGGAAAATACGCCCAAAAAACGTGTTTCGGAGTTTTGAACTGTTGGACTAGTGGGACGTCGGAGTGCTTGGGTTTTTGTCGGTCTGTGTGCAAGAAGTGAAGACTATATGCAGGAAGTTAAGGAATGTTTAGGCCTGTATGCAGGGAGTGTGGGCATGTGTCGGCAGGTATGCAGGCAGTAAGGACATGTGTTTTATGTACGTGTGTAGTGAAGGGAATTGTCGTTCTGAATGAGCTCTTTGCAGGAAATGAAAGCATGTGTCGAATTTTACGCAGGCAGTGAGGGCATGTATCGGCATAGATGTAGTCGGTAGGGCATGTATTGGCAGTTTGGCAGGCAATAGAGGTAGGTATCGGACTGAATGCAGCAGGGGGACATGTATGCAGGAAGGGAGGGCATTCTAGGCATGTATGTAGGCAGTGAGAGTATACTATATGTAGACACTGAATGCATGTGTCAGTCTGTGTGTAATCAGTGAGGGCATGTGTTGATCTGTGAGCAGGAAGTGGGGTATATATCGGACTCTATGCAGGAAGTGAAGGCATGTCTAGGCCTGTTTGCCCGCAGTGAGTGCATGTTTATGCTTGCATTTAGGCAGTAACGGCAGTCCTACTGCTTCCCTATATAGACATCCCTGAGCTATTGCCGCTTTTCCTCCCTAACACCAACCCCAAGTAATTGGAGGGGCGGTTCCTTACCTTGTGTGATCAAGCAAAATCGAGATACTTTCTGCAATAATGAAGCAGTATTTTCTCACGCGGAGCCACTCTCACTACATTTTTTGATCATTTACTTCCCATTTCTTTGTTAGTCTTGGAAAATACGCCCAAAAAACGTGTTTCGGAGTTTTGAACTGTTGGACTAGTTGGACGTCGGAGTGCTTGGGTTTTTGTCGGTCTGTGTGCAAGAAGTGAAGGCATGTGTTGAACTGTATGCAGGCAGTGGGGTATATATCGGACTAAAAGCAGGAAGTTAAGGAATGTTTAGGCCTGTATGCAGGGAGTGTGGGCATGTGTCGATCTGTATGCAGGCAGTGACGGCATGTATCGGTCTATATGTAGGCGGTATGGCATGGATTGGAATTTTGGCAGGCAGTGGACGTATGTCTAATTCTGAAAGCAGTAGTTGGGCATGTATCGGCCTGTATCCAGGAAGTGAGGGCGTTCTAGGCCTGTATGCAGGGAGTGAGAGCATGTGTAGGCCTGCATGCAGGGAATGAAGTTGTATCAGTTTGTGTACAGACAGTGATGGCATGTCTAGGCCTGTATGCAGGCAGTGAATGCATGTGTAAGCCTGCATGCTGGCAGTGAGTTTGTATCGGCCTGTGTACGGGCAGTGAGGGCATGTGTAGGCCTTTATAGAGGCTATGGGGGCATTTATCTTTGTGTGGGCAGTGGGAAATATATCTTGCTGTATTAAGACTTTGAGGACATGTATCTTAATGTATGCAGGCAGTGGGACATGTATTGGCACGTGTGCAGGAAGTGAAGGCATTATGGGCCTGTATGCATTCAGTGAGGGCATGTCTAGGCCTGTATACAGGCAGTGAGGGCATGCTAGGCCCGTATGCAGGCAGTGAGTGCATGTGTAGGCCTGTATGCAGGAGGTGTGGTTGTGTAGACCTGTGTACAGGCAGTGAGGCGATGTCTAGGCCTATATGGAGGCTATGGAGGCATTTACCGATCTGTGTGTCTTCAGTGGGACATATATCTGGCTGTAGGTAGGCAGTGGGACATGTAAAGGCCGGTATGCGTGCAGTGGGGGCATGCATTGGTCTGTATACAGACAGTAAAGCAGGTACTGGCCTCAATGCAGGCAGTTGGGGGCATTATTGGTTGTCTGTGGGTACTCGCATGATTCTTCTGGAAGTTAACAAAAGTATTGTTTTAACTTCAGTTTTCTCATTAACTTGAAAGGAGTCCTACTGCTTCACTTTAAGGGTAGCCCGTAGCTGTTGCCGCTTTTCCTAATGCCCACCAAACCTAAGTAATTGGAGGGGCGGATTTCTTACCTTGTGATTTCAAACACAACAGAAATACTTTCTGCAATAATAATGCAGTATTTTCTCACGCTGAGCTACCATCACTAATTTTTTTGATGATTTGCTTCCCGTTTCTTCGTTAATCTTGGAAAATACGCCCGAGAAACGTGTTTCACAGTTTTGAACTGTCGGACTAGTGCTTGGAGTGCTTTGATTTTTGACGAACTTCGGATTTTTTACAACGGCAAGTGAGCTGTTCCAAATCGAAAACAAAGAAGAAGATGAAATTATAACAAAGAGCAGTCTGTCATGTCTTCTCGCTAACTTACAATTCGACGTCGACTAAGCATCTCAGTGATTTATATCTCGGCCTCTTCAAGGATAGCTGGAGCGCTGGAGATGTCAAACGTAAACTTCGTAGCCGAGGATGTTGATTGTGCTTTTGTTATTTCTTCATTCTTCTTCTATTTTTCCATTTCCTCCTTCAGTAAAGGAATCCCAATGCAGCCTTCACAGTTGCTCCACCCTGCAATAAAATCATTTATTGTCCTGTTACAGGCAGTGCAAGCAGTCTTCACCAGAGAGCAGGCAGTGAGGGCATGTGTCGACCCGTATGCAAGTACTGAAGGCATGTGTCGGTCTGGATGCAGACTGTGAGGGTATACTTCAGACTGTATCCAGACAATGAGTGCATGTGTCATTCTGTGTGCAGTCAGTGAGGGCATGTGGTGATCTGTATGATGGCAGTATGGACAGGTATCGATCTGTATGCAGGGAGTGAAGGTGAGCATGTGTATCACTGAATGGAAGCAGTGGGGGTATATATCGCACTGTATGGAGGCAGTGAGGTCAAGTACAGGCCTGTAAGCAGGCTCTGGGGTTTTTCAGCCTTTATAGAGAAACTGAGGGCATGTGAAGGCCTGTATGGAGGTCATAGAGGCATTTATGGATCTGTGTGTGGTCAGTGGGACATACCTCGAGCTGTATTAAGGCGGTGAGGGCATGTATCGGCCTATATCCAGGCAGTGGGACATGTATTGGCCTGTATGCGTGCAGTGGACCATGCATCAGTCTGTATGCAGACAGTGAACCATGTATTGGCATCAATGCAGGTAGTGGTTGCATTATTGGCTGTCTGCCGCTCTTCGCACGATTCTTCCGGAAGTTTACAAAAGCATTGTTTAACTCCAATTTTCTCATTCACTGAAAAAGAGTCCTACTGTTTCACTATAACAGTAGGCCTGAGCTGTTGCCGCTTTTCCTCCTGCAAACCACCCCCAAGTAATTGGAGATGTGAATTCCTTACCTTGTGTGATCAAACAAAACCGAAATACTTTCTGCAATAATAAAGCAATATTTTCCTACGCGGAGCTACCAGATCTAAATCTTTTGATGATTTGCTTCCAATTTCTTTGTTAGTCAAGGAAAACACGCCCGGAAAACGTGTTTCGGAGTTTTGAACTGTCAGACTAGTGGAACATCGGAGTGCTTGGGATTTGACGGACTTCGGATTCCCCTCCACGGCGCGTGAGCTTTTCAAATTCGACAACAAAGAAGAAGCTGAAATTATAACACCAAGCAAATCAAATTACCTAGTTACATTGTGATTGTATTATAACCTGTATGTGTACGACCAGAGTCTTTGAGCAGTCTGTCACATCTTCTCACAATTCATAACTTACAATTCGTCGTCGACTTAACACCTCAGTGATTTATATCTCGGCCTCTTCCAGGATAGCTGGAGCGCTTGAGAGGATAACCGTAAACTGAGTAGCCGTGGATGTTGCCTGTGCTTTTATTATTCTTTCATTGTTCTTCTATTTTTCTAATTTGTTCCTTCATGTAAGGCATCCCAATGCAGCCTTCACAGTTGCTCATCCGGATAATAAAATCATGCATCGCCCTGTATACAGGAAGTGGGAACAAGTGACCGCCATTACCCAGGCAGTGAATGAATGTGTCGACCGGATGCAAGCACTAAAGCCATGTGTCATTTTGTTTGCAGGCAGTGAGGGTATACATGGGACCACATGTAGGCAGTGAGTGCATGTGTCGGTCTGTGTGCAAACGGTGAAGGCATGGGTTGATATGCATGCAGTCAATGGGGTATACATCGGACTATATGCATAAAGTTAGGGTATGTCTAGACCTGTATGCAGGCAGTGAGGGCATGTGCAAAACTGTATGCAGGCAGTGACGGCATGTATCGGCCTGTATTAGAGTGGTAGGGCATGCATTGGAATTTGGGTAGGCAATGAAGGTATGTGTCGGTCTGTATGCAGCAGTTGCTCACGAATCTGCCTGAATGCTTGAAGTGAGGCCATTTCAGGCCTGCATGCAGGCAGTGAGGGCATGTCTGGGCCTTCATGCAAGCGATGGGGTTGTATCGACCAATGGGCAGGCAGTGAGGGCATGCGTAGGCCAGTATAGAGGCTATTGAGGCATTTATTGATCTGTATGAGGGCATGTATATACCTGTATGCAGGCAGTGAGGGCATTTGGGTTTTGACAGACTTCAGATTCTTTCGCACGTCGAGTGAGCTGTTCATAATCGACAACAGAGAAGCTGAAATTATAACACAAAGCAAGTCAACTTATCCAGTCACAATGTGACTGTATCATAACCTGTATGTGTGCAACCACAGTCTTTGAGCATTCTGCCACATCTTCTTACAATTCATATCTTACAGCTCGACGTCGACTAAACACCTCAGTGATTTATATCTCGGCCTCTTCCAATATAGCTGGAGATATCAACCGTAAACTGCGTAGCCGAGGATGTTGCCTGTGCTTTTGTTATTCCTTCATTCTTCTTCTATTTTTCCATTTACTCCTTCAGTAAAGGAATCCCAATGCAGCCTTTACAGTTGCTCCACCGGGCAAAAAATCATGTATTGTCCTGTTACAGCCAGTGGAAGCAGTCTCCACCAGAGAGCAGGCAGTGAGGGCATGTGTCGACCCGTATGGAAGTACTGAAGGCATGTGTCGGCCTGGATGCTGACGGTGAGGGTATACATCGGGCTGCATCCAAGCACTGAGTGCATGTGTTGGTCTTTGTGCAATCAGTGAGGGTATGTGTCGATCTGTACGGCGGCAGTATGGACAGATATCGATCTGTATGCAGGCAGTGAAGGGGGCATGTGTATCACTGCATGGAAGCAGTTGGGATATATATCGGACTGTATGTAGGCAGTGAGGGCATTTGCAGGCCTGCATGCTGCAAGAGGAGTTGTATCGGCCTTTACGGATAAAATGAGGGCATGTGAAGGCCTGTGTGGAGGTCATAGAGGCATTTATGGATCTGTGTGTGGAAAGTGGGACATATCTCGAGCTGTATTAAGGCGGTGAGGGCATGTATCGGCCTATATCCAGGCAGTGGGACATGTATTGGCCTGTATGCATGCCGTGGGGCATGCATTGGTCTGTATACAGACAGCGAATCATGTATTGGCTTCAATGCAGGTAGTGGTTGCATTATTGGTTGTCTGCCTCCCTTTACAAAAGCGTTGTTTAACTCCAATTTTCTCATTCACTGGAAAAGAGTCCTACTGTTACACTATAAGGGTAGCCCTGAGCTGTTGCCGCTTTTCCTCCTGCAAACCACCCCCAAGTAATTGGAGGTGTGAATTCCTTACCTCGTGTTATCAAACAAAACCGAAATACTTTCTGCAATAATAAAGCAATATTTTCTTACGCGGAGCTACCAGATCTAAATCTTTTGATGATTTGCTTCCCATTTCTTTGTTACTCAAGAAACACACGCCCGGAAAACGTGTTTCGGAGTTTTGAACTGTCAGACCAGTGGGACATCGGAGAGCATGGGATTTGACGGACTTCAGATTCTTCTTCACGGCGCGTGAGCTGTTCAAATTCGACAACAAAGAAGAAGCTGAAATTATAACACCAAGCAAATCAAATTACCTAGTTACATTGTGATTGTATTATAACCTGTATGTGTACGACCAGAGTCTTTGAGCAGTCTGTCACATCTTCTCACAATTCATAACTTACAATTCGTCGTCGACTTAACACCTCAGTGATTTATATCTCGGCCTCTTCCAGGATAGCTGGAGCGCTTGAGAGGATAACCGTAAACTGAGTAGCCGTGGATGTTGCCTGTGCTTTTATTATTCTTTCATTGTTCTTCTATTTTTCTAATTTGTTCCTTCATGTAAGGCATCCCAATGCAGCCTTCACAGTTGCTCATCCGGATAATAAAATCATGCATCGCCCTGTATACAGGAAGTGGGAACAAGTGACCGCCATTACCCAGGCAGTGAATGAATGTGTCGACCGGATGCAAGCACTAAAGCCATGTGTCATTTTGTTTGCAGGCAGTGAGGGTATACATGGGACCACATGTAGGCAGTGAGTGCATGTGTCGGTCTGTGTGCAAACGGTGAAGGCATGGGTTGATATGCATGCAGTCAATGGGGTATACATCGGACTATATGCATAAAGTTAGGGTATGTCTAGACCTGTATGCAGGCAGTGAGGGCATGTGCAAAACTGTATGCAGGCAGTGACGGCATGTATCGGCCTGTATTAGAGTGGTAGGGCATGCATTGGAATTTGGGTAGGCAATGAAGGTATGTGTCGGTCTGTATGCAGCAGTTGCTCACGAATCTGCCTGAATGCTTGAAGTGAGGCCATTTCAGGCCTGCATGCAGGCAGTGAGGGCATGTCTGGGCCTTCATGCAAGCGATGGGGTTGTATCGACCAATGGGCAGGCAGTGAGGGCATGCGTAGGCCAGTATAGAGGCTATTGAGGCATTTATTGATCTGTATGAGGGCATGTATATACCTGTATGCAGGCAGTGAGGGCATTTGGGTTTTGACAGACTTCAGATTCTTTCGCACGTCGAGTGAGCTGTTCATAATCGACAACAGAGAAGCTGAAATTATAACACAAAGCAAGTCAACTTATCCAGTCACAATGTGACTGTATCATAACCTGTATGTGTGCAACCACAGTCTTTGAGCATTCTGCCACATCTTCTTACAATTCATATCTTACAGCTCGACGTCGACTAAACACCTCAGTGATTTATATCTCGGCCTCTTCCAATATAGCTGGAGATATCAACCGTAAACTGCGTAGCCGAGGATGTTGCCTGTGCTTTTGTTATTCCTTCATTCTTCTTCTATTTTTCCATTTACTCCTTCAGTAAAGGAATCCCAATGCAGCCTTTACAGTTGCTCCACCGGGCAAAAAAATCATGTATTGTCCTGTTACAGCCAGTGGAAGCAGTCTCCACCAGAGAGCAGGCAGTGAGGGCATGTGTCGACCCGTATGGAAGTACTGAAGGCATGTGTCGGCCTGGATGCTGACGGTGAGGGTATACATCGGGCTGCATCCAAGCACTGAGTGCATGTGTTGGTCTTTGTGCAATCAGTGAGGGTATGTGTCGATCTGTACGGCGGCAGTATGGACAGATATCGATCTGTATGCAGGCAGTGAAGGGGGCATGTGTATCACTGCATGGAAGCAGTTGGGATATATATCGGACTGTATGTAGGCAGTGAGGGCATTTGCAGGCCTGCATGCTGCAAGAGGGGTTGTATCGGCCTTTACGGATAAAATGAGGGCATGTGAAGGCCTGTGTGGAGGTCATAGAGGCATTTATGGATCTGTGTGTGGAAAGTGGGACATATCTCGAGCTGTATTAAGGCGGTGAGGGCATGTATCGGCCTATATCCAGGCAGTGGGACATGTATTGGCCTGTATGCATGCCGTGGGGCATGCATTGGTCTGTATACAGACAGCGAATCATGTATTGGCTTCAATGCAGGTAGTGGTTGCATTATTGGTTGTCTGCCTCCCTTTACAAAAGCGTTGTTTAACTCCAATTTTCTCATTCACTGGAAAAGAGTCCTACTGTTACACTATAAGGGTAGCCCTGAGCTGTTGCCGCTTTTCCTCCTGCAAACCACCCCCAAGTAATTGGAGGTGTGAATTCCTTACCTCGTGTTATCAAACAAAACCGAAATACTTTCTGCAATAATAAAGCAATATTTTCTTACGCGGAGCTACCAGATCTAAATCTTTTGATGATTTGCTTCCCATTTCTTTGTTACTCAAGAAACACACGCCCGGAAAACGTGTTTCGGAGTTTTGAACTGTCAGACCAGTGGGACATCGGAGAGCATGGGATTTGACGGACTTCAGATTCTTCTTCACGGCGCGTGAGCTGTTCAAATTCGACAACAAAGAAGAAGCTGAAATTATAACACCAAGCAAATCAAATTACCTAGTTACATTGTGATTGTATTATAACCTGTATGTGTACGACCAGAGTCTTTGAGCAGTCTGTCACATCTTCTCACAATTCATAACTTACAATTCGTCGTCGACTTAACACCTCAGTGATTTATATCTCGGCCTCTTCCAGGATAGCTGGAGCGCTTGAGAGGATAACCGTAAACTGAGTAGCCGTGGATGTTGCCTGTGCTTTTATTATTCTTTCATTGTTCTTCTATTTTTCTAATTTGTTCCTTCATGTAAGGCATCCCAATGCAGCCTTCACAGTTGCTCATCCGGATAATAAAATCATGCATCGCCCTGTATACAGGAAGTGGGAACAAGTGACCGCCATTACCCAGGCAGTGAATGAATGTGTCGACCGGATGCAAGCACTAAAGCCATGTGTCATTTTGTTTGCAGGCAGTGAGGGTATACATGGGACCACATGTAGGCAGTGAGTGCATGTGTCGGTCTGTGTGCAAACGGTGAAGGCATGGGTTGATATGCATGCAGTCAATGGGGTATACATCGGACTATATGCATAAAGTTAGGGTATGTCTAGACCTGTATGCAGGCAGTGAGGGCATGTGCAAAACTGTATGCAGGCAGTGACGGCATGTATCGGCCTGTATTAGAGTGGTAGGGCATGCATTGGAATTTGGGTAGGCAATGAAGGTATGTGTCGGTCTGTATGCAGCAGTTGCTCACGAATCTGCCTGAATGCTTGAAGTGAGGCCATTTCAGGCCTGCATGCAGGCAGTGAGGGCATGTCTGGGCCTTCATGCAAGCGATGGGGTTGTATCGACCAATGGGCAGGCAGTGAGGGCATGCGTAGGCCAGTATAGAGGCTATTGAGGCATTTATTGATCTGTATGAGGGCATGTATATACCTGTATGCAGGCAGTGAGGGCATTTGGGTTTTGACAGACTTCAGATTCTTTCGCACGTCGAGTGAGCTGTTCATAACCGACAACAGAGAAGCTGAAATTATAACACAAAGCAAGTCAACTTATCCAGTCACAATGTGACTGTATCATAACCTGTATGTGTGCAACCACAGTCTTTGAGCATTCTGTCACATCTTCTTGCAATTCATATCTTACAACTCGACGTCGACTAAACACCTCAGTGATTTATATCTCGGCCTCTTCCAATATAGCTGGAGATATCAACCGTAAACTGCGTAGCCGAGGATGTTGCCTGTGCTTTTGTTATTCCTTCATTCTTCTTCTATTTTTCCATTTACTCCTTCAGTAAAGGAATCCCAATGCAGCCTTTACAGTTGCTCCACCGGGCAAAAAAATCATGTATTGTCCTGTTACAGCCAGTGGAAGCAGTCTCCACCAGAGAGCAGGCAGTGAGGGCATGTGTCGACCCGTATGGAAGTACTGAAGGCATGTGTCGGCCTGGATGCTGACGGTGAGGGTAAACATCGGGCTGCATCCAAGCACTGAGTGCATGTGTTGGTCGTTGTGCAATCAGTGAGGGTATGTGTCGATCTGTAAGGCGGCAGTATGGACAGATATCGATCTGTATGCAGGCAGTGAAGGGGGCATGTGTATCACTGCATGGAAGCAGTTGGGATATATATCGGACTGTATGTAGGCAGTGAGGGCATTTGCAGGCCTGCATGCTGCAAGAGGGGTTGTATCGGCCTTTACGGATAAAATGAGGGCATGTGAAGGCCTGTGTGGAGGTCATAGAGGCATTTATGGATCTGTGTGTGGAAAGTGGGACATATCTCGAGCTGTATTAAGGCGGTGAGGGCATGTATCGGCCTATATCCAGGCAGTGGGACATGTATTGGCCTGTATGCATGCCGTGGGGCATGCATTGGTCTGTATACAGACAGCGAATCATGTATTGGCTTCAATGCAGGTAGTGGTTGCATTATTGGTTGTCTGCCTCCCTTTACAAAAGCGTTGTTTAACTCCAATTTTCTCATTCACTGGAAAAGAGTCCTACTGTTTCACTATAAGGGTAGCCCTGAGCTGTTGCCGCTTTTCCTCCTGCAAACCACCCCCAAGTAATTGGAGGTGTGAATTCCTTACCTCGTGTTATCAAACAAAACCGAAATACTTTCTGCAATAATAAAGCAATATTTTCCTACGCGGAGCTACCAGAGCTAAATCTTTTGATGATTTGCTTCCCATTTCTTTGTTACTCAAGAAAAACACGCCCGAAAAACGTGTTTCGGAGTTTTGAACTGTCAGACTAGTGGGACATCGGAGTGCATGAGATTTGACAGACTTCAGATTCTTCTTCACGGCGCGTGAGCTGTTCAAATTCGACAACAAAGAAGAAGCTGAAATTATAACACCAAGCAAATCAAATTACCTAGTTACATTGTGATTGTATTATAACCTGTATGTGTACGACCAGAGTCTTTGAGCAGTCTGTCGCATCTTCTCACATTTATAACTTACCATTCGTCGTCGACTTCACACCTCAGTGATTTATATCTCGGCCTCTTCCAGGACAGCTTGAGTCCTGGAGAGGATAACCGTAAACTGAGTAGCCGTGGATGTTGCCTGTGCTTTTATTATTCTTTCATTGTTCTTCTATTTTTCTAATTTGTTCCTTCAGGTAAGGCATCCAAATGCAGCCTTCACAGTTGGTCAACCGGATAATAAAATCATGCGTTGCCCTGTATACAGGCAGTGGAAACAAGTGTCCGCCATTACGCAGGCAGTGACGTCATGAGTCGACCGGATGCAAGCACTAAGGCCATGTGTCATTCTGTTTGCATTCAGTGAGGGTATACATGGGACCACATGTGGGCAGTGAGTGCATGTGTCGGTCTGTGTGCAAACATTGAAGGCATGGGTTGATATGTATACAGTCAGTGGGGTATATATCGGACTATATGCACAAAGTTAAGGCATGTCTAGACCTGTATGCAGGCAGTGAGGGCATGCGCAGATCTGTATGCAGGCAGTGACGGCATGTATCGTCCTATATGAGAGTGGTAGGGCATGCATTGGAATTTGGGTAGGCAATGAAGGTATGTGTCGGTCTGTATGCAGCAGTTGTTCACGAATCTGCCTGAATGCTTGAAGTGAGGCCATTTCAGGCTTGTATTCAGGCAGTGAGGGCATGTCTGGGCCTTCATGCAAGCGATGGGGTCGTATCGACCAATGGACAGGCCAGTATGGAGGCTATTGAGGCATTTATCGATCTGTATGAGGGCATGTATATACCTGTATGCAGGCAGTGAGGGCATTTGGGTTTTGACGGACTTCGGATTCTTTGGCACGGCGAGTGAGCTGTTCATAATCGACAACAAAGAAGCTGAAATTATAACACAAAACAAAAGAAGCTGAAATTATAACACAAAGCAATTCAACTTATCCAGTCACAATGTGACTGTATCATAACCTGTATGTGTGCAACCACAGTCTTTGAGCAGTCTGTCACATCTTCTTACAATTCATATCTTACAATTCGACGTCGACTAAACACCTCAGTGATTTGTATCTCGGCCTCTTCCAATATAGCTGGAGATGTCAACCGTAAACTGCGTAGCCGAGGATGTTGCCTGTGCTTTTGTTATTCCTTCATTCTTCTTCTATTTTCCCATTTACTCCTTCAGTAAAGGAATCCCAATGCAGCCTTTACAGTTGCTCCACCGGGCAAAAAAATCATGTATTGTCCTGTTACAGCCAGTTGAAGCAGTCTCCACCAGAGAGCAGGCAGTGAGGACATGTGTCGACTCGCATGAAAGCACTGAAGGCATGTGTCGGTCTGGATGAAGAAGTTGAGGGTATACGGCGGAATGCATGCAGGCACTGAGTGTTTATGTCGGTCTGTGTGCAGTCAGTGAGGGCATGTGTGTATCTGTATGACGACAGTTGGAACAGGTATCGATCTGTATGCAGGCAGTGGAGGGTGGCATGTGTATCAGCGCATGGAAGCAGTTGGGGTATATATCGGACTGTATGTAGGCAGTGAGGGCATTTGCAGGCCTGCATGCTGCAAGAGGGGTTGTATCGGCCTTTATAGAGGAAATGAAGGAATGTGAAGGCCTGTATTGAGGCCACGGAGGCATTTATCGATCTCTGTGTTTGCAGTGGGATATATATCGGGCTATATTAAGGCGGTGTGGGCATGTATCTGCCTGTGTGCAGGCAGTGGGACATGTATTGGTCTGCATTCATGCAGTGCGGCCTTGCATCGGTCTGTATGCAGAGAGTGGCGCATGTATTGTCATCTAAGCAGGCAGTGGGGGCATTATTGGTTGTCTGCGGCGCTTCACACGATTCTTCCGGATGTTAACAAAAGCAGTTTTTTACTTCAATTTTCTCATTCACTGGAAAAGAGTCCTACTGTTTCACTAGAAGGGTAACCCTGAGCTTTTACCGCTTTCCCTCCTGCAAACCACCCCCAAATAAATGGAATGGCGCATTCCTTACTCTGTGTCATCCGACAAAACCGAGATACTTTCTGCAATAATAAAGCAGTATTTTCTCACGCGGAGCTACCGTCATTAAACGTTTTGATGATTTACTTCCCATTTCGTTGTTAGTTTTGAACTGTCGGACTAGTGGGACATTGCAGCACTTATGTTTTGTCGGACTTCGGATTCTTCGGCACAGCAAGTGAGCTGTTCAAAATCGACAACAAAGAAGAAACTGAAATTATAACAAAAAGCAAATCAACTTACCCAGTCATAATGTGACTGTATCAAAGCCTGTATGTGTGCGACCAGAGTCTTTGAGCAGTCTGTCACGTCTTCTCACAATTCATAACTTACAATTCGACGTCGACTAAACAAATCAGTGATATATATCTCGGCCTCTTCCAGGATAGCTGGAGCGCTGGAGAGGACAACCGTGTAGCCGTGGATGTTACCCGAGGTTTTGTTATTCCTTCTTCTTCTGTCCTTTTCAAATTGTTCCTTTAATAATTGCATCCCAATGCAGGCTTCACAATCGCTCAAACGGACCATAAAATTATGTATTGCCTTGTATACAGGCAGTGAAAGCAAGCCAGTGCGCAGGCAGTGAGGGCATTTGCCGATCTGTTGGCAAGCATTGAAGGCATTTGTCGGTCTGCATGCAGGCAATGAGTGCATGTGTCGGTCTGTGTGCAATCGGTGATTGCATGTGTTGATCTGTATGCAGGCAATGGTTTTTATATCGGACTATATGCAAGAAGTGAGGGCAAGTGTCGATCTGTGTGTAAGTAGTTGAGGCATGTGTCGATCTGTATGAGGGCAGTGGGGACAGGTGTCGATCTGTATGCAGGCAGTCGAGGGCATGTGCGCCAGAATATGTTTGGATCTGTTAGCGTATATCTTGAATGTACATGCATTATGATTTTGGCTTAAGGTTTTCTTAACACTTTGCATGAGTGTCACGGCATAAGTCGACAGAGTTCGTCGTTTTGGTTAAATGTAGTTGTTAGGGTATGCAAAAGTGATTTTCTCGGCATGCATGTGTTGTTGTCGCGCCGTGTGTGAATGTGTGGTGTTTTGAGTGTTTTGAGCGTGTTTATGATTCAGTTTGTGCCCCTCTGGGAGAATGCAGAGTGGCGCCCGTCGGTGCGATGCGATCGTTTCCTTCATGTGTTGTAAAGTGATCAATAAACTGTTTTGCGCGAGTAAATTTAACGGAAAACTGGTGATGTGACGGTTTTGTTACAAAGCGCGACAGGCCCGCGACGTCAGTTTAGGATATAAATTGTATTTTGTGCTAGTTAAAACCGATAACACCTTTTTGTCATCGTTTTAAGGCAGAGATTAGTTTATTTCCACTGCAGTTTTACTGGGATATTATAAAACGGAATTTCAGAAAATGATTATAAGAAATTGCAATCTTGATCCGGGGAAAGTCACACGACACCTTACACGAGAATCAGCAAATGTCGTGACAATGTGATTCAGTGCATGGAGGCAGTGAGGGTATATATCGGACTGTATGCAGGCAGTGAGGGCATGTGTCCGTCTGTGTGCAGGCAGTGAAGGCATGTGTCCGTCTGTGGGCAGTGTTGTAAAGTGATCAATAAACTGTTTTGCGCGAGTAAATTTAACGGAAAACTGGTGATGTTACGGTTTTGTTACAAAGCGCGACAGGCCCGCCACGTCAGTTTGGGTTATAAATTGTATTTTGTGCTTGTTAAAACCGATAACATCCTTTTGTTATCGTTCCAAAAACATCACTTATCCGACCCTGTATAACTTGTGACATATGTTTTGGGCAATTACTTTCTCATTGGTTCTTTGTTTAGGCGCAAAGCTCTTTGATTGGTCGCATTTTTAATTAGCGGCGGCTGTTCTGCCAGCAAGTATATAAGGAACGCGCTTGTTGCGCTGTCAGCAGTCGATCTTTCGAGAGTATTGAGGAACTACGTCAGGTGTGAGACCTAGTGGTGCACAGGGAGGTGCCATTATAGTGCTGGTGCACGGAGAGTTGTTATTGCGAATAAAGTGTTAAATAAGGAAAACAAAAACAAATATTCAAGGCAGAGATTAGTTTATTTCCACTGCAGTTTTACTGGGATATTATAAAACGGAATTTCAGAAAATGATTATAAGACATTGCAATCTTGATCCGGGGAAAGTCACACGACACCTTACACGAGAATCAGCAAATGTCGTGACAATGTGATTCAGTGCATGGAGGCAGTGAGGGTATATATCGGACTGTATGCAGGCAGTGAGGGCATGTGTCCGTCTGTGGGCAGGTAGTGAGGGCATGTAGGCCGTTGGGACAGATACCGATCTGTATGCAGGAAGCGGGCGGCATGTGTATCACTGTATGGATTAAGCGGGGCCATGTGTCGGCAGGTATTCAGACAGTGTGGGCATGTGTATGTATGTAGTGAAGGTAGGGCATGGATTGCATTCTGACAGGCAGTGGAGAATGATTTGAATGCAGCAATGAGGCGTGTATCGGCCTGTATGCAGGAAGGGAGGGTGTTCTAGGCGTGTATGCAGACAGTGAGCGTATACATCGGACTATATGCAGACGGCGAGTGCATATGTTAGTCTGTGTGCAATCAGTGAGGGCATATGTTGATCTGTGTGCAGGTAGGGGGGTATATATCGGACCATATGCAGTAAGTGAGTTCATTCTAGTGAGTTCTAGTATGCAGGCAGTGAAGGCATGTGTAGGCCCGCCTTTAGGCAGTGTGGTTGTTTTCGACCATATACAGGCAGTGGGGGTAGTTGTAGGCCGGTATGGATACAATGTATGCATTAATCGATCTGCATGCGGGCATTGCGACATAGATCTGGATGTATGCAGGCAGTGAGTGCATGTGTCGGTCTGTGTGCAATCAGTGAGGGTATGTGCTAATTTGAATGCAGGCACTGGGGATATACATCCTACTATATGCAGGCAGTCAGGGCATGTGCCGATCTGTATGCAAGCTGTGAAGGCATGTGTTCATCTGTAGGAGGGCAGTGAGGACAGGTATCGATCTGCATACGGGAATTGGAGAGGGCATGTGTATTACTGCATGGAATCAGTGGGGGTATATATCGGACTGTATGCATTCAGTGAGGGCATGTGTCCGTCTGTGTGAAGGAAGTGAGGCCATGTGTCCGTCTGTGTGCAGACAGTGAGAGCATGTGCCGCATTGTATGTAGGCATTGGAAACAGGTATCAATGTGTAAAACGGCATTAAGGGGGTATGTGTCGGCACGATTGCCGGCAGAGGGAGGCATGTGTATCACTTTTTGGACGTAGTTTTATGCATGTGTCTTCAGGAATGCAGGCAGTGACTGAACGTGTCGGTCTGAATGCGGGTAGTGAAGGCATGTGTAGTGGTCTGACTAAAGGCAGTATGGTCATCTGTTGGCCTCCATGCAGGCAGTGAGAGCATTGTCAACTTTATGCAGGCAGCGAGGGCAGGTATGTAGGCTACAGCGCAAGGATTGGCATTTTGGCAGCCATTGAATGTATGTGTCGTCTGAATGAACTAGTGGGACATGCATCCAACTATATGCAGGAAGTGAGTACATTCTAGACCTGTATACAGGTAGTGAGGGCATGTGTCGAGAAGTATGCAAGCAATGAAGGCATGTGTCGCTCTGTATGCAGGCAGTTAGTGTATACATTGGACTACATGCATTCCGTGAGTGCATTTGTTATTCTGAGTGCAATCACTGAGGCATGTGTTGATATGTAGGCAGAAAGTAGGGGTATATATCGGACCATATGCAGGAATTTAGGGCATGTGTAGGCCTGTATGCAGGCAGTGACGTCATGTGTCGATCTGTATGCAGGCAGTGACGGCATGTATCGGCCTATATGTAGGCGGAAGGGAATGGATTGGAATTTTGGTAGGCAGTGGAGGTATGCGTCGGTCTGAATGCAGGCAGTGAAAACATTCTCGGCCTGTATGCAGGCAGTGAGGGTATGTCTGGACCTGCATACAGGTAACGAGGGCATGTGTAGTCCTGCATGCAGGCAGTGGGATTATATGGGCCTGTGTACATTGAGGACATGTGTAGGCTTGCATGCAGGCTATGGAGGCATTTATGGATCTGTGTGTGGTGCCGTGGGACATATATCTGCCCTGAGCCCTGAGCTGTTGCCGCTTTTATTCCTGCCCACCATCCCCCCCCCAAGTAACTGGAGGAGTGGATTCCTTACCTTGTGTGGTCAAACAAAACCGAAATACTTTCTGCAATAATAATGCAGTATTTTCTCAAGCGTTCCTTCGAACATTTAATTTTTGATGATTTGCTTCCCATATGTTTGTTAGTCCTGGAAAATACGCCCGAAAAACGTGTTTCGGAATTTTGAACTGTCGAACTAGTGGGACACCGGAGTGCTTGGGTAGTGACGCTGTTCAAAAGCGACAACAAAGAAGCTGAAATTAGAACAGAAAGCAAACCAACTTACCCAGTAACAATTTGACTGTAGCATAACTTGTCTGTGTGCGACCAGTCTTTGAGCAGTCTGTCACGTCTTTTTAGAATTCATAACTTGCAATTCGACGTCGACTAAACACCTCTGTGATTTATATCTCGGCCTCTTCCAGGATCGATGGAGCGCTGAAGACGACAACCGTAAACTGAATAGCCGTGGATGTTGCCTGTGCTTTTGTTATTCCATCATTCTTCTTCTATTTTTCTCATTTGCTCCTTCAGTAAAGGCATTCAATGGAGCCTTTAGAGTCGCTCAACCGGACAATAAAATCATGTATTGTCCTGTATACAGGCAGTGTAAGCAAGTCGTTGCCAATACGCAGGTAGAGAGGACATGTCTCGATCTGTATGGAAGCAGTGAATGCATTTGTCGGTCTGTCTTCAGGCAGTAGGTTATACACCGGTTTGTACACAGGCAGTGAGTGCATGTGTTGGTCTGTGTGCAGGCAGTGTCGATATATATCGGAGAGCATGCAGGGGATGAGGACAGGAGTCGATCTGTATGAGGGCAGGAGGGAAGGTATCGATCTGTATGCAGGCAGTGTGGGGGGTCATGTGTATCACTGTATGGAGGCAGCGGGGGCATGTGTCGGCAGGTATGTAGGCAGTGAGGGCATTATTCGATCTGTATGTAGGTAGTGAAGTCATGTGTCGGTCTGAATGAATGCAGCGAGTTCATCTGTGCATTCAATGAGAGCATATGTCGAATTTTCCGCAGGCATTGATTGCATGTATCGACCTATATGTAGGCGGTAGGGCATGGATTTGCATTTTGGCAGGCAGCAGAGGTGTGTCTCGGTCTGAAGGCAGCAATTTGGCATGTATCGGACTTTATGCAGGAAGGGAGGGTATTCTAGGCTTGTATGCAGACAGTGAGAGAATACATCAGCCTATATGCAGACAGTGAGTGCATGTGTCAGTCTGTGCAATCAGTGGGGAATATATTGGACTCTATGCAGGAAGTGATTGCATTCTAGGGATGTATACAGGTAGTGAGCGCACGTCTAGGAAAGAATGCCAGCAGTGAGGGCATGCGTAAGCCTGCATTTAGGTAGTGGGGTTGCTTTGACCCGTATACAGGTCAATGCAGGCCTGTTGGGAGTCTATGGAGGCATTTATTGATCTGCTTGTGTGCAGTGGGACATATATCTGGCTGTATGCAGGCAGTGAGTCAATGAGTCGGTCTGTGCGCAATCAGTAAGGGCATGTTGTAGTCTGTATGCCTGCATTGGGGAATACAACAACATCGGGCTAAATGCAGGCAGTGGAGGCATGTATCGATCTGCATACAGGCATTTGAGGGGGTATGTGTATTACTGCATTGAAGCAGTATATATCGGACTGTATGCATTCAGTGAGGGCATGTGTCCGTCTCTGTGAAGGCAGTGAGGCCATGTGTCCGTCTGTGTGCAGACAGTGAGGGCATGTGTCGCATTCTTTGCAGACATTGGGGACATTTATCGATGTATATACGGTAAGTGGTGGGCTGGATGTGTCGTCACGATTGCCGCCAGTGGGGGATGGCATGTATATCACTGTTTGGAGGCAGTTGGGGCATGTGTCTACAGGTATGCAGGCAGTGACTGAATGTGTTGGTTTGTATGTAGGTAGTGAAGGTATGTGTCGGTATGGCAGTATGGACATCTCTTGGCATCTATGCAGGCAATAAGAGCATGTGTTGAACTTTTTGCAGGCAGTGATGGCAGGTCTGTAGGCGGCAGGGCATGGACTGCCATTTTCCTAATGCCTAAAAAACCGAAGTAATTGGAGGGTCGGATTCCTTACTTTATGTTTCAAACAAAACGGAAATACTTTCTGCGACAATGAAGCAGTATTTTCTCACGCTGAGCTACCATCACTAAATTTTTTGATGATTTACTTCCCATTTCTTCGTTAATCTTGGAAAATACGAACGAGAAACGTCTTTCGGAGTTTTGAACTGTTGGACTAGTGGGACACTGGAGTGCTTGGTTTTTGACGGATTTCGGATTTTTTCGACGAGTGAGCTGTTCAAAATCGACAACAAAGAATAAGCTGAAATTATAACACAGAGCAAATCAGCTTACCCAGTCACAGTGTGACTGTATCATAACCTGTGTGTGTGCAACAAGCAGTGGGGAATATCGGACTATATGCAGGAAGTTAGGGCATATTTATTCCTGTATGCAGGCAGTGCGGGCATGTGTCGATCTCAATGCAGGCTGTGACGGCATGTATCGGCCTATGTGAATTTTTGCAGGCAGTGGACGTATTTGCCGGTCTGAATGCAGCAGTGGGGCATGTATCGGTCGGTATGCAAAAATTGAGGCATTCTAGGTCTGTACTAGTAGGCAGTAAGGGCATGTGTATACCTGTATGCAGGCAGTGAGGGCATTTGGGTTTTAACGGACTTCGGATTCTTTGGCACGGCGAGTGAGCTGTTCATAATCGACAACAAAGAAGCTGAAATTATAACACAAAAGAAATCAACTTACCCAGTCACAATGTGACTGTATCATAACCTGTGTGTGTGCAGCCAGAGTCTATGAACAGTCTGTCGCATCTTCTTACAATTCCTAACTTACAATTCGTCGTCGACTTAACACCTCGCCCTCTTCCAGGATAGCTGGAGTGCTGGAGATGTCAACCGTAAACTGCGTTGTCTTGGATGTTGGCCGTGCTTTTGTTATTCTTTCATTCTTCTGTTTTTCCCATTGGTTCCTTCAGAAACAACTTCACAGTCGCTCAACAGGACAAGAAAATCATATATTCCCTGTACACACGCAGTGGAAGCAAGTCTCCGCCAGTACGCAGGCAGTGAGGGCATGTATCGACATGTATGCAAGCCTTGAAGGCATGAGTCGACCTGTATCCAATCAGTGAAGGTATTTTCGGTCTGTATGCAGGCAGTGAGGGCATGTGTAGGCTTGCATGCAGGTAGAGGGGTTGTATCGATCTGTGTATAGGCAGTGAGGGTATTATACCTCTGTTTGAAGGGTATGGAGGAATTTATCGATCTGTGTGATTGTAGTGAGACATACATCAGGCTGCATGCATGCAGTGAGACATGTATTGGCCTCCATGCGTTTAGTGGGGGCATACCTCGATCTGTAAGCACAAAGTGACCCATGTATTGTCTGCAGCCTTCACATGATTCTTCCGGAAGTTTCAAAAAGCATTGTTTTAATTCAGTTTTCTCATTCACTGGAAAAGAATCCTACTGCTTCACTATAGGGGTAGTCCTTACCTTGTGTGCTGAAACAAATACTTTCTGCAATAATAAAGCAGTATTTTCTCCCGCAGAGCTATCCACACTACACTTTTTGATGATTTGCTTCCCCTTTCTGTGTTAGTCTTGGAAAATATGCCCCAAAAACGTGTTTCAACGGTTTTTATGCAGGCAGTGGGGGTATACATCGGACTATTTGCAGACAGTGACGGCATGTGTCGGTCTGTGTACAATTTGTGAGGCATATATCGGCATTTTCGCAGGAAGTGGAGGTATGAGTCGGTCTGTATGCAGGCGTGCCAAGGCCTGTATGCAGGCAGTGAGGGCTTGTGTAGGCCTGCCTGCAGACAGCGGGTTGTGTCAAACTGTGTACAGGCAGTGAGGGTATTATACTTCTGTTTTGAGGCTATGGAGGAATTTATCGATCTGTGTGAAGGTAGTGGAACATATATCAGGCTGTATGCAGGCATTGAGACATGTATTGGCCTTCATGCGTTCAGTGGGGACACACGCATGTATTGTCTGCAGCTATCGCATGATTCTTCCGGAAGTTTCAAAAAGCATTCGTTTAACTTCAATTTTCTCATGCACTGGAAAAGAATCCTACTGCTTCACAAATCAACTTACTCAGTCACAATGTGACTGCATCATAACCTGTACGTATGCCACCAGAGTCTTTGAGCCGTCTGTCACGTCTTCACATAATTCATACCTTACAATTCGCGTCGACTAAACACCTCAATGATTTATATCTCTTCTTCCAGGATAGCTGCAGCACTGGAGAGGACAACCGCAATCTGCGTAGAGGTAGATGTTGCCTGTGCTTTTGTTATTCCTTCATTCTTCTTCTAATTTTGAGATTTGTTCCTTCATTAAGAACATCCCAATGAAGCCTTCACAGTCGCTCAACGGGACAATAAAATCATGCATTGCCCTGTATATAGGTATCGATCTGTATGCAGGCAGTAGAGGGGGCATGTGTATCACTACATGGAAGCAGTGGGGTATATATCGGTCTGTATGCATTCAATGAAGGCATGTGTCCGTCTGTCTTCAGGCAGTGCGATTATGTGTCCGTCTGTGTGCAGACAGTGAGGGCATGCATCACATTGTATGTGGGCAGTTGAAACAGATATCGATCTATATACAGACAGTGGAGAGGCACGTATGCGGGCAGTGGGGGCAGCTGTCTGCAGATATGCAGGCAGTGAAGGCATATGTCGGTCTGTATATAGGCAGTGAACGCATGTGTCGGTCTAAATGAAGGCAGTATGGGCATCTGTTGGCCCCCATACAGGAAGCAGTGGGGGTATGTATGCAGACAGTAAGGACATGTGTCCGTCAGGCATTGGGCCCATGTATGTCGTCGGCAGGGGATGTGAGGGCATTTGACACGCAGTGAAAGTATGTGTCGGTCTGAAAGCAACAGTGGGGCATATATCGGCATGTATGCAGGAAGTGAGGGCATTCTAGCCCTGTATGCAGGCAGTGAGGGCAAGTGTAGGCCTGCATACAGGCAGTGAAGTTGTATCGACGTGATGACAGGCAGTGGGGGCATGTGTAGGCCAGTATGGAGGCTATGGAGGAATTTAGCGATCTGTGGATGGCCAGCGGGACATATATCTGGCTTTATATAGGCGGTGAGAGCATGTATTTGCCTGTAGGCAAGCAGTGGGGGATGCATCGGCCTGTATGCGTGCAGCGGGGATATGCAACGGTGTGAATGAAGACAATGGGGAATGTATTGGCTTGTATTCAATGAGTGAGTGCATGTGTCGGTCTGTGTGCAATCAGTGAGGGCATGTGTTGATCTGTTTGCAGAGAGTGGGATATATAAGGGCCTTTATCCAGTATGTGAGGGCAGTTCTAGGCCTGTATGCAGGTAGTGAGGGCATGTGTAGGCCTGTATGCAGGTATTGCGATTTATCGGCCTGTCTACAGGCAGTGAGGGCATGTGCAGGTCCGTATTGACACTATGGAGGCATTAATCGATATGTGTGTGGATAGCGGGATATATGTCGGACTGTATGCAGACGTTGAGGGCATGTAACGGCCTGTATACAGGCAGTGATGGCATTTATTGGTTGTCTGCGGGACTTCGCATTCTTCCGAAAGGTTAAAAAAGCATTGTTCTAATTTCAATTTTCTCATTCACTGGAAAGGAGTCCTGCTTCACCGTGAAGGTAGCAATAACATGCTGCCGCTTTTCCTCCTTCCCACCACCCCTAAGTAATTGAAGGGGTGGGCTCCTTACCTTGTGTCATCCAACAAAACGGAGATAATCTCTGCAATAAAAAAGCAGTATTTTCTCACGCGAAGCTACCATCATTAAATTTTTTGGATGATTTGCTTCCCATTTCTTTGTTAGTCTTGGAAAATACGCCCGAAAAACGTGTTTCGGAATTTTGAACTGTCGAACTAGTGGGACATCGGAGTTCTTGGGTTTTGACGGACTTCGGATTCTTCGGCACGGCGAATGAGCTGTTTGAAATCCACAACAAAGAAGCTGAAATTATAACACAAAGGAAATGAACTTACCCAGTCACAATATGACTATCAGAAGCTGTATGTGTGCGACCAGAGTCTTTGAGCAGTCTCTCACGTTTTCTCACAATTCATAACTTACAATTCGACATCGACTTAACACCTCATTCATTTATATCTCGGTCTCTTCCAGGATAGCTGCAGCACTGAAGAGAACAGCCGTAAACTGCGTAGCCGTGGATGTTGCCTGTGCATTTATTGTTCCTTCATTCTTCTTCTATTTTTCCCTTTTTTCCTTCAGTAAGAACACCCCAATGCAGCCTTCACAGCCGCTCAACGGGACAATAAAATCATGTATTGCCCTGTATATCGACAGTGAAAGCAAGTCTCTGCCAGTACGCAGGCTTTGAGGGCATGTGTCGAACCGCATGCAAGCATTGAAGGCATGTGTCGATCTGTATAAAAGCAGCGAATTCACCTGTCGGTCTATATGCATTCAGTGAGGGTATTCATCACTGCAGGCTGTGAGTGCATATGTCGGTCTGAGTGCGATCAGTGAGGCCATGTGTCGACCTGTTTGCAGGCAGTAACGGCATTTATCGGCCTATCTAGAGCCGGCAGGGCATGAATTGGGATTTTGGCAGGATGTGGAGGTATGTGTCGGTCTGAATGCAGCAGTCGGGCATGTATCGGCCTGTAAGGAGGAATCGTCGACATTCTAGGCCTGTATGCAGGCAGTGAGAACGTGGCAAGGCCTGTATGCAGGCAGTGAGGGCGTCTGTAGGCCTACATGCAGGCAGTGGGGTTGCATGAACCTTTGTACAGGCAGTGAGGGCATTATAGGCCCGTATGTAGGCTATTGAGACAGTTATCGATCTGTGTGTGGATAGTGGGATATATGTCGGACTGTATGCAGACGTTGAGGGCATTTAACGGCCTGTATAGAGGCAGTGATGGCATTTATTGGTTGTCTGCGGGACTTCGCATTCTTCCGAAAGGTTAAAAAAAAATTGTTCTAACTTCAATTTTCTCATTCACTGGAAAGGAGTCCTGCTTCACCGTGAAGGTAGCAATAACATGCTGCCGCTTTTCCTCCTTCCCACCACCCCTAAGTAATTGAAGGGGTGGGCTCCTTACCTTGTGTCATCCAACAAAACGGAGGTAATCTCTGCAATAATAAAGCAGTATTTTCTCACGCGAAGCTACCATCATTAAATTTTTTGGATGATTTGCTTCCCATTTCTTTGTTAGTCTTGGAAAATACGCCCGGAAAACGTGTTTCGGAATTTTGAACTGTCGAACTAGTGGGACATCGGAGTTCTTGGGTTTTGACGGACTTCGGATTCTTCGGCACGGCGAATGAGCTGTTTGAAATCGACAACAAAGAAGCTGAAATTATAACACAAAGGAAATGAACTTACCCAGTCACAATATGACTATCAGAAGCTGTATGTGTGCGACCAGAGTCTTTGAGCAGTCTCTCACGTTTTCTCACAATTCATAACTTACAATTCGACATCGACTTAACACCTCATTTATTTATATCTCGGTCTCTTCCAGGATAGCTGCAGCACTGAAGAGAACAGCCGTAAACTGCGTAGCCGTGGATGTTGCCTGTGCATTTATTGTTCCTTCATTCTTCTTCTATTTTTCCCTTTTTTCCTTCAGTAAGAACACCCCAATGCAGCCTTCACAGTCGCTCAACGGGACAATAAAATCATGTATTGCCCTGTATATCGACAGTGAAAGCAAGTCTCTGCCAGTACGCAGGCTTTGAGGGCATGTGTCGAACCGCATGCAAGCATTGAGGGCATGTGTCGATCTGTATAAAAGCAGCGAATTCACCTGTCGGTCTATATGCATTCAGTGAGGGTATTCATCACTGCAGGCTGTGAGTGCATATGTCGGTCTGAGTGCGATCAGTGAGGCCATGTGTCGACCTGTTTGCAGGCAGTAACGGCATTTATCGGCCTATCTAGAGCCGGCAGGGCATGAATTGGGATTTTGGCAGGATGTGGAGGTATGTGTCGGTCTGAATGCAGCAGTCGGGCATGTATCGGCCTGTAAGGAGGAATCGTCGACATTCTAGGCCTGTATGCAGGCAGTGAGAACGTGGCAAGACCTGTATGCAGGCAGTGAGGGCGTCTGTAGGCCTACATGCAGGCAGTGGGGTTGCATGAACCTTTGTACAGGCAGTGAGGGCATTATAGGCCCGTATATAGGCTATGGAGGCAGTTATCGATCTGTGTGTGGATAGTGGGATATATGTCGGACTGTATGCAGACGTTGAGGGCATGTAACGGCCTGTATACAGGCAGTGATGGCATTGAGTGGTTGTCTGTGGGACTTCACATTCTTCCGAAAGGGTAAAAAGCATTGTTCTAACTTCAATTTTTTCATTCACTGGAAAGGAGTCCTGCTTCACCGTGAAGGTAGCAATAACATGCTGCCGCTTTTCCTCCTTCCCACCACCCCTAAGTAATTGAAGGGGTGGGCTCCTTACCTTGTGTCATCCAACAAAACGGAGGTAATCTCTGCAATAATAAAGCAGTATTTTCTCACGCGAAGCTACCATAATTAAATTTTTTGGATGATTTGCTTCCCATTTCTTTGTTAGTCTTGGAAAATACGCCCGAAAAACGTGTTTCGGAATTTTGAACTGTCGGACTAGTGGGACATCGGAGTTCTTGGGTTTTGACGGACTTCGGATTCTTCGGCACGGCGAATGAGCTGTTTGAAATCGACAACAAAGAAGCTGAAATTATAACACAAAGGAAATGAACTTACCCAGTCACAATATGACTATCAGAAGCTGTATGTGTGCGACTAGAGTTTTGAGCAGTCTCTCACGTCTTTCCATAATGCATAACCTACAACTGTAAACTGCGTAGCCGTGGATGCTGCCTGTGCTTTTATTATTCCTTCATTCTTCTTCTAATTTTTCCATTTGTTCCTTCAGTAAGGACATCCCAGTGCAGCCTTCACAGACGCTCAATCGGACAATAAAATCATGTATTGCTCTGTATACAGGCAGTGGAAGCAAGTCTCTGCCAGTACGCAGGCAGTGAGGGCATGTGTCGATCTGTATGCAAGCAGTGAAGGCATCTTTCAGTCTGTACGCAGGCAGTGGGGGTATACGCCTGACGGTATGTAGGCAGTGACGGCATGTGTCGGTCTTAGTACAATCATCCAGGGCGTGTGTTTATCTGTATGCAGGCGGTGGGGTTATATATCGGACGATATGTAAGAAATGAATGCATGTGTTGGTCTGTATGCAGACAGTTTCGGAATATATCGCTGTGCATACAGGCAATGACGGCATTTGTGAATCTTATTGCAAGCAGTGAAGGCATGTGTCGATTTGTATGAGGCAGTGGGGACAGGTATCGATCTATATACAGGCAGTGGAGGTTGGCATGTATGTCAGAATATGTTTCCATCTGTTAGCGCGTGTGTCAGATATACATGTATTAGGATTTTTGCGTTGAGGCTTCCTTAACGGTTTGCACGAGTGTTACGGCAAATGTCGACAGAGTTCGTCGTTTTGGTTATGTGTAGTTGTTAGGGTATGCAAAAGTGATTTTCTTGGCATACATGTGTTGTTGTCTCGCCGCGTGTTAATGAGTGATGCTTCTGAGCGTGTCTATGATTCAGTTTGTGCCCCACTCTGTTTATTGTGGTGTGGGATGTGTGTGTTTTGTAGGGATGCAGAGTAGCGCCCGTCGGTGCGACCGTTTCCTTCATGTGTTGTTAAGTGATGAATGAACTATTTTGCGCGAATGAATTTGTTGAAAAACTGGTGATGTGACGGTTTTGTTACAAAGAGCGACAAGACCGCGACGTCAGTTTAGGATATAGTTGGATCTTGGTATGGTGAACGCGATGGTATTAGTTTCAAGTTTGTTTGAAGCAGTTGTGTCAGATTTTTCACCACTTAAAAGTTTACTTATGTTTTAAGTATACGAAATATCTCAGGAACCAGACTTTGGATTTACAAGTTTTATATAGGATATGAAAGAGCTCATTGAGACGGGCAGGACGATATCAATTTTGGTTTCGGAACTTCGAGTTTTAGTGGATTTTGAGACGAGTAAATTTTTGTGCTAGTTAGCACAAACTTTTCATGTAATTTTCAACTATTTAGAAATAACTTAGATTATAACCAATAATGCGCTTTTGTAAAGTAGTTCGTGATCGTTCCGAAAACGTCACTTTTTGGTCAATATGTAACTTGTAACATATGTTCTTGGGCAGATATTTTCTTATTGGTTCTTGTTTTAGGCGCGAAACTCTTTGATTAGTTGCATTTTAATTAGCGGCGGATGTTCTGCAAGGAAGTATATAAGGAACGCACTTGTTGCGCTGTCAGCATTTTTCGGGAGCATAGAGACTGAACGTCAGGTGTGAGACCTAGTGGTGCACAGGGAGTTGCTATTGTGGTGCTGCTGCACGGAGAGTTGTTATTACGGATAAAGTGTTAAATAAGGAAAATAAAAACAAGAAAAATATTATAAGACAATGCAATCTTGCTCCGTCGAAAGTCACACGACACCTTACACGAGTACGCGCTAATATCGTGACAGTGTGTATCGGTGCACAGAGGCAGTGGGGGTATATATCGGACTGTATGCAGGCAGTAAGGGCAAGTGTCCGTCTGTATGCAGGCAGTGAGGGCATGTGTCCGTCTGTGTGCAGGCAGTGAGGGAATGTGTGGCATTGTATGTAGGCAGTATCGATCTGGGGACAGGTATCGATCTGTATGCAGCAGCGGGTTGCATGTGTATCACAGTATGGGGGCAGTGGGGGATGTGTCGGCCGGCATGCAGGCAGTGAGGGCATGTGGCGGTTTGTATAGAGGATATGGAGGCATTTCTCGATCTGTGTGTGGGCAATGGGACATATATCGGGTTGTATGCAGGTGATGAGGGCAAGGATCGGCCTGTATACATTCAGTGGGTCATGTATCGGCCTGTATGCGCGCAATGGTGTCATGCATAGCTGTGAATGCAGAGACCGAGGCATGTATCAGTCTGCATGCAGGCAGTGGGGCATGTATTGGTTGTCTGCGGGCGTTCTCATATTTTTCCGGAAGTTTAAAAAAACATTGTTTAAACTTCAATTTTCTCATTGACAGGAAAAGAATCCTAGCTTTTCAATATAAGGGTAGCCCTGAGCTGGAAAAGAGTCCTAGTGTTTCAATATAAGGGTAGCCCTGAGCTGTGTCCTGCTGGCCACTACCCCCAAGTAAATGGAGGGGCAGATTCCTTATTTTGTGTGATCAGACAAAACCGAGATGCTTTCTGCAATAATAAAGCAGTATTTTCTCACGTTGAGCTACCATAACTAATTTTTTGACGATGTCCACTGCGTGCGTACGGTCTGAATGCAGAAGTCGGGCATATATCGGCCTGTATGGAGAAACCGTCGATATTCTAGGCCCGCATGCAGGCAGTGAGAGGGTGGCTAGGCCTGTATGCAGGCAGTGAGGGCATCTGTAGGCTGGAATGCAGGCAGTGAGCTTGCATCAACCTGTGCACAGGCAGTGATGGCATTATATGCCCGTATGTGGGCTATGGAGGCATTTATCGTTCTGGGTGTGTTTTGTAGGACATATATCAGACTGTATGCAATCTAAGGAACATGTATTGGCCTCTCGGCGTTCCGTTTGGACATGGATCGATCTGTATGTACATAGTGAGGCATGTATTTGCCTCATTGCGGACAGTGGGGGCATGTATTTGTTGTCTGTGGGCATTCGCATAATTCTTCCGGAAGTTTCTAAAAGCATTGTTTTAACTTCAAATTTCTCATTCACTGGAAAAGAGTGTGTACAGACAGTGAGGGCATTATAGGTCCGTATGCAGGCTATGGAGGCATTTATCGATCTGTGTGTGGGTAGTACGACATATACCACACTGTAGGCAATCTAAGAGACATGTATTGGCCTCTCTGCGTTCAGTTTGGGCATGCATCGATCTGTATGTACATAGTGAGGCATGTATTTGCCTCATTGCGGACAGTGGGGGCATGTATTTGTTGTCTGTGGGCATTCGCATAATTCTTCCATAAGTTTCAAAAAGCATTGTTTTAATTTCAATTTTCTCATTCACTGGAAAAGAGTCCCACTTCTTCACTTTAAGGGTAGCCTGCAGCTGTTGCCGGTTTTCCTCTTGCAAAAAACCGCCAAGTATTGGAGTGGTGGTTTATTTACCCTGTGTGTTCAAACAAAAACCAAAATACTTTCTGCAATAATAAAGCAGTATTTTCCTCACGCAGAACTACTGTCACTAATTTCTTATGATTTCCTTCCCATCTCTTTGTCTTAGAATTTTGAACTGTTGGACTAGTGGGACATCGGAGTACTTGGGTTTTCACAAACTCTGAATTTTTGGCACGGCGAGTGAGCTGTTCAAAATCGGCAATAAAGAAGCTGAATTATGACACAGAGCAAATCAATTTACCCAGTCACAATGTGACTGTATCATAACCTGTATGTGTGCAACCAGAGTCTTTGAGCAGTCTGTTATGTCTTCTCACAATTCATAACTTACAATTCGACGTCGACTAAACACCTCGGTGATTTATATCTGGGCCTCTTCCAGGAAAGCTGGATCGCTGGAGATGTCACTGCGTAGCCTTGGATGTTGCCGGTGTTTTTGTTATTCCTTCATTCCTCTTCTTTTTTCCCCATTAGCTCCTTCAGTAAAGGTATCCCAATGCAGCCTTCGCAGTCGCTCAACCGGACAACAAAATTATGTATTACCCTGTATACAGGCAGTAGAAGGTCTCCGCCAGTACTCAGACAGTGAGGGCATGTGTCGACCAGTATGCAAGCACTAAAGCCATGTGTCATTCTGTATGCACACAGGGGGTTTATATATAGGGCCACATGTAGGCAGTGAGTGCATATGTCGGCCTGTGTTTCAGCAGGGAAGGCATGTGTTGATCTGTATGCAGGCAGTGGAGTATATATCGGGACATATGAAGGAAGTTAGGGCATGCTTAGGCCTGTATGCAGGCAGTGAGAGCATTGGTCAATCTGTATGCAGGCAGTTAAGGCATTTATCGGCCTATATGTAGACGGTATGGCATGGAGTTGAATATTGGCAGGCGGTTTTCGTATTTGTCGGTCTGAATGCAGTAGTAGGGCATGTATCTTATGGTATGCAGAAAGTGAGGGCAACATAGGCCTGTATGCACTCAGTGAGGGCATGTGTGTTTCTGTATGCACGCGGTGAGGGCATGTGTATACCTGCATGCAGGCAGTGAGGGCATTTGGGTTTTGAAGGACTTCAGATTCTTTGGCATGACGTGTGACCTGTTCAAAATCGACAACAAAGAAGCTGAAATTATAACAAATCAACTTTCCCAGTCACAATGTGACTGAAATATAACCTGTGTGTGTGCAACCAGAGTCTTTGAGCAGTCTGTCACATCTTCTTACAATTCATAACTTACAATTACGTCGATTAAACACCTCATTGATTTATGTCTCGGTCTCTTCCGGGATAGCTGGAGCGCCGGAGATGTCAAACAAAAACTGCGTAGCCGTGGATTTGCCTGTGCTTTTGTTATTCCTTCATTCTTCTTCTATTTTTTCCATTTGCTCCTTCAGTAAAGGCATTCAATGGAGCCTTTAGAGTCTCTCAACCGGACAATAAAATCATGTATTGCCCTGTATACAGGCAGTGGAAGCAGGTCGCCGCCAGTGCGCAGGCAGTGGGGGCATGTGTCGACCTGTATGCAGGCACTGAAGGCATGTGTCGGTCTGGATGCAGACGGTGAGGGTATACATCGGTCTGAATGTAGGCATTGAGTGCATGTGGCTTTCTGTGTGAAATCAGTGAGGGCATGTGTCGATCTGTATGACGGCAGTGGGAACAGGTATCGATCTGTATGCGGCAGTATGAAAGCAGTGGGGGTATATATCGAACTGTATGGAGGCAGTGAGGGCATGTGTAGGCCTGCATGCAAATAATTGGTTTGTTTCATAATTTATAGAGGAAATGAGGCATGTGTAGGCCTGCATGGAGGCCATAGAGGCATTAATCTATCTGTATATTTCCTTGGGACATATATCGGGCTGCATTCAGGCGGAGAGGGCATGTATAGGCATGTATACGTGCAGTGGAGGGAGGGGGGTCGGGGGCAGGCATCGAACTGTATGCAGAAATTGAAGCGTGTATTGGCTGTGAGGGCATTATTGGTTGTCTGCGGGAGTTCGTACGATGCTTCCGGAAGTTTACAAAAGCATTGTTTAACTCAAATTTTCTCATTCACTGGAAAAGAGTCCTTCTGTTTCACTATCAGGGTAGCCCTGAACTGTTGCCGCTTTTCCTGCTGGAAACCACCCCCAAGTAATTGGAAGGGCGGATTCCTTACCTTGTGTGATCAAACAAAACCGAGATACTTTCTGCAATAATAAAGCAAGCTACCAGCGCTAAATTGTTTGATGAGTTGCTTCCCATTTCTTTGTAAGTCTTGGAAAACAGGCAGGAAAAACGTGTTTCGGAGCTTTGAGCTGTCGGACTAGTGGGACATTGGAGTGCTTGGGTTTTGACGGCCTTCGGATTCTTCGGCATGACGAGTGCGCTGTTCAAAACGACAACAAGCTAAAACTATAGCACAAAGCACATCAACTTACCCAGTCACAATGGGACTGTATCATAACCTGTATGTATGCCACCAGAGTCTTTGAGCAGTCTGTCATGCATTCTCACAATTCATGATTTACAATTCGACGTCGACTTAACATCTCAGTTATTTCGGCCTCTTCCAGGATAGCTGGAGCGCAGGAGAGGACAGCCATAAACTGCGTAGCCGTGTATGTTGCCTGTGCTTTTGCTATTCTTTCATTCTTCTTGTATTTTCCCAGTTGTTCCTTCAGTTAAGGCATCCTAATGCAGCCTTCACAGTCGCTCAACCGGATAATAAAATCATGTGTTGCCCTGTACACAGGCAGTGGAAACAAGTCTCCGCCAGTACTCAAGCACTGAGGGCATTTGTCGATTCGAATGCAAGCACTAAAGCCATATGTCATTCTGTATGCAGGCAGTGAGGGTATGCATCGGACCACATGTAGGCAGTGAGTGCATGTTTCGTTCGGTGTGCAAGCATTGAAGGCATGTGTTTATCTGTATGGAGGCAGTGAGGTATATATCGGACTATGTGCAGGAAGTTAGAGCATGTCTAGGCCTGTATGCAGGCAGTGACGGCATGTATCGGCCTATATGTGAGTGGCAGGGCATGGCGGGCAGTGAAGGCATATGTCGGTCTGAATGCAGCAGTGGGGCATGTATCTTCCTGAATGCAGGAAGTGATGGCATTTTAGGCCTGTATGCGGGCAGGCAGGATGTGTCTGGGCCTTTCTGCAACAGTGAAGAGCGTAGCCGTGGATATTGCCTGTGCTTTTGTTATTCTTTCATTCTTATTCTATCTTTCCCATTTGTACCTCCAGTAAAGGCATCCCAATGCAGCCTTCAATAAAATTATGTATTTCCCTGTATACAGGTAGTGGGGCCTGTACGCAGGCAGTTAGGCATGATTCAATCTGTATGCAAGCAGTGAAGGCACTTGTCGCTCTGTGTGCAATCAGTGAGGGCATGAGTTGATCTGTATGCAGGCAGTGGGGTATATATCAGATACACGCAGGAAGTTAGGGCATGTCTAATCCTGTATGCAGGCAGTGAGGGAATTGGCGATCTGAATGCAGTCAGTGATGGCATGTATCGGCCTATATATAGGCGATAGGGCAAGGAATGTAATTTTGGCAGGCAGTGGAGATGTGTGTCGGTCTAAATGCAGCAGTGGCTCATGCATCGGCCTGTAAGCATTAAGTGAGGGTATATTCGGCCTGTATGCTGGCAGTGAGGTTATGTCTGGGCCTGAATGCTGTCGGTGAGGGCATGTGTAGGCCTGCATTTTAGTAGTGGGGTTATATCGCAGTTATATCGCGTGTGTACACGCAGTGAGTTTATGTGTATGCCTGTATGGAGGCTATGGAAGTGTTTATTAATCTTTGTGTGAGTAGTGGGACATACATCTGGCTGTATGCACGCGGTGAGGGCATGTATTGCAGTGTATGCTGGCAGTGCGACATGTATTGACCTCGATGCGTGCAGTAGGGGCAGGCATCGGTGTGTATGCAGGCAGTGGGGTATGTATTTTCCTCTATGCAGGCAGTGGGGCATGTATTGGTTGTCTGCGGGCCTTCGCATGATTTTACTGGAGGTTTAAAAAAGCATTGTACTAACTTCAATTTTCTCGTTCACTGGAAAAGAGTCCTGCTGCTTCACTATAAGGGTAGCCCTGAGCTGTTGCCCCTGTTCCTCTAGTCCACTACACCAAGTAATTGAAGGGGCGAATTCCGTACCCTGTATAATCAAACAAAACCGAAATGCTTTCTGCAATCAATAATAAAGCAGTATTTTCTCGCGCAATCAGTGAGGGCATGTGTTGATCTGGAGGCAGGCAGTGTTGATCTGTGGGGGTATATGTCGGACTATATGCAAGAAGTGAGGGCATGTGTCGGTCTGTTTGAGGGCAATGTCGGTATATATCGGCGTGCATACAGGAAGTGAGGGCATGTGTCGATCTGTATGTAAGTAGTGAAGGCATGTGTTGGAAAACTGGTGATGTGAGGTTTTGTTACAAGTCGCGACAAGACCGCGACACCAGTTTAAGATATAATTTTTTTTTTTAGTTTTGATTTTTTTTTATTGGTTGTTTATTTTTCTTACAAATAATAAACTAACATTTTACAAGAGCATAATACACGGAACATTTCACAATAACGTTACGACATTTATTCAATCCACATTCATTCGAACTGCCACTATCACAGACCCTCATTACCAACGGCTACAACCAGTAACAAATATTGCCAGCCATACCCCCTAAGAACATACATACGCACACGCACCCTTGCACACAAATGCCATTATTCATTTTGATAATACGTTACTAATCCTAAAATGTTATAGATTGTGAGCAACGTTATGAAATAAATAATTTTCACTTTGATAAACTAACTCTGGAAATTGATTATATTTATCTGAAAAATTTTTACAAGATAGTGTTTTCTTATCAATTATAATCCGTTTATAAATTGAATGAAGGATTACCGTTAAGCATAGATTTTTCTTATAGGTTCTTACATGGCAGACATACTGTTTAATGATGAGCGTAATCATGTTCACTGCTGTATTTTCTGTACCAAATAGAAACTCTTCCTTGCTGAGTGTACTAATTTAAGATATAAATTGTATTTTGTCTTAGTAGCTGGAGCGCGGGAGAGGACAACTGTAAACTGTGTAGCCGTTGATGTTGCCTGTCCTTTTTGTTATCCCTTCATTCTTCTTCTATTTTTTTCCATTTGTTCCTTCAGTTAGGACATCCCAATTCAGCCTTCACAGTCGCTAAACGGGACAATAAAATTGTATTGCCATGTATGCAGGCAGTGGAAGCAAGTCCCTGCCAGTACGTAGGCAGAGTGGACATGTGTCGATCTGTATGCAAGCACTGAAGGCAAATGTCGATCTGTATGGAAGCAGTGAATGTATTTCTCGATCTGTGTGCAGGAAATGGGGGTATACATCGGACTGTGTGCAATCAGTAAAGCATGTGTCGGTCTGTATGCAGGCAGTGTCGGTAAATATCGGAGTGCATGCAGGCAGTGAGGACATGTCTCGTTCTGTATGAGGGCAGTGGGGACAGGAATAGATCTGTAAGCAGGCAGTGGAGTGCGGCATGTAAATCACTGCATGGAGGCGATGAGGTATATATCTAACAGTGTGCATTCAGTGAGGCATGTGTCCTTGTGTGTGCAGGCAGTGAGGACATGTGTCGCATTGTAGTCAATCTTTGTAGGCGGTAGGGCATGGGTTGACATTTTGGCAATGAGTGGAGGTATGTGTTAGTTTGAATGCAGCAGTGGAACATGTATCGGCCTGTATGCAGGAATTGAGGGAAAGTTTCTTTCTGTATGCCAGCAGTGGTTGCATGTGTTGCACCTTCCTGTATACATTACGTGAGGGCATGTGTATGCATGTATTTAAGCCACAGAGACATTTATCGATTTGTGTGTTGGCAGTGGGACATATCTCGGGCTGCATGCAGGCGGTGAGGGCAAATATCGGCCTGTATGCGTGCAGTGGGGGTCTGCTTCGGTCTGTATGCAGAGAGTTGGGCATGTATTGGCCTCTATGCAAGCAGAGGGGGCATTATTGGTTGTCTGTGGGCTTTCGCATGATTTTTCCAGAAGTTTAAAACAACATTGTTTAACTTCAATTTTCTCATTCACTGGAAAAGAGTCTCCTACTACTTCACTATAAGGGTAGCCCTGAGCTGTTGCAGCTTTTCCTCCTGCCCACCACCCCAAAGTAATTGGAAGGGCGGGTTCCTTACCTTGTGTGATCAAAGAAAACCAAGATACTTTCTCCAATATTAAAGCAGTATTTTATCACGCCGAGCTACCATCACTGAATTTTTTGATGATTTGCTTCCCATTTCTTTGTTAGTCATGAAAAAAGGGAGAAAAACGTTTCCGAGATTTGAACTGTCGGACTAGTGGGACATCGGAGTTCTTTCGTTTTTGACGGACTTCGGCTTCTTTGGCATGACGAGGAATCTGTTCAAAACTAATAACAAAGAAGAAGCTGAAAATATAATACAAAGCAAAATCAACCTATCCAGGCACAATATGACTGTATCTTAAACTGTATGTGTGCGACCAGAGTGTTTCAGCAGCCCGTCACGTCTTTTCACAATTCATAACTTACAATTCGGCGTCGAATAAACACCTCAGTGACTTATATTTCGGCCTCTTCCAGGATAGCTGAAGCGCTAGAGAGGACAACAGTAAACTGCGTAGCCGTGGATGTTGCCTGTGCTTTTGTTATTTCGTCGTAGCGGTGGATGTTACAGGTGGTTTTGTTATTCCTTTATCCCTCTTCTATTTTCCCCATTTGTCCTTCAATAAGGGCATTTCAAAGCAACATTCACAGTCGCTTAACCGGACAATAAAATCATGTATTGCCCTCTATACAGGCAGTGGAAACATGGCTCTGCCAGTACGCAGGCAGTGAGGGCATGTATCGATCTGTAGGCAGGCAGTGATGGCATGTATCGGCCCATACGTAGGTGGTAGGGCATGGATTGGAAATTTGGCAGCCAGTGGAGGTATGTATCGGTCAGAATGCAGCAGTGAGGCATGTATCGATCTGCATGCAGGAAGTGAGTGCATTGTAGGCCTGTATACAGGCAGTGAGGGAATGTCTAGGCCTGTATGCAGGCAGTGAGGTCATGTGTCGACCCATATGCAAGCATTGAAGGCATATGTCGATCGGTATCCAAAGAGTGAATTCATTCGTCAGTCTGTATGCAGGCAGTGAGATTATATATCGGACCATATGCAGGAAGTTTGGGCAACTCTAGGCCTGTATGCAAGCAGTGATTGCATGTGTCGATCTGAAGGCAGGCAGTGGCAGCATTTATCGGCCTGTATGTTGGCGGTAGGACATTGATTGGAATTTTGGCAGGTGGTGGAGGTATGTATCGGTCTGAATGCAGCAGTGGGGCTGGTATCAGCCTGTATGCAAGAAGTGAAGGCATTTTAGGCCTGTATGCAGACAGTGTGGGTATGTCTGGACCTGTATGCAAGCAACAAGGGTATGTGTGGGCCTGCATGCATCCAGATAGTTTATATGGACCCGTATACAGGCAGTAAGTGCATGTGTGGGTCTGTATGGAGGCTATGAAGACATTTATAGATCTAATCTGTGCGTTGGTATTCAGACATATGTCGGGCTGTATGCAGGCGGTGAGGGCATGCATCGGCCAGTATGCAGAGTGTTGGGCATGTATTGGCCTCTATGCAAGAAGCGGGGGCATTATTGGTTTTCTGCGGGCCTTCGCATGTTTTTTTCGAAAGGTTAAAAAAGTATTGTTTGATTTTAATTTTCTTCTTCACTGGAAAAGAGTCCCACTGCTCCACTATAAAGGATATCCCTGAGCTGTTGTCGCTTTTCCTTCGGCCTACCACTCCCAAGTAATTGCACTGGTGTGCTCCATACCTTGTGTAATCAAGTAAAACCGAATTACTTTCTGCAATAATAAATCAATATTATCTCATGCGGAGCTACCATCACTAAATTTTTTATGATTTCCTTCCCATTTCTTTGTTAGTCTTGGAAAGTACGCCGAAAAACGTTTTTCGGAGTTTTGAACTGTTGGACTAGTTAGATATCGGAGTGCTTGGGTTTTCACGGCCTTCGGATTCTTCGGCAAGACGAGTGAGCTGTTCAGAACGACAACAAAGAAGAAGCTGAAATTATAACACAAAGCAAATCAACTTACCCAGTCACAATGTGACTGCATAATAACCTGTATGTGTGCGACCAGAGTCTTTGAGCAGTCTCTCACGTCTTCTCACAATTCATAACTTACATTTCGACGTCGACTAAACATCTGAGTGGTTTATATCTCGGCCTCTTCCAGGATAGCTGGAGCGCTTTAGAGGACAACTGTAATCTGTGTAGCCGTGGATGTTGCCTGTGGTTTTGTTATTCATTCATTCTTCTTCTATTTTTCTCATTTGTTCTTCAGTAAAGGCATCCCAATGGAGCTTTAACAGTCTTTCAACCGGACAATAAAATTATGTATTGCCCTGTATACGGGCAGTGGAAACAATTCTGCCCCAGTACGCAGGCAGTGAGGGCATGGGTCGACCCGTATGCTAGCACTTAAGCCATGTGTCATTCTTTATGCAGGCAGCGAGGGTATATACCGGACTATATGCAGGAAGTTAGGGAATGTCTAGGCCTGTATGCAGTAAGTGAGGGCATGTGTCGATCTGCATGCAGGCAGTGGGGTATATATCGGACTATATGCAGGAAGTTAGGCCATCTCTAGGCCTGTATGCAGGTAGTGAGGGCATGTGCACGCCTGCATGCAGGCAATGAGGATATATCGGCCTGTGTACATGCGGAGAGGGCAAGTGTAGGCCTGTATGTATCTTGCTGTATTAAGGCGTTGAGGACATGTATCAGCTTGCATGTAGGCAGTGTATTGGGCTGTGCGCAGGAAGTGAAGGCATTCTAGACCTGGATGCAGGCAGTGAGGGCATGTAAGGGCCGGTATGCAGGCAGTGAGGGCCTGCATGTCTGGGCCTGTATGCAGGCAGTGAGGGCATGTGTGGGCCTGTATGCAGGCAGTGAATGCATGTGTCGACCCGCATACAAGCACTGAAGGCATTTGTCGGTCTGTTTGCAGACGGTGAGGGTATACATCGAAATGCATGCAGGCAGTGTGTGCATGTTATCGGTCTGTGTGCAATGAGTGAGGGCATACATCGATCTGTATGACGGCGGTGGGGACAGGTATCGATCTCCATGCATGCACGCAGTGGGACATGTGCATCACTCCTTGAAAGCAAAATGGGTATATATCGGACTGTATGGAGGCAGTGAGGGCATGTCTAGACCTGCATGCCAGCAGTGAGGGCATATGTAGGCCTGCATGCAGGCAGTGGGGTTCTTTCGGCCTGTATAGAGGAAATGAGGGCATGTGTAGGCCTGTATGGAGGCCACAGAGGCATTTATTGATCTGTGTGTGGGCAGTGGGACATATATGGGGCTGTATTAAGGCGGGGAGGACATGCATCGCCCTGTATGCAGGCAACGGGACATGTATTGGCCTGTGTGCGTGATGCGAGGTCATGTATCGTTCGTTATGCAGACAGTAGGGCATGTATTGGCCTCTATGCAGGCAGTGGGGGCATTATTAATTGTCTGCGGGCCTTCCCATGATTCTTATGGAATTTACAAATGCATTGTTTAACCCCAATTTTCTCATTCACTGCATAAAAGTCCCACTGCTTCACTTTAAGTGTAGCAGTGAGCTGTTGTCGCTTTTCCTCCTACAAACCACAACCAAATAATTAGATGGGCAGATTCATTACCTTGTATAATCAAGTAAAACCGAATTACTTTCTGCAATAATAAATCAATATTATCTCACGCGGAACTACCATCAGTTTTGAACTGTTGGACTAGTTAGATATCGGAGTGCTTGGGTTTTCACGGCCTTCGGATTCTTCGGCAAGACGAGTGAGCTGTTCAGAACGACAACAAAGAAGAAGCTGATTATAGCACAAAGCAAATCAACTTACCCAGTCACAATGTGACTGCATAATAACCTGTATGTGTGCGACCAGAGTCTTTGAGCAGTCTCTCACGTCTTCTCACAATGCATAACTTACAATTCGACGTCGACTAAACATATCAGTGATATATATCTCGGCCTCTTCCAGGATAGCTGGAGCGCTGGAGATTACAACCGTAAATTGTGTAGCCGTTTATGTTACCCAAGGTTTTCTTATTCCTTCATTCTTCTTCTATTTTTCTAATTTGTTCCTTCAATAATTGCCTTCACAATCGCTCAACTGGACAATAAAATCATGTATTGCCCTGTATACTGGCAGTGGAAGCAAGTCTCTGCCAGTGCCCAGGCAATGAGGGCGTGTAGATCTTTATACAAGTAGTGAAGACATGTCTCTGTCTGTATGAAGGCAGCGAGTGCATGTGTCGATCTGTATGTAAGTAGTGAAGGCATGTGTCGACTTGTATGAGGGCAGTGGGGACAGGTATCGATCTGTATGCAGGCAGTGGAGGGGGAATGTGTGTCAGAATATGTTTGGATCTGTTAGCGTTTGTGTTGGAGATACATGCATTATGGTTTTGGCTTTGCAAGGGTATCACGGCATAAGTCGACAGAGTTCATTGTTTTGGTTATGTATACTTGTTAGGGTATGCAAAAGTGATTTTCTGGGCATGCATGTGTTGTTGTAGCGCCGTGTATGAATTTGTGGTGTTTTGAGTGTTCTGAGCGTGTGTATGATTCAGTTTGTGCCCCTCTGTAAAAATGCAGAGTGGCTCCCGTCGGTGCGATCTTCATGTGTTATAAAGTGCTGAATAACTGTTTTGCGAGAGCAAATTTGTCGGAAAACTGGTGATGTGACAAGATCGAGACGTCAGTTTAGGATATAAATTGTATTTTGTGCTAGTTAGCTCAACCCTTTCGTGTAATTTTTGAGCATTTAGAAATACAACAGATTAAAACCGATATCGTTAATGAAAGATTACATTTTCGACCCTGTATAACTTGTGACATATGTTTTTGGGCAATTATTTTCTCATTGGTTCTTGGTTTAGGCGCGAATTTCTTTGATTGGTTACATTTTTAATTAGCGGCGGCTGTTGTGCCAGCAAGTATATAAGGAACGCGCTTGTTGTGCTGTCAGCAGTTGATTTTTTGGGAGCATAGAAGCCACGCGTCAGGTGTGAGACCTAGTGGTGCACAGAGAGTTGCCATTGTGGTGCTGGTGCACGGAGAGTTGTTTTCACGAATAAAGTGTTAAATAAGGAACATAAAAACAAATATTCAAGGCAGAGATTAGTGTATTTCAACTGCAGTTTTACTTTGATATTATAAAACGGAATTTCAGGAAAGGATTATCAGACATTGCAATCTTGCTCCGCCGAAATTCACACGACACCTTACGAACCTGCTAATATTGTGACAATGTGTATCAGTGTATGGAGGCAGTGGGGTATATATCGGACTGTATGCAGGCAGTGAGGGCATGTGTCCATCTGTGTGCAGGCAGTGACGGCATGTTTCCGTCTGTGTGCAGGCAGTGAGGGCTTGTTGCCGTCTGTGGGCAGGCAGTGAGGGCAAGTAGGCCATGGGGACAGGTATCGATCTGTATGCAGGCTGTGGGGGTGGGCATGTGTATCACTGTATGGAGGAAGCGGATCCATGTGTCGGCAGGTATGCAGGCAGTGAGGGCATGTGTATTTATGCTGTGAGGGCATGTGTTAGCCTACATGAAGGCAGTGAGGGCATCTGTTGGCCTCTGTACAGGCAGTGAGAGCATGTGTCGAACCTTGTGCTGGCATTAATTGCATGTATAGGCCTATATGTAGGCGGTAAGGCATGGATTGGCATTTTGACAGGCAGTGAAGGTGCGTGCATCGGCCTGTATGCAGGAAGGGAGGGTATTCTAGGCTTGCATGCAGAGAGTGAGAGCATACATCGGACTATAAGCAGACGGTGAGTGCATGTGTCAATCTATGTGCAATTAGCGGGGGCCTATGTTGATATGTGTGCAGGTGGCAGGCTATATATCGGTCTATATGCAGAAAGTGGGACATGTACTCCTGTATGCAGGCAGTCAGGTCTTGTGTAGGCCTGAATTTAGGCAGTGCGGTTGCTTTGGCAGTGAGGGTAGATGTATAGCTGTATGGAGGCTATGGAGGCATTTATCGATATGCATGTGGGCTATGGGACATAGATCTGGCTGCATGCAGGCAGTGAGTTCATGTGTCGATCTGTGTGCAATCAGTGAGGGCATGTGTTAATTTGTATGCAGGCAGTGGGAGTATACATCGGACCATATACAGTCAGTGAGGGTATCTGTCGATCTGTATGCGAGCTGTGAAGGCATGTGCCGATCTGTATGATGCAATGGGACAGATATCGATCTGCATACAGGCATTGGAGGGGGCATTTGTATTTCTGCGTGGAAGCTGTTGGGATATATATCGGACTGTATACACAATGGAATCTTGTGTGATCAAGCAAAACCGAAATACTTTCTGTAATAATAATGCAGTATTTTCTCACGCGGACCTATCATCAGTTAAATTTTTTGAGGATTTGCTTCCCATTTCTTTGTTAGTCCTGGACAAAACGCCCGAAAAACGTGTTTCGGAGTTTGGAACTGTCGGGCCAGTGGGATTTCGAAGTGCTTAGGTATTGGCGGACTTCGGATTCTTCGACACGGCGAGTGAGCTGTTCAAAATCGACAGCAAAGAAGCTGAAATTATAATAGAAAGTAAATCAGCTTACCCAGTCACAATGTGCGACCACAGTTTTTGAGCAGTCTGTCACGTCTTTTTACAATTCATAACTTACAATTCGACGTCCACTAATCACCTCCATTATTTATATCTCGGCCTCTTCCAGAAAAGCTGGAGCGCTGGAGAAGTTAACCGTAAACTGCGTAGCCCTGGATGTTTTCTGTGCTTTTGTTATTCCTTCATTCTTCTTTCATTTCCTCCCATTTGTTGTCCTTCATTTAGGTAGTGGGGTTGTTTTGGCCCGTATAGAGGCAGTGAGTGAGGGCAGATGTAGGCCTGTATCGATCTGTGCGTCGGCAGTGGGACATATATCTGGCTGTATGCAGGCAATGAGTGCATGTGTCGGCAACTTGTGTGTGCAATCAGTGAAGGCATGTTGTAATCTCTATGCCGGCAGTGGGGCATACATGGGGCTAAATGCAGGCAGTATGGACAGGTATCGATCTGCATACAGGCATTTGAGGGGGCATGTGTATTACCGCATGGAAGCAGTGAAGGTATATATATTCAGTGAGGACATTTGTCCGTCTTTGAGAAAGCAGTGAGACCATCTCTCCATCTGTGTGCAGACAGTGATGGCATGTATCCGTCTGTGTGCAGGCAGTGAGAGCATGTGCCGCATTGTATGTAGGCATTGGGGATAGGCATCGATGTGTATACCGGAAGTAGGGAAGTCACGATTGCCGGCAGTGGAGGCATGTGTATCACTGTTTGGAGGCAGTGGGGCATGTGTCTACATGTATGCAGGCAGCGAGTGCATGTGTCGGTCTGTATGTAGGTAGTGAAGGTATGTGTCGGTCTGAATAAAGGCAGTATGGGCATCTGTTGGCCTCTATGCAGGCAGTGAGAGCATGTGTCGAACTTTTTGCAGGCAGTGATGGCCTGTCGGACTAGTGGGACATCGGAGGTCTTGAGTTTTGATGGACTTTGGATTCTTCGTAACGGCGTGTGAGCTGTTCAAAATTGACAACAAAGATGCTTAAATTATAACACAAATGAACTTACCCAGTCACAATGTGACAGTACTATAAGCTGTATGTGTGCGGCCGTGGGAGTTGCCTGTGCTTCTGTTATTCCTTAATTCTTCCATTTTTGCTATTTGTTCCTTCAGTAAGAACTTTACAGTCGGTCAACAGGACAATAAAATCATGTATTGCCCTGTACACAGGCAGTTGAAGCAAGTCTCCGCCAGTACGCAGGCAGTGAGGGCATTGTTCGACTTGTACGCAAGCCTTGAAGGCATGTGTCGATCTGAATGCAATCATTGAAGGCATTTGTCGGTCTGTATGCAGGCAGTGATGGTGTACATCGGACTATAGGCAGGTAGTAAGGGCTTGGTCGGTCTGTGTACAATCTGTGAGGCATATATCGGCATTTTCGCAGGCAGTGGAGGTATATGTCGGTCTCAATACAACAGGCGGGCATGTATCGGCCTGTGTGGAGGAACCGTCGGCATCGTAGGCCTGTATGCATACAGAGAGAGCGTGCCAAGGCCTGTATGCAGGCAGTGAGGGCATCTGTAGGTTTGTATATAGGCAGTGGGGTTGCATCGACCTGTGTACAGGCAGAGAGAAAACAATAGGCCTGTATGGAGGCTATGGAGGCATTTATCGATCTGTCCGTGGGTGGTGGGACATATATCAGGCTGTATGCAGGCAGTGAGACAAGTATTGGCCTCTATGTGTTCAGTGGGGGCATGCTTCGATCTGTAAGCACACAATGAGGCATGTATTGCCATCTCTGCAGGCAGTGGGGACATGTATTGGTTGTCTGCGGCCTTCGCATGATTCTTCCGGAAGTTTCAAAGCGCATTATTTTAACTTCAATTTTCTCATTCACTGGAGAAGAATCCTACTGTTTCACTATAAGGGTAGCGCTGGGATGTTGCGGCTTTTCCTCCCGCCCAAACCCCCACCAACGACCCTCCCCCGAGTAATTGGAGGGGCGGATTCCTTCCCTTGTGTGATCAAACAAAACCGAAATACTTTCTGCAATAATAAAGCAGCATTTTCTCACGCACAGCTACTATCACTACATTTTTTGATGATCTGCTTCCCATTTCTTTGTTAGTCTTGGAAAATACGCCAAAAAAACGTTTTTTTTTTAGTTTTGAACTGTTGGACTAGTATGACATCGGAGTACTTGGATTTTCACGGACTCCTGATTCTTCGGCACGGCGAGTGAGCTGATTAAAATCGACAACTAAGAAAAACATGAAATTATAACACATGGCAAATCATCTTACCCAGTCTCAGTGCGGCTGCATCATAACCTGTACGAGTCTTTGACCAGTCTGTTACGTCTTCTCATAATTCATAACTTACAATTCGACGCTGACTAAACACCTCAATGATTTATATCTCGGCCTCTTTCAGCATAGCTGAAGCACTAGAGAGGACGCCGTGGATGTTGCCTGTGCTTTTGTTATTTCTTCATTCTTCTTCTAATTTTTCGATTTGTCCCTTCAGTAAGAATATCCTAATTCAACCTTCATAGTCGCTGAACTGGGCAATAAAATCACATACTTTCACTACTGTATTCCCCTGTAAACAGGCAGTGGAAGCCAGTCCCTGCAAGAACACAGGCAGAGAGGGCATTTGTCGATCTGTATGTAAGCATTGGAGGCAAGTCTCGATCTGTCTGTGTTCAATCAGTGAGTTCGTGTGTCGGTCTGTATGCAGGCAGTGTCGGTATATATTGGAGTGCATACAGGAAGTGAGGACATGTGTCAATCTTTATGCAAGCTGTGAAGGTATGTGTCGATCTGTACGACGGCAGCGGGGACAGGTATCGATCTGTATGCAGGCAGTAGAGAGGGCATGTGTATCACTGCAGTGGGGTATATATCGGTCTGTATGCATTCAGTGAGGGCATGTGTCCGTCTGTCTTCAGGCAGTGAGATCATGTGTCCGTCTGTGTGCAGACAGTGATGGCATGTGTCGCATTTTATGTGGGCAGCTGAAACCACTATCGATCTATATACAGACATTGGAGGGGCATGTGTCTGCAGGCATGCAGGCAGTGAGGGTATGTGTCGGTCTAAATGAAGGCAGTATGGACATCTGTTGGCCTCCATGCAGGCAGTGAGGGCATGTGTCGAACTTTATGCAGACAGTGAGGGCACGTATGTAGGTGGCAGGGCATGGATTAGCATTTCGGCAGAGGCAATGGAAAAATGTGCCGGCCTGAATACAACAGTGGGACATGCATCGGCCTGCATGCAGAAAGTAAGGGCATTCTAGGGCTGCATGCAGGCACTGAGGGCATTTCTAGGCCTGGGGGTCACATAGGCATTTTATCGATCTGTCTGCGGGAGTGGGACATATATTGGGCTGTATGCAGGCGGAGAGGGCATCTATCGGCCTGTATGCAGGCAGTGGGACATGTATGGGCCTGTACGCGTGTAGTGGGCACATGCTTCGGTCTGTATGTCGAAAGTGGGGCATGAATTGGCCTCTATGCAGGCAGTGGGATTATTATTGGTTGTCTGCGGGCCTTCGCATGATTTCTCCGGAAATTTAAAAAAGTGTTTTTTAACTTCAATTTTCTTATTCACTGGAAAAGAGTCCTACTGCCTCACTATAAGGGTATTCCTGAGTTGTTGCCGCTTTTGCTGCTGCCCACCACCCCAACTAATTCGATGGACTTGTGTGATCAAACTTTCTGCAATGATAAAGCAGTATTTTCTCATGCGGAGCGACCGTCACTAAGTTTTTTGATGATTTGCTTCCCATTTCTTTAGTCTTGGAAAATACGAACGAAAAACGTTTCCGAATTTTGAACTGTCGGACTAGTGGGACATTGGAGTACTTTTTGACGGAGTTCGGATTCTTTGGCATGGCGAGTGAGCTGTTCAAAATCGACAACAAAGAAGAAGCTGAAATTATAACACAAAGCAAAGTCAAGTTATCCAGTCACAATATGACTGTATCTTAAACTGTATGTGTGCGACCAGAGTGTTTGAGCAGACCGTTGACGTCGACTAAACATCTCAGTGATTTATATCTCGGCCTCTTCCAGGATAGCTGGAGCCCTGGAGAGGACAACCGTAATCTGCGTAGCCGTGGATGTTACCTGTGGTTTTGTTATTCCTTCATTCTTCTTCTATTTTTTCCATTTATTCCTTCATTGAAGGCATTTCAGAGCATCATTCACAGTTGCTTATCCGGACAATAAAATCATGTATTGTCCTGCATACAGGCAGTGGAAGCATGTCTCCGCTATTCAATGAGGGCATGTGTCGATCTGTATGCAGGCAGTGAGGGCATGTATCGCCCTATATGTAGGCGGTAGGACATGGATTGGAATTTTGGCAGCCAGTTGGGCTATGTATCCATACCTTGTGTGATCAAACAAAGCCGAGATGCTTTCTGCAATAATAAAGCAGTATTTACTCAGGAGGAGCTATCATCATAAATATATTTTGATGATTTGCTTCCGTTTCTTTATTAGTCTTTTAAAATACGCCCGAAAACCGTAGTTTGGAGATTCGAACTGTCGGACTTATGGTGAATCAGAGTTCTTGGGTTTTGATGGACTTCGAATTCTTCGGCACGGCGAGTGAGCTGTTCAAAATCGACAACAAAGAAGAAGCTAAAATTATAACACAAAGCAAAATCAACTTATCCAGTCACAATGTGACTGTATCTTAAACTGTATGTGTGCGACCAGAGTATTTGAGCAGACCGTCACGTCTTTTCACAATTCACAACTTACAGTTCGAAGTCGACTAAACACCTAAGTGATTTATATCTCGGTCTCTTCCAGGATAGCTGGAGCGCTGTAGAAGAAAACCGTAATCTGCGTAGCCGTGGATGTTGCCAGTGGTTTTGCTATTCCTCCATTCTTCTTCTATTTTTTCCCATTTATTCCTTCAGTAAGTGCACCCGATGCAGCCTTCACAGACACTCAACTGGACAATAAAATCATGCATTGCCCTGTATACAGACAGAGGAAGCAGGTACCCGCCAGTACCCAGGCAGTGAGGGCATGTGTCGACATGTATTCTAGAATAAGAGGCATGTCTCGATCTGTATGCAAGCAGTGAAGGCATTTATCGGTCTGTATGAAGGCAGCGGGTGTATACATTGGACTGTATGCAGGCAGTGAGTGCATGTGTCGGTCTGTGTGCAATCAGTGAAGGCATGTGTTGATCTGTATGCAGGAAGTTGGCGTACATATCGGACTATATGCAAGAAGTGAGGGCATATGTCGGTATGTATGCAGATAGTGTCGGTAGATATCGGTGTGCATACAGGTAATGACGGCATTTGTGGATCTGATTGCAAGCAGTGAAGGCATGTGTCGATCTGTATGAGGCAGTGTTGACAGGTATCGATCTGTATACAGGCAGTGGAGGGGGCATGTGTGTCAGAATATGTTTGAATCTGTTAGCGTATGTGTCGGAGATACATCTATTATGATTTTGGCATTGAGGTTGTCTTAACACTTTGCACGAGTACCACGGCATATGTCGACAGAGTTCGTCGTTTTGGTTATGTGTAGTTGTAAGGGTATGCAAAAGTTATTTTCTCGGCATGCATGTGTTGTTGTCTCGCCGTATGTTATAGTGTGGTGTTTTGAGTGTTCTGAGCGTGTCTATGATTCAGTTTGTGCCCCACTTTGTTAATTGTGGTGTGGGATACCTGTGCTTTGTGGGAATGCAGAGTAGCGCCCGTCGTTGCGATAGTTTCCTTTATATGCTGTAAAGTGATATAGAAACTATTTTGCGCGAGTAAATTTGTCGGAAAACTTGTGATGTGACGGTTTTGTTACAAAGCGCGACAAGACCGCGACATCAGTTTAGGATGTAGTGGGATCTTGATATGGTGAACACGCTGGTATTAGTTTCAAGTTTGTTTGTAGTCGTTTTGTCAGATTTTGCACCATTTAAAATGTTACTTATGTTTTAAGTATACGGGATATCTCAGGAACCAGACTTTGGATTTACAAGTTTTTCATAGGATATGAAAGAGCTTATTGAGATTGATAGAACGGTTTGAATTTTGGTTTTGGAACTTCCGGTTTTAGTGGATTTTGAGATGAGTAAAATTTTTGTGCTAGTTAGCACAAATCTTTAGTGTAATGTTCAAGTATTACAAATACCATACATTATAACCGATAATGCCCTTTTAAAAAGGAGTTTGTGATAGTTCCAAAAACATCACTTTTTGGTCCCTATGTAACTTGTACCATATGTTTCCGGGCAGATATTTTCTTTTTGGTTCTTGATTTAGTCGAGATTTTTCATTGGTTGCATTTTTAATTAGCGGCGGCTGTTCTGCCAGCAAGTATATAAGGAACGCGCTTGTTGCGATGTCAGCAGTCGGATTTTCGGGAGAACAGAGGCCACACGTCAGGTGTGAGACCTAGTGGTGCACAGGGAGCTGCCATTGTGGTGCTGGTGCACGGAGAGTTGTTACTACGGATAAAGTGTTAAATAAGGAAAATAGTAACAAATATTCAAGAGAGAGATTAGTTGATTTCCACTGCAGTTTACTGGGATATTATAAAGCAGAATTTCAGAAAAGCATTGTGTCAGAATATCTTTGGACCTGTTAGAGCATTTCTCGGATGTACATGTAGTTTGATTTTGGTGTTAAGGCTTTCTCAACCCTTTCAACAGGTATCAGGGCATATCTCGACAGAATACGTCGTTTTGGTTACGTTTAGCTGTCTAAGTACGCAAAAGCGAGTTTTTGAGCATTCATGTGTTATTGTCGCTGTCAGGATTTCGTGTTCAGCGTTTTGAGTTTTCTGAGCGAGTTTGTGATTCTGTTTGTGCTCCACACGGTTTGTCGTGGTGCGGAATGCATGTGAGTGTGGAGCCGCGCCCTTCGGTGCAGTGTTTCCTTTGAAGTGGGTGATGAATGGACGAGTGCATTTGATGATGTTCTACTTTCGTAATAAAGCCTGATAGGACAGTGACGATCGGTTTAGGATTTGGGAGGATCTCGATGTAGTGAACACGATGGAACTAGTTTCAGGTTTGATGTCGTTTTGTTAGATTTTATGTCATCTAAACATTTACTTTTAAACATTTACATCTCCACGAGTCGATATCGAAATTTCAAGTTTCACATAGCATTGTGTAGAACGCGCCAAGATTGTGCACCTGGCAGTATTTTTGTGTTTAAAAATTTTCATGTTGTTGATTTTTGTGCTACCTAGCACAAACTTTGCGTGTAATTTTCAAGTATTTAGAAATACCAGAGATCATAACCGACAAAGCCTTTTTGTAGAAGAGTTCGCGATCTTCTCAAAAACATCACTTTTTGTTCCATATGTCACTTGTAACATATGTTTTTGGGCAGCTATTTTCTTATTTGTTCTTAGTTTAGGTGGGAAACTCCATGATTGGTTGCATTTTTAATTAGCAGCGGCTGTTCTGCCAGCGAGTATATAATAAACACGCTTGCTGCGCCGTCAGCAGTTGGTTTTTGGAAAACATAGAGGCCACACGTCAGGTGTGAGTCCTGGTGGTGCACAGGAAGTTGTTATTTGTGGTGCTGGTGCAGGGATAGTTGTCATTATGGATAGAGTAGAATAAAAGAAATAAAAAGAAATATTCAAATGAGAGATTAGTTTATTTCCACTGCAGTTTCACTGGATATAAATAGAAACGGAATTTCGGAAATTATAAAATATTTCAATCTTGCTCCGTCGAAAGTCACACACCTTCCACGAGGACCCGCTAATATCGTGACACACTGTAAGACATTGCAATCTTGCTCCGTGGAAACTTACACGACACCTTACGCGAGAACCCGCTTATATCGTGACAATGTGTATCAGTGCATGGAGGCAGTGGAGGTATATATCGGACTGTATGCAGGCGGTGGGGGCATGTGTCCATCTGTGTGCAGGCCGTGAGGGCATGTGTACGTCTATGTGCAGGTAGTGAGGGCATGTGTCGTCTGTGTATGGGCAGTGAGGGCATGTGTCGCATTGTATGTAGGCAGTGGGGACAGGTATCGATCTGTATGCAGGCAGTGGGGGATGTGTGTCACTGCATGGAGGCAGCGGGGGCATGTGTCGGCAGGTATGCAGGCAGTAAGGGCATGTGTCGGTGTGTATGTATGTAGTGACGGGTAATGTAGGTCTGAATGAAGTTAGGCAGTTAGGGTATCTGTTGGCAGGTAGTGAGGGCATGTATCGGTCTATATTTATAGGCGGTAGGGCATTGATTGGCAGTTTGGCATGCAATGGAGGTAAGTTTCGGTCTGAATGCAGCAGTCGGGCATGTATCGGCCTGTATGCAGGAAGGGAGGGTATTCTAGACCTGTGGACTATATGTGGACAGTGAATGCATGTGTCAGCCTGTGTGCAATCATTTAGGGCATGTGTTGATCTGTGAGCAGGAAGTGGGTGTATATCGGACTATATGCAGGAGGTGAGGGCATTCTACGCCTGTATGCAGACAGTAAGGGCATGTCTAGGCCTGCATTTAGGCCGTGGGGATGTTTTGGCCCGTATACAGAGAGTAATGGCAGATGTAGGCCTTTATGGAGGCTATGGAGGTATTTTTGATCTGCGTGTGGGCTTTTGGACATATATTTGGCTGTATGCGGGCAGTGAGTGTGTCGGTCCGTGTGCCATCAGTGAGGACCTGTGTTAATCTGTATGCAGGCAGTGGGATAAACATAGGCTATAACCAGGCAGTGAGGGCATGTGTCGATCTGTATGAATTAGTGGTGACAGGCATCAATCTGTATGCAATCTGTATGCGGCATGTGTATTACTGCATGGAAGCAGTGGGGGTATATCTGTGTGCATGTGGCGGCACGTATGCAGGCAGTTTGGGGGTACTGTATCACTGTTTGGAGGCAGTGGGGCTATGTGTCTGCAGGTATGCAGGCAGTGAGTACATGTTTAGGCCCGTATGCCAGCAGTGAGGGCATGTGAAGGCCTGCCTGCAGGCAGTTGGGTTGTATCGACCTGTGTACAGGCATTGAGGGCATGTGTAGGCCTGTATGTACGCCATAGAGGCATTTATTGATTTGTGTGTGGACAATGGGACATATGTCGGGCTGCATGCAGGCGTTGAGGGCAGGTATCGGCCTGTACGCGGGCATGGGGACATGTATTGGCACGTATGCGTTCAGTGGGGGCATTCATCGGTCTGTATGCAGACAGTGGCGCGTCTATTGGCATCTATGGAGGCCGGGGTGGCATTGGTTCTCTGCGGGCCCTCGCATGATTCTTCCCGAAGTTTACAAAAGCATTGTATGACTTCAATCACTGAAAAAGAGTCCCACTGCTTCACTATAAAATTAGTCATGAGCTGTTGCCGCTTTTCCTCCTGCCCACCACCCACAAGTAATTGGACTGGCGCATTCCTTACCTTGTGTGATCAAACAAAACATTTTCTCAAGTGGAGTTGCCATCACTAATTTTTTTGATGGTTTATCTCCCGTTTGTTTGCTAGTCTTGGAAAATACGCCCGAATAACGTGTTTCTGAGTTTTGAACTGTCGGACTAGTGGGACATCTGAGTACTTGGGTTTTCATTCTTCGAGCGAGCTGTTCATAATCGACAACAAAGAAGCTGAAAATATAACACAAAGCAAATCAACTTACCCAGTCAACTTATCCTAACCTGTATGTCTTCTCACAGTTTTTAACTTACAATTCGACGTCGACTGTCCACCTCCGTTATTTATATCTCGACCTCTTCCAAGATAGCTGGAGCGCTGGAGATGTCAACCGTAAACTGCGTAGCCTTGGATGTTGTCCGTGCTTTTGTTATTCCTTCATTCTTCTTTTTTCCATTTGTTCAATCTGTAAAGGTATCCCAAAGCAGCCTTCACAGTATCTGAACCGGACAATAATATCATACATTGCCTTGTGTACAGGCAGTTTAAGCAGGTCTCCACCAGTGCGCAGGCAATGAGGGCATGTGTCGACCCGTATGCAAGCACTAAAGCCATGTGTCATTCTGTATGCATGCAGTGAGGGTATACATCGCACCACATGTAGGCAGTTGAGTGCATGTGTCGGTCTGTGTGCAAGCAGTGAAGGCATGTGGTGATCTGTATTCAGGCAGTTGGGGGTATATATCGGACTATATGCATGAAGCTGAGGCATGTTCAGGCCTGTATACAGGCAGTAAGGGCATGTGTCGATCTGTATTCGGGCAGCGATGGCATGTATCGGCCTATATGTAGGCGGTATGACATGGACTGGAATTTTTTCAGGCAGTGGAGTATCAGAGAGTATGCAGAAAGTGAGGACATTCTAGGCCTGTATGCAGACTGTGAGGGCATGTGTATACCTGTATGCAGGCAGTGAGGGCATTTGGGTTTTGACGGACTTTGGATTATTTGGCACGTAGAGTGAACTGTTCATAATCGACAACAAAGAAGCTGAAATTATAACACAAAGCCAATCAACTTATCCAGTCACAATGTGACTTATCATAACATGTATGTGTGCAACCAGAGTCTTTGAGCAGTCTGTTTCATCTTCTTACAATTCATAACTTAGAATTCGACGTCGACTAAACACCTCAGCGATTTATATCTCGGGATCTTCCAGCATAGCTGGAGCGCTGGAGAGGACAACCGTAAAATGCATAGCGGTGGATTTTGCCTGTGCTTTTGTTGAACCTTTATTCTTCTTCTATTTTTCTCATTTGTTCCTTCAGTTAAGGCATCCCAATGCAGCCTTCACAGTCTCTCAAAATAACAATAAAATTATGTATTGCCTGTATACACGTAGTGGAAACAAGTCTCCGCCCGTACGCAGGCATTGAGGGCATGTGTCGGCCCATATGCAAGCACTAAAGCCATGTGTCATTCTGTATGCAGGCAGCGAGGATATACATCGGACCACATGTAAGCAGTGAGTGCATATGTCGGTCTGTGTGCAGGCAATGAGGGCATATGTCGATCTGTATGCAGGCAGTGGCAGCATGTATCGACCTATATGTGAGTGGTAGGGCATGGATTTTAATTTCGGCATGCAGTGATGGTATGTGTCGGTCTGAATGCAGCAGTGGGGCATGTATCGGCCTGAATACAGGAAGTGAGGAGATTTTAGGCCTGTGTGCAGGCCGTGAGGGTATGTCTGGGTCTTCATGCAGACAATAGGATTCTATCGACCTGCGGACAGGCAGAGAGGGCCTATGTAGGCCTGTATGGAGGCTATGGAGGTATTTGACGATTTGTGTGTGGGCAGTGGGACATATATCGGGCAAGAGGTGAAGGCATTATCGGCCTGTATGCAGGCAGTGGGACATGTATTGGCCTGTATGCGTGCAGTGGGGGCATGCATCGGTCTGTATGCAGTGAGTGGAGGAATGTATTGGTTGTTTGCGGGCCTTCGCATGATTCTTCCGGAAGTGTAAAACGTTATTGGTCTAACTTCAATTTTCTCATTCGCTGGAAAAGAATCCTACTGCTTCACTATAAGGGTAATTCTGAGCTGTGTCCGCTTTTCCTCCTGGCCACTACCTCTAAGTAATTGGAGGGGCGGATTCCTTACCTTGTGTGATCAAACAAAACCGAGATACTTTCTACAATAAAAAAGCAGTATCTTTTCAAGCAGAGCCACCATCATTAAAGTTTTTGATGATTTGCTTCACATTTCTTTGTTAGTCTTGGAAATTACGCCCGAAAAATGTGTTTCGGAGTTTTGAACTGTCGGACTAGTGGGACATCGGAGCGCCTGGGCTTTTACGGATTTCGGATTCTTTGGCACTGCGAGAGAGCTGTTCAAAATCGACAACAAAGAAGAAGCTGAAATTATAACACAAAGCAAATCAACTTACCCACTCACAATGTGACTGTATCATAACCTGTATGCTTACCACCGGAGTCTTTGAGCAGTCGGTCATGTCTTCTCACAATTCATAGCTTACATTTCCACGTTGACTAAACACCTCAGTGATTTATATAGCTGGAGCGCTGGTCTCAGTAAACAGCGTAGCCGTGGATATTGCCTGTGTTTTGTTATTCTTTCATTCTTCTTCTATCTTTCCTATTTGTAACTTCGGTAAAGGCATCACAATGCAGCTTTCACAAACGCTCAACTGGACAATATAACCGTGTATTTCCCTGTACACAGACAGTGGAAGCATGTCCCTGCCAGTACGCAGGCAGTGAGGGCATGTTTGGACCTGTATGCAAGCATTGAACCTATGTGTCGATCGGTATGCAAGTGGGGAATTCACTTGTCGATTTTATACAGGCAGTGAGCGCAAGTGTCGCTCTGAGTACAATCAGTGCGGGCATGTGTTGATCTGTATGCAGGCAGTGGGGTATATATCGTATATAGGCATGAAGTTAGGGCATGTCTAGTCCTGTATGCAGGCAGTGAGGGCATGTGTCGATCTGAATACTCACAGTGACGGTATATATCGACCTGTATATGCAGGCTGTAGGGCATGGAGTGCATGTGTCGGTCTGTGTGCAAGCAGTGACGGCATGTGGTGATCTGTATTCAGGCAGTGGGGGTATATATCGGACTATATGCATGAAGCTGAGGCATGTTCAGGCCTGTATACAGGCAGTGAGGGCATGTGTCGATCTGTATTCAGGCAGTGACGGCACGTATCGGCCTATATGTAGGCGGTATGACATAGATTGGAATTTTTTCAGGCAGTGGAGTATCAGAGAGTATGCAGAAAGTGAGGACATTCTAGGCCTGTATGCAGACTGTGAGGGCATGTGTATACCTGTATGCAGGCAGTGAGGGCATTTGGGTTTTGACGGACTTCGGATTATTTGGCACGTAGAGTGAACTGTTCATAATCGACAACAAAGAAGAAGCTGAAATTATAACACAAAGCAAATCAACTTATCCAGTCACAATGTGACTTATCATAACATGTATGTGTGCAACCAGAGTCTTTGAGCAGTCTGTTTCATCTTCTTACAATTCATAACTTAGAATTCGACGTCGACTAAACACCTCAGCGATTTATATCTCGGGATCTTCCAGCATAGCTGGAGCGCTGGAGAGGACAACCGTAAAATGCATAGCGGTGGATTTTGCCTGTGCTTTTGTTGAACCTTCATTCTTCTTCTATTTTTCTCATTTGTTCCTTCAGTTAAGGCGTCCCAATGCAGCCTTCACAGTCTCTCAAAATAACAATAAAATTATGTATTACCTGTATACACGTAGTGGAAACAAGTCTCCGCCCGTACGCAGGCATTGAGGGCATGTGTCGGCCCATATGCAAGCACTAAAGCCATGTGTCATTCTGTATGCAGGCAGCGAGGGTATACATCGGACCACATGTAAGCAGTGAGTGCATGTGCCGGTCTGTGTGCAGGCAATGAGGGCATATGTCGATCTGTATGCAGGCAGTGGCAGCATGTATCGACCTATATGTGAGTGGTAGGGCATGGATTTTAATTTCGGCATGCAGTGATGGTATGTGTCGGTCTGAATGCAGCAGTGGGGCATGTATCGGCCTGAATACAGGAAGTGATGAGATTTTAGGCCTGTGTGCAGGCCGTGAGGGTATGTCTGGTTCTTCATGCAGACAATAGGATTCTATCGACCTGTGGACAGGCAGAGAGTTTTGGTCGTGTACTTGCGAAGTTTTCGCGTTCACGCTCAGCTGGACGTTCGGTCTGTGTCCTTATCTGCAGCAAGCGAAGGCGTTCAAGTTCAAACTGCCGCTGTTGCTCCTTTTGCCGATCTTCCCTTTCTTGAGCGCGCTGCTCCCGTTCGAGCGCGACTTGTTCCTTCTCCAACACCTTCTGTTCCTCTCTGGACGAAGCGGTGCAGTTTCTCATCGCGATATCCGAGTGCTATCAACTGCCGTAAACCTTGTTGCTCCATCTTGTTTACCTCTTGACGATTTTCTTTTTATCCCGGACGAGCCCCCAAATGTCACGATATTAGCCGGTCCTCGTGTAAGTTGTCGTGTGACTTTCGACGGAGTAAGGTTGCAACGTTTTATAATTTCTGAATTTTCCTTTATTTTTGTATTCAGTAAAACTGTAGTGGAAATAAACTAATCTCTCTCTTTGATGTTTGTTTTTATTTCCCTTATTTTGCACTATCCATAATAACCTGCACCAGCACCATAAATAACAACTTCCTGTGCACCACTAGGACTCACATCTGACGTGTGGCCTCTATGCCTTCATAAAATCAACTGCTGCTGGCCCAGCAAGCGTGTTCCTTAAATACTCGCTGGCAGAACAGCCGCTGCTAATTAAATATGTAGCCAATCAAAGAGCTTCCCGCCTTAACTTAAAACCAATAAGAAAAAAGCTGCAAAAAAACATATGTTACGAGTGACATATGGGCCAAAAAGTGATGTTTTTGGGAAGATCGCGAACTCTTCTACAAAAAGCTTTGTCGGTTATGATCTCTGGTATTTCTAAATACTTGAAAATTACACGGAAAGTTTGTGCTAGGTAGCACAAAAATTTCACTCGTCTCAAAAACCGACAATTTGAAAAGTTTTAAACACAAAAATACTGCCAGGTGCACAGTCATGGCGCGTTCTACACAATGCTATGTGAAACTTGAAATTTCGACATCGATATTTGATATATAAGTAAATTTTCAGATGACCAAAATCTAACAAAACGACATTGAACGAACCTGAAACTAGTTCCATCGTGTTCACTGCATCAAGATTCCCCAAATCCTAAACCGATCGCCGCGGTCCTATCAGGCTTTATACGAAAGCAGCACATCAACAAATGCACTCGTCCATTCATCAGCCGCTTCAAGGAAACACTGCCCCGAAAGGCGCCACTCGGCACTCACACGCATTCCACATCACAACAAACCGTGTGGAGCACAAACAGAATCACAAACACGCTCAGAACACTCAAAACGTTGAACACGAAATTCTGATAGCGACGATAACACATGCATGCTCAAAAACTCACTTTTGTGTACTTAAACAGCTAAACATAACCAAAACGACGTATTCTGTCGACATATGCCGTGATACTTGTTGAAAGTGTTGAGAAAGCCTTTACACCAAAATCAAACTACATGTATATCCGACACATACGCTAACAGATCCAAGATATTCTGACAACAGTTTTAGGAACACAAAAGTATGTCAAAAATACAAAACATATCGAAATATGAGAAACACTCAAAATGCACCAAAATACACTTTGAAGTAAATAAAAATCAATGGTGAACACCAAAGTATCTCAAAACAGTATCATCTTCGAAAGTTTACAATCTACTAGTGTGGTCTGCTCCAACGTTTTCAGTTCCCTTAATGGCTTTCACATCGAAAGTGAAATTCTGTAAAAAGAGGGACCATCGCATCAAACGGCTACTCTCCGTCTTTCCCTTTCGAAGATATGCTAGTGGTGCGTTATCGCTTTCAAGAATAAAGTTCTGTCCATACAGGTACAGGTACTTATCGAAACGCATTACTCCAAAAACGATTGCGAGGCACTCCCTCTCGATGGCCGAGTAATTCTTCTCGCGTTGGAGCAACCTCCTGCTAGCATAGGCGATTGGAAACGCGAGTTGCTGTTTTTCTCCCAAGTCAACGGTGTTTGGTTTTCCTTTCCGTGTCAAATCCGTGAGTGGTGCAGAGATATCAGCGAAGTTCGGTATAAATTTGCGGTAAAAACCGGCGAGTCCAAGGAACGACCGAACTTGCTTCTTTGTTGTAGGGCGTGGTGCGTTTTTGATTTTCTCGGTCTTCTCAGCTTCCATACGCACAATGCCGTTGCCAAGGACATGCCCAGTAAAATTGATATCCTTGTATCCAATAAAGCACTTCGATGGTCGTATGGTGAGTTTCGCGCCCTTGATCCTTTGAAACAGTTCACGAAGCACTTTCAAATGCTTTTCCAAACTTTCCGTGTGGGGTAACAGGTCATCGACGTAATTATCCACATGGGGCATATCCTTAAGCAACTTCCTCATGACACGGTTGAACGCAGCGCCAGAGTTCACCAATCCGAATGCATTCCGTCGAAACTGATAACTGCCGTTCGGTGTCGAAAACGCGGTGTACTTCTTGGACGTTTTCTCCAGAGGTATCTGCCAGCATCCTTTCGTGAAATCTACTTTTGATAAAAACGAATCCTTTCCGACTCGTGACATAATATCCTCGTAATTGCCCATTGGTTCCGTATCGAACTTCGTGATGGCATTCAAGCGTCTGTAATCAACACAGAATCTGTTGGAGCCATCTTGGGCGATGGTGAATTGTATTCGGAATTCGTTTCCTCGATGATTCCAGCGTCTAGCATCTTCTTCACTTTATCATCAATATCCTTTCGTTTTGAGTACGGTACTGGGTATGGCTTCACGCGTACTGGTTCTTGCGTGGTAAGTTCAATCTTGTGCACGCCCAAATCCGTCTCGCCAGGAACAGCTGTAAAGATTGACTCAAATTCCCGGAGGAGATTCCTGACGTCTCGCTTCTGCGCATCAGTCAACTCATTGCTAATGTTGACACCGTTGATACCCTCCGTCTGCTCTGTTTCAGGGATATTAAGTAGGGGCGAATCAAAATTATCCATCTCGTCATCGGTTGTGACAGCCATTCTTGCGAACGCCGCTATAGTGTCCTTTTGCGTCTCTTCGTCACTCTCTTCGTCTTTGTCGTTTGTGTCATCCACAGGCTCTCCATGTCTTTCGATGCAAGCTTTCAACAAGTTCGCGTGGAACACTTTCCGTTTGCCGTTAACGTCCACTTCATAGTCCATGCGGTTCAACGCTTTGGTAACTGCGTATGGGCCTTTCCACTGAAGAAGAAGTTTGTTGGCTGCGGTTGGCAATAACAGCTAGACCTTTTGTCTTTCGTCTTCCTGTCATAATGATGACGATATTTGTTTTTGGCTTCCACCATACTCTCCCGAGCGAACTTGACACGTTTCTTCGAGACGGTTACGTAAATTCGCGACATACTCGTATGTATTTCGCACTTCGTCTGATGTGTCTTCATCTAGCCAGATGTCTTTTAGTATATCCAGAGGTCCGCGCACTATTCATTCGTACAGCAGCTCAAACGGCGAAAATCCGGTGCTAGCCTGTGGTACTTCTCTGTATGCGAACAATACGGCTGGTAAATAGCGATCCCAGTCTCTTGGCCTCTCCTTGCATATTCTCGTTAACATCCCCTTTAACACTCCGTTTATACGTTCACAGGGTCCGTTTCACTTTGGGTTGTAGGGTTCGTGAAGAGCTGTTTAACGGAGATCAGTCAACAAACTTCTGCCATCAGATCTGACGTTAACTGCGTGCCTTGATCACTCAGCACTTCAGGCGGAAATCCAACACGGCTGAGTACTTCTAGAAGTGCTTCTGCGACAACAACCGTCTCAAATCGCTTCAGTGGGATTGCTTCCAGATAGCGCGTGGCATAGTCGACAACTGTAAGGATGTATCGGTTGCCGCTCTCCGCAATGGGTGTTATCGGTCCGATCAGGTCCACTGCAGCTCTGTCGAACGGTGTATCCATTAAAAGGCATTTCACCCAGTGGAACCTTGTTCACGCGTCCCTTTGGAATGGTGCGCTGGCACACGTCACAGGACTGACAGTACCGTTTCACATCGGCGTCTATCCGTAGTCAGTGAAAGTTTGAGGTGATCCTGTCTGTTGTCTTCTTGATACCCAAGTTTCCACCAACAATCGATTCGTGAGCGAGTGACATGATTCGCGATCTTAATTGTGTTGCTAACACGATTTGCTTCAGCTGCACCTCTAGTTCTCCCTTGAACTAAAAAAAGTAGCTCATGAGTATTCCTTTCTTCACAACATAGCGATAACTTCCACTCTTTCGCATTTTGAACATCGTTTGTTGTTGGCGTGCTCAAAGAACTTTGTAAGCGATTCATTGGCGTTTTGCATCTCTTTGAGCTGGTCTGAGCTGACGATATCCAATTTCACCTCTGGAATTACTAGTGGCTGCTTCGGCTGTTTAGATTTAAAACTCTGTTCACGGGTCACTGTGGCCATTGCTGTAGATGTTTCCACCCGTTTCCATTTCTTCCGTCTCGACACTTTCTGTTTTGACACAAACGTCGCTAAGTACTTTTTCAACCGGAAAAGTCTACGTTCGTTTCATTTGGTAGTATGGTGAATTCTGCACTACCATCGCATTAAGCAATCCGCTGTAAGTAGGCGTTTCGACACTTACGCGTGCCATAGGGAATCTCCGGATGGTACCGTCCATCAAAACACAGTCACTGATTTCTCCTGTCATTTCAAGGTCTTTGCAGACAACCGCACTGTCACAACCTGTATCGCGCAAGACTATCACTCTTTACCCAGAAACTAGTATAACGGGAGTCTCTTACTGGCCATCTTACGAGTCGATATGGCTCCCTTAAATGGAACTGCCTCACCATTGACTAAACACAGTAATCCCTTCTTGACATTTTCGTAAACAATTTCCCGAGGTGGTTTAGCTGCAACGGCTCCTGTTTTCGCGTTCGTGCAAGCGTGCTTCCTCGCAAAGGCATTCAAGTTCAAACTGCCGCTGTTGCTCCTTTTGCCGATCTTCCCGTTCTTGAGCGCGCTGCTCCCGTTCGAGCGCGACTTTTTCCTTCTCCAACACCTTCTGTTCCTCTTGCTGGACGAAGCGGCGCAGTTTCTCATCGCGATATCCGAGTGCTATCAACTGCCGTAAACCTTGTTGCTCCATCTTGTTTACCTCTTGACGATTTTCTTTTTATCCCGGACGAGCCCCCAAATGTCACGATATTAGCCGGTCCTCGTGTAAGTTGTCGTGTGACTTTCGACGGAGTAAGGTTGCAACGTTTTATAATTTCTGAATTTCCGTTTATTTTTGTATTCAGTAAAACTGCAGTGGAAATAAACTAATCTCTCTCTTTGATGTTTGTTTTTATTTCCCTTATTTTGCACTATCCATAATAACCTGCACCAGCACCATAAATAACAACTTCCTGTGCACCACTAGGACTCACATCTGACGTGTGGCCTCTATGCCTTCATAAAATCAACTGCTGCTGGCCCAGCAAGCGTGTTCCTTAAATACTCGCTGGCAGAACAGCCGCTGCTAATTAAATATGTAGCCAATCAAAGAGCTTCCCGCCTAAACTTAGAACCAATAAACAAAAAGCTGCCCAGAAACATATGTAACAAGTGACATATGGTCCAAAAAGTGATGTTTAGGGGAAGATCGCGAACTCTTCTACAAAAAGCTTTGTCGGTTATGATCTCTGGTATTTCTAAATACACGCAAAGTTTGTGCTAGGTAGCACAAAAATTTTACTCGTCTCAAAAACCGACAATATGAAAAGTTTTAAACACAAAAATACTGCCCAATTGTGGCGCATTCTACACAATGCTATGTGAAACTTGAAATTTCGACATCGACTTCTGGAGATATCCGGTATACTTCTAATAAAACGACATCAAATGAACCTGAAACTAGTTCCATCGTGTTCACTGCATTACGATTCCCCAAATCCTAAACCGATCGCCGCGGTCCTATCAGGCTTTATACGAAAGCAGCACATCAACAAATGCACTCGTTCATTCATCAGCCACTTCAACAGAAACACTGCACCGAAGGGCACCACTCGGCACTCACATGCGTTCCACATCACAACAAACCGTGTGGAGCACAAACAGAATCACAAACAGCTTAACTTACTTACTTACTTAAACAGCTAAACATAACCAAAACGACGTATTCTGTCGACATATGCCGTGATACTTGTTGAAAGTGTTGAGAAAGTTTTAACACCAAAATCAAACTACATGTATATCCGACACTAACAGATCCAAGATATTCTGATAGTTCTGTTGTGCAGAAAGGAGTGTGCGTAGTTGTTGATATTGAACATCCAATCACTGATGGAACTGATGCTGTTCGTGAGACTATCACAGGCTGTGCGTTGGTCAATGACTGACTTAGGGTTAGCTGACTTTATAATCTGTGTGTCATCTGCATAGCAGTGGCACCAGAGGTGAAGACCAAACTTAAGACTTCCAAATGGTTTAGTGTAATCACCATACAGTCTGGGACCAATTTTCGAACCCTGTGGTGTAGAGCAATTTAGCTCCTTAATGTCAGATAACACATCATAACTTGGACTTCACGGCCGACAAGATAGGAGCGAAACCATTCACGATCCTGTCCTTTGATTCCAAAAGTTTGTTCCAGGAATTTGATCCTGATGGTGTGATCCAGCGTATCGAATGCTGCACTGAGGTCGAGGAGGTTAAGATAAACTATTTGTCGGTTATCTAGGTGTAGACGAATGTCATTAAACACCTTCGTTAATGCCGTTTCAGTGCTATGCATAGATTTACATGCTGATTGATATTTTTCCGACAGATTGAAGTGTGAGAGTTTATTTGTCCACATACTATTTCTTCAGTAACTTTAGAGACAAAGGAGAGATTGGACACATGGCGATAATTCTTTGGTATGCGTTCTAATGTTGATTTATTAGTCGTCAAATTGTTCCAATTTCTCAAAATTAGAGCCTAAATGTCCATCAAAATCAAACGCGGAATCGGTATCCCTATCAAAGGTTGCGCGAATTTTACTGATCTTTTCAGAAAAATAGTCATTAAAGTCATTTGCTATATCTTTAAAGAGGTGTATACCGGGAGCGGGTTATTTTTATTTCTGTGCATGATCATTTTCCGAAAAGTGCACCCTGATCTTTCTCATTTTCCGAGATGATTTCACAATAATATCTTCTCAGTGCCTGCTCAAAAATCACACCGAAATTATGTTGCTCCTCTCTGAATTCAATTTCAGACGTTTGGGATTTGTTTTCCCGCCATTTGCGCTCTTTAGCTCTGAGTCTTTATCGAGCATTTTGAATATCTTCGTTATACCATGTTCGCGTTTGTGGTTTCGGTTTTTCCGAACAATAACTGGCGCGTGTTTGTCTAATATGGCTTGGAGTTCACTGTCGTAAGCCTTGACTAGGGAATCTAAATTCATCGAAGTGTAATTTTGAACTAAGTTCAAGTTTCTAATATCTTTCCTAAAAGCATCGAGATCAATTAATTTGACTTTCCTGTACCGTTTTTCATTTATTTAAATAGAGGGTCTGATGAAATCAAGCGTGAAATGTATTGCCTGATTATCAGTAAGAAGGTCGCCCGCCAGGACGTCGTCTAAACTAATAGTGTCATTAGAACGTGAAATAATCAAATCCAATGTATGCCCATTTTTATGGGTAGGGAAATTTACATGCTGATGAGGCCGAATGCATGAAAAATATACTTAAAGTTTTTTGTGAAACTATCACTTGGTGCATCCCAATGTATGTTTAAGTCGCCTGTATGGAAACTGGGCTTCCAATGAGACAGTACATCTCCAAAAAAGCCGAAAACTCTTGAATAAAAATAGACTGGGATGACTGATGGTCGATAAATGCATGTCTCGTTTTGGGCATTCATTGATACCAGGATATGCTCAAAAGATTCATATTTTGATGTTTGGATCCTAACAGGAAATAGCGACCGGACCACCTGGCCTATGGTCACGATCAGACCGCAGCATTGTGAAACCATCGCTGCATCATGCGGATTCTTCATATGTACCATCTGGCTTGAGCCAAGTTTCAGTGATCGAAACAATATCCGTATCTTTCTCATAAGGTAATGCTTGATGTTTTGTAGATTCTTTTTAGAGAGCGTGAGTTCAGTGTCACAATTCCACTGACGCTGAGGTGGGAACTTACAACAAATTACTGTGATTGAGTCCAAGGGAATGTTTTCTTGAAACAATGCGGTCCGATGTTACAACTTGTATAGGCGAGATTATGAGAGACGTAATATTTCTTGACCGTGGCCCATATATCCCACTTGCACGATCTGATATTATCCGTTTTATCTGTTGACCTTTTGGTTATGTTTCCAAATTCAAAAGTGCAAAGCACATAACGAATGTAATAAGCACATCGATTCTATAAAATAATCCCATTACGAAGAGCTCTATAATAGGCTTTATTCAAATTCTCACACGTCTCAGCAATTTAAGAATTTCCTAACACTAACTCAAATATTTTCAATGCTTTTTACTAAAAAGTTCTCAGTTTAACTAAAATTCCAAATCGACTACAATAATCCTTGAAACATAACGTTTAAAATTATATAAAATTTATCCGAGTGCGATCGGAAGTTCAAATACAATATTACATAAAGAAGCAGTTCACAAAAGCACGTCTTGTCACATTCGACAGTACACAAAGTATCTGTATACCGGCAGTAGGGGGGGCATGTGTCGACACGATTGCCGGCGGTGGGGGCATGAGTATCACTGTTTGGAAGGAGTGGGGGCATGTGTCTGCAGGTATGCAGGTAGTGAGGGCATGTGTCGGTGCTGTATGTAGGTAACGAAGGCAAGTGTCGGTCTGAATGACCTCTACTGACCTCTATGCAGGCAGTGAGACTATGCGTGCAGCAGTGGTACATCTATCGAACTGTATGCAGGAAGTGAAGGCATTCTTGACGTGTATGCAGGAAGTGAGGGAATGTCTTGGCCTGTATGCAGAAAGTGAGAGCATGTTTAGGCCTACATGCAGGCAGATGGGTTGTACCGGCCTGTATACGGGCAGTGGGGGCATGTGTCCACTCGTATGACAGCATTGAAATCATGCGTCGGTCTATATGCAGGCAGTGAGGGCATGCCTAGGCTTGTATACCAGCAGTGAGGGCATATGGGTCTGCATGCAGGAAGTGGGGTTGTATCGGCCTGTGCACACGCAGTGTTGGCCTTATGGTGGCTATGGAGGCACTTATCCATTTGTGTGTGAGTAGTGGGAAATTTATATGGCTGTATACAGGCGGTGAGAGTATTATCGGCCCGTACGCAGACAGTGGGACTTGTATTGGCGTGTATAGGTGCAGTGGGGACACGCATCGGTCTGTAGGAAGGCAGTGGGGCATGTATTGGTTCGAAACAATAACAACAATTAATATGTCAAACTGCTGCAATACAATATCAATTGCATCGCATATTTACCTTCAGGCAGGAAAAACAATCTTTGTTTTGATCAGGCAGATTATTGAGCATCTGTACTTTTGTCTGAGTATTTTATTGTCTTTGAAATGGTTTGAGATAGAAATAACGGCCAAAGTTAAAGCTCCGATGCCATTCTCTTATGAACGGTGTGAGTAGATGCAACAATTCATGATGAAGAGATCAAACAGTGTGAGAGAGATCAAGAAGTGTGAGGTGCACAGCTTTGTGATTGTCCAGTTGGATTGAAAGAGTATTGAACAAGCAATGCCAGAGGAGCGTGGAATACTGTTGTACATATACTAGAGTCTTCTATCTGCATGTACCAGCAATAAAAATATGATTAAATCTTGCATACGTTTCGTATGAAATCGAAACAATAACCTACCTCTCAGATAAGATAAAATAGAATCAAAGATTTAAAAAAAGATGAAGCGTGCAGTGCAGGACTTATATTATGGCTTGCTGCCAGAAGCCTGACGTATATTTGGCCGGCTCGGCCACCGTCAATGATCAACCAAAGCGTGCATTGGTCAGTGGCGGGGCTTCGGCATACCGGGCGGATTTTACACGGCCTTTCGCCTTTCTACAGCCGAGTTCCAGCTCGATCCACCGGGTCCCGAAGAACACCGGAACGCTTACGCCCTCGCACTCCCGAGCCAACTTTCAGCCAACTGTATTACTGCTATAACTTGCACAGCACTATCTATATTGACGCTCAAGCCTGTTGACTTGGATTGTGGTACGGGAAAAAGTGGGCGATTGGAACATTTATTGCTGCCTCGGAAATCTTTCAAAACAGGCGTTGCTTAAACTTTGTTCTTCATTTTTACTGTTTCACTTGAAACATTCAATATCAATACAGAACAGAAAGGGACAAACTTTTACAGGCAAAACCTTTTATCTTCTTGTTTTTTTACAGAGTTTACTCCTTGAAAATTTCGACCGTTTCAAAATCAATATATTTATTAACTTTGGTAACTCAAATAAAGATAGTCATTGGACGATGCTCTCAATAACTTGTTTTTAAAATGTTTTTAAGGAATGGTCGAAACGATCAGTGGGCATTGATTTTGAATTCCCTGATAGGAGATATAACCCACTGTATTCGCTTAGCTAAGGCAATTTGTCAAACGTCAATCCCCTGCTTAGCACCCCGAGCTGGAGTCGAACTCTTGACCTTGGGATTACCAGATCAACGCTCTAACAAACTGAGGTGATCGTCACCTCCTGTGATTTCAGTTCTCAATCTGTAATTTTACACGCCATTTTTAATGCCACTGGAATTTTATATAACCTACTGTAACGAAACAGCCAGTGTTGGTTTGATCAACATGGAAAATATAATAGACGGGTCTACAAATCTCTTCTCTATTATTGGAGGTTGGGCAGTTAATGACTAGTCAGTTAAACATGTGTTAACACTAAAATAAAAGCAAGGATGTGCAATCTATTTAACGAGCGAACAAAATTTAAATCTTTGAAAATGCAACACTAACTGCTTAGATTTTCCAGTTGAACAACATATGAGACTTAAGGAAGACATAAATATAAGAGTAATAGCCCTAGAGTGAGGCGTCAATTGTGTCAGCATAAATCAACATACGCCGCAGATACATGGCAACGACAAGTGTCCGAGACGAGGATATGCCGTATTATGTACTTGACCTTTGAATTTCTACATCAATGTTTTCCGGTGATTTGTTTCTATTGATACTTGTTGCAGCTACCGATTGTTTGTATCAAGAAATAAAGTTCAAATTTTACTTTTTACTTTTAAAGGTAAACATACATTTCTTCCTATCTCTTGAACTATATCACAAATTCAGTACGATAGTCACAGGATTTTCTTTTATTGTGGGTAGTATGTACGGTAATACCTGTTTTGTTTAAGTTGATAATTGGTGCAAATACATAGTGTTTGTATCCAGAAATATAGTACATTTTTACCTAAGGAATATATGCATCCCTTCGCAGTTCTTGAAATACATCACAAGTGCATTGACACTTACCCTGGATTTTTTTTATTTTCCAGTTTTTTTCGTAACCCAGAATTCCTTCTAACATCTCACACTTCGCTGGAAATAGAAGTAGATTTTAATTATTTAGGTTTATAAAGTCTACTGTAAATAAAATGCTGAAAACATCTAAATTGCAAGTGCATTCCGTAAGCATTGAATTTTAGTAGCTGCTTACATTACATATATTTATATTGGTAACTGCTAACATGAAGGATGTATATGGTTACAAAGGCTTGCTTAAAAACATTAAACAGTTACATAGTTATTGTGAAGCTTCTTCTAGGACTGATCTGACTATTCATCCAATCACTAAAACATAGATAAGTCTATTTATAAAAAGACTCGTGTCCATTCATCAATTTTATCCGTGAGCGGGCCAAAGACAGCGCGCCCCTAGTCTCTATGCACGTATTCTGGGTGGTTTTGAAGCACTTGCTGCATACGTGTGCGAATCTGCAGTTGGGGAGGTTGCAGTTTCTGCGTGAGTTGAAGTTGCGGCAAATCTCTTTGCCACTGGGATCGCGAGGGCCTTCTACACGGGGGGCGTTTGGCTGTCTGCGCATATTGGTTCCCTGGAACCGTACAGTGCTTTTCTGAAACCGAGTGGAAAAAACGCACACTCCAAGTAGATAGGTATCGTCATCACCCCAGCGAACCTGACCTGAATGGATCCGCTGCCTGTATTCATAGTCATAGCGCATGCAGCTAGGGATCGGATAGTGCTCGCACATGTCCGCAAACTTAATTGCGTAAAGGTTATACCTGTCGCGTTCATCTTGGGAGTAAAGTTGTCCGGCCCATGTTAAAGCGTCGTAAATCCGAGCGTGGCCTTTGATCCATTGCTGCAATGTGGTGTCCTCTGGCTTGATGTGCTTTGCCGTGCTAGTGAGAACAATTTTCGTTTCGCCACTTGCCGAAATAACCGTCTCTGTGCCCTGACTGCCCAGAAAAGAGTTGCACGAATCTTGCACGCATAAGGGACGGGTCTTACCTACTGGCTCCCCTGTAAGCCAGGGGTCGTCTTCCGGTGCGGGTTTGTCTGATAGCGAATCAAGCATCGCGTGCATCGTTGCGTTATCCATACGTGGGAGGCTATCGAGCGTGACCGGATGCGGCCCTTGCAACGTCTGCGGTCTGTCGTTCGTGGAAAATTTCCCAATTATATCCGACGTAGGGCCTGACTTCGAGCTGGAAGTATCGGATTTACCTTCCCTTAAGTCCGAAATAGCGGCCTGGGGGGCCTTCTGTTGCCCCAGAGAGAGATTTAGAGCCTTGATCACAGCCGAATCAATGTACGCCACCGTATCTATGGAGACAAACTCCTCGTTAACGAGAGCTTGCACTGTAGTATGCAGAAGGTGCCCAGACTTTGCCCATGGCTTTAGTTCCTTAATCGATTTGTCTATGCTTTCCTGATCCATGACTAGAGTCTTAGAGGTTTATTAGTTGCCACGATTGTTTTAATTAACAAGTATTATCCACAATAGGAAAAAACAGTAATGTAATAAGAGAAACCAGTTATCCGTTAATATACAATGCTTTATCCTGGTTTTGTTTTAATAATTATCTTTTTCGATTAATGTCTTCTTTATTATTATTATTATTATTATTATTATTATTATTATTATTATTATTTCGATTTTTTTCTATCCTTAATTTATATTTATTTCTAAGTATTTTTTTTCTTCCTTTTTTAAATGATGCTTTTGCTGCTATTTTTCAAGCGCTTGCTTGTATTTTGCTCTTTACTGCTTCATGCTGAAATTGCTTCTGAGCTCGAAGAGGGGTGCTGGCGTAAAACTTCCAGACGGAAGTAAGCTAAGCTCCTGTCAATCAAAAAAGGGCTAATGGTAGGGCTGTTTTTAGAGACGTTGATGGGGGGGGGGGCGAGAGTGAAGTTGGACTGATACAAAGGGCAAGTTGATTGCCATTAGAGTTGACACTAATCTCAGACGAGACACAACCAAAGGGGGCAGGTCTTTTTTTTGTTTTTAAACGTTTATTTACCAAAACAAGGACAAGAACACGACACTAGACGCAACATACTTTTCACCCTGGAACACCCACGTTTCTGTCGTAACCAACTTCTGAGGGTGTGTGTAGTTGATTTCGCGACTTAATCCATTACCGGGAATTGTGAGTAACAGAGAAATAAAACACAAGTATTTAACTACAAATAGAATTTATAAACAATTAATTATAAATACCTTTTGCAAGTCATAAGTTTCTTATAACTAGTATAGTAAATTCCGACAGACCGTTCCTTCACTCGCGGAGTAATGTTACTCCGTTGCTGCAGAGACCCATCCCCCCTTTTCTGTATTTTACACGGGTTTTTATATTAACTGGCCAAAACAAAGGCTCGATACTATGTTCTTTGAAGCTACATAATCTGTTATTCAAGAGTGTAAAATAACTAACATACAATATTTAAATATACACAAATTTCCCTCAGTTAAAGGAACCCTTTAACTACTCTTATTTCCGCAAAAAGTCGGTTTCCGACACCCTCCCCGGCTGATTTAACAACCCCCGGGTGTTTCAATTCTTAATGCTAATGTTTGTACCTTACATCTTAATTTATATTACAAACAGCAGTAAATATATGGAGTACATCGATAAGTGTTGACCGTCTTATGAAAAGAAAACGCAGCTTGAGTTAGACACACACGAAACATCTAACATTGTGTGGCAACATATTTATATAAAGATATACAACGTGATTTGACAAGAACAATTTAGCTATACTTATGCATGTTTGTTAAAAACATTGTTCATGCGTGGCTTGGGTCACATTATTTTGTTAACAGTGTCCTTTTCAAAGTTGGTCGTCGTGGTGTCCTATAGCCAATCTTTGTTTTCTTGCTATCTGAACTCACGTTCATAACTGCAATTTGGGTCGTCTTAGGCAATTATCGTTGTCCTCGCAATTTATACGCGAAGGATTAGCCGTGACATTATCCGTGACGTACAACGTGGTTTGTAATTATCCGTTCTTCGAGAAACTTCGAGTTGTAATTATCCGTTCTTCGATAAACCTCGAGTACTGAAACCCCTTGGCTTGATTATCAAGTCCACTGCAGCTATATTGCGGTTAGAAGTACAGCCTGACTACAGGACAGGATTAATGACTGCTTGACTGACAAAGTCTTACATCACGCTTTGTGACTGCTTTGTGTTCGCCTGGTTGAACACAGTACTTTTGATGGAACACATAGGTAATGCGAGAGGGTGATTGCTTTATAGAAGAGTCTTACGTCATACCTAATGGCTGTTTCTGTGTTCGCCTGATTAAACATAGCACTTTGGTGGAACACATAGGTGACGCTAGCGAGTGATTGTAAAAGTCTAACGTCATGCGCTGACTGTTTCTGTGTTCGCCTGGTTGAACACAGTACACACACAGGTGACGCTAGCGAGTGATTGTTTTGTAAAAAAAAGTCTTATGTCATACACTATGGCTGTTTCTGTGTTCACCTGGTTGAACACAGTACTTTTGTATACTCGGCAGATAAATTTATGAGTAGAGTTACGATAGCGGTCCAACTTAGATTGTTGATAGTCTTCGTACAAAATCCTCATACGGGAAAAGGCACTGATACCCAACCACGCTTCAGGTTTACATCATTTGTTTTTATACATTTATACATTGTTGTATCTTTTAATATTAAAGATTCAGTATTCGAGCTTATGTGGGTTATGTGGATAGTACATCATTCAACACACATTAAAATTTGCATAAAGATACGTTCTGACGTTTCATTACCTCTGTTACGTTTACTATTATAACTCTACATCTCATTTAGAACATGGTCTATCTGTAAACATTTGTAAGATCATGTTCTTATATCTGCGAAACATTTGGGTCCTAGAACTAGGTTCTTTGATAAAGTTAAAGGTCTAACGAAGCTTGACAAGTAGGGTCAAGGGGAATCTCTGAATAATAATTTAGATTGCCGATCAACATACGAACTGCTGTAGGACCGCTCAATATTTCCTCAAGAGCTTTGGCCTGAAATCTATTAACCGAAATTTGGGTGGGTAGTGTTAGTTGATCAGAGATACCAAAGGTTTCAAGTGATAAATTTTCCCAGTCCACTGAAAGCGATCCTGAAAAGTAGTGGACATTTACATTAGATAATACGATTTTTTCCTGCTTGGTTATTCTTATAAGGGTCGGTGGAAAAGGAAACGTGTGAATTTTGAGGCACACGTGCCGGATATGATTGGATACATCCAACAAAATGTACGATATTCGAAATAAGAAGCCTATCCAAAGTGCCGGAGCAATGCCCGAAACGCGAAATAAAGATTTATACACATTAGAATAGTAATAATAATTCCAAAAGGAATTAAGGTAAGAATCATAGTATGTTCAAATTCCGAAAGATGTAACTGACCGTCATCTAGTTTTGCTGCGCGCACTTGACCAATGTGCATAGCTTGCATGGCAGCAGAAACATAGTATACCTTTTTTGTTATGAATCCCAACCAAATAAGGGATAACAAAAGCAAAATTGTTACAACCGAATTCAATACTACATGCAGCGGTGTAGAAATTACTGATTTGGTTGTTTGAAACAGTCCATGGTTAGATGCCAAATTTAGCAACTCATCGGAGGGTTTAAAATAAATTGGCTTGCTATTTTTAGCCAAAGTTATTGCCTTTTTGAAATCAACGTCAAACATATTTTCCTTTTTAACCGTGTTTGACCAGTTTGCCGACTTAATGTTTTACTGTGGAATGTTTAATTTTTCCGGATGAAACGGAGTTTCCGAACTTATATTTTTGAACGAAAAGTTCTCACGCATACCTGCTAAATACAATGTGTTATGAAGATAAATTTTAGCTAAGCTCAATTTTGTAGCTGAATGATGACAATCATTTAAGTTACTATTTACTACAAAAGACTTGATCGAAAGAGTGCAACCACAGGAAATTTCGAATTTTGAGAACCCATGGTGGGATAACGTTTGGGGCGTTTGGTGTAAACAAGAAAGCATCAAGTCCATAGGTTTAGAGATGACTATGACGTTGCCTGTTTCTAGATATATCAATTTCGGTTTCACTTCCATATCCTGATGATACATGATATCACATTTGTTATACGCAATATCCGACTTATTAAAAAATAAAGATGACGTACACGATGCGTGTGAGGACCTGATGAGGGCTTTAGTGGTTGCACATTGGAGAAAATTGTCACCAATACAATTATTAACATCGCTATAGGTTAGCTCGATGTAAAATTGCCGATCCTGTGAAACTGCAATATACGGTGACACACCTGAAATTAGAGTCATAGCATTATCATAGGATACATTAGCATGATGTTGGCGTACTGGTAAAGGAAAAACTGAAGACTTGTACAAGGTAAACAGTGAATCAATTGACCTTAAGGGAATTTGCATATGAATATACAGAAATTTCTCGTCTCGAGAGACGTGAATATTGGAGTTCTTATAATAGAGGCTAATATCTCCATATGCTAATTTTAAAGAAGGAAATTTACGCTGAAGATTCTTAGAGATATTTTCTAAGGTAGCCTTAAAAACTGTTAACGGGATCAAATCTGTCGTTAGTGTACCAGTATGCAGCATTTCAAGAGCGGTAACGAATTTGTATGCTTCAAATTCTAGTTGATTGAGAAGCGGTATCTGAATAGTTATCTTTTGTAAAAGAATATGAATAAAATCCATTGAGTCGTGCAAGGCAGATTTAAATTTATCCAACGTAGATACAATGTCCCGAATAGTACTTACTGTGGAATTGGCAAACCCAATCAATTCTTGTATTTCTATGTGGTTCTCTGCCATGGCCTGGAAAATGTTCTCCAACCTGTCTTGTGTAGTAACCATAGAGCTGTTGACGGAGTCGGTGTTGAAGCGGGATCCTTTCATCTTATTTTGGATTTGCAAGATATGATTTGCCAGCACATGGGCATCATGAGAGGTACTGAGACCAAAAAGTGATTTCCCTATTTTCCCAACAATGTCGAAAAGACCGCGTCTAACTCGATGTGTTTGAAATGACCCTTTTGTCAAGTCCGAGACAGTTTGCTTATATCTTGTTAAGGAACCACGAATTTCCGAAGTTTGGTTTCGGAGGAATTGAAATAGTGCGTGGAATTTTTGACACATATAATTTTTGTCTAAATATTGCTCTCCACAAATACGTGGGTCCAATAAGCCATCCGAAATCGCAAAATTTTCACTGCAAAGGTGTGTGCCCAATAATTAGATGTGTTGCTTTAGAAGCCGCGTTGGTAGAAAGCTATTCCCAGATGAGGTAACGCTGTCACTCACGAAGAATTTGCGGCTCCCATTGCCATCAGTATAACTGTGATGACCGCAAATAAACTCATCTCTGCTTTTCTGAAACCAGTAAGAGAAAGCTTTACTCATGTAGTGACTATGTTTTATCCCCGTTACGAGCCTGAATTGTGCAAGAGAAAAACTAACGGACATTATTTTTCCGCATATGGGGAGAGTGTATTTGAAAACCACCAATGTACCTCTCGTAAAGTTTTGATAACTACTTCTCTTTCACTTTGTAACTTTGTATAGAGAATTTAAAAAAATAGGAACAGTGACTTCATGCAACAGCCATCAGAGCACATAACTTGCTTCGACCGGTCGAATATATCCTATTCTGGTTCTGTTGTCCCCTAGACCGTCTCCAATTTACCGATTCCAACGAGACGATCTTGGAAGAACCCATATCACTCGTGCGCCGAGGAGAAGACTTAAAATTATTTAAATCCCTTCTCTTTGTTATCTAGCTGGTGCTACGTCCTGTATAATCCTAACTTTACCAGCTCTCTACATTTGTTTTCATTTAATGTGGTGGAGATACAGTATTTATTCACTGTCAATACTCTTACTTTATGTTATTGTCTCCATTCTTTAGATGTTTCTTGCTAGGCAAGTGTCTAAATAGACAATGGGTTAACATACGGGAATTACTTTGAGGCCTATTAACATAATGGCGTATTTAATTCAAGCAGTACAAATGATTGCGATATTCTTTACAGTTAACTTATGTGACATTAGAACAGTTTTTTTGTTGAGTTTGGGCGATAACAGAGATACGTTGCGCTCCTGATCCTCGCACATTTATTTTTAAAGAACATTTCTACAGAACTGTGCTTAAGCACAAGTTAAGGCCTAATAACACACATATATAATACGTTTACACTTCCGTACAAACAAACCTAGCCGACTACCGTTTCATGTTCGTAAACTTACTTATTAGGGGGTAAGTAAAGGATTACTATAGCCTCCGCTTTCTACGTCTCTCTTTGAGAGGAATTGTATGATGTTCCAGGTATTCCCGACAAGCATCGTGAAGATTGTCTCGTGGAACCCACGAATTATGACGGTTGGAGTAATTCTTCCATTTTACTAAGTATTCCTCGTTTGTTAATGTGGTTACCGATTAATTTTTCTATTTAAAAAAATTGCCATCATCACTATCTTGCGATGGTTGCGACAGTGTGTCTTCTGATGCTTGTCGCAACGGTCCTGTGTTGGGATTTGGCGTTGCTAGTAGTTCTTCTAAATCGGTGTATGGAACTTCATCATCAGACATTTCTGGCACTGGGCCTTGAATGTTCGGTTCGTCATTTGGTCGTTCCAGAGGGTCGATACACTTTTTCAACCTGTTCACATGAACTGAAGCCTTGACTAATTTGTTGTTATCAACTTTCCGTAACTTTACGGTTGAGTCGTCTAGATATCGTTCGATGTAGTAAGGTCCCACCCAAGGACGGGAAAGTTTACGTGACATTCCTGGAGGGGTCTTTGGAAGAAACCAGAAGACTTTATCCCCTTCTTTGAGGTTAGTGGCCCGTGTTTGGTGCTTAGCGTCGTATTGCTCCTTCATTGAACGTTGGTGAACCTCAATGTTCTCTTTTGTCGTCTCTTGTGCTTCTGCCATTGTCTCCATCAAGTCGGTCACGTAGCTCTGCATATTTAAGGGAACTTTAGTATGAGTGGGTAGTTTGAACTGCAAGGGTGAGCGAGCATGTCTTCCAAACATAAGATAATAAGGCGTGTAGTCGGTGCTCCTCTTACTTGGTGATGAATTATAAGCGTAAAGAGCACTTGGTAGACACTCGTCCCAGTTGTCCTGTTTCGTGTTCACCAAGAAGCTAAGACACTTTACTATTGTTTGGTTCATGTGTTCGGTGTCTCCATCACACTGTGGATGATACGCACTATGAAAACTCCTTTTACACTGAAGATGTTCCTTGTAATTTCCATGATATTAGACACAAAATTTTGTCCTCGGTCACTCAGTAACCTCTCAGGGGGTCCGTATTTGCAAGCAATACCTTCATAGAAGACCTTTGCAACTGTTTTTGCTGTCATATCTGGGATAGCGAAAGCGTCACAGTACTTAGTAAATAAATCCACAAAGACCAAAAGGTATTTATTTTTCGACCTTGATACGACGTGAGTTTCGACGATGCCCACTCCTATGCTATGCCATGGATAAGGTGCTTCGATGGGCTGCAGAGCGGCCTTCTTTTCGCGACTCGCTTTAGCCCTTTGACATTCTTGACACGACTGACAGTAAATTCGAATGTCCTTAAGCATACCTGGCCACCAGTAATTTTGCGATATTTTGTGCCATACTTTGATGAAACCGAAGTGCGCTTCTTGATGTGTTGTGTGAATAACCTCATGTTGCAGACCTTTTGGAACTACTAGTTGTAATACACACTTCTCGGCTTTAGCTTTTTCCTGGTTCCTCGGTTGGTAGTGGACTCTATACAGAATGTTGTCTAGAATCATGAAGTCGTGAAGATTAACTAGTAAGAGTCGCAGCCGCTTAGAGCAGTCCGGTCCATCCTTTCCTTGTAGGAGGTCTATGTGGTCCTTGCATTCGTCATCCTGACTTTGTAGCTGATTAATCTCCTTTCGCTTTGTTTCATCCATATCAAACCTTTCAAGTTGGATTTTTGTCTGATCCGTCGAAATTTTTGAAGCATTGCCATGCTTGCGAGAGTTGATAGCCAAAACTTGCAAGGACTTTATGTCAGGAACCTTAATGATGGCAGGCTTTTCGAAATCAGGATCCTGTGGTAGGTTCGTATATTATTTCGGAAGGGTTAGTGTTGGAAATCGGCTAATACAGTCTACGTGTTCCATAGCTGATCCCTTCTGGTATTCAATTGTTTTGTCCAGTGTAGAAAGTAGGCTGTCAGTGAGTGCTAACCTTCCATGTAGTGGCTTGCTGTTTTCAAGATGTATCAGTGCCTTGTGATCTGTCACAAACGTGACCTTGTTGAACTGGAGATAAGGCAGGAATTGTTTCATTGCGTAGTAGATTGCCGTAAGCTCCAAATTAGTCACGGTATAATTTTTCTCATGTTTACTGAGTGATTTACCACAGTACCATAATACACGCTCAACCGGTTGGCCGTTGTACTCCTGCACTTGCGTGAGCATCCCGGATAATCCCTCGTAAGATGCGTCAGTATACGCTTTAAACGGTTTCCTGAAATCAGGGTAGCCTAAGATTGGTGAGTTTAAAAGTGCTTTCTTCAACTCGTCAAAACTGATTTGACACCTTTCGGTCCACTGGTAACTTGCCCCTTTCTTCAGAAGCTTGTATAAAGGTGCTGCTAAATCAGGAAAATGTGGTATAAATTTCTTGTAAAAACCCACCATACCAAACCATCTTCTAACTTCCTTTGGCGATTTAGGTTGGGAATATTCACGAATAATGCGTGTTTTCCAACCTTGTGCCGAGAGCATATTATCCATGAATTTGATTTCCGTTTTTGCGAAGCAGCATTTTTCTATCTTAACCTTCAGATTGGCTTTGATGAGTCTTTTGAGTACTTCATTGATGTGATCCAAATGTTCGTCAAAGGTTTTGCTGTAAATAATTATGTCATCAATGTAGCATAGACAAATTTGGTACTGAATACCCTTGAGAACTAGCTCCATCAAACGTGTGTAAGATGATGGCGAGTTCTTCAAGCCCATTGGTAGTCGCTTGAAGCAATACTGACCTCCTTCGAACGAAAACGCAGTGATAGGTTTTGATTCTTTGTCAAGAACTTGTTGAAAGAATCCTTGAATCAGATCTACAGTGGAGAAGAACCTTGGTGCGGCAGTGCCTAGTCGATCAGTGGTACTATCGAGTCTTGTTAAGTGGGTACGATCTGGAACAGTAACATCATTTACACCCCTAAAGTCATTGCACAACCGGGTCTGAATAGGCTGATCCGGTGACCTGTGAGCTTTATTTACGATGACGAGCGGCGAACTCCATGGAGATATGCACGGTTCTATGACATCTTGTTTTAGTAACATTTCAATGTGATTTTTAGCATGATCTGTAGCTGTCGGATTATACCGATATGGCTTCCTGTAAATGGGGCGAGCATCTGACCTTATGTTTATCTTATGTGTCATGAGATCACACTTGCCTAATTCCTCATTAAAGGAGAATGCTTTTGCGTTCTTGACTAAAACGTCGAATAGATTTTCGCGTTGTTCTGGTGTAAGTTCACAATCTCCCCGGCTTATCTTTTCTTGAATTAACGTTCTGGCTGCCTAAAAACTCTCGTAGGTCTAGGGATCCGAGTTGTTCGATTTTGTTCTAATGTTATTTACGGAGGGTTCTTACCTAGAATACACTGGATGTTTGTTTCGCCTTTGATTGTCATCCTATCTCCACCTGCGGTCTTAGCGTAAGATATTCTGCAGGTTTGTAGAGGTGTTTTGATGCTGTTTGGTAACTGCTGGTAAGCTTTTTCAGATATGCAGCAGCAATCGGCTCCTGTATCCACAAGCGCGTTAACCGTAAAGGATGAATCAGCAAACTGAACTATTATATGAGTGCTGTTTTCAAGTTGAAGAATTGGACATATCCGTTTATCTTTCCGATTAAATGTTCCATTGTCTGATTTGGCTAGAGCACTTAAAGATTGTTGTAGGTGGTGGTTATGGGGATTGTAGTCCTTGTGACCTGCGGGAACCCCAGTTGACCGAGGCTTTACTTGTTTAAAGCCGCTATCCCTTCTTCCAGAAGCCTTAATCCTTCTGGATCTGCATTCTTTCTGTTGTTGTATGAGGCTGCACATTTATGTGTTGGATGATCTAAGCTGTTGCATATACTGCATGAATAGTACCTTTTCTGAGTCTGGTGTCCGCCACGACCGCGTCCTCTACCCCGAAAGGTTCCGCGGCCACGTCCTCTGTGATAAGTGTCAGTGCGCGTTGAAGTTCTCTGCCCCTAGGCTGGTTCCCCCTCGATTGCGTTGACGGATATGAACTTTTTGGTCGAAAAATAGAGATTTTTTGCCTTCTGTGCACATTCATCTACAAACTTGAGAGCAACAGGCTTAAGCTGTCCGCTCATCTCCGGAGGCATGATGGAAATGAAGGTTGATATCCTCAGATTTTCATCAGTAAACCCCAGTTGGTGGCACACTGCTCCATGACGCAAAACCAGGTCATCGAAATCGTCTTTAGCCCGAATCTTCATATGTTTTAGTTCATTCAGGTTGTCCATGTCGGGTTCTGCCAGATATTTAGCGCAGAACGCCTCACTGAGGAGTTTGTGTGAGTATTTGATGTTATCAGGTAACTTGAAATACCATTGCGCTGCATTTTTGTCGAGATGGGTAGCAAAGGTGCACGCTAGGACACAGTCATCAATAATGTTCTGAGACCTGTTGTATAAATCCAACTGTTGTAGCCGTTGACTTTCGGAGGCTCGCGAACCTTAAATTTGGTATTGCCGACGGACACGTGTCCTGTGAAGAGCGTGTTGCCACAATGATGCATATAAGTGTTGGCTTGTGGTTGATGAGAAGCCTGAGGCTGAGTGGCCCCAGAATGCTGCATAGATGTGCCGGTTTGTCTTTGGGGAGGAACGTGGGATTGAGTAGTCCCCAGTGATTCATTTGGCGGTTGTGACATCTGCTTAGATTTAGCCATTTGCTGGAGAAATCGCACCATCATTGTGTGTAATTCTGCAATACTGACCTCTTGAGTGAGATTCGACAAGTCGTTCGTAGCAGCTATGGTTGCCGAAATAGCAGGCTCTTGCACCGAAGCCGAAGTGGACGGTCGTAAGACGGAGGCGGTGCTAGAAGCCTTCTCCTCAGTCTGTAAGGGTTCTAAGTCTGTGTTTCTGTCGTGTAGTTGTTTGTTTGCTTCAATAACAACCTGGTTTTCTTTCGCTAGTGCTTCCATCTGCAGAGACGTGAAGAGCGATGTTTTCGTTTCTGAGGGACTGGCATTCTTAGCTTAAGAATCTCCTCCCGTAACTCATCTAGGGTATTTGGTTGTGTAGTAACGTTTTCGGCTGAGGTCGGTTCTGCTTGAGCATTTTCCGGTTGTTGCTCATGCTGAGCAGTGGTGGATCTAGCTTGGGCTGCAGCTTGTAGCGCTCGAGTGTCCCTAGTCTCTCGATCCTCATAATTTAGTTTAAGGTTTTTTGTATTATTTATTGTTTTAAAGTAACATAGTTTTGTTTTTGCTGCTTTGAAAGGCTAGTATGTTTAAAAGAAATGTACGAAACGTTGCTTGCCATACTGTGCCTGAATAGAAGAAAAATAAGAACTCGGACCCAAAAAAAAACTGTGCTATAAAGCCGTTACTGTTGCATAAAATAAAACAAATACACCTTAAAATATTATTAACAATAAAAACAATGGAAGTTTTAGGGTGACTGCTTGTACAATTACATAATTTTTAATGTTTAAAGTTAGTAAATTTAATTAATGTCATGTAGATTTAGTACTTTTAATTCATAATTTAATGTATTTTCCTTTGATTTGTGATTGCTTATTGCCTTTTGTTATTGTTGGTGTTGTTGTTGTTGTTGTTTTTGTTGTAACACCACGTTACTTTACATGAAGATAATGTTTATGAATAATATCTATTTTCAAAATTGCTAGAAAGAGTTAAATAAATACTGAGTGATCCTTCTTGAGAGATATTATTAAATCGTTATTGAAGGAATGCATAAAGTGGGTTTTTGATCTAATTTGACCTTTATTCGTACTGAATTTGTTAAAATTGTAGTCAAATTTTAGATGGTTCTGCCATTAAAATTTAGGCTAAAAGGGTTTAAATGTAATGTATTTTTATTGTTTTATTTCACACGTGCCTGCGTTTAGGCTTAAATCAATACACCAGTTATTAAATCATTAGCTTACCGTTTTCCCTAATATTTTAACATTTTCCCTCTGTTAACATACGTACCTAGGCGCTTCCGGCCTGAGAGAAATGTACAGAAAAACTGACCATCATAATGAATTAACAAACTTGCCGTTTAATTTCCATTAAACTCACAAACCACTAATCTCTACCAAGTGTCGTAACCAACTTTTGAGGGTGTGTGTAGTTGATTTCGCGACTTGTGAATTGTGAGTAACAGAGAAATAAAACTCAAGTATTTAACTGCAAATAGAATTTATAAACAATTAATTATAAATACCTTTTGCAAGTCATAAGTTTCTTATAACTAGTATAGTAAATTCCGACGAACCGTTCCTTAACTCGCAGAGAGATGTTACTCCGTTGCTGCCGAGAGCCGTCCCCCTTTCTCTGTATTTTACACGGGTTTTTATATTAACTGGTCCAAACAAAGGCTCGTTACTGTGGTCTTTGAAGCTACATAATCTGTTATTCAAGAGTGTAAAATAACTAACATACAACATTTAAATGTACACAAATTTCCCTCAGTTAAAGGAACCCTTTAACTACTCTAATTTCCGCAAAAAGTCGGTTTCAGACATTTTCATCTGATGGCAAGAGACAGACGAAACAGACGGCACAATTTACAACCGCTGGATGTCACAGGATCCACATTTACTCTGTGTGTTGTTAAATTAATTCACAAAAACAATAATTCTTATACATATTATATGTTCATATATATTTTATTCTATCACCTACCTCACAGCGTACGTATAAAGAGAAGATCCTCAGATAAAATGTGATATTATTTAGCAGAATTTGAAATAAAGGAATTTATTAACCATCTGGATGGGTTTCTTATGAGATTACTGTGCATAGAATGCTTCGCTTTTTTCAATGATGTTTTTGTAATATCCCCGCTTTTTGAGAAACTTTGGCTTCGAAAGACATATTTTGTCAACTTGCACCCTTTTGTAAATTTCATTCAGTAAAACGTTACAAGAAAACTTCTTTTTATAGCCTCGTATGTAACAAATGTAGAATTTAATTATGATAATAATATGATTTAGTGCCATATCTCTGACGCCGAAAATAAATTCATTTGGGCTAATATTAACTGTAAAATTTCTTTCAGGATCTATCTGAGTAAAGATTTTATCTAGCCATGCTTTTGTTTTAGAGCACTTAGTTAAGCATGTGTTACTGAGTGTGTTTGACAAGTGAAACCTGCTACAAATCTCGCAGGTTTCACTTGCCCCCCTTGTCCCCATTTAAAAGGATTTGATCCACAATTGCTAGCATTATGAATAATTTTAAATTGTAGGAATAATAAATTGGGCTCGTTTGTACTCATTTTTGCTTGTTTTAGGCTATTATAAAATATGGTTTCATCTATATCGTCGTTTAGAAGCCATTTTCGTGATTGTGTAGGTTGTGTTGATACTAGAGATAAGAATTCGTTATAAAAGAACTTACTTTTTACTTTAGATATATTGGTTTTGATTTCACTGCTTTAGCAAATATATTACTATTAAAGTTAATTGTTGGTCTAACTGTGCCAGATGCGTCGGTTAATACAGAGCCTCTATTAATTGATTTCTGGATGGCACTTATCAACCCAGAGTATTTTAAGTAATTAGTTTTAATTTCATATTTATGTAGAAAATTTTCATAAAATTTTCATTAAAAATTGCCCATGATTATCCCATAAATCTTGGATAAAAACTATTCCCTTGTCAAACCAACTTTGGAAGAAAATACTTTGACCGTCTTTTAATATCTCTTTATTATTCAATATAATATATTGCGATTTTCTAGAAAAGATTATCAAATTTTAGCAGGTTTTGGCTCCTTTTAGTATGCGCCAAATATAGGACATTCTAAGTGCTTTAAATTGACTTTCCACATCTATGGCTTTCATACCTGCTTCGTCGTAGTTCGTAATTATGGCTGAGTGTTTTACTTTGGCTGGTTTATATCGCCAAATAAAGTTGTTTATTTCAGTTTGTATTTTTCTTTCAGTGGCATTTCCTACGTCTAGAACTGACATTGAATGTGTAATTTTTTTATATACCAAACGACTTGGATATGAGTACCCTGCCCCAGAGACTAAGATCTCGCTGTGACCAAATCCTAAAAGTACAATTTACATTTTTTATCTTTTCATCAAAGTTGATCCTATGCATTGTTATTTGATTTCTTCCTATCTGAATCCCTAACATGTTGAAAGAACGAGTTCTATGCACATGTTTAAATTGTTTATAGATTTATTTTTCCATGGACCTAAAAAGAACAGTGTAGATTTTTCAGTATTTAATGTCAAACCAGAAAATTCCGTGAATCCTCATATTGTTTCTATTAAGGTGCAAATTGATGGTATGTCCTTCACCATACAAGTACAATCATCGGCGAATTGTTTGGTTTTATGAATTTACCTCCCCATATGTAACCCTATAAATCAAAAAAAAGGGGGCCAATGGTAGGGCTGATTTTAGAGATGTTGATGGCTGGCGAGAGTGAAGTTATCTTGTGGACTGATATAAAGGGCAAGTCGATTGCAATTAACAAGTTGACACTAATCCCAGACGAGACACAATGTCTGGCACTGTTAACCCTTGAGTGTTACGCTGCCACAAGTTGATTGCAATTACCAAGTTGACACTTAAACCCCAGACGAGACACACTCTCTGGGGAACTGTTAACCCCAAGTGCCACGCTGACCATTTCACTTTCTAAGAGATTGCACTACCTCCCAGACCAGGCACACAGTCCGGAGAATTGTTAACCCCATTTGGTCGAAAATGTCTTCAAACTCTGAGCTAAACTAAAAATACAACTTATTTTCCTAAGAAAGTCACAGTTATTGTGGGTAGTATATACGGTTACATAGTTATTGTGAAGTTTCTTCTAGGACTGATCTGACTATTCATCCAATCACAAAAAAATAAAGAAATCTATTTATAAAAAATTTATCTCGCTGTTCTTAAACCCATTCATTTAACACTCGCCTGTAGAAAACTTTGCCTTTATAAAAGTGCACTTTAAAGCCTTCAGAATGGCCTGAAAAAACTCCTGGGTCATACATAATTCAAATTCGCCAAATCACTTCGTCAAATCCCCGTCTCTCTATTACCAATACTTTTAGAATTTTCCATTAAATTAGGTACTTTCACTACTTTACATTATTACTCAAGACATTTGCATACATCCATCTTCCTTTCCTCTCCCTCTCCACAACGCCACCCAATTTTCTTCAATCGCAAGTACAATATATTTTACTTTTTTTATTATTTTGTAATGAAAACTAACTTGTCTTTTTATTTTCACATAAATCAATTTTAAAAATATAACCATCAGAGGAGGTCAAGGAGGTATCCCCACTTTGCAAATTTTACTACCACTTTATAATTTTACCTACACTTTACAAACTTATCCACACATTGCAATCTTACTTTTATAACCACTAAGATTTTCTTCATTGCAGATTTGTTTGCCCTTTAGCAATAAAATAGGGTATGTCTTTTGGAAAGTGGATCGATCTGGCTTGATCGGAAAGAAAAGGAAACAGAAACGATTATTTGAACTTAGTATTACATCACAAGTACATTCATACACTTGAATTAATCAAAAGTCGAAACAATAACAACAATTAATACTGACCATTTATAATCTGTCTAACTGCTCCATTACAATAACAATTGCATCACATATTTAACTTCCAGCAGGAAAACCATTTTACTTTGATCAGACAGATTATTGAGCATCTGTACTTTTGTCTGAGTATTTTATTGTCTTTGAAATGGTTTGAGATAGAAATAATGGCCAAAGTTAACTCTCCGATGTCATTCTCTTATGAACGGTGTGTGTAAAATCGTAACAATTTTAAGACTGCCAAATAGTTTTTAAACCCTTAAGTACAGTTCAGTCTGATATTACGATGTCTGAATATGGATTCTCGATCTTAGCAAGGTACAACGAAATCCAGTAGTGCTCCGTGCATTCAACCCCGAAGGAACTTTGCAACTAACATGGGTAGATGCAATGATTCACTATGAAGAGATCAAACAGTGTGAGAGAGATCAAGAAGTGTGAGGCGCACAGCTTTGTGATTGTCCGGTTGGATTGAAATAGTATTGAACAAGCGACACCAAGTTATTGTGGGTAGTATATACTGGTTTGTTGAAGTTGATAATTGGTGCAAATACATCCAGAAATATAGTACATTTTTACCTAAGGAATACATGCATCCCTTCGCAGTTCTTGAAATAAATCACAAGTGCATTGACACTTACCCTGGACTTTTTTTAAATTTTCCAGCTGTTGGCCTAAAATACCGTAACCCAAGAATTCTTTCTAACATCTCACACTTTGCTGGAAATAGAAGTAGATTTTAATTATTTAGGTTTATAAAGTCTACTGTAAATAAAATGCTGAAAACATTTAAATTGCAAGTGCATTCCGTAAGCATTGAATTTTAGTAGCTGCTTACATTACATATATTTGTATTAGTAACTGGTAACATGAAGGGTGTATATGGTTGCAAAGGTTTACTTTAAAAAAATCAAACAGTTACATAGTTATTGTGAAGCTTCTTCTAGGACTGATCTGACCATTCATCCAATCACAAAAAAATAAAGAAATCTATTTATAAAAAATCTATCTCGCTGTTCTTAAACCCATTCATTTAACACTCGCCTGTAGAAAACTTTGCCTTTATAAAAGTGCACTTTAAAGCCTTCAGAATGGCCTGAAAAAACTCCTGGGTCATACATAATTCAAATTCGCCAAATCACTTCGTCAAATCCCCGTCTCTCTATTACCAATACTTTTAGAATTTTCCATTAAATTAGGTACTTTCACTACTTTACATTATTACTCAAGACATTTGCATACATCCATCTTCCTTTCCTCTCCCTCTCCACAACGCCACCCAATTTTCTTCAATCGCAAGTACAATATATTTTACTTTTTTTATTATTTTGTAATGAAAACTAACTTGTCTTTTTATTTTCACATAAATCAATTTTAAAAATATAACCATCAGAGGAGGTCAAGGAGGTATCCCCACTTTGCAAATTTTACTACCACTTTATAATTTTACCTACACTTTACAAACTTATCCACACATTGCAATCTTACTTTTATAACCACTAAGATTTTCTTCATTGCAGATTTGTTTGCCCTTTAGCAATAAAATAGGGTATGTCTTTTGGAAAGTGGATCGATCTGGCTTGATCGGAAAGAAAAGGAAACAGAAACGATTATTTGAACTTAGTATTACATCACAAGTACATTCATACACTTGAATTAATCAAAAGTCGAAACAATAACAACAATTAATACTGACCATTTATAATCTGTCTAACTGCTCCATTACAATAACAATTGCATCACATATTTAACTTCCAGCAGGAAAACCATTTTACTTTGATCAGACAGATTATTGAGCATCTGTACTTTTGTCTGAGTATTTTATTGTCTTTGAAATGGTTTGAGATAGAAATAATGGCCAAAGTTAACTCTCCGATGTCATTCTCTTATGAACGGTGTGTGTAAAATCGTAACAATTTTAAGACTGCCAAATAGTTTTTAAACCCTTAAGTACAGTTCAGTCTGATATTACGATGTCTGAATATGGATTCTCGATCTTAGCAAGGTACAACGAAATCCAGTAGTGCTCCGTGCATTCAACCCCGAAGGAACTTTGCAACTAACATGGGTAGATGCAATGATTCACTATGAAGAGATCAAACAGTGTGAGAGAGATCAAGAAGTGTGAGGCGCACAGCTTTGTGATTGTCCGGTTGGATTGAAATAGTATTGAACAAGCGACACCAAGTTATTGTGGGTAGTATATACTGGTTTGTTGAAGTTGATAATTGGTGCAAATACATCCAGAAATATAGTACATTTTTACCTAAGGAATACATGCATCCCTTCGCAGTTCTTGAAATAAATCACAAGTGCATTGACACTTACCCTGGACTTTTTTAAATTTTCCAGCTGTTGGCCTAAAATACCGTAACCCAAGAATTCTTTCTAACATCTCACACTTTGCTGGAAATAGAAGTAGATTTTAATTATTTAGGTTTATAAAGTCTACTGTAAATAAAATGCTGAAAACATTTAAATTGCAAGTGCATTCCGTAAGCATTGAATTTTAGTAGCTGCTTACATTACATATATTTGTATTAGTAACTGGTAACATGAAGGGTGTATATGGTTGCAAAGGTTTACTTTAAAAAAATCAAACAGTTACATAGTTATTGTGAAGCTTCTTCTAGGACTGATCTGACCATTCATCCAATCACAAAAAAAATAAAGAAATCTATTTATAAAAAATCTATCTCGCTGTTCTTAAACCCATTCATTTAACACTCGCCTGTAGAAAACTTTGCCTTTATAAAAGTGCACTTTAAAGCCTTCAGAATGGCCTGAAAACACTCCTGGGTCATACATAATTCAAATTCGCCAAATCACGTCGTCAAATCCCCGTCTCTCTATTACCAATACTTTTAGAATTTTCCATTAAATTAGGTACTTTCACTACTTTACATTATAACTCAAGACATTTGCATACATCCGTCTTCCTTTCCTCTCCCTCTCCCTAACGGCACCCAATTTTCGTCAATCGCAAGTACAATATATTTTACTTTTTTATTATTTTGTAATGAACACTAACTTGTCTTTTTATTTTCACATAAATCAATTTTAAAAATATAACCATCAGAGGAGGTCAAGGAGGTATCCCCACTTTGCAAATTTTACTACCACTTTATAATTTTACCTACACTTTACAAACTTATCCACACATTGCAATCTTACTTTTATAATCACTAAGATTTTCTTCATTGCAGATTTGTTTGCCCTTTAGCAATAAAATAGGGTTATGTCTTTTGGAAAGTGGATCGATCTGGCTTGATCGGAAAGAAAAGGAAACAGAAACAATTTCCTTGAACTTTCATACACTTGAATTGTTCAAAAGTCGAAACAATAACAACAATTAATACTGACCATTTACAATCTGTCTAACTGCTCCCTTACAATAACAATTGCAGCGCATATTTACCTTCCAGCAGGAAAACCATTTTGCTTTGATCGAGCAGAGTACTGAGCATCTGTACTTTTGTCTGAGTATTTTATTGTCTTTGAAATAGTTTGAGATAGAAATAATGACCATAGTTAACTCTCGGATGTCATTCTCTTATAAACGGTGTGTGTAAAATCGTAACAATTTTAAGACTGCCAAATAGTTTTTAAACTCTGAAGTATAGTTCAGTCTGATATTACGATGTCTGAACATATACTCTCGATCTTAGAATTTTCCACCAAATTATGTACTTTCACTGCTTTACATTATTACTCAAGACATTTACATACATCTGTCTTCCTTTCCTCTCCCTCTCCCCAACGGCACCCAATTTTCTTCAATAGCAAGTACAATATATTTTTCTTTTTTATTATTTTGTAATGAAAACTAACTTCTCCTTTTATTTTCACATAAATCAATATTAAAACTATAACCATCAGAGGAGGTCAATGAGGTACCCTACTTTGCAAATCTTGCTACCACCTTATAATTTTACCTACCCTGTACAAACTTATCCACACATTACAATCTTACTTTTACAATCACTAAGATTTTCTTCATTGCAGATTTTTTTTTCCTTTAGCAATAAAATAGGGCTATGTCTTTTGGAAAGTGGATCGATCTGGCTTGATCGGAAAGAAAAGGAAACAGAAACAATTTACCTGAACTTTCATACACTTGAATTGGTCAAAAGTCGAAACAATAACAACAATTAATACTGACCATTTATAATCTGTCAAACTGCTCTATTACAATAACAATTGCATCGCATACTTACTTTTCAACAGGAAAACCATTTTGCTTTGATCAGACAGTGTCAGAATATAGAATTTTATATTTTTGGGTCGATTTGTGTACGTAATTATCAGAATCGTTGTTGTGGGATTAATTGGAAAGTTTTGGTGACTTCCTAGTCATACCGCTCATATATGTAACTTTTTTTAAGGCTTTCGGTATGTTTGAATACCATTTTTTCATTTTTGTTCAAATTTGTGGATAAACCTGTGAATTTGGCTTTTTGTGAAGTATTTTGCATCATAGTTCCTTGCTATACATTGTACTTTTAATACGCACTGATATTGTAAAGCATTAGTTTTTAAATCTTAAGATTTGTCAAATTATAGTAACTTTTTAGTAAAAGGAAGCGAAATTAAATAAGGGCCGAAATTTTCTGTCACGTGGTTCAGTGTATCTAATAGAATTGTTGAGTGTAATTCTCTTCCCGAATGTAAATATTTACCTTTACGACAGGGAAGTGTAAGTACCCAAAAATGGCATGAAAACAAACGAAATGTTAACAAAGAAAGCTGTGATGTGATTGGGCAATAATTTTGGAGGGAAACGTTTGTATTGGCAAACTTTCGGCACCCTCACGGGGTTATATAAGGCGGGCAGCCGCGGGGTTGGGGTCTCTCAGTTTTCATAAATTCTAAAAGGTAGAAGGAGACCAGTTTGGATACAAAATTGGCGGGAAAAGCGAAGTAAAGTGAAATAGTAAAGAAAAGGATATATATTAGAATAAATATTAAAGTTGTGCTGTTTTGAGTAATGAGAGAGAGAAGACGATCGAGTTATGTGAAAAATCATTGTGCAGATAGCGTTCAAGGATTTATAGCAAGACTGTTCGTTGTGTGAAAACTAGACCGTATTCCGTAAATTGAAATCATATAATGGATAGAACTTAGCAAAATTTGCTAAAAAGTAATAAAGTGAAAATAGCTTTAAAGTTGGAATAAATATTAAAAAATTGAGCTGCTAAGAAAGGAATAATTGCATATTGTGGATGTTGTGAATTGTATTGGCAATAAAACAGAGAGAATGAACATTTGGATATTTATTTGACTTACACAACCAAGGTATATAAAAAAGAGAATTAATACGATAACTTTGAGTAAATTAGAGAACGGCATCGAACAAAATAAAATACGATCTCTCCGCGATAAAAGTCATTGACACCTTAAGCGATAACCCGCTGCTAGACTTTGACAGACAGATTATTGAGCATCTGTACTTTTGTCTTAGTATTTTATAGTCTTTGAAATGGTTTGAGATAGAAATAATGGGCAAAGTTAACACTCCGATGCAATTCTCTTATGAACGGTGTGTGTAGATGCAATGAAGAGATCAAACAGTGTGAGAGAGATCAAGAAGTGTGAGGCGCACAGTTTTGTGATTGTCCGGTTGGATTGAAATAGTATTGAACAAGCGATACCAGAGGAGCGTGGAATACTGTTGTACATATGCTAGAGTTTTCTATGTGCAAGCACCAGCAATGAAAATATGATTAAATCTAAAAGTTTCGTATGAAGTAGAAACAAAAACCTACCTCTTAGATAAAATAAAATAGAATCAAAGATTAAAAATAAAAAAGATGAAGCGTGCAGTGCAGGACTTATATTATGGCTTGCTGCTAGAAGCGTGACGTATATTTGGCCGCCCCGGCCACCGTCAATGATCAACCACAGCGTGCATTGGTCAGTAGCGAGGCTTCACCATACCGTGCAGGTTTTACGCCGCCTTTCGTCTTTCTACAGCCGAGTTCCAGCTCGATCCACCGGGTCCCCAGGAAAAACGGAACGCTTACGTCCTCGCACTTCCGAGCCAACTTTCAGCCAACTGTATTACTGCCATAACCTGCACACGCTCGAGCCTGTTTATAAACTACATACCCTTCCATCTGACTTGGATTGTGGTGTGGGAAAAAGTGAGGGATTGGAACATTTATTGCTACTTCGGAAATATTTCAAAACAGGCGTTGCTTAAACTTTGTTCTTCTTTTTTACTGTTTCACTTGAAAAATTCAATATTAATACAGAATAGAAAGGGACAAAACTTTTAGAGGCAAAACCTTCTATCTTCTTGTTTTGACAGAGTTTACTCCTTGAAATTCTGACCGTTTAAAAACCAATATATTTATTAACTTTGGTAACTCAAATAAAGACAGTCATTGGACGATGCCCATAATAACTTCTTTTTAAAATGTTTTTTAAGGAATGGTCGAAACGATCAGTGGGTGTTGATTTTGAATTCCCTGATAGGCGATCTAATCCACTGTATTCGCCTAGCTAAGGCAGTCTGAGCAAACGTCAATCCCATGCTAAGTACCCCGAGCTGGAGTCGAACTCTTGACCTTGGGATTACCAGATCAACGCTCTAACCAATTGAGCTGACCGTCACCTCCTGTGATTTCAGTTTGCAATCTGTAATTTTACACACATTTTTTATTGTCACTGGAATTGCATATAACCTGCTGTAAGGAAACAGCCAAACATATCATTTTTATCAGGCTGTCTGGGTCTTATTTTACCTGTGTTGGTTTGATCAATATGGAAAATATAATAGACGGGTCTGCAAATCTTTTCTCTATTATTGGCTGTTGGGCAGTTAATGACATATTTATTCGCACATTTAAAACCTGCTTTCTAGAACCTTTATGAGTTCAAATTTTACATAATATATTAATACAATATTTCTATCCAAAGTACCCAAACCACATATCAGTAGGGTAGTTATTTCGTGTGGATATCTCGGGCGTGCTTCCCTAACACTTGTGAACACTGGAGGCGCAGCTCCATTGGGACATCGGTATATCTCAATCAGAGGCCCAGTCTCCCTGGCTCTTGATAACCTGTGGGGGAAGTCCGCACGCCAGGGCGAACGTTGCTCCAGCTCTGCGAAGGCTACATCCACTGTACTTCGCCTCATCAAGTCCAATGCTACGAAGCTTCCGTTTAAACAAGGCTGTGAGCACGGCGTGGGAAAGTGGCGTGACTCCATTCTCGGCTTGAAAGGAAAACAGTGGGGGCGTTTTCCTGGGCTTCACAGGTTTGAAAGAGCTGCTGTAGTGCGGAAACGGGGCAGAGCTGAGATTGCGTTATCCTTGGTATGGGGATCACCAGTGCGCGGGAGAAGTCATGGAGCGTTTTTGTACGCTTGACGCGTACTAGAGCGCCATCGGAGCAGGTTACATCCTTGCGGCATAAATCAGTCAGGAAATCGTGACTATCCTGCGTACGAGTAAGTAGTGACGATTTGCGCAGGAAGGTGAAAAACCCAACCAGGCATGCAGCCCAAAAACACAAGTCCAATGTCTGCGAAAAATCGAGCACTGTGCGGAGACTCAGCAGGATATCCAGGGTAAGTGGTAGCTTTTGCCGGGGTGCCGTTCCGCGCTGTGTATCGATGCCTTTCATTAGTGATTTTAGATAGTGGTTACCCTGTAGCGGATTACTGAATCCCAGTTCCAGATGGAGCAGTCTGAGGGCTGATAGGTAGCATCTAACTGACTGGGGCTTAAGCTGCGGCAAAGGAAACACGTGTAACATATCAAAGTTATAGTCTCGGCTGAAGCTGGACGCATGCGGAAATAATGGCAGAAGGCCAGATATGACTTGATGTTTGTTAGATGCCCTGCGCGGGTGCTTTCTGCGAGTGTTGACCTGCGGAGGCTTGCGATTTCACTATCCAGAATCTGTGTCTGCCGAACTACTCCTGGACAGAGATGACATAGCACTGCTTATCATGTGGTAGCCAAAGTGAGTGAAGCTGACATGTGCTAGTGCATACGTAGCGTGCGGGAGGCTGGAAAGCCTCGAGATTGAGTCTGGCAGTTTATTTGCTTTGGTATTTATATATGATGCACAAACTTTAATATTAAATTTAACACATAACAGCATTATATTACACAATATATGCGATGATATAACACTTTTAATCCTTCCCTGGTTCAGAGCACAGAGGGTGGACGTATTATCCGTAAATACTTGAACTTTTCTGGTAGCACAGAGCAGCGCCCAACATCACAGATCTAGATATACTGCTGTGAGTTCTTTCGTGTTGATATGCTGCTGGGTCATGGTGGGCATGTCGACAGCCCAGTCGCAATAAAGCCAGTCTATGGCGCTGTTATGGTGCACAAGTACTGCGCCGTCGCCAGCGAACTAGCATCAGTGGCGATGTGAAAAGCGCGATTGGGTGCGGCTTTCTCCTGGTCGAAGAAGCACGTACCGTTGAAAGAGGCGCAAAGCACGTTGAGCGTGGCTAGGTCGCGGCGAGCATCTGCGTTGATGCGTATGCGATGTTGAGCGTAGCGAAGTGATGTCATTAGCACCATGAGACGTAGAACAGCGGGTCGTACAACGTGTACGACACGAGCTATCCAGTTAGGTTTTCCCAGGAGGCTCTGCAGACACGTTTGTTATCCTTATTGGCGTATCGCGTGGCTATGGATTGCGTAGCGTTAATCCGTAGGGATTAAGAGTGATCAGTCAATTGTATCGATGGTCACTCCCACAAACGTGAGCCTGCGTGTTGGGCAGATGCATTTCTCCAGTTGATTGTGAAACCTAGCGAGCTGAGAACGTGAATCAGGTAGCGCATGGCTTTGAGTGTGTCATGATACGTTTCCGCTTTGATCAAAAAGTCGTCCAAGTAGCATATAGCTGCCTTGACATCCTGCTTCTGGAGCTTGCAGCATACACTCTGCGTAATACTGTGAAAAATGCCGACGCTAAGCGGTTGCCTAACCGAGTATCCACGAGGTAAGTGTAATGGTTATCCCCTTGAAACTTCCACTTCAGGCCGGTGAAGCGTTGTGAGAATTCGCTTAGAGGTACATGTCGGTAGGCTGATTTCAAGTCCGCCTTTGCCATAAAACAGTTCTTTCCCGTAACACCTAGAGCTGTATCCACAGACGTGAATGAGTGCTTGTCAGGCGAGGCATGTGAGTTGATTGATGTGCCTTCGGGCTGTGAACAATCGTGTATCAGCCTGATTTCGCCATTGTCCTTGGGCACGGCTGAGATTGGAGAGATAATCTCTGGCTTTTGCTGCACGACTCTAACGAGATCTCTTTTTTATTTATTTCCACTTCCACCTTATCGCGATATTGTAGTTCAGCGGAGCGGCTGTTGGGTGTTTCCGCGGGTAAAACGTTATCCGTACCTATGTTAATAATGTCGAAGTAACCGTTAAGCAGAAAAACCTTGTCCTTGTCCGTTTCTAGTTGTCGTGTCCATTCATCAATTTTATCCGTAAGCGGGCCAGAGACAGCGCGCCCCTAGTCTCTATGCACGTATTCTGGGTGGTTTTGAAGCGCTTGCTGCATACGTATGCGAATCTGCAGTTGGGGAGGTTGCAGTTTCTGCGTGAGTTGAAGTTGCGGCAAATCTCTTTGCCACTAGGATCGCGAGGGGCTTCTACACGGGGGGCGTTTGGCTGTCTGCACATATTGGTTCCCTGGAGCCGTACAGTGCTTTTCTGAAACCGAGTGGAAAAAACACACACTCCAAGTAGATAGGCATCGTCATCACCCCAGCGAACCTGACCTGAATGGACCCGCTGCCTGTATTCATAGTCATAGCACATGCAGCTAGCGATCGGATAGTGTTCGCACATGTCCGCAAACTTAATTGCGTAAAGGTTATACCTGTCGCGTTCATCTTGGGAGTAAAGTTGTCCAGCCCGTGTTAAAGCGTCGTAAATCCGAGCGTGGCCTTTGATCCATTGCTGCAATGTGGTGTCCTCTGGCTTGATGTGCTTTGCCGTACTAGTGAGAACAATTTTCGTTTCGCCACTTGCCGAAATAACCGTCTCTGTGCCCTGGCTGCCGAGAAGAGAGTTGCACGAATCTTGCAAGCATAAGGGACGGGTCTTACCTACTGGCTTCTTTGTAAGCCAGGGGTCGTCTTCCGGTGCGGGTTTGTCTGATAGTGAATCAAGCATCGCGTGCATCGTTGCGTTATCCATACGTGGGAGGCTATCGAGCGTGACCGGATGCGGCCCTTGCGACGTCTGCGGTCTGTTGCTCGTGGAAAATTTCTCAATTATATCCGACGTAGGGCCTGACTTTGAGCTGGAAGTTTTGGATTTAGGTCCGCGATAGCGGCCTGGAGGGCTTTCTGTTGGCCCAGGGAGAGCTTTACTGCCTTGATTACAGTGGAATCAATGTACGCAACCGTGTCTATGGAGATAAACTCCTCGTTTACGAATGCATGCATTGTAGTATCCAGGAGATGCTTAGACTTTGCCCATGTTTTTAGTTCCTTAATCGATTTGTCTATACTTTCCTGATCCATGACTGGAGTTTTATAAGTTTATTAGTTGTCACGATTGTTTTAATTGACAAGTATTATTCACACTAGAAAAACAATAATGTAATAAGAACCCAGTTATCCATTAATTTACAATGCTTTCTCCTGGTTCTTGTTTTAATATTTATCCATTTCGATTAATGCCCTCTTTATTATTTTTTCAATCCTTAATTTCAATCCTTAATTTAATTTTATTTCTAAGTTTTCTTTTTTTAAAAAGTTGATGCTTTGCTGCTATTTTCAAGCGCTTGCTTGTATTTTGCTCTTTACTGCTTCATGCTGAAATTGCTAATGAGCTCGAAGAGGGGTGCTGGCGTAAAACTTCCAGAAGGAAGTAAGCTAAGCTCTTGTCAATTAAAAGAAAATGGGCCAATGGCAGGGCTGCTTTTAGAGAAACTGTTTCTGGGGCGAGAGCAAAGCTATGTTGTTGACTGGTACAGAGGGCAAGTTGACTGCAATTAGCGAGTTGACACTAATCCCAGACGAGATACAACCAAAGGGGGCAAGTCGATTGCAATTAACAAGTTGACACTAATCCCAGACGAGACACAATGTCGGGCACTGTTAACCCTTGACTGTTAAGCTGCTACAAGTTTATTGCCAGGCATGCCAGACATGCAGCCCCAAAACACAAGTCCAATGTCTGCGAAAAATCGAGCACTGTGCGGAGACTCAGCAGGATATATATGCTAAGTGGTAGCTTTTGCCGGGATACCGTTCCGCCCTGTGTATCGATGCCTTTCATTAGTGATTTCAGATAGTTGTTATCCTGTAGCGGATTATTGAATCCCAGTTACAGATGGAGCAGTCTGAGGGCTGATAGATAGCATCTGACTGACTGGGCTTAAGCGTGCGGCTAAGGAAGCACGTGTAACGTAACAAGGTTATAGTATCGGCTGGAGCTGGATGCATGCGGAAATAATGGCAGAAGGTCAGATATGACTTGATGTGGGTTCAATACGCTGCGCGGGTGCTTTCTGCGAGTGCTGACCTGTGGAGGCTTGCGATTTCACTATCCAGAATCTGTGTCTGCCGAACTACTCCTGGAACAGAGATGACATAGCACTGCTTGACATGTGGTAGCCCAAGTGAGTAAAGCTGACATGTGCTAGTGCATACGTAGCGTGCGGGAGGCTGGAAAGCCTCGAGATTGAGTCTGGCAGTTTATTTGGTTTGGTATTTATATATGATGCACAAACTTTAATATTAAATTTAACACATAACAGCATTATATTACACAACATATGCGATGATATAACACTTTTAATCCTTCCCTGGTTCAGAGCACAGAGGGTGGACGTATTATCCGTAAATACTTGCACTTTTCTGGTAGCACAGAGCGGCGCCCAACGGCACAGAGCTAGATATACTGCTATGAGTTCTTTCGTGTTGATATGCTGCTGGGTCATTGTGGGCATGTCGACAGCCCAGTCGCAATAAAGCCAGTCTATGGCTTTCTCCTGGTCGAAGAAGCACGTACCGTTGAAAGAGGCGCAAAGCACTTTGACATCATTAACACGATGAGACGTCGCATGGCGGGTCGTACAACGTGTACGACACGAGCTACCCAGTTAAGTTTTCTCAGTAGGCTCTGGAGATCGCGTTTGGAGACACGTTTGTTATCCTTATTGGCGTATCGCGTAACAAGTATTATCCACTCTGGAAAAACAGCAATGTAATAAGAAAAAACCCACTGATCCATTAATTTACAATGCTTTCTCCTGGTTCTTGTTTTAATTTGTATCAATTTCGATTAATGCCCTCTATATTGTTTTTTCAATCCTTAATTTCAATCCTTAATTTATATTTATTTCTAAGTCTTCTTTTTTTAAAAGGTTGATGCTTTGCTGCTATTTTCAAGCGCTTGCTTGTATCTTGCTCTTTACTGCTTCATGTTGAAATTGCTAATGAGCTCGAAGAGGGGTGCTGGCGTAAAACTTCCAGAAGGAAGTAAGATAAGCTTCTGTCAATCAAAAGGAAATGGGCTAATGGTAGGGCTGCTTTTTAGAGAACTGTTGATGGGGCGACGGTGAAGCTATCTTGTGGACTGGTACAGAGGGCAAGTTGATTGCAATTAGGAGTTGACACTAATCCCAGACGAGACACAACCAAAGGGGGCAAGTCGATTGCAATTAACAAGCTGACACTAATCCCAGACGAGGCAAAATGTCTGGCATTGTTAACCCTTGACTGTAACGCTGCTACAAATTGATTGCAATTAACAAGTTGACACTAAAACCCCCGACGAGACAGACTCTATGGGGAACTGATAACCCCATGGGTGGGCAATGTCTTCAAACTCTGAGTTTAAACTAAAATAACAACTTATTTTTCTAATAGTCGAGAAAAGACAGGAATAGAAGGGAAAAGTTCATGAAATCTAAGAAATCTAGAGAAAATACACGGAAACGATGTTCAAGAAAACAAAATAGGCAAAAAAAAAGGGAAAGAAGAAAAAACACGATGAAATTTAAGAAATCAGGGGAAAATAGACCGCAAACGATATACAGGAAGATCAAATAGGCGAGAAAAGACAAGAAAAGAAGACAAAACATAATGAAATGTAAGAAATCAGGAGAAAATAGGCCGGAAACGATCTGCAAGAAGAGAAAATTGGCAAAAAAAGACAAGAAAAGAAGAGAAAAGTTGATGAAATCTAAGAAATCAGGAGAAAATAGGCCGAAAACGATATTTCAGGAAGAGAAAATACGCGAGAAGAGACAAGAAAAGAAGAGAAAACAGGATGAAATGTAATAAATCAGGAGAAGATAGGCCGAAAACGATCTTCGGGAAGAGAAAATACGCAAGTAGAGACAAGAAAAGAAGAGAAAACAGGATGAAATGTAAGAAATCAGGAGAAAATATGCCGGAAACGATCCGCAGGAAGAGAAATTTGGCGAGAAAAGAAAAGTAAAGATGAAAAAAAGTTGATGAAATCTATCATATATAGAGAAAAAAGGCCGGAATCGATGTTCAGGAAGAGAATATAGGCGAGAAAAGACAGGAAAAGAAGAAAAACAGGATGAAATTTAAGAAATCAGGATAAAAATGACCGGAAACGATATTCAGGAAGATGAAATAGGCGAGAAAAGGCAAAAAAAGAAGGGATAAGGGGATGAAATGTGAGAAATAGGGAGAAAATAGGCCGGAAACGATGTTCAGAAAGATAAATAGGTGAGAAAAGACAGCAAAAGAAGAAAAACAGGATGAAATTTAAGAAATCATTGGAATATAGAAAGCAAACGATCTTCAGGAAGATCAAATAGGCGAGAAAAAGCAAGAAAAGAAGAGATAAGGGTATCAAATGTAAGAAATTGGGAGACAATACGCCGGAAACGATGTTCAGGAAGAGAAAATAGGCGAGAAAAGACAAGAAAAGAAGAGAAAACATAATAAAATGTAAGAAATCAGGAGAAACTAAGCCGGAAACGATCTGCAGGAAGAGAATTTTGGCGAGAAAAGAAAAGTAAAGATGAAAAAAGTTGATGAAATATATCAAATATAGAGATAATAGGCCGGCACGATGATCAGGAAGAGAAATTAGGTAAGAAAAGACAGAAAAAAGAAAAAAAACACGATGAAATGTAAGAAATCAGGAGAAAACGATCTCCAGGAAGAGAAAATAGGCGAAAAAAGAGAAGAAAAGAAGACATAAGGGGATCAAATACCTCGGAAACGATGTCCAGAAAGAGAAAATAGGCGAGAAAAGATAATACTTATAAATGTTCCTGTGCACACTTTTATCAATAATTGTATGAAATAAAAAGTCTTTAGTGTTATATTTTAATATTTTACGAATTTTCGACTGATACAGTCTTCTTCAGGTACATATTTCACAAAATTGTGACGTTGCTATGGTTACTTCACATACTACACAAAATTGTGATAAATTTCATGTGTAAATAAACATGAATCCAGTGTTTACACAAAATGATAATATAATTGCAAACAAAGTTGAAATCATATCAAAAACATAGAATAATGAGAAAATTCGACTAAAAGAAATTCACGTGATAGAATAATGCACAATTTTAAAGAAATTGTTGATAATTGAAATCCACATTCATTCCATGTCCAAAAACACAACCTAATTTTGCAATTGATTTTTGTTCTAACAATTTTCGTTTTGAAGTGTCATTGCAAAAAGCAACGGCACCAACAGACATATCGTCAACGCTGTGATGATTACTTATAAAATGACTTCGTTATCTTCTTTTTTAATCATCACATTTCTTCTATGTTCTCTAAATCTATCCCCTAGTCGCCTACCCGTTTCTCCCACATACAGACTGCCGCACTTTTTACATTCTATAACATAAACTACACCTTCTGAAACACATGAAAAACATTTCTCTTATATTTATAAAAGTTTTTGGTCCCCTATTTGTGAGCTCTTAATATGGGGACAAGTAACACATTTTTTCGTTTGCAAGGAACCGTCTGCCCTTCTTTGCAGCTTTGTAATTTTGAATGTACAAGAATATCTTTCAGATTTTTGTCTCTTTTGTAGGCCACTAAAGGCCGGCCTTCAAACATGTGGCCAATAAAACTATCATTACATAAAATATTATAATTTCTGTTTACTATTTTAGAAATTTCCAAATTGCTGCGATGGAATGTGATAGGAAACACGATTCTATATTGTCCTCTCTGACTTGACATGTCTTTGTATAATACACTTTGTCTTTTCATACCACGTAATCTGATCATATTTCGACTTAAAAGTGATTTGGGGTAACCTTGTTGCAAGAAACACCTAAACAACATCTTCGCGTTCTTTTCATAATCACCGTCCGCTGGGCATATTCTTCGAATTCGAAGGAACTGTGAGAATGGAATACTTCTTTTGCAGGTCACCGGATGGGAAGAACGAAAGTTGAGGTAGGCATGTGTGTCAGTCGGTTTACAGTATGCATTCAATTTTCTTTTATTTTAAATGTTGTATCCAGCATGTTAATTTCTTGTCCGATAGTAACCGTATACTCAAGGGCCGCCGGGTGGTGGTTTTTGACAAAGTTAACGAACGTTTCAAGCTTATCTTTCGTCATATTTGCTGCGTCGTCAATAAACCTCTTGTGAAGTGTCGGTTTTTCGTCCTCATATTCTTTGTAAATTTTCTTCTCTTCGTGTGACATAAATAGGCAAGAATATTCGACACCAAATGGAGTTCCCATCATTGTGCCACCTTTTTGTGAATAATACTTTCCATTAAACTTTATGCAATTTTTTGTTAGCACAATTTCGGCTAGGCGCACCAATGTTTTTGTGGCGATCTTCTTGTCTTTTCTTTTATCTAAGTAGTATCGTAAAGCTTCTAATCCATCATTATTTGGTATATTGGTATATAGACCTTTCACATCCATTGTAAAGAGATATTTTTCTGAATTGCCTTCGAATTCAAAACCATCCTTGTAATAAGTGCGCTGTATCCTTTATGTAAGTAGGACATTGTTCTACGATTGGTCTCAATGTTTCACTTAGAAATTTTGAGATGTTGAGGTAGGGCATGAAATATTTGACACAACTGGCCATCCTGGTATGCCTTCTTTGTGGATTTTTGGTAGTAAGTAGAATTATGAACACCGAGGAGATTTGACAATGAGATTTGTTGCTGATGGTGAAAGTTCCTTATTTTTGATCATACTTCCGATTTCTGCTGCAATTTCTTTTTGAATATTTGTGGTTATGTCTCCATCTTATTTGGCATAGAATTTACAGTTATTTAGTTCTTTTTCACCTTTTGCAATATATGCCTTTTTGTCCCAAACACAAACGGTTCCACCTTTATCGGCTGGCTTGATTCCGATATCGTTACGATTTCTTAACGAATTAAGGGCTTGGATATCTTCTTTCGATATATTTTGTGGTTTTATTGACCTCTGCAGATCTACATTTTTTATTGTTGACGACACGTATCGATAAAAGAGTCCACTGATTCAAACTCGCCATGCGGTGGTGTGTAATGAGAACAGTTTTTTTAAACTTTGGAATTTCATCAGTCACTTGTTCATCATCATCTTTAGACTGGTTATTTTCTTCATTTCCAAAATGAGCTCTTAGTCTTACCTTGCGGAAGAAATGTTCAGTGTCAGTTAACGTTTGAAAAGAATCAACCATTTTTCTTTCCGGAATGTAGTTTAGTCCTTTTTGCAACAAAGATGTTTCATCAGCAGACAATTAAACAGAGTCCGGAATTTTCACCACTCTGTTTGGAATTTTAGAAGCTTGCAATGGATCATATTTCCTCTTTTTTCTTGTGTCCAATTCATTATAAAGTTCCGTATTCAAGTTGTGAACCTATGCAGATAATGATCTCCAAATTTCCTGATGACTAATGGTTCTGAGCTTTTCTTTTACTAGAGAGTACTTTCATTTTCCGGTCGTTGTCTTGTAACGCATTACAAATGGGTTGAAAAGAACACCTTTCAACGACGTTTGACTTAGTTATAGTAGTGTTCTATAACTTTAGAACATTCAAATAAGTAGCTTGGTAAAATGCTAAAACCTATTTTATACATCATATGTTATCAAAAACTAAATTTGCTAAAGTTGATCTAGAACCACCATTTTTGCACTACTATAACTTTAGAACATTTGAATAAGTAGCATGGTAAAATGCTAAAACTGATTTTATACATTATATGTTTTCCATAACCTACATTTGTTATCAGTGAAAATAGACATAGAAATATGGCTATTATGTTAAAAAAAAGTCACAGAGTCACATAATGTCACAGATCACATAATGTCACAGTCACATGTTGTCACATAATGTCACAGAGTCACAAAAGTAAACAAAAACAAAAAAAAAAGTTTGTCCCGAACCGGAGTCGAACCATCAATCTTCAAACCATGCGTCTGCTTACGAGTCCTCTGCCCTACCAAGTGACCTGCATGTATGCGACTCCAACAATTCCACTGATGGAAATGTTGCATAACACTCATGGCAGGAGACTCGTGAGTCTAAACTATCAGCCATTGCTGCTGTCACATCAATTGCTTGAACTGAAATGGTTGAAACATGTTCTCATACATCCCTTTTATACCACTCAGACTTGGTCAAACTGGCTCAAATCGGATGTTCAGAACCGTCTGAAACGAATAACTATGCTAAAATCGCAAAATTTTCTTAATAGTCGTTGACGGTTAAACCCTGGGGGGTGGGGGGGGGGGGGGGTCATGAACACCAAAATTCTTTAGAATCGTCCGAAGCGAATAACTATGCTGAAATCACAAAATTTTCATACCGGCGACAGTCTACCCCTAGGGGAAAGGGGGGGGGTCATCACTTTTTCACCATAAGGTCTATGCCACCTGCTTCCTAGTGGGGGGGGAGGGGGAAGGAGAAGGCCTGATGACGTCACAGGGTGTGGTAAAACTCTCGTTTTCCTACTACAAGTACTTCTAAATGTTCCTGTGCACACTATTATCAATAATTGTATGAAATAAAAAGTCTTTTTAAGTGTTATGTTTTAATATTTTACGAATTTTCGACTGATACAGTCTTCTTCAGGTACATATTTCGCAAAATTGTGACGTTGCTGTGGTTACTTCACATACTACACACAATTGTGATAAATTTCATGTGTAAATACAAATGAATCCAATGTTTACATAAAATGATAATATAATTGCAAACAAAGTTGAAATCATATCAAAAACATAGAATAATGAGAAAATTCGACTAAAAGAAATTCACGTGATAGAATAATGCACAATTTTAAAGAAATTGTTGATAATAGAAATCCACATTCATTCCATGTCCCAAAACACAACCTAATTTTGTAATTGATATTTGTTCTAACAATTTTCGTTTTGAAGTGTCGTTGCAAAAAGCAACGGCACAAACAGACATATCGTCAACGCTGTGATGATTACTTATAAAATGACTGGAGACTTCGTTATCTTCTTTTTTAATCATAACATTTCTTCTATGTTCGCTAAATCTATTTTATTAGAAAAATAAGTTGTTGTTTTAGTTTAAACTCAGAGTTTGAATACATTGCCGCCATCATGGGGTTAACAGTTCCCCATAGAGTGTGTTTTGTCTGGAGTTTTAGTGTCAACTTGTTAATTGCAATCAACTTGTAGCAGCGTAACAGTCAAGGGTTAACAATGCCAGACATTGTGCCTCGTCTGGGATTAGTGTCAACTTGTTAATTGCAATCGACTTGCCCCCTTTGGTTGTGTCTCGTCTGGGATTAGTGTCAACTCCTAATTGCAATCAACTTGCCCTCTGCACCAGTCCACAAAATAGCTTCACTGTCGCCCCATCAACAGTTCTCTGAGAAGCAGCCCTACCATTGGCCCATTTCCTTTTGATTGACAGGAGCTTAGCTTACTTCCTTCTGGAAGTTTTGCGCCAGCACCCCTCTTCGAGCTCATTAGCAATTTCAGCATGAAGCAGTAAAGAGCAAAATACAAGCAAGCGCTTGAAAATAGTAGCAAAGCATCAACTTGAAAAAAAAGACTTAAAAATAAATATAAATTAAGGATTGAAAAAAATAATAAAGAGGGCATTAATCGAAAGGGATACAAATTAAAACAAGAACCAGGAAAAAGCATTGTAAATGGATGGATAACTGTTTTTCTTTTCTTATTACATTACTGTTTTTTAGAGTGGATAATACTTGTTATTTAAAACAATCGTGACAACCAATAGACCCCAGTCATGGATCAGGAAAGTATAGACAATTCGATTAAAGAACTAAAAACATGGGCAAAGTCTAAGCACCTCCTGGTTACTACAGTGCATGCCCTCGTAAACGAGGAGTTTATCTCCATAGACACGGTTGCGTACATTGATTCCGCTGTAATCAAGGCACTAAAGCTCTCCTTGGGGCAACAGAAGGTCCTCCAGGCCGCTATTGCGGACCTAAGGGAATATAAATCCGATACTTCCAGCTCAAAGTCAGGCCCTACTTCGGATATAATTGAGAAATTTTCCACGAACGACAGATCGCAGACGTCGCAAGGGCCGCCCCGGTCACGCTCGATAGCCTCCCACGTATGGATACGCTACGATGCACGCGATGCTTGATTCGTTATCAGACAAACCCGCACCAGAAGACGACCCCTGGCTCACAGGGAAGCCAGTAGGTAAGACCCGTCCCTTATTCGTGCATGATTTTTGCAACTCTTTTCTGGGCAGCCAGGGCACAGAGACAGTTATTTCGGCAAGTGGAGAGACGAAAATTGTCCTCACCAGCACGGCAAAGCACATCCAGCCAGAGGACACCACATTGCAGCAATGGATCAAAGGCCACGCTCGGATTTACGACGCCCTAACACGGGCCGGTCAACTTCACTCCCAGGATGAACGCCACAGGTATAACGTTTACGCAATTAAGTTCGCGGACATGTGCGAACACTATCCGATCGCTAGCTGCATGCGCTATGACTATGAATACAGGCAGCGGGTCCATTCAGGTCAGGTTCGCTGGGGTGATGACGATACCTATCTACTTGGGGTGTGCGTCTTTTCCACCCGGTTTCAGAAATGCAATGTACGGCTCCAGGGCACCAATATGCGCAGACAGCCAAACGCCTCCCGTGTAGAAGGCCCTCGTGATCCCAGTGGCAAAGAGATTTGCCGCAACTTCAACTCATGCAGAAACTGCAACCTCCCCAACTGCAGATTCGCACACGTATGCAGCAAGTGCTTCAAAAACCACCCAGAATACATGCATCGGATAAAATTGATGAATGGACACGACAACTAGAAACCGACAAGGACAAAGTTTTTCTGCTTAACGGTTTACGAAATGGCTTCGACATTATTAACACAGATACGAATAACGTTTTACCCGCGGAAACGCCCAACAGCCGCTCCGCTGAACTACAATATCGCGAAGAGGTGGAAGCGGAAATAAACAAAGAGATCTCGTTAGGACGGTACCGAGTCGTGCAGCAAAAGCCAGAGATTATCTCTCCAATCTCAGCCGTGCCCAAGGACAATGGCGAAATCAGGCTGATACACGATTGTTCACAGCCCGAAGGCACATTAATCAACTCACATGCGTCGCCTGACAAGTACTCATTCACGTCTGTGGATACAGCTGTAGGTATTACGGGAAAGAACTTTTTTATGGCAAAGGTGGACTTGAAATCAGCCTACCGATATGTACCTCTAAGCGAATTCTCACAACGCTTCACCGGCATGAAGTGGAAATTTCAAGGGAATAACCATTATACTTACCTCGTGGATACTCGGTTGCCTTTCGGGCCCTCGCTTAGCGTCGGCATTTTGCACAGGATTACGCAGAGTGTATGCCGCATGCTCCAGAAGCAGGGTGTCAAAGCAGTTGGTCGACTTTTTCATCACATCGGAAACGTATCAAGACGCACTCAAAGCCATGCGCTACCTGATTCACGTTCGCAGCTCGCTAGGCTTCACAATCAACTGGGAGAAATGCATCTCCCCAACACGCAGACTCACGTTTCTGGGAGTGACCAGTCGATACAACTGACTGCTCTCTCTCAATCCCTACGGATAAACTTCACGCTACGCAATCCATAGTCACGCGATACGCCAATAAGGATAACAAACGTGTCGCCAAACGCGATCTCCAGAGCCTCCAGGGGAAACTTAACTGGATAGCTCGTGTCGTACACGTTGTACGACCCGCCATGCGACGTCTCATTGTGCTAATGACGTCACTTCGCCACGCTCACCATCGCATACGCACCAATGCAGATGCTCGCCGCGACCTAGCCACGCTCAACGTGCTTTGCGCCTCTTTCAACGGTACGTGCTTCTTCGACTAGGAGAAAGCCGCACCCGATCGCGCTTTTCACATCGCCACTGATGCTAGTTCGCTTGCCGCCGGCGCAGTACTTGTGCACCATAACAGCGCCATAGACTGGCTTTATTGCGACTGGGCTGTCGACATGCCAACCATGACCCAGCAGCATATCAACACGAAAGAACTCACAGCAGTATATCTAGCTCTGTGCCGTTGGGCGCCGCTCTGTGCTACCAGAAAAGTTCAAGTATTTACGGATAATACGTCCACCCTCTGTGCTCTGAACCAGGGAAGGATTAAAAGTGTTATATCATCGCATATATTGTGTAATATAATGCTGTTATGTGTTAAATTTAATATTAAAGTTTGTGCATCATATATAAATACCAAAGCAAATAAACTGCAGGACTCAATCTCGAGGCTTTCCAGCCTCCCGCACGCTACGTATGCACTAGAACATGTCAGCTTCACTCACTTGGGCTACCACATGTCAAGCAGCTCTATGTCATCTCTGTTCCAGGAGTGGTACGGCAGACACAGATTCTGGATAGTGAAATCGCAAGCCTCCGCAGGGCAGCACTCGCAGAAAGCACGAGCGCAGCGTATTCCACCCACATCAAGTCATATCTCGCCTTCTGCCATTATTTCCGCATGCGTCCAGCTCCAGCCGAGACTATAACCTTGTTACGTTACACGTGTTTCCTTAGCCGCACGCTTAAGCCCCAGTCAGTTAGATGCTACCTATCAGCCCTCAGACTACTCCATCTGGAACTGGGATTCAATAATCCGCTTCAGGATAACCAATATCTAAAATCAGTAATGAAAGGCATCGATACACAGCGCGGAACGGCAACCCGGCAAAAGCTACCACTTACCCTGGATATCCTGCTGAGCCTCCACACAGTGCTCGATTTTTCGCAGACAGTAGTGTTTTTGGGCTGCATGCCTGGTTGGGTTTTTTACTTTCCTGCGCAAATCGTCACTACTTACTCGTACGCAGGATAGCCAAGATTTCCGGACTGATTTATGCCGCAAGGATGTAACCTTCTGCTCCGATGGCGCTCTAGTACGCGTCAAGCGTACAAAAACGCTCCGTGACTTCTCCCGCGCACTGGTGATCCCCATACCCAGGATAACGCAATCTCAGCTCTGCCCCGTTTCCGCACTGCAACAGCTCTTTCAAACCTGTGAAGCCCAGGGAAACGCCCCGCTGTTTTCCTTTCAAGCCGAGAATGGAGTCAAACCACTTTCCCACGCCGAGTTCACAGCCTTGCTTAAACGGAAGCTTCGCAGCATTGGACTTAATGAGGCGAAGTACAGTGGACATAGCCTTCGCAGAGCTGGAGCAACGTTCGCCCTGGCGTGCGGACTTCCCCCACAGTTTATCAGGAGCCAGGGAGACTGGGCCTCTGATTCCTACATGAGATATACCGATGTCCCAATGGAACTGCGCCTACCCTACTGATACGTGGTTTGGGTACTTTGGACAGAAATATTGTATTAATGTGTTATGTAAAATTTTGAACTCATAAAGGTTCTAGAAAGCAGGTTTTTAGATGTGCGAATAAATATGTACCCAAACCAGTTGTTTCACTATGTCGTCCATTCATCATTATCAGTGCGCCTAGAGACACAAGAACTCTAATACAGCTTAACGTTGCAAAGCAGCATAGAACTCGATAAAGTTCTAATAGAAAAATAAGTTGTTATTTTAGTTTAAACTCAGAGTTTGAAGACATTGTCACCCCCATGGGGTTAACAGTTCCCCATAGAGTGTGTCTCGTCTAGGGTTTTAGTGTCAACTTGTTAATTGCAATCAACTTGTAGCAGCGTAACAGTCAAGGGTTAACAATGCCAGACATTGTGTCTCGTCTGGGATTAGTGTCAACTTGTTAATTGCAATCGACTTCCCCCCTTTGGTTGTGTCTCGTCTGGAATTAGTGTCAACTCCTAATTGCAATCAACTTGCCCTCTGCACCAGTCCACAAAATAGCTTCACTGTCGCCCCATCAACAGTTCTCTGAAAAGCTTTCGGTCTTGCCTTTCCTTATGTATGCAAGCGGAGCGTGATCGGTTTCAAGCGTAAAATGTCTGCCATAGAGATATTTTGCGAAATGCGACACTCCGAAAACAATGGCCAAACATTTACGCTCTATGACCGAATAGTTCTTCTCGCGAGGCAACAGCTTTTTGCTTGCGTAGGAAACGGGAAATGTTCCATCCTCATGACGTGCGGCCTCCATGCATTCCAAAAACCAACTGCTGCTTGTGCAGCAAGCGCGTTCTTTAAATACTCGCTGGCAGAACAGCCGCTGCTAATTAAATATGTAGCCAATCAAAGAGCTTCCCACCTAAACTTAGAACCAATAAGAAAATAGCTGCCCAAAAACATATGTTACAAGTGACATATGGGCCAAAAAGTGATGTTTTTGGGAAGATCGCGAACTCTTCTACAAAAAGGCTTTGTCGGTTATGATCTATGATATTAATACTTGAAAATTACACGCAAAGTTTGTGCTAGGTAGCACAAAAATTTCACTCGTCTCAAAAACCGATAACATAAAAATTTTTAAACATAAAAATACTGCCAGGTTTACAGACTTGGCGCGTTCTACACAACGCTACGTGAAACTTGAAATTTCGACATCAACTTCTATATAAGATATCCGGTATACTTGATATATAAGTAAATTTTTAGATGACCCAAAATCTAACAAAACGACATCAAACGAACCTGAAACTAGTTCCATCGTGTTCACTGCATCAAGATCCCCCCAAATCCTAAACCGATCGCCGCGTTCCTATCAAGCTTTATACAAAAGCAGCACATCAACAAATGCACTCGTCCATTCATCACCCACTTCAAGGGAAGCACTGCACCGAAGGGTGCCACTTGGCACTCACATGCGTTCCGCATCACAGCAAACCTTGTGGAGCACAAACAGAATCACAAACACACTCAGAACACTCAAAACGCTGACCACGAAATTCTGACAACTACTCCCCCTTTTAAGAAAACACCCCGTTGTTTTCTAATAAAAAATAAACTGTTAGAATGTGCTTACTCCGCTATATGCAATGAAAACCATTAAAATAACAAAAGACATAGTACAAATTAACAAGAAAGCCACAAGACCTAAACATCACTGGTTACAGTCTACTCATGTAGTCGGCATCAACATTATCGATGCCCTTGATCGCTTTAATGTCAAAGCTGTAGTTCTGTAAACAGAGTGCCCATCGTAAAAGTCGTCCGCTTTCGGTCTTGCCTTTCCTTATGTATGCAAGCGGAGCGTGATCGGTTTCAAGCGTAAAATGTCTGCCATAGAGATATTTTGCGAAATGCGACACTCCGAACACAATGGCCAAACATTCACGCTCTATGACCGAATAGTTCTTCTCGCGAGGCAACAGCTTTTTGCTTGCGTAGGAAACGGGAAATGTTCCATCCTCATGCTGTTGCAGAAGAACTGCACCGATTCCGGTGTCTGAAGCATCTGTACGCAACACGAAGCGTTTATTGAAGTCCGGCAGGCGAAGAATTGGCGAAATCGTCAATAGCTGTTTAAGCTGGCAGAACGCCGTTTGTTGCGGTTTTCCCCATTCCACCTTGGTCGGTCGACCTTTCTTGACTAAATCCGTTAAAAGCGAAGCGATCTCAGCAAATTCGGTATGAATTTGCGGTAGTACCCTGCAAGTCCTAGGAATGAGCGAATCTGCTTTTTGGTCGTTAGCTGGGATGCATTCCTGATGTTTTCCACTTTATCAGCTTCCATCTGCATCACACCTTTGCCGATCACGTGTCCCGTAAAGTTGACGTTATCATAACCGATGAAGCATTTCGACGGACGAGTGGTAAGCTTCGCGGCACGGATCCGTGTAAAAAGGTCTCGGAGCACCTCTAGGTGCCGTTCCCAGTCTTCGGTGTGTGGGAGAAGATCATCAACGTAATTATCAATGTAATTATAATTATCCAGCAGTTTTCGCATAACCCTGTTGAAAGCTGCTCCAGAATTCACCAAACCGAAGGCATTACGTCGAAACTGATAAGATCCGTTTGGCGTAGAGAATGCAGTGTATTTTATTGACGTCTCGCTTATAGGGATTTGCCAATATCCTTTGGTAAAGTCAATCTTAGAAAATATTTTATCCTTCCCGACGTTCGCCAAGATATCATCATAATTCCCTATTGGTTCCGTGTCGAACTTGGTCACTGCATTTAGGCGTCTGTAATCCACACAAAAGCGATTTGACCCGTCTTTCTTCTTAACTAGCACAATAGGCGAATTATACTCTGATTTCGACTTTTCGATGATTTCGGATTGCAGCATCTTTCTAACTTCGTCCTCAATGTCCTTTCGCTTTGCGTATGGAATTGGATACGGTTTCACACGGATTGGTTCCTGATTCGTCAATTCGATGCCATATTCCTCCAAATCCGTTTCGCCGGGCACATCTGTGAATATATCTGGGAATTGTCTCAGAAGTTCGTTAACTTGCTTCATTTGCGTGATCGAAAGGTTCGGGTTCACATTTACGTCGGCAATCGTCTCAGTCTCTTGCAGAGGTGGAAGATGGTTTAGCTCTTCACCCGAATCGCTCTCTCCATCAGCATCGTCTTCAGCAACCGCTATCCGAGCATATGCTGCTGTGCGTACATTTTCACCGTTGTCACTTTCTAAATCTTCCTTTTCTGGCTTATCTTCATCGTGATTCGTGTCATCTCTTTCATCCTCACGTTCAATGAACTCTTTCAGCAGGTTGGCATGGTATATCTTCCTTTTGCCTCCCATGTCGATTTCGTAATCCATGCGGTTCATGACCCATGTTATCTCAAAAGGACCTTTCCACTGTAACAAAAGCTTATTGTGGTCCGTTGGTAGCAATAGATAGACCTTTTGACCCAATGTGAAGCTCCTGTTTCTCGCTTTCTTGTCATAATGATGGCGGTACCTTCCTTGAGCTTCCATCAAGCTTTCGCAAGCTACCTGACACGTATCCTCTAGACGATTCCGCAACTCCGCCACATATTGATATGTGTTCTTAACCTCTCCCGGTGCATCCTCATCCGTCAAGATTTCTTTTAGGATGTCGAGTGGTCCTTTGACTTTTCGCCCGTATAAGAGCTCAAACGGGGAAAATCCTGTGCTCGCCTGAGGTACCTCTCGATACGCGAAGAGTACGGCGGGCAAATATCGATCCCAGTCCTTCGGTTGCTCGTTACACATTCTCGTCAACATCTTCTTCAGAACTCCGTTGATTCTTTCACAAAGTCCATTACACTTTGGATTGTACGGCGTTGTGAAGAGCTGTCTGACGGATACCAAACGTATCACTTCTTTCATGAGCTCCGATGTAAATTGACTACCTTCTTCGCTCAAAATTTCTCGCGGGAATCCAGCGCTCGACTGAAAACTTCCAGGAGTGCCTCCGCGACAACAACGGTGTCGATCCGCTTCAAAGCAACCGCTTCTGGATACCGCATAGCGTAGTCAACAACCGTCAGTACGTAACGATTTCCACTTTCTGCAATCGGCGTGATTTGCCCGACGATATCCACCGCGCCTCTGTCGAAAGGGGTGTCGATCAGCGGCATTTCACCAAGGGGAACCTTAGTGACTCGACCCTTTGGTAAAGTGCGTTGGCACACGTGGCACGACTGGCAAAAGCGCTTCACATCGCCAGTAATTCCAGGCCAGTAGAAGTTTGCTGCTATTCGATCTGCCGTCTTCTTTGCTGCCAAATGTCCTCCAAATGTCCTCCCAAAAGTCGATTCATGTGCTACAGTCATCATTTCCTTTGGCAGCGGTTTCGGGAGTACTATTTGCTTCAGTTTGACCTCGACATCACCCTTCGTCTCAAAATAGTACCGCATCAACAGTCTATGCTTGATTGCGTATCTGTAGCTGCCACGTTTTCTTACTTTAAACACCGTTTTGTCCTCTGCGTACTTGAATTGCTTCGTCAGTGTTTCATCTTCCTTCTGTGCCCGTTTCAATTCATCAGTATTTATTTCGCCGAGTTTTGCAGCTGGTGTGATTAAGGGGGCTTTTGGCTTCTTTTCTCGGACAACTTGCTCTCTTGTCTGCACGGCTGCTGCAGTTTTCACTTCCACTGTCGTTTTCTCATTTTTGCTGTTCACATGTGCATCGTTGGCCTGTGTCGGTTTTTCGCGATCATCAACCGTTGGAGAAACATTGCCGATGATCAAATCGTACGGAGGGTCTTCCACCACCATAGCCTCGAGCAATCCACTATAAATGGGCGTTTCTGGGCGTGCCATTGGGAAACTTCTCAGGATGCCGTCCATCAAAACACAATGGCTCTCTTCATCCAACAATTGGTTCTCCGTGATGAGATCTTTGCGGACAACAGCACTGTCGCAACCCGTATCCTTAAGTACGATCACTTTCTGTGCTGCGACCAGTCCTCTGTATAACGGAAGACGTTTCGCACAGTCCGGCTTGCCGCAGACAGTGCCCGTGTATGGTACAGTTCCTCCATTGGCCAAATGCAGTTTTCCATCTTTCACGTTTTCAGAGACTACGTCACTGGTCAGTTTGGCAGCCATTGCTCCGGTTTCCAGATTTGTTGGCTTTCGATCAGAGTTGTTTGTTCCGCGCCAACTCCGTGGCGCATTTACTTGTGCTGAGGACAAGGAAAAGTCCCGCGATGATTCGTTTCGCCGTGGGGTGGTTCCTTCCAGCTCATTCTTAGCTTTGAAGCAATCGCGTGCAAAATGACCAGGCTTTCCGCAATAGTAGCACGCGTTCGATGCCTGAGCCGTTGATGTAGCTGGCGACTGTTGTCTGGCATTTGGAAAGCTTCTTAGTGGCAACATTCGGCTCTGTGTCGACGGCTTCCCTCTCGACTCTCCTATTGTTCCACCGTGCGCTTCGAGATATTGCTCAGCCAGTTTGATCGTCTCATCAATGGACTTCGGTGCTCTTTCCAGTAAAAATAACGCTAATTCGCTACGGCACTGATTCACAAACTGTTCATGCAGAAATAAGTCGCATACCTCTACAAATTTCTTCTCGATCCTAGACATGTCAATCCACCTCCCAAAATAGCGTTTCTGTCGCGCGGCGTACTGACGGACGGACTCTTCTTTTTCTGGTTTGATATCGCGGAACTTTCTTCGAACTCCATCTGCCGTTAACTGGAAGCGTTGGAGAATAGCCAACTTCAACCTCGCGTAATTGGCGACTTCTTCTATAGGCATGCTGCTATATACATCCAATGCCTTGCCAGTAAGAATCGCGCTAAGACTCACGGTCCAAGTGTCTTCCGGCCATCCCTGACTGCGAGCGAAGCGTTCAAATCGCTCGAGAAAAGCATCGATATCATCGACCTTCTCGTCGAACCTTGGCAGCTTGGGGCGACTGCTGTAAACGCGACCCTCCCCTCGTTCTTCACCTTGAGGTACAGCTGCTTGTGCGTGTACTTCGGCTAAGCGAGCTTCTTCCCGTATGCCTTCCAGTTCATATTGCCGCTGTTGCTCTTTCTGTCGGTCCTCTCGTTCTTGAGCACGGATCTCGCGTTCATAGGCGATGCGGTCGCGTTCCCCCGCTTTTGTCTGCTCAGCATCGACGAACCTCCGTAACTCCTCATCTTTGTACCCAAGAGCCTGTCCCAGTTCAATTAATGCTCGTAAGTTCTGCTCCATGATTGTTTACCTCTTGGCGGAAAAATCCGGGACGAGCCCCCAATTTGTCACGGTTTGGGTTGTGACGGTTATGGGATCTCCGCGCGTAGGTGCCGTTGGCTTCTCATGGAACGAAAATACGAACAAATAATACGAAAATGTGAGATAAAAAGCAGAACGGCTCGCTATGTCGGGCAGTATCCGGATTTTTATAGTACTTGTAAATGTTCCTGTGCACACTTTTATCAATAATTGTATGAAATAAAGTCTTTTTAAGTGTTATGTTTTAATATTTTACGAATTTTCGACTGATACAGTCTTCTTCAGGTACATATTTCACAAAATTGTGACGTTGCTATGGTTACTTCACATACTACACACAATTGTGATAAATTTCATGTGTAAATACACATGAATCCAATGTTTACACAAAATGATAATATAATTGCAAACAAAGTTGAAATCATATCAATAACATAGAATAATGAGAAAATTCTACTAAAAGAAATTCATAAGATAGAATAATGCACAATTTTAAAGAAATCGTTGATAATTAAAATCCATATTCATTCCATGTCCCAAAACACAACCTTATTTTGCAATTAATTTTTGTTCTAACAATTTTCGTTTTGAAGTGTCGTTGCAAAAAGCAACGGCACAAACAGACATATCGTCAACGCTGTGATGATTACTTATAAAATGACTGGAGACTTCATTATCTTCTTTTTTAATCATCACATTTCTTCTATGTTCTCTAAATCTATCCCCTAGGTTGTGTTTTGGGACATGCAATGAATGTGGATTTCAATTATCAACAATTTCTTTAAAATTGTGCATTATTCTATCACGTGAATTTCTTTTAGTCGAATTTTCTCGATATGATTTCAACTTTGTTTGCAATTATATTATCATTTTGTGTAAACATTGGATTCATGTGTATTTACACATGAAATTTATCACAATTGTGTGTAGTATGTGAAGTAAACTGTCCAGAAGTGCTTCGCGATATGCAAATAGCAGTGGTTCAATGAAGCGATCTCATTCCTTTGGTTGATCTTGTATCATTCTCTTTATCATTTGTTTTAATGTGCCATTATATTTCTCGCAAAGACCGTTACACTGAGCATGATAGGGTCTTGTATTGATGGCTTTGACTGACATTGTCAATGGTATTGCCTTTAGATACCTTGTTGGATACCTTGTTGCCATGTCAACCATAGTTAGAATGTACCTATGCTTTCTTGCAGAAGGTGGAAAAAATGGTCCAACTAAGTCGATCGCTACTCGCTGAAAAGGCGTTGTAATGATTGGCAAATTCACTAGTGGCGCTTTTGGTATCATACCACGAGGTACTGTACGTTGGCAAATGTCACAAGATTTACAAAATCTAGAAATGTCGTCATACATAGTTGGCCAGTAAAAGTTCGACTGTATCCTTTCAGTTGTTTTATGAATACCCATATGTCCTGCCATGATTGATTCGTGACCACATTTCATCACGGTTTGTCTGTACTTCTTTGGTACCACGAGTTGCTTTCCCCTCACGTCGTTGCCGGTTTCTATGGAATACGTTGTGCGATACAACAATCCTTGAAACGTCTTAAAGGTTGTGGCTTCCTTTGTCTCTTCATTCACTTTTGACTTCTTGATCTCACACAATTTCCTTGCTTGGTGTAGTGTTGGATCTTTGTCTTGACATGTCTTGAACTGATGATTATCACCCAGTTCTGGAAGAATAGGAATCTTCAATAACTTTGGTGGCTTGTTTTGCTCCGCAGCTTGGCTCCTTGTTGTGACAGCTAGTGTACTTTCTTCAGTTTTATTTGCAGATTGACTGTCTGTTTTTACCATTGAATGTTTGTCTATTTGTTGTGCTTTGTTGAACATGAAGTCGTTCGGCTGCTCTATAATCTTTGGAAGATTTCCAAGAATCACATCACAAAGCGGTTCATCCAGACACAAAAATTCCAAAACACCTGTGTAAAATGCAGACTCGATATGCAATTCAGCAAACTGCGCGATGCGAGCTGTTTGATCTACTGAAATATATCGTCCCTTATTGTTAATAAACTGCTGTGGTTTCACTAAATCTTTACGGATGATAGCGGTAGTGCAACCTGTATCACGCAGAACTTGAACCTCTGTATTGTTGACTGTGCCTTTAACAATTGGTAGAAGTTGCATGAAGTGTTTATCTTCCGGTAAAGCGTTAGCACATCCCATGCTTGGTATTCGGTCCGATGGTTTTCTCTTCCAACTCTTACACTGGTGGCCGTTTGACGTTGCTATACAAGTTGATAGTGTGTGCTTCTCTAGTTCTGGCTCCAAACTGTCATCTTCTTGCACGTTAACAGCGGCTGAGGCATTCATGGCTTTTTGCTTTGCACGACATTCATTTGCTTTATGTCCCTTTTGCTGGCAGTAAAAGCAAGTGATATATTGTTGATTTTTTATACTCTCGTTGGTTTGTGCCTTTGACGAATTGTTGTCTTTGCCAAATGTCTCCTTTGGTTTACTTTGTATCTTCTTATCTGCTGGTTTGGGTTGAATCCGATGGGCTTCCATGTATACTTCTGCAGCATGAGATATTTCACTCAAGTCGTGAAGCTCCTTCTCTCTGATGTACATTGAAACTTCAGTAGGACAAGCGTGTAAAAATTTCTCAGCTATCATGAAGTTACTCAATCCCTCAAAATTCTTTGGAATTCCAGCAAGCTCAATCCAATTGTCGAAGCAGTCAGACAGCTTTGATATAAACTGGGTTGCATTTTCTCCACGTTCCATTTTTGTCGAATGAAAACGTTTCCTGTATCCTTCTTCTGTCATTTGATACTTCTTTAAAAGTTCCGCTTTAACCTTTTGGTAATTGTTGACGTCACTTCCAGAGCTTTTCCTCGTAATAAAGCGCTGAGGTATGTCGATAAGTGCTCTTCTTGCCATTCATTAGATGTGGCGAAGCGCTCAAATCGTCGAATGTATGCATCCATGTTGCCTTTGTTTTCATCAAAGTATGGAAGCTTAGGTCCCTTTTGCCCATGATTGTGTCCAGTAGACATCAACGACTGAATCTGTTCACCAGCGCCCTTTTTACTTTGTAATTCCAATTGCATTTTCATCATTTGTAATTCGTGTTCCTGTTCTTCTTTCTTCATACGTAATTCTCTTTCAATTTTTTCTTGTTCAAGTTGTCGATTTCTTTCAAAGTTTTCACGTTCCATTTGGGCCTGAAGTTGTAACTTTTCCTTTTCCAGTAGTTCTTTCTTTTCTTCTCGAGCCATTGATCTCTCATCTCTTTCGATGTCTTTCTGTTCCCGGTTGTATGCAAAATCCCACAGATCTTTGTCCTTTAATCCAAGCTTCTCTCCCATCTCGAGATATTTGCAAAATCCATGGCGTTGCTGTAAATTTATCCGCGTCCAAATTGTAAGTTTTTCAAATAAAATGAATGGTTATATAAACGTTTGTGGTTTGTAACTGATGCAATTGCTTAACAAGAATTTAAATATTTGAGTATATAGTAATTTTGAAAGTTTAAATTTTGTGTTGAATTCAAAATTTAAATGTGCATTTTTTTAATGTAGATCTATGAATTTATAGACAGAAATAATTTAATAGACGGACAATGGAACCAATAACAGACGGACCGTATAACTGTACTTGATGCTGTTTGATTTTAGATTTCCTGTGGTTTAGAATAATGATAAGATATTGGAAGAAGTTCAGTTGCGACCCTAGCAATACCTTTTCTGTCTTATATAACTAACCATAAGACACTTCACGTTGAAAAGGCTTGTATGGGTGCACTGTATATTGAAGACTGTAATTATGAGTCGATGGACCGACAGACAGACTCACATTATGGTACCTGTTTACTTATTGTAAAGAGGTAACGAACTGATATACCGACGGACTGACAACGGACAACCAGGACACGCTCTGTACTCGTTCTCTTGTCTTAAAAACTAACCTAAGACACTTCACGGCAAGAACAGTAGTCTCCACGGACTTTACGATAATAAGCAACTTAAATGCTAAGCAACTTCTACATGTATCTTTCCTTCAGATACCTGTCAAAATCCAACTTTTCTTAGATTCTACAGATATAAATTTGAATTCTGCAAATCGAATTCAACACACAATTCCAACTGGTTTTTCACACAAGACAAAACAAGATATATCTCCTCAATAAGTATTTCTTGTCACTCGATTTACCCAACGAGTTTGTTTCATTAGACAAGCAAATATCTTATTGAATGCAAAAACTGACGACAAAACCGGGTACCGACGGTCACACTTTATCTTTCAATCTATGCAGAGAATTTGCTATCTTAAGTGCAACTCACTAATGCGATGGAGACACACTATTGAGAGACTAAGACAGTCCTGTTAAAGTGCTGATGAGTGCCTTTCTTTCCTTGATTCGACCCTTTACAATTATGAAACAATTTTTTAACACCTCATCATAATTTACAAATGAAAAATAAAGAATACACTTTTTTTTATTTAAAGATTACATCACATCCCGTTTCACATTGATATTATATAATACGATATTGAATCAGTTTATCGAATTACAAAATTATTTACTCAATCCATATTAGAACAATTTACCTTCCCATCCAATCCCTATCAAAACCATTTAACTTTCCATCCAATCCATATCAGAACAAGTTACCTTCCCATCCCGGACGAGCCCCCAAAATTGTAGTGAAGTAAATACGAGCCCCCATTTATTTAACTACACAACAGTCTGCTAGCAAGCTGAAAAGGTCCCGGACTAAGTGTTTCCAATGCTAATAAATACTAGTTCCTTAAACATGAAAAGTTTATTCACATCTTATACACATAAAAAATACAATAAAAATACCGATACTCAGATGCCAACACAAAAACCCCTTATTATTTTTCACAGTAATTGTTTGTCCCAGCTAAATAATCCAACACACAGTGGCCTCGGTTGGGTCACAACAGACGAACGATGTTAAGCAGGTCCCACAAAGGCGAATGACGTCATCAAGAAGTGCCAAGCAGACTAGTGACGGCATCAGAAGAAGTCACACGCATACGAGTAATGTCATCAAAAAGGTCACACGCAGACGGGTGACGTCATCAAGAAAGTCACATGCAGACGGGTGACGTCATCAAAAAGATCCTGCCAAACTCCCGTGCATATGATTGACGTCAAACCGGACACGTGACCTGTAACTTTATCAACGGTCGGACGGCGAATGGCTTAAATGTGCGACGTCCATTACAGCCCGTAATGTCACACCAGATGGAGATATTCATAAGATCACACAGGCGACGATATCAATCGAATCTTGTTCCCAGTCCCACTCAAAAGACCGCCATCATGAGGTCACACAGACAAACTCGGATGACCGACCTCACGAAGTCACAGAGATGACCGACATCACGAGGTCACACAGACGAACTCAGATGACTGACATCACAAGATCACATAGACGACATCGGTCAAATCTTGGGCCCGGTCAACAAAGGTGACATCGCGCGTCAACTGGTGACCCACAGCCGATCCCATACCTGTACATTAATTGCCATCACAACAAAAACACAACCTAATTTTGCAATTAATTTTTGCTATAACAATTTTCGTTACTTAAAACTTTATCGAGTTCTATGCTGCTTTGCAACGTTAAACTGTATTAGAGTTCTTGTGTCTCTAGACGCACTGATAATGATGAATGGACGACATAGTGAAACAACTGGTTTGGGTACATATTTATTCGCACATCTAAAACCTGCTTTCTAGAACCTTTATGAGTTCAAAGTTTTACATAACACATTAATACAATATTTCTGTCCAAAGTACCCAAACCACGTATCAGTACGGTAGTTATTTCGTGTGGATGTCTCGGGCGTGTTTCCCTAACACTTGTGAACACTGGAGGCGCAGTTCCATTGGGACATCGGTATATCTCATGTAGGAATCAGAGGCCCAGTCTCCCTGGCTCTTGATAACCTGTGGGGGAAGTCCGCACGCCAGGGCGAACGTTGCTTCAGCTCTGCGAAAGCTATGTTCACTGTACTTCGCCTCATCAAGTCCAATGCTGCGAAGCCGTTTAAGCAAGGCTGTGAACACGGCGTGGGAAAGTGGCGTGACTCCATTCTCGACTTGAAAGGAAAACAGTGGGGCATTTCCCTGGGCTTCACAGGTTTGAAAGAGCTGTTGCAGTGCGGAAACGGGGCAGAGCTGAGATTGCGTTATCCTGGGTATGGGGATCACCAGTGCGCGGGAGAAGTCACGGAGCGTTTTTGTACGCTTGACGCGTACTAGAGCGCCATCGGAGCAGAAGGTTACATCCTTGCGGCATAAATCAGTCAGGTAATCGTGACTATCCTGCGTACGAGTAAGTAGTGACGATTTGCGCAGGAAGGTGAAAAACCCAACCAGGCATGCAGCCCAAAAACACCACTGTCTGCGAAAAATCAAGCACTGTGCGGAGGCTCAGCAGGATATCCAGGGTTAGTGGTAGCTTTTGCCGGGTTGCCGTTCCGCGCTGTGTATCGATGCCTTTCATTAGTGATTTTAGATAGTGGTTATCCTGTAGCGGATTATTGAATCCCAGTTCCAGATGGAGTAGTCTGAGGGCTGATAGGTAGCATCTAACTGACTGGGGCTTAAGCGTGCGGCTAAGGAAACACGTGTAACGTAACAAGGTTATATTCTCGGGTGGAGCTGGACGCATGCGGAAATAATGGCAGAAGGCCAGATATGACTTGATGTGGGTGGAATACGCTGCGCGGGTGCTTTCTGCGAGTGCTGACCTGAGGAGGCTTGCGATTTCACTATCCAGAATCTGTGTCTGCCGTACCACTCCTGAAACAGAGTTGACATAGCGCTGCTTGACATGTGGTAGCCCAAGTGAGTGAAGCTGACATACGTAGCGTGCGGGAGGCTGGAAAGCCTCAAGATTGAGTCCGGCAGTTTATTTGCTTTGGTATTTATATATGATGCACAAACTATGATGCATATTAAATTTAACACATAACAGCATTATATTACACAATATATGCGATGATATAACACTTTTCCTTCTTCACTGGTTCAGAGCACCGAGGCAGGACGTATTATCCGTAAATACTTGCACTTTTCTGGTAGCACAGAGCGGCGCCCAACGGCACAGAGCTAGATATACTGCTGTGAGTTCTTTCGTGTTGATATGCTGCTGGGTCATGGTGGGCATGTCGACAGCCCAGTCGCAACAAAGCCAGTCTATGGCGCTGTTATGGTGCACAAGTACTGCGCCGGCGGCAAGCGAACTAGCATCAGTGGCGATGTGAAAAGCGCGATCGGGTGCGGCTTTCTCCTGGTCGAAGAAGCACGTACCGTTGAAAGAGGCGCAAAGCACGTTGAGCGTGGCTAGGTCGCGGCGAGCATCTGCATTGATGCGTATGCGATGGTGAGCGTGGCGAAGTGACGTCAATAGCACAATGAGACGTCGCATGGCGGGTCATACAACGTGTACGACACGAGCTATCCAGTTTCCCCAGGAGACTCTGGAGATCGCGTTTGGAAACACGTTTGTTATCCTTTTTGGCGTATCTCGTGACTATGGATTGCGTAGCGTGAAGTTTATCCGTAGGGATTGAGAGTGAGCAGTCGGTTGTATCGATGGTCACTCCCAGAAACGTGAGTCTGCGTGTTGGGGAGATGCATTGTTCCCAGTTGATTGTGAAGCCTAGCGAGCTGAGAACGTGAATCAGGTAGCGCATGGCTTTGAGTGCGTCTTGATACGTTTCCGCTGTGATGAAAAAGTCGTCCAAGTAGCATATAACTGCCTTGACACCCTGCTTCTGGAGCATGCGGCATACACTCTGCGTAATCCTGTGCAAAATGCCGACGCTAAGCGAGGCCCCGAAGGGCAACCGAGTATCCACGAGGTAAGTATAATGGTTATTCCCTTGAAATTTCCACTTCATGCCGGTGAAGCGTTGTGAGAATTCGCTTAGAGGTACATGTCGGTAGGCTGATTTCAAGTCCACCTTCGCGATAAAAAAGTTCTTTCCCGTAATACCTACAGCTGTATCCACAGACGCGAATGAGTACTTGTCAGGCGACGCATGTGAGTTGATGTGCCTTCGGGCTGTGAACAATCGTGTATCAGCCTGATTTCGCCATTGTCCTTGGGCACGGCTGAGATTGGAGAGATAATCTCTGGCTTTTGCTGCACGACTCGGTACCGTCCTAACGAGATCTCTTTGTTTATTTCCGCTTCCACCTCTTCGCGATATTGTAGTTCAGCGGAGCGGCTGTTGGGCGTTTCCGCGGGTAAAACGTTATCCGTATCTGTGTTAATAATGTCGAAGCCATTTCGTAAACCGTTAAGGAGAAAAACTTTGTCCTTGTACGTTTCTAGTTGATCGTGTCCATTCACAATTTTATCCGATGCATGTATTCTGGGTGTTTTTGAAGCACTTGCTGCATACGTGTGCGAATCTGCAGTTGGGGAGGTTGCAGTTTCTGCGTGAGTTGAAGTTGCGGCAAATCTCTTTGCCACTGGGATCACGAGGGCCTTCTACACGGGAGGCGCATATTGGTGCCCTGGAGCCGTACATTGCATTTCTGAAACAGGGTGGAAAAGACGCACACCCCAAGTAGATAGGTATCGTCATCACCCCAGCGAACCTGACCTGAATGGACCCGCTGCCTGTATTCATAGTCATAGCGCATTCAGCTAGCGATCGGATAGTGTTCGCACATGTCCGTGAACTTAATTGCGTAAACGTTATACCTGTCGCGTTTATCCTGGGAGTGAAGTTGACCGGCCCGTGTTAGGGCGTCGTAAATCCGAGCGTGGCCTTTGATCCATTGCTGCAATGTGGTGTCCTCTGGCTTGATGTGCTTTGCCGTGCTGGTGAGGACAATTTCGTCTCGCCACTTGCCGAAATAACTGTCTCTGTGCCCTGGCTGCCCAGAAAAGAGTTGCAAAAATCATGCACGAATAAGGGGCGGGTCTTACCTACTGGCTTCCCTGTGAGCCAGGGGTCGTCTTCTGGTGCGGGTTTGTCTGATAACGAATCAAGCATCGCGTGCATCGTTGCGTATCCATACGTGGGAGGCTATCGAGCGTGACCGGGGCGGCCCTTGCGACGTCTGCGGTCTGTCGTTCGTGGAAAATTTCTCAATTATATCCGAAGTAGGGCCTGACTTTGAGCTGGATTTATCGGATTTACATTCCCTTAGGTCCGCAATAGCGGCCTGGAGGACCTTCTGTTGCCCCAGGGAGAGCTTTAGTGCCTTGATTACAGCGGAATCAATGTACGCAACCGTGTCTATGGAGATAAACTCCTCGTTTACGAGGGCATGCACTGTAGTATCCAGGAGGTGCTTAGACTTTGCCCATGTTTTTAGTTCTGTAATCGAATTGTCTATACTTTCCTGATCCATGACTGATGTCTATTAGTTGTCACGATTGTTTTAAATAACAAGTATTATCCACTCTAAAAAACAGTAATGTAATAAGAAAAGAAAAACAGGTACATTTTTCACAAAAATTTTTTGTGAAATATGTACCTGAAGAAGACTGTATCAGTCGAAAATTCGTAAAATATTAAAACATAACACTTAAAAAGACTTTTTATTTCATAGAATTATTGATAAAAGTGTGCACAGGAACATTATTAAGTAATACACTAATCCCAGACGAGACACAACCAAAGTGGGGAAGTCGATTGCAATTAACAAGTTGACACTAATCCCAGACGAGGCACAATGTCTGGCATTGTTAACCCTTGACTGTTACGCTGCTACAATGTCAGAATATCTCTGGACCTGTTATGGCATTTCTCGGATGTACATGTAGTTTGATTTTAGTGTTAAGGCTTAATCACCACTTTCAACAAGGATTAGGGCATATCTCGACAGTATACGTCGTTTTGGTTATGTTTAGCTGTTTAAGTACGCAAAAGTGAGTTTTTGAGCATGCATGTGTTATTGTCGCTGTCAGAATTTCGTGTTCAGCGTTGTGAGTGTTCTGAGCGTGTTGGTGATTCTGTTTGTGCTCTACACGGTTTGTTGTGATGCGGAACGCATGTGAGTGCCGAGCCACGCCCTTCGGTGCGGTGTTTCCCTTGAAGTGGCTGATGGGTGCACGGGTGCATTTGTTGATGTGCTGCTTTTGTATAGAGCTTGAAAGGACCGCAGCGATCGGTTTAGGATTTGGGGGGATCTTGATGTAGTGAATACGACGGAACTAGTTTCAGGTTCGTTTGATGTCGTTTTGTTAGATTTTGGGTCATCCAAAAATTTACTTATATATCAAGTATACCGGATATCTCCAGGAGTCGATATCGAAATTTCAAGTTTCACGTAGCATTGTGTAGATCGCGCCAAGATTGTGCACCTGGCAGTATTTTTGTGTTTAAAAATTTTTATGTTGTCGGTTTTTGAGACAAGTGAAATTTTTGTGCTACCTAGCACAAACTTTGCGTGTAATTTTCAACTATTTAGAAATATCATAGATCATTACCGACAAAGCCTTTTTGTAGTAGAGTTCGCGATCTTCCCAAAAACATCACTTTTTGGCCCGTATGTCACTGGGAACATATGTTTTTGGGCAGCTATTTTCTTATTGGTTCTAAGTTTAGGCGGGAAGCTCTTTGATTGGTTACATATTTAATTAGCAGCGGCTGTTCTGCCAGCGAGTATTTAAGGAACGCGCTTGCTGCACCAGCGGCAGTTGATTTTTGCGAGGCAGAGAGGCCACACGCCAGGTGTGTGTCGTATTATTACGGTAAAGCGTCGAAGTAAGTTGAAGGATAAATAAAAACAAGTTAGCTTTGGACTGGTATCACTTCAATTTGTTGAATAAAGGGATAAATAATCAGAGTGTTTAAGAAATAGTTATTGTCCACAGCCGAGGATATTACGTGTAAATAAGTGTCAGAATATCTCTGGACCTGTTATGGCATTTCTCGGATGTACATGTAGTTTGATTTTAGTGTTAAGGCTTAATCACGACTTTCAACAAGGATTAGGGCATATCTCGACAGTATTCGTCGTTTTGGTTATGTTTAGCTGTTTAAGTACGTGTCACGATATTAGCGGGTCCTCGTGTAAGGTGTCGTGTGACTTTCGACGGAGCTAGATTATAACGTTTTATAATTTCTGAAATTTCGCTTATAATTATATCCAGTGAAACTGCAGTAGAAATGAACTAGTCTCTCAATTGTATATTTCTTTTTATTTCTCTTATTCTACTTTAACCACAATGACAACTGTCTGTGCACCAGCATCACAAATAACAACTTCCTGTGCACCACTGGGACTCACACCTGACGTGTGGCCTCTATGTTTTCCAAAAACCAACTGCTGCTGGTGCAGCAAGCGCGTTCCTTAAATACTCGCTGGCAGAACAGCCGCTGCTAATTAAATATGTAACCAATCAAAGAGCTTCCCGCCTAAACTTAGAACCAATAAGAAAATAGCTGCCAAAAACATATGTTCCAAGTGACATACGGGCCAAAAAGTGATGTTTTTGGGAAGATCGCGAACTCTACTACAAAAAGGCTTTGTCGGTAACGATCTATGATATTTCTAAATAGTTGAAAATTACACGCAAAGTTTGTGCTAGGAAGCACAAAAATTTCACTTGTCTCAAAAACCGACAACATAAAAATTTTTAAACACAAAAATACTGCCAGGTGCACAATCTTGGCGCGATCTACACAATGCTACGTGAAACTTGAAATTTCGATATCGACTCCTGGAGATATCCGGTATACTTGATATATAAGTAAATTTTTGGATGACCCAAAATCTAACAAAACGACATCAAACGAACCTGAAACTAGTTCCGTCGTATTCACTGCATCAAGATCCCCGCAAATCCTAAACCAATCGCTGCGGTCCTATCAAGCTCTATACAAAAGCAGCACATCAACAAATGCACCCGTGCACCCATCAGCCACTTCAAGGGAAACACCGCACCGAAGGGCGTGGCTCGGCACTCACATGCGTTCCGCATCACAACACACCGTGTAGAGCACAAACAGAATCACCAACACGCTCAGAACTCTCAAAAGACTGAACACGAAATTCTGACACATGCATGCTCAAAAACTCACTTTTGCGTACTTAAACAGCTAAACATAACCAAAACGACGTATACTGTCGAGATATGCCTTAATCCTTGTTGAAAGTGGTGATTAAGCCTTAACACTAAAATCAAACTACATGTACATCCGAGAAATGCCATAACAGGTCCAGAGATATTCTGACAACAACCCCCTTCTCAAGAAAACACTGGAAGTCGTTTTCTTTCAAAAACGTCAGAATCTTAAAAATTATGTTACAAACTCTTTCTAAAATGCATTTAAGAACAAACGCCGGTTTCCGGTACCTAAGTCTCCCAACTTGCAGAAGCAAGTTTTAGGAACACAAAAGTAGATCAAAACATACGAAAGATATGAGAAGTACTCAAAATGCACAAAAATACACTTTGAAGTAAATAAAAATGAATGATGAACACCAAAGTATCTCAAACCAGTATTATCTTCGAAAGTTCACAGTCTACTCATGTAGTCTGCTCCATAATTTTCAGTCCCCTTAATAGCTTTCACATCGAAAGTGAAATTCTGTAAAAAGAGGGACCATCGCATCAAACGGCTACTCTCCGTCTTTCCTTTTCGAAGGTATGCTAGAGGCGCGTGATCGGTTTCGAGAATAAAGTTCTGTCCATACAGGTACTTCTCGAAACGCATTACTCCAAAGACGATTGCGAGGCACTCTCTCTCGATGACCGAGTAGTTTTTCTCGCGTTGGAGTAATCTCCTGCTAGCATAAGCGATTGGAAACGCACCGTCGTTGTGGGTTTGCAGGAGGACTGCGCCTAATCCATCATCTGACGCATCTGTGCGTAACACAAACCGTTTATTCCAGTCTGGGAGTCGCAGTACCGGAGAGCTCGTTAATAGCTCTTTTAGCGTGTCGAACGCGAGTTGCTGCTTTTCTCCCCAGTCAACGGTGTTTGGTTTTCCTTTCCGTGTCAGATCCGTGAGTGGTGCAGAGATATTAGCGAAGTTCGGTATAAATTTGCGGTAAAAACCGGCGAGTCCAAGGAACGACCGAACTTGCTTCTTTGTTGTCGGGCGTGGTGCGTTTTTGATTTTCTCGGTCTTCTCAGATTCCATACGCACAACGCCGTTGCCAAGGACATGCCCAGTAAAATTGATATCCTTGTATCCAATAAAGCACTTCGATGGTCGTATGGTGAGTTTCGCACCCTTGATCCTTTGAAACAGTTCACGTAGCACTACCAAATGCTTTTCCCAACTTTCCGTGTGGGGTTACAGATCATCGACGTAATTGTCTACATGGGGCATATCCCTAAGCAACTTCCTCATGACACGGTTGAACGCAGCACCAGAGTTCACCAAACCGAATGCATTCCGTCGAAACTGGTAACTGCCGTTCGGGGTTGAAAACGCGGTGTACTTCTTGGACGTTTCCTCCATAGGTATCTGCCAGTATCCTTTCGTGAAATCTATCTTGGATAAAAACGAATCCTTTCCGACTTGTGACATAATGTCCTCGTAATTGCCCATTGGTTCCGTATCGAACTTCGTGATGGCATTCAAGCGTCTGTAATCAACACAGAATCTGTTGGAGCCATCTTTCTTTTTCACCAATACAATGGGCGAATTGTATTCGGAATTCGTTTCCTCGATGATTCCAGCGTCTAGCATCTTCTTGACTTCATCGTCAATATCCTTTCGTTTTGAGTATGGTACTGGGTACGGCTTCACGCGTACTGGTTCTTGTGTGGTAAGTTCAATCTTGTGTACGCCCAAATCCGTTTCACCAGGAACATCTGTAAAGATCGCCTCAAATTCCCGGAGGAGATTCCTGACGTCTCGCTTCTGCGCATCAGTTAACTCATTGCTGATGTTGACATCGTTGATTCCCTCCGTCTGCTCTGTTTCAGGGACACTAAGTAGAGGAGAATCAAAATCATCCATCTCGTCATCGGTTGTGACGGCCATTCTTGCGAACGCCGCTATAGTGTCCTCATCTTGCGTCTCTTCGTCACTCTCTTCGTCTTTGTCCTTTGTGTCATCTACAGGTTCTCCTTGTCTTTCGACGTAAGCTTTCAACAAGTTCGCGTGGAACACTTTCCGTTTACCGTTAACATCCACTACATAGTCCATGCGGTTCAACACTTTGGTGACTGTGTATGGGCCTTTCCACTGGAGAAGAAGTTTGTTGGCTGCGGTTGGCAATAACAGATAGACCTTTTGTCCAACGGTGAATCGCCTATCTTTCGTCTTCCTGTCATAGTGATGACGATATTTGCCTTGGGCTTCCATCAACCTCTTCCGAGCGACTTGACACGTTTCTTCGAGACGGTTACGTAAAGTCGCGACATACTCGTATGTGTTCCGCACTTCGTCTGATGTGTCTTCATCCAGCCAGATGTCTTTTAGTATATCAAGAGGTCCGCGCACCTTTCGCCCATACAATAACTCAAACGGCGAAAATCCGGTGCTAGCCTGTGGTACTTCTCTGTATGCGAACAATACGGCTGGTAAATAGCGATCCCAGTCTCTTGGCCTCTCCTTGCACATTCTCGTTAACATTCCCTTTAACACTCCGTTTATGCGTTCACAGAGTCCGTTGCACTTTGGGTTGTAGGGGGTCGTGAACAGCTGTTTAACGGAGATCAGTCTGCAGACTTCTGCCATCAGATCTGACGTAAACTGCGTGCCTTGGTCACTCAGCACTTCACGCGGAAATCCAACACGGCTGAATACCTCTAGAAGTGCTTCTGCGACAACAACCGTCTCAATTCGCTTGAGTGGGATCGCTTCCGGGTAGCGCGTGGCATAGTCAACAACTGTAAGGATGTATCGGTTGCCGCTCTCCGCAATCGGTGTTATCGGTCCGATCAGGTCCACTGCAACTCTGTCGAATGGTGTCTCCATTAAAGGCATTTCACCCAGCGGAACCTTGTTCACGCGTCCTTTTGGAATGGTGCGCTGGCACACGTCACAGGACTGACAAAACCGTTTCACATCGGCGTCTATCCGTGGCCAGTGAAAGTTCGCGGTGATCCTGTCTGTTGTCTTCTTGATACCCAAGTGTCCACCAATAATCGATTCGTGAGCGAGTGACATGATTCGCGATCGTAATGGTGTTGGTAACACGATTTGCTTCAGCTGCACCTCGAGTTCTCCCTTGAACTAAAAAAAGTAGCGCATGAGTATTCCTTTCTTCACAGCATAGCGATAACTTCCACTCTTTCGGGTTTTGAATATCGTCTTGTTGTCGGCGTGCTCAAAGAACTTTGTAAGCGATTCATCAGCGTTTTGCATCTCTTTGAGCTGGTCTGAGCTGACGATATCCAATTTCACCTCCGGAGTTACTAGTGGCCGCTTCGGCTGTTGAACTTTAACACTCTGTTCACGGGTCACTGTAGCCATAACTGTAGATGTTTCCACCCGTTCCATTCCTTCCGTCTCGACACTTTCTGTTTTGACACAGCCGTCGTTAGGTACTTCTTGAACCGTAAGGTCGACGTTCGTTTCATCTGGTAGTATGTTTCCAATGATCAGATCGTATGGTGGATTCTGCACTACCATCGCATTCAGTAATCCACTGTAAATAGGCGTTTCGACATTTACGCGTGCCATGGGGAATCTCCGGATGGTACCGTCCATCAAAACGCAGTCACTGATTTCTCCTGTCATTTCACTATCCCTAACAAGGTCTTTGCAGACAACCGCACTGTCACAACCTGTATCGCGCAGGACTATCACTCTTTCTCCAGAAACTAGTCCTCTGTATAACGGGAGTCGCTTACTGGCCATCTTACGAGTCGATATGGCTCCGGTAAATGGAACTGCCTCACCATTGGCTAAACACAGTAATCCGTCCTTGACATTTTCGTAAACAATTTCTCGAGGTGGTTTAGTTGCAACGGCTCCTGTTTTCGCGATCGTACGTGGTCGTCCACTCTGTTGCGGTTTACCCCGATACTGATCCATTGCGTTTGATCGTGGGCTACTTCCATTCTTCGGTTTGAGACAATCACGAGCGTAATGTCCGTATTTGCCGCAGTTGTAACACTGCACAGACGTCGGCTGTTGATTCTGTGGCCGTGGACTTTGGTTATTGCGATTGATCGCTTGTCGAGAGTATGGTGGCCCTTTTCCTTTCGTATGTCCGATTCCACCACCGTGTGCCTCCAAATACTGCTCCGCGAGCCGTGTGACATCATCCATTGACCTTGGAGCACGCTCTCGAAGAAACAAGCTGAGATCGCTACTACAAGTGTTAATAAACTGCTCCCTCAGCAACAGGTCGTATAGTGCGTCGAAATTTCTTTCGATGCCAGACATCTGTATCCAACGGTCAAAAAGACGTTTTTGACGAGCGCTATACTGTTGGACTGATTCCTCTTTTTCCGGCTTGATTTCACGGAACTTAGCGCGATATCCTTCTTCCGTTAGTTGGTACCGACGCAAAATCGCAGCTTTCAGCATCTGATAATTCTCGGCGGCTTCGATAGGCATGCTGCTGTAGACCTCGAGTGCTTTACCTGTAAGTATCGCACTCAAGCTGATCGTCCACCTGTTTTCTGCCCACTGTTGGCTACGTGCGAATCGCTCGAATCGCTCGAGGAACGCATCAACATCGTCGACTTTCTCGTCGAACTTCGGGAGCTTTGGTCGTGTACCTGCGAAGTGTTCGCGTTCACGCTCAGCTGGACGTTTGGCCTGTGCCCTTATCTGCAGCAAGCGTGCTTCCTCACGAAGGCGTTCAAGTTCAAATTGTCGCTGTTGCTCCGTTTGCCGATCTTCCCTTTCTTGAGCCCGCTGCTCCCGTTCGAGTGCGACTCGTTCCTTCTCCAACACCTTCTGTTCCTCTTGCTGGACGAAGCGGCGCAGTTCCTCGTCGCGATATCCGAGTGCTTGGCCCAGCTCTATCCACTGCCGTAAACCTTGTTGCTCCATCTTGTTTACCTCTTGACGATTTCCTTTTTATCCCGGACGAGCCCCCAAATGTCACGATATTAGCGGGTCCTCGTGTAAGGTGTCGTGTGACTTTCGACGGAGCTAGATTATAACGTTTTATAATTTCTGAAATTTCGCTTATAATTATATCCAGTAAAACTGCAGTAGAAATGAACTAGTCTCTCAATTGTATATTTCTTTTTATTTCTCTTATTCTACTTTAACCACAATGACAACTGTCTGTGCACCAGCATCACAAATAACAACTTCCTGTGCACCACTGGGACTCACACCTGACGTGTGGCCTCTATGTTTTCCAAAAATCAACTGCTGCTGGTGCAGCAAGCGCGTTCCTTAAATACTCGCTGGCAGAACAGCCGCTGCTAATTAAATATGTAACCAATCAAAGAGCTTCCCGCCTAAACTTAGAACCAATAAGAAAATAGCTGCCCAAAAACATATGTTCCCAGTGACATACGGGCCAAAAAGTGATGTTTTTGGGAAGATCGCGAACTCTACTACAAAAAGGCTTTGTCGGTAATCATCTATGATATTTCTAAATAGTTGAAAATTACACGCAAAGTTTGTGCTAGGTAGCACAAAAATTTCACTTGTCTCAAAAACCGACAACATAAAAATTTTTAAACACAAAAATACTGCCAGGTGCACAATCTTGGCGCGATCTACACAATGCTACGTGAAACTTGAAATTTCGATATCGACTCCTGGAGATATCCGGTATACTTGATATATAAGTAAATTTTTGGATGACCCAAAATCTAACAAAACGACATCAAACGAACCTGAAACTAGTTTCGTCGTATTCACTGCATCAAGATCCCCCCAAATCCTAAACCGATCGCTGCGGTCCTATCAAGCTCTATACAAAAGCAGCACATCAACAAATGCACCCGTGCACCCATCAGCCACTTCAAGGGAAACACCGCACCGAAGGGCGTGGCTCGGCACTCACATGCGTTCCGCATCACAACAAACCGTGTAGAACACAAACGCAAACGTGGTATGGTTTGGCGAATGGCGAAACCATACCATATACCGGAGCAATTTGTGACAAAATGGATACAGTGAAACGTCTTCCGTTATATCGTGGTCTAATCGCCAATCAGAAAGTGATCGTCTTGAAGGACACCGGATGTAACAGCGCCGTCGTTCGAGAAGAACTCGTGAAGGAAACTGAACTCACCGGAAAAAACAGTGATTGCGTACTGATGGATGGCACGTTGCGAACATTTCCAATGGCGCGAGTTAGTGTTACCACACCTATCTACACGGGGTTACTTGACGTTATGGTAGTGAAGAACCCACCGTATGATTTAATCATCGGAAACGTTTTGCCGGACAAAATCGACACAATCGCAACGCATGCGAACCAAGAGGAAGGAGAGTGTGGTAAAAACGAGGATACGCCAGTTGCTGCAGCTGTGACGACCCGCGAACAAACAGTGAGAGAAAAGAAGGCAAAAAAGCCCCTGGTGACTCCAGACGTCAAAGCGGATATGATCAACAGCGCGGACTTGATAAAACTACAGAAAGACGACGAAACGTTGATAAAGAACTTTAAGTACGCGAACGACAAAACGACGTTTCAGTCACGAAAACGGGGATCTTTTCGCTATGTGGTGAAAAACAAAATTCTGATGCGGTACTACTTCGAGATGAGAGATGGCGTCGAAGTGAAACTGAAGCAGGTTGTAGTACCGAAGTCGTTACGAAACCACATCATGTCGGTGGCACACGAATCTATTGTCGGCGGACATCTTGGCGTGAAGAAGACTACGGATCGGATCATTGCAAATTTTCACTGGCCTGGACTCAGCGGTGACGTAAAACGGTACTGTCAGTCATGTGACGTATGCCAACGTACTATTCCACGAGGGAAGGTGCGGAATGTGCCACTTGGTCAAATGCCGGTCATAGACACACCGTTCGACAGAGTCGCCGTCGATATCATTGGACCGATCACACCTATCGCAGAGAGCGGCAATCGTTACATTTTAACAGTGGTTGACTACGCGACGCGCTATCCAGAAGCTATTCCGTTGAAACGCATTGAGACAGTTAACGTTGCAGAGGCCCTCTTAGAAGTGTTTAGTCGTGTTGGATTTCCTCGAGAAATTTTAAGTGACAAAGGAACACAGTTCACTTCAGATCTGATGGCAGAACTAGCACGACTGATTTCCGTGAAACAACTTTTTACGACTCCATACAACCCTCAGTGCAACGGACTCTGCGAAAGAATAAACGGCGTTCTAAAGAGTATGTTAACGCAAATGTGTAAAGAACGACCAAGAGACTGGGACAGATATTTACCGGCAGTTCTTTTCGCGTACAGAGAAGTACCTCAGGCCAGCACAGGATTCTCACCGTTTGAGCTTCTTTATGGTCGTCGAGTGCGAGGGCCATTGGATATTCTCAAAGAGATCTGGCTGGACGAGGAAGCGCCAACCGAAGTTAAGAACACATACGCCTATATTGCGGACTTAAGAAATCGTTTGGAAGACACTTGTCAAATAGCGCGTGAGAGTTTGCTGGAAGCACAAGGAAAACACAAGCACCATTATGACCGCAAGACAAGGGACAGGCGATTTCTCGTGGGTCAGAAAGTATATCTCCTACTACCGACAGATAGAAACAAGCTCCTTTTACAGTGGAAAGGACCGTACAAAGTTACAAGAGTTTTGAACCGGATGGACTACGAAATTGACATGGACGGAAAAAGAAAGATTTTTCACGCAAATTTGTTGAAAGAGTGCGTTGAGCGAGAAATAGCTGCAAATGATGCAAACGCTTACACTGATAGCGAAAGCGACAATGACGAATCCGCAGAATCAACAGTAGCAGCGTTTGCACGCATCGCAATCGCGGAATCTGACCCAGAGGAGTGCAGCGAGTGTGATTCATTAGTAACAAATCTACCCGAAACGAAACAATCCGAAACTGTTGACGACGTGAACATCAATCCTAAACTTGACGATGAGCAGAAAAGACAAGTACGAGAACCTTTAGCGGAATTCCGGACGATTTTTACTGATGTACCAGGAAAGACCAACCTCGGCGAACACAAAATTGAATTGACGACACAACAGCCAGTCCGCGTCAAACCATATCCCGTACCGTTCGCCAAACGACAAGATATTGACGATGAAGTCAGCAAGATGCTCGAAGGGGGAATAATCGAAGAGTCGCGATCTGAATACAACTCACCGATTGTGCTTGTGAAGAAAAAGGATGGTACAAATCGCTTCTGCATCGACTATAGACGGTTAAATTCAATAACCAAGTTCGATACGCAGCCGATGGGAAATTACGAGGACATTATGGCAAAAGTGGGCAACGACAAGGTGTTTTCCAAAATAGATTTTACAAAAGGATATTGGCAAATACCGATGGAAGAAACATCGCGGAAATACACAGCGTTTTCGACATCCACGGGAACATATCAGTTTTGTCGAAATCCGTTTGGATTAGTTAACTCGGGAGCGGCGTTTAACCGAATCATGAAGCAACTGTTGGAAGACGTGCCAAATGTGGACAATTACGTGGACGATGTACTACCACACACGGAGAGTTGGGAACAACACTTACAAGTGTTACGCAAACTGTTCACGAGGATAAAGGAAGCCAACCTCACTGTTCGACCCTCCAAGTGTTTTATCGGATATGATGACATTGGTTTTACCGGTCATATGCTTGGAAACGGTACGCTACGCATGGAGGACGACAAGGTTCAGAAAATTCAAGACGCGCCACGCCCGAAGACGAAAAAGCAAGTCCGTTCATTTCTCGGCCTAGCGGGCTTTTATCGCAAATTCATACCAAACTTTGCCGAAATCACTTCGCCTCTGACAGATCTCGTCAAGAAAGGACGCCCGAACAAGCTGAAGCAACTTCTGGCCCGTGCGCCAATTTTGAGATTACCGGACTTTAACAAACCGTTTGTGCTACGTACGGACGCGTCAGACACTGGACTCGGCGCAGTGTTACTTCAGGAACACGATGATGGCTTTTTCCCGATCGCGTACGCAAGTCGAAAACTCTTGGATAGAGAGAGACGTTATTCTGTGATCGAACGCGAATGCCTAGCGATAGTGTTTGGAGTAATGCGCTTCGCGAAATACTTGTACGGCACGAACTTCACGCTAGAGACAGATCATGCACCTCTAGCATATCTACGAAAGGGAAAATTAGAAAGTGGACGGTTGATGAGATGGGCACTTTTCTTGCAGAATTACGCATTTGACATTAAAGCAATTAAAGGTTCAGATAATTTTGCAGCGGACTTTATGAGCAGATTGTGACTGTATGTTAATATCTTGTGGCAACTGTTTTGAGATACTTTGGTGTTCATCATTCATTTTTATTTACTTCAAAGTGTATTTTTGTGCATTTTGAGTGCTTCTCATATCTTTTGTATGTTTTGACCTACTTTTGTGTTCCTAAAACTTGCTTCTGCAAGTTGTGAGACTTAGGTACCGGAAACCGGCGCTTGTTCTTAAATGCATTTTAGAAAGAGTTTGTAACATAATTTTTAAGATTCTGACGTTTTTGAAAGAAAACGACTTCCAGTGTTTTCTTGAGAAGGGGGTTGTTGTCAGAATATCTCTGGACCTGTTATGGCATTTCTGGGATGTACATGTAGTTTGATTTTAGTGTTAAGGCTTAATCACGACTTTCAACAAGGATTAGGGCATATCTCGACAGTATTCGTCGTTTTGGTTATGTTTAGCTGTTTAAGTACGCAAAAGTGAGTTTTTGAGCATGCATGTGTTATTGTCGCTGTCAGAATTTCGTGTTCAGCGTTGTGAGTGTTCTGAGCGTGTTGGTGATTCTGTTTGTGCTCTACACGGTTTGTTGTGATGCGGAACGCATGTGAGTGCCGAGCCACGCCCTTCGGTGCGGTGTTTCCCTTGAAGTGGCTGATGGGTGCACGGGTGCATTTGTTGATGTGCTGCTTTTGTATAGAGCTTGATAGGACCGCAGCGATCGGTTTAGGATTTGGGGGGATCTTGATGCAGTGAATACGACGGAACTAGTTTCAGGTTCGTTTGATGTCGTTTTGTTAGATTTTGGGTCATCCAAAAATTTACTTATATATCAAGTATACCGGATATCTCCAGGAGTCGATATCGAAATTTCAAGTTTCACGTAGCATTGTGTAGATCGCGCCAAGATTGTGCACCTGGCAGTATTTTTGTGTTTAAAAATTTTTATGTTGTCGGTTTTTGAGACAAGTGAAATTTTTGTGCTTCCTAGCACAAACTTTGCGTGTAATTTTCAACTATTTAGAAATATCATAGATCATTACCGACAAAGCCTTTTTGTAGTAGAGTTCGCGATCTTCCCAAAAACATCACTTTTTGGCCCGTATGTCACTGGAAGCATATGTTTTTGGGCAGCTATTTTCTTATTGGTTCTAAGTTTAGGCGGGAAGCTCTTTGATTGGTTACATATTTAATTAGCAGCGGCTGTTCTGCTAGCGAGTATTTAAGGAACGCGCTTGCTGCACCAGCAGCAGTTGATTTTTGCGAGGCAGAGAGGCCACACGCCAGGTGTGTGTCGTATTATTACGGTAAAGCGTCGAAGTAAGTTGAAGGATAAATAAAAACAAGTTAGCGTTGGACTGGTATCACTTCAATTTGTTGAATAAAAGGAGTGTTTAAGAAATAGTTATTGTCCACAACCGAGGATATCACGTGTAAATAAGAACCGCGGATATTTTGTACAAATACAAAGTAAGTGTGTTTAATAAATATCAGGAACTGTTTGCCAGAGTCCTTCTTGAGTTTTACACTTCAGTCGATGTGCGACTAGAACTTTTAAAGAAAGAACAGGAATTGCAATTAGATATCTAAGAAAAATAAGTTCGATTGAAGCAAATGAGCGTAAAACATTAAAATTTATAGCCTTGACATAACTGACACAAGTTTGCCATAGCGAAGTTCACCGTGGTTAAAGTCATACGACTCCTAAGGCGTTAGACCGTCTATATCACGACATCCATTTCGTGACAATAAGAACCGCGGATATTTTGTACAAATACAAAGTAAGTGTGTTTAATAAATATCAGGAACTGTTTGCCAGAGTCCTTCTTGAGTTTTACACTTCAGTCGATGTGCGACTAGAACTTTTAAAGAAAGAACAGGAATTGCAATTAGATATCTAAGGAAAATAAGTTCGATTGAAGCAAATGAGCGTAAAACATTAAAATTTATAGCCTTGACATAACTGACACAAGTTTGCCATAGCGAAGTTCACCGTGGTTAAAGTCATACGACTCCTAAGGCGTTAGACCGTCTATATCACGACATCCATTTCGTGACATCTGGGGGCTCGTCCGGGATAATCGCCAGTAGGATACAACACCATGGAGCAGGATCTTCGTTCACTGATAGAACTTGGTCAAGCCCTCGGCTATAAAGACGAAGAACTCCGCCGCTTTGTTCAAGAGGAACAAGACAAGGCAGACCAACGTGAACGAGCTCGAATTGAACGCGAGACCCGAGCTCAAGAGAGGGAAGACCGGCAAAGAGAACAAGACCACCAATTTCAACTGGAAAAACTTCGCGAAGAAACACGTCAAGCGGAACTACGAGCTCAGATGGGAATACGAGAACAACCGCGCGAGCCACGACAGCAATATCTCAGTGCACGACCCAAACTACCAAAGTTTGACGAGAATGTCGACGATATTGATGCATTCCTCGAGAGATTCGAGCGGTTTGCAATTAGTCAAGAATGGCATCGCGATACGTGGTCAATCAGTTTAAGTGCGATACTTACGGGGAAAGCGCTGGATGTTTATAGCAGCATGACCGTCGAGGCTGCAAACGACTACCAGGCGCTAAAAGAAGCAATCTTACGACGATACCAGCTCACCGCTGAAGGATTTCGTACGAAATTCCGTGAGATCAAGCCAGAGAAGGATGAGTCAGTGCAACAATACAGTGCCAAACAGAAACGTTTCTTCAATCGCTGGATAGAGATGGCCGGCATCGAGAAAACGTACGACGCCATATGTGACCTGCTACTCCGAGAACAGTTCGTGAATATGTGTAGCAGTGACTTGAGTTTGTTCTTTCGTGAGAGAGCTCCGACGTCGTGTGAGGAAACGTTCAAACTGGCAGAGCAATACTTGGAAGCGCATGGCGGAAGCATAGCGAAAGGAAGGAAACGACCGCAGAAGTTTACGCGACCACCACCGCAAGGATACAATAATCGTACGGCGAATACATCGCAATCGTCCGTCATGTGCTACTTTTGCGGGAACATATCAGTTTTGTCGAAATCCGTTTGGATTAGTTAACTCGGGAGCGGCGTTTAACCGAGTCATGAAGCAACTGTTGGAAGACGTGCCAAATGTGGACAATTACGTGGACGATGTACTACCACACACGGAGAGTTGGGAACAACACTTACAAGTGTTTCGCAAACTGTTCACGAGGATAAAGGAAGCCAACCTCACTGTTCGACCCTCCAAGTGTTTTATCGGATATGATGACATTGGTTTTACCGGTCATATGCTTGGAAACGGTACGCTACGCATGGAGGACGACAAGGTTCAGAAAATTCAAGACGCGCCACGCCCGAAGACGAAAAAACAAGTCCGTTCATTTCTCGGCCTAGCGGGCTTTTATCGCAAATTCATACCAAACTTTGCCGAAATCACTTCGCCTCTGACAGATCTCGTCAAGAAAGGACGCCCGAACAAGCTGAAGCAACTTCTGGCCCGTGCGCCAATTTTGAGATTACCGGACTTTAACAAACCGTTTGTGCTACGTACGGACGCGTCAGACACTGGACTCGGCGCAGTGTTACTTCAGGAACACGATGATGGCTTTTTCCCGATCGCGTACGCAAGTCGAAAACTCTTGGATAGAGAGAGACGTTATTCTGTGATCGAACGCGAATGCCTAGCGATAGTGTTTGGAGTAATGCGCTTCGCGAAATACTTGTACGGCACGAACTTCACGCTAGAGACAGATCATGCACCTCTAGCATATCTACGAAAGGGAAAATTAGAAAGTGGACGGTTGATGAGATGGGCACTTTTCTTGCAGAATTACGCATTTGACATTAAAGCAATTAAAGGTTCAGATAATTTTGCAGCGGACTTTATGAGCAGATTGTGACTGTATGTGAATATCTTGTGGCAACTGTTTTGAGATACTTTGGTGTTCATCATTCATTTTTATTTACTTCAAAGTGTATTTTTGTGCATTTTGAGTGCTTCTCATATCTTTTGTATGTTTTGACCTACTTTTGTGTTCCTAAAACTTGCTTCTGCAAGTTGTGAGACTTAGGTACCGGAAACCGGCGCTTGTTCTTAAATGCATTTTAGAAAGAGTTTGTAACATAATTTTTAAGATTCTGACGTTTTTGAAAGAAAACGACTTCCAGTGTTTTCTTGAGAAGGGGGTTGTTGTCAGAATATCTCTGGACCTGTTATGGCATTTCTCGGATGTACATGTAGTTTGATTTTAGTGTTAAGGCTTAATCACGACTTTCAACAAGGATTAGGGCATATCTCGACAGTATTCGTCGTTTTGGTTATGTTTAGCTGTTTAAGTAGGCAAAAGTGAGTTTTTGAGCATGCATGTGTTATTGTCGCTGTCAGAATTTCGTGTTCAGCGTTGTGAGTGTTCTGAGCGTGTTGGTGATTCTGTTTGTGCTCTACACGGTTTGTTGTGATGCGGAACGCATGTGAGTGCCGAGCCACGCCCTTCGGTGCGGTGTTTCCCTTGAAGTGGCTGATGGGTGCACGGGTGCATTTGTTGATGTGCTGCTTTTGTATAGAGCTTGAAAGGACCGCAGCGATCGGTTTAGGATTTGGGGGGATCTTGATGTAGTGAATACGACGGAACTAGTTTCAGGTTCGTTTGATGTCGTTTTGTTAGATTTTGGGTCATCCAAAAATTTACTTATATATCAAGTATACCGGATATCTCCAGGAGTCGATATCGAAATTTCAAGTTTCACGTAGCATTGTGTAGATCGCGCCAAGATTGTGCACCTGGCAGTATTTTTGTGTTTAAAAATTTTTATGTTGTCGGTTTTTGAGACAAGTGAAATTTTTGTGCTACCTAGCACAAACTTTGCGTGTAATTTTCAACTATTTAGAAATATCATAGATCATTACCGACAAAGCCTTTTTGTAGTAGAGTTCGCGATCTTCCCAAAAACATCACTTTTTGGCCCGTATGTCACTGGGAACATATGTTTTTGGGCAGCTATTTTCTTATTGGTTCTAAGTTTAGGCGGGAAGCTCTTTGATTGGTTACATATTTAATTAGCAGCGGCTGTTCTGCCAGCGAGTATTTAAGGAACGCGCTTGCTGCACCAGCGGCAGTTGATTTTTGCGAGGCAGAGAGGCCACACGCCAGGTGTGTGTCGTATTATTACGGTAAAGCGTCGAAGTAAGTTGAAGGATAAATAAAAACAAGTTAGCGTTGGACTGGTATCACTTCAATTTGTTGAATAAAAGGATAAATAATAAGAGTGTTTAAGAAATAGTTATTGTCCACAGCCGAGGATATTACGTGTAAATAAGAACCGCGGATATTTTGTACAAATACAAAGTAAGTGTGTTTAATAAATATCAGGAACTGTTTGCCAGAGTCCTTCTTGAGTTTTACACTTCAGTCGATGTGCGACTAGAACTTTTAAAGAAAGAACAGGAATTGCAATTAGATATCTAAGGAAAATAAGTTCGATTGAAGCAAATGAGCGTAAAACATTAAAATTTATAGCCTTGACATAACTGACACAAGTTTGCCATAGCGAAGTTCACCGTGGTTAAAGTCATACGACTCCTAAGGCGTTAGACCGTCTATATCACGACATCCATTTCGTGACATCTGGGGGCTCGTCCGGGATAATCGCCAGTAGGATACAACACCATGGAGCAGGATCTTCGTTCACTGATAGAACTTGGTCAAGCCCTCGGCTATAAAGACGAAGAACTCCGCCGCTTTGTTCAAGTGGAACAAGACAAGGCAGACCAACGTGAACGAGCTCGAATTGAACGCGAGACCCGAGCTCAAGAGAGGGAAGACCGGCAAAGAGAACAAGACCACCAATTTCAACTGGAAAAACTTCGCGAAGAAACACGTCAAGCGGAACTACGAGCTCAGATGGGAATACGAGAACAACCGCGCGAGCCACGACAGCAATATCTCAGTGCACGACCCAAACTACCAAAGTTTGACGAGAATGTCGACGATATTGATGCATTCCTCGAGAGATTCGAGCGGTTTGCAATTAGTCAAGAATGGCATCGCGATACGTGGTCAATCAGTTTAAGTGCGATACTTACGGGGAAAGCGCTGGATGTTTATAGCAGCATGACCGTCGAGGCTGCAAACGACTACCAGGCGCTAAAAGAAGCAATCTTACGACGATACCAGCTCACCGCTGAAGGATTTCGTACGAAATTCCGTGAGATCAAGCCAGAGAAGGATGAGTCAGTGCAACAATACAGTGCCAAACAGAAACGTTTCTTCAATCGCTGGATAGAGATGGCCGGCATCGAGAAAACGTACGACGCCATATGTGACCTGCTACTCCGAGAACAGTTCGTGAATATGTGTATGTTAGGGTATGCAAAAGTGATTTCCTGAGTATGCATGTGTTATTGTCGCGTCTTGTGTGAATGTGTTGTGTTATGGGTGTGCTGAGGGCGTTTGTGATTCATTTTGTTCTTTACTGTGTTTGTTGTGGGAGTGGATGCGTCCGCTGCGTGGAAATGGAGAAAAGCGCCCGTTGGTGCTAGTTTCAAGTTTGTTTGAAATCCTTGGTTAGATTTCGCGCCATTTAAAAATTTACTTATATACCAAGTATATCGGGTATCTTCACAAGTCGGTGACGAAATTTAAAGTTTCACATGGCATTAAGTAGAACGCGTCGCGATTGTGCATATGGCAATATTTTTGTGTTCGGAACTTTTCATTTTGTCGTGTTTTGAGAGGAGGGAAATTTTTGTGCTACCTAGCACAAACTTTTCATGTAGTTTTCAAGTATTTAAAAACTCCATAGGTTGGAACCAATAGTGCCACTTTATAAAGGACTTCGTGATCGATTTGAAAATATCAGTTTTTGGTCGCTACGTTGCTTGTAAGATATGTTTTTGGGCAGCTACTTTTTCATTGGTCCTTAGTTTAGGCGCGAAGCTCTTTGATTGGTTGCATTTTTAATTAGCGGCGGCTGCTCTGCCAGCAACTATATAAGGAACGCGCTCGCTGCGCCATCAGCAGTCGATTTTGAGAAAGCATAGAGGATACACGTCAGGTGTGTGTCCAAGTGGAGCACAGGGTGTTGGTGCACGTGGTGCTGGTGCACTGGGAATTGTTATTTTGGAAAAATATAAAGTAAGGAAAATAAAAACAGATGTTCACGAGACGGATTAGTTTGCTTTCGCAATAGTTGGACTTGGATATAAAAAAAAACGGAATCTTAGAAATCGTAAGATAATATAATCAGTCTTGTGTCTGTTCGTCGCTACACTTCCTGTTGAAAGTCAAAGACGCACAACGCTGGGATCCGAAGATTACAAACACCTAACATTTTTGGGGGCTCGTCCGGGATCTGTCAGCAAAGTGTATGAGTCATCATGGAGAAAATGCGTGAATGGATACAAGTCGGTCAGGCGTTGGGATATAAAGACGCGGAGCTTCGACAATTTGTGCAGAACCAGGAGGAAAAGGCAACTGAGCGAGAGCGCATCGCAAGAGAACGCGAGATACGTACGCAGGAACGTGAGGATCGCATCAGACAGCAGGAATTGGAACAGCAGGAGAGGGATCGTGCAAGGGAACACGAACTTGCTCGCTTGCGTGAGGAGACGCGCCAGCTGGAGCTGCATAACCGGAACCATGAAGATCAAGGCCGCGACGCAGCACAGCGACACGACGTACAGTATCGAGCTCCTCGTCCAAAGCTTCCAAAGTTTGACGAGAAGGCAGACGACATTGATGCCTTCCTCGAGAGGTTTGAGCGCTTCGCCAGGAATCAAGATTGGGCTGAAGACACTTGGGCCGTTAGTCTCAGCCCACTTCTTACGGGGAAGGCTCTTGAAGTTTACAGTAGTATGCCTGTCGATAACGCCAACAACTACGTTCAGTTGAAAGCTGCGATCTTGCGACGTTACCAGTTGACGGAGGAAGGATTCCGAGCCAAGTTTCGCGAAGTGAAGCCCGAAAAGGAGGAGACAGTCCGTCAGTATTGTGCAAGGCAAGCACGATTCTTTGACCGTTGGATAGAACTGGCCGGGATCAACAAGAACTATGAGCAGTTGAGAGACTTGTGCTTACGGGAACAGTTCATTAACATGTGTAGCAGTGATATCAGCCTATTTCTCCGTGAAAGAGTTCCGCCGTCCATTGACGAGGTAGTTAGGCTGGCCGAGCAGTACCTCGAGGCACATGGAGGGAGCATCTCGCAGAATCGGATCAGGTCCGTTCTAAGTGGACAGAAACCGACACATCGACTAAATCAGTCACAGCAATGTCGCAAACCTGAAACGAAGACCAGACCCATAGTTTGCTACAACTGCAACAAAGAAGGGCATTTTGCGAGAGAGTGTAGGAAACTGAAGGCAGACGGTGGTGCGCGACAGTACCGCGAACGTTCTCCACAGAATTGGCGGAAGAGAGAAGACCGGGGCAAAACAGGCGCGTTTGGAGTGACAGACGAAGAATGCCGACATCGGGTCGAGCGGAACGTCAAGGATGGGCATCTTTGCTTGGCGAACGGAGATGCCATCCCATATGCAGGCGCGTTGTGCAGCGGGCGGAAATCGGAGAACCTACCGCTCTACGGAGGTCACGTCGGAGGACATGGGGTGACTGTACTCCTAGATACAGGATGTGATTCCGCAGCCGTTCGCAGTAGTTTGGTGAAGGACGTTCAGATGACCGGGCAGTACAGTAGTTGTGTCCTTCTCGACGGAACAATTAAGCGATTTCCAATGGCGCGGATAGACGTGGATACCCCCATATTTAGTGGACAACTGGATGTCATGGTGATTGACAAACCACCATTTGATCTCATTATCGGGAACGTGCCAGACCTGAAACCACAAACCATTGCGGTGCAACCACAAGACAGTGATCAAGTACCTGCCGAGCGGAGCACCATCAATGAACCTTCCGCCACAGGCGGTGGAGATGTGGCCGCGGTAGCAACACGGGAGCAGGAAAAGAAAGAAAGACGCCCGGTGAAGCCTCTTGTTACACCTCCCGTGAAGGTCGAAGAAGTAAACTCGCAACAGCTTATTGCGTTCCAAGCCGAAGACGAGACGCTTCAGAAGTTCTTCGGCCATGCGAAAGAGAAGACGGTGTTCTCTTCAAGAACGGGAGCTACGTATCGATTTGCGATCAAGAATCGGATACTGACGCGGTATTACTATCAGAAGCAGGGCGACATTGAAGTTAAGCTTAAGCAGATAATGGTTCCGAAACAGCTCCGAGAACGCGTCATGTCCCTCGCACATGAAGCGATTGTTGGCGGACACTTGGGGACAAAGAAAACTACCGATCGGATCACCACGAACTTTTATTGGCCCGGAATCGACTCGGACGTGAAACGTTTCTGCCAATCCTGCGATGTCTGCCAACGTACCATACCGAAAGGCAGAGTACAGAAAGTGCCGCTAGGAGAGATGCCGATCATCGATGTGCCTTTCGATTGCGTAGCAGTGGATTTGATTGGACCGCTTGCCCCGGTTTCAGATAGAGGACATCGGTACATTCTAACCGTGGTGGACTATGCGACCAGATACCCTGAAGCTGTTCCTTTGAAGCGAATTGACACGGAAACGGTCGCGGAAGCCTTACTGAGCATATTTTGCAGGGTCGGTTTTCCCAAAGAGGTGTTGAGCGACAGAGGCGCGCAATTCGTTTCCGACATGATGCGAGAAGTTTCACGGTTGATATCGGTCAAGCAGCTTTTTACCACTCCGTACAACCCTAAATGTAACGGATTGTGCGAGAAAATAAACGGAGTACTAAAGAACATGCTGAAGAAGATGTGTCAAGAATGCCCGAAAGACTGGGACAGATATTTGCCAGCTGTTCTGTTCGCCTACCGAGAAGTGCCCCAAGCAAGTACTGGATTCTCGCCGTTCGAGCTGCTGTACGGTCGAAAAGTGCGCGGTCCGATGGACATACTCAAAGAGTTGTGGACGGACGACGACGTTTCGGAAGAAGTGGTGAACACTTATCAGTACGTAGCGGACCTGCGCAACAGGCTTGAAGAGACGTGTCGTATTGCACGGGAGAGTTTGCTAGAAGCGCAAGGAGTGGCGAAGCACCACTACGACAAGAAGGCCAGGGACAGACGCTTTGCAGTGGGAGAGAAAGTGTATCTGCTTCTACCTACAGATACAAACAAGCTCCTCCTGCAATGGAAGGGTCCTTACGCGGTAACGAAAGTACTGGGCCGGATGGATTATGAGATAGACGTCGCCGGGAAAAAGAGAGTGTACCACGCCAATCTCTTGAAAAGGTGTGTGCAACGCACAGCAAACGAAGAGCAGGAAGATGATGAAGATATTGACGAGTTTGTAGCGGCGCTCGCTCGTATCGCGGTCATTGACGAAGAAGAACCGCCAGATGAAGATCTGGAACCAGCGCTACACCTACCAACCACGGAGCAGCAGGAAACGTTCAAGGACGTGCACATCGGCCCGGATTTGACAGAGTCGGAACGTTCTGAGGTTAATGCAGTACTCGAGGAGTTCCAGGACATTTTTTCTGATGTTCCTGGACTCACAAATCTTGGAGAGCACAAGATAGAGCTGACTACAACAGAACCGATCCGTGTTAGACCGTACGCTGTTCCTTTTGCAAAACGCAAAGCGATTGACGACGAGGTTGAGAAGATGCTACAAGCCGGCATTATTGAAGAGTGCACGTCAGAATACAATTCGCCGGTGGTTCTCGTCAAGAAAAAAGACGGATCCAATCGATTTTGCATTGATTTCAGAAGACTGAACACGGTCACGAAATTTGACAACGAACCAATGCAAAATTACGAAGATATCATGGCACGGATCGGAACCGACAAGATCTTCTCGAAAATTGATTTTTCCAAGGGATATTGGCAGATACCGATGGCCGAGGATTCCAAACGCTACACAGCATTTACTACGTCGAAAGGAACGTTTCAGTTCAAAAGGAATCCATTTGGCCTGATCAACGCCGGGGCGAAGTTCAATCGTGTGATGTGTAGGATGTTGACGGGTCTGTCCAACGTCGACAACTATGTTGACGATCTCTTGCCACACACGGCGACGTGGAAGGAACACATGAAGACGTTACGCGAGTTGTTCGTTCGCATCCGTGATGCCGGTCTCACTGTACGTCCGACGAAGTGCTTCATCGGATTCTCCGACATCGGTTTCACTGGACTGTCATCGGTAATGGAAAGCTACGGATGGAGGACCAGAAGGTGGAAAGGATTCGAGATGCTCCGCGGCCCCTGACGAAGAAACAAGTGTGTTCGTTTCTTGGGATGGCCGGATTTTACAGGAAATTCATCCCGAATTTCGCTGAACTCGCCGCGCCGCTAACTGATTTAACGCGAAAGAAGCATCCATCCAAAGTGGAGTGGGGTAAGACTCAGGAACGTGCGTTTCGCAAGCTGAAACACCTGATGACCAGCGCGCCCATACTCCGGTTACCCCAGCTTGACAAACAGTTCATAGTGCGGACTGACGCGTCGGATAATGGTCTCGGTGCGATGTTACTCCAAGAACATGAAGATGGTGTGTTTCCTGTCGCGTTTGCCAGTCGGAAGCTGCTTCCCCGCGAGAAGAACTATTCCGTCATCGAACGAGAGTGTTTGGCAATCGTGTTTGCAGTCGAACGTTTCGCAAAGTTTCTGTACGGAACCCATTTTGTCCTCGAGACGGATCACGCGCCACTCGCATACCTCAAGAACAGTAAGAATGACAGTGCGAGGTTAATGCGATGGGCGCTGGCGCTACAAACCTATGCCTTCACGATGAGGTTCATCAAGGGAGCAGAAAACATCGGAGCCGATTATCTGAGCCGGCAGTGACTTTTGTGACGTTTTCTTTGCATTTTGTGCAAATTGTGACTATTATTGTCTTTGTGACACTTCCTTGAACATCTGCCACCCGTGATCGGAGATTGAACACTTTATGTGGTGGTTTAAGGGTTTTATGGAATGTGTTCCATATTGAGGCTTTTCGTGAATTTTTCATATTCGTTGGTGATTAAAGTGTGTTAAACGGGTTTGCATACCCTAGGTGATCAGAAAACAACTTTGGTGTTTTCTCGGAGCGGGGGTTTGTTAGGGTATGCAAAAGTGATTTCCTGAGTATGCATGTGTTATTGTCGCGTCTTGTGTGAATGTGTTGTGTTATGGGTGTGCTGAGGGCGTTTGTGATTCATTTTGTTCTTTACTGTGTTTGTTGTGGGAGTGGAAATGGAGAAAAGCGCCCGTTGGTGCTAGTTTCAAGTTTGTTTGAAATCCTTGGTTAGATTTCGCGCCATTTAAAAATTTACTTATATACCAAGTATATCGGGTATCTTCACAAGTCGGTGACGAAATTTAAAGTTTCACATGGCATTAAGTAGAACGCGTCGCGATTGTGCATATGGCAATATTTTTGTGTTCGGAACTTTTCATTTTGTCGTGTTTTGAGAGGAGGGAAATTTTTGTGCTACCTTGCACAAACTTTTCATGTAGTTTTCAAGTATTTAAAAACTCCATAGGTTGGAACCAATAGTGCCACTTTATAAAGGACTTCGTGATCGATTTGAAAATATCAGTTTTTGGTCGCTACGTTGCTTGTAAGATATGTTTTTGGGCAGCTACTTTTTCATTGGTCCTTAGTTTAGGCGCGAAGCTCTTTGATTGGTTGCATTTTTAATTAGCGGCGGCTGCTCTGCCAGCAACTATATAAGGAACGCGCTCGCTGCGCCATCAGCAGTCGATTTTGAGAAAGCATAGAGGATACACGTCAGGTGTGTGTCCAAGTGGTGCACAGGGTGTTGGTGCAAGTGGTGCTGGTGCACTGGGAATTGTTATTTTGGAAAAATATAAAGAAAATAAAAACAGATGTTCACGAGACGGATTAGTTTGCTTTCGCAATAGTTGGACTTGGATATAAAAAAAACGGAATCTTAGAAATCGTAAGATAATATAATCAGTCTTGTGTCTGTTCGTCGCTACACTTCCTGTTGAAAGTCAAAGACGCACAACGCTGGGATCCGAAGATTACAAACACCTAACAGTGTAGCAGTGACTTGAGTTTGTTCTTACGTGAGAGAGCTCCGACGTCGTGTGAGGAAACGTTCAAACTGGCAGAGCAATACTTGGAAGCGCATGGCGGAAGCATAGCGAAAGGAAGGAAACGACCGCAGAAGTTTACGCGACCACCACCGCAAGGATACAATAATCGTACGGCGAATACATCGCAATCGTCCGTCATGTGCTACTTTTGCGGGAACATATCAGTTTTGTCGAAATCCGTTTGGATTAGTTAACTCGGGAGCGGCGTTTAACCGAATCATGAAGCAACTGTTGGAAGACGTGCCAAATGTGGACAATTACGTGGACGATGTACTACCACACACGGAGAGTTGGGAACAACACTTACATGTGTTTCGCAAACTGTTCACGAGGATAAAGGAAGCCAACCTCACTGTTCGACCCTCCAAGTGTTTTATCGGATATGATGACATTGGTTTTACCGGTCATATGCTTGGAAACGGTACGCTACGCATGGAGGACGACAAGGTTCAGAAAATTCAAGACGCGCCACGCCCGAAGACGAAAAAACAAGTCCGTTCATTTCTCGGCCTAGCGGGCTTTTATCGCAAATTCATACCAAACTTTGCCGAAATCACTTCGCCTCTGACAGATCTCGTCAAGAAAGGACGCCCGAACACCGTCATTTGGGAGGAACCGCAGCAACGCGCTTCTACCAAGCTGAAGCAACTTCTGGCCCGTGCGCCAATTTTGAGATTACCGGACTTTAACAAACCGTTTGTGCTACGTACGGACGCGTCAGACACTGGACTCGGCGCAGTGTTACTTCAGGAACACGATGATGGCTTTCTCCCGATCGCGTACGCAAGTCGAAAACTCTTGGATAGAGAGAGACGTTATTCTGTGATCGAACGCGAATGCCTAGCGATAGTGTTTGGAGTAATGCGCTTCGCGAAATACTTGTACGGCACGAACTTCACGCTAGAGACAGATCATGCACCTCTAGCATATCTACGAAAGGGAAAATTAGAAAGTGGACGGTTGATGAGATGGGCACTTTTCTTGCAGAATTACGCATTTGACATTAAAGCAATTAAAGGTTCAGATAATTTTGCAGCGGACTTTATGAGCAGATTGTGACTGTATGTGAATATCTTGTGGCAACTGTTTTGAGATACTTTGGTGTTCATCATTCATTTTTATTTACTTCAAAGTGTATTTTTGTGCATTTTGAGTGCTTCTCATATCTTTTGTATGTTTTGACCTACTTTTGTGTTCCTTAAACTTGCTTCTGCAAGTTGTGAGACTTAGGTACCGGAAACCGGCGCTTGTTCTTAAATGCATTTTAGAAAGAGTTTGTAACATAATTTTTAAGATTCTGACGTTTTTGAAAGAAAACGACTTCCAGTGTTTTCTTGAGAAGGGGGTTGTTGTCAGAATACCACAGGCAAGAGCAAAGGTAGCACCGGCTCGTCGTAGGCTATGGCCGCTGTAGGCTGAGTCATCTAGCCCAACAGCACGCAGTTTGCATTTCAGCATCGACGAGAACGCTGCGTGGGAGAGAGGGACGGTGGAGTCCGGGGTTCTGTAGGAGAAAAGCGCCGCTTTACCATGTGCGGGCGAAAGGCGGAGGTGGTGTTTTAACGCTGCAGTGGGGCATACTGTAGACTGCTCTACCTCTGGGATTGGGATAACGAGGGCTCGTGAAAAGTTGCGAAGTGTTTTGGTGCGTTTTACGTGAACTAGGGCGCCATCTGCACACAGCGTTACGTCATCACGGCAGAGGTCAGTTCTACAGTCGTGGCTAGTCTGGGTACGGGATAGCAGCGAGGACTTGCGCAGAAAGGTAAAGAAGCCCATGAGACAAGCAGCCCAGAAGCAGGCCTCTAATGGTTGCGAGAGGTCGAGAACTCCTCGGACGCGCTGCAAGATATCCAGCGAGAGCGGTAGTTTCTGTCGGGGTGGCGTACCTTTCTGCGTGTCGATTCCTTTCAATAGCGTCTTCACGAAGTGGTTATTCTCAATGATAAAGTCGACAATGCAATTAAAGAGTTGAAAGAATGGGCTGCGTCGAGAAACCTTCTCGAATCCACTGTCGACGCTCTCCTGAGAGAGGAATTCTTTTCCATCGACAGTGTACTGCACATTGACAAGGTCGTCATTAAGGCGCTAAAACTCTCGCTCGGCCAAGAGAGAATGCTGCTAGCGGCCGTCGCAGACCTTTAGGACGCAAAGTCCGACAGTACGAGTTCCCGTACCGGTCCCACATCGGACATCATTGAGAAATTTCCGGCCGACAGACCCCGGCTACGCAGCGACGCGGCACCAGCTACCCTGAATGACCTTCCACGCCTTAACACAGAGACGATGACAGCCATGCTGGACTCCCTCGTGGACAAGCCGCAGACCCCGGACGACGACCCATGGCAGACCGGGAGAACCCCAGGTAACACGCGACCATTATTTGTCCAAGATTTCTGTGGATCCTTCCTGGGGAGTCAGGGCACAGAGACAGTGTTATCGTCGAACGGTGATGCGAAAGTGATCGTGACGAGCGCGGCGAAACGCGTGAGGCCTGAGGACACCACGTGGCAGCAGTGGGTGAAAGGCCACGCCCGCATCTTTAGCGCCCTAAAGCGCTCAGGACAGTTGGAGACGGAAGACGAGCGTGATCGCTACAATCTCTACGGCATAAAGTTTGGAGATATGTGCGAGTATTACCCGCTAGCCAACTGTATGAGGTATGATTTAGAATACCGGCAACGGGTGGCGTCGGGGCAAATCCGTTGGGGAGACGACGATACGTATCTCCTAGGCATATGTTGCTTCTCGTCTCGCGCCCAATCAACATCCACCCGGAAGCAGCACGCTAGACCCAGGGTGGAAGCTCCAAGGGCCCCGAACGGCACGGAAATTTGTCGCAACTTTAATTCGCGCCGGGGTTGCAGTCTACTAAACTGCCGATTCATGCATGCCTGCCTGAAATGTTTCCAGAACCACCCCGAGATTGCTCACAGAGACTAGCGGCACGCCGTCTCTAGCCCACTGTCTGACCGGTTCGACGAATGGGAACGACAACTTGAAACGGATAAGGACAAGGTATTTATTCTCAACGGATTACGTAATGGGTTCGATATCGTTAACGTTCGCACGGAAAATATTCAGTGTGCCGAAGCCCCCAACAGCCGCGTGGCTGAGCGACAATATCGTGATGAGGTAGAGAGCGAACTAAAGAAGGAAATTGCCGTGGGTCGCTATAAAGTAGTGGTAGAAAAACCGGCCATTGTCTCCCCGCTCTCCGCCATACCCAAAGAAAACGGTGAAATCAGGCTAATTCACGATTGCTCGCAACCAGAAGGCCTTTCTGTCAACTCCCACGCCACCCCCGACAAACATGTTTTTACATCCGTGGACATCGCTGCCGATATGGTCAGTAGAAACTCGTTTATGGCAAAAGTGGACCTTAAATCAGCTTATCGGCAGGTCCCGCTCAGCGAAGCGTCCCAACGTCTAACGGGCTTAAAGTGGAAATTTAAGGGTAACAAACATCACACATACCTTGTAGATACCCGCTTGCCCTTCGGGGCTTCATTAAGCGTTGGTATTTTCCATCGTATTACTCAGAGTGTCTGCCGCATGCTTAAAAAACAAGGTATAAAAGCAATAATTTGCTACCTCGATGACTTTTTTATTACCGCTGATACATTTGACGACACGCTCAAGGCAATGCAATGCTTGATACGGCTCCTCCGGTCGCTTGGTTTCGCAATCAACTGGGAGAAATGCATCTCCCCTACGCGCAGACTAACGTTTCTCGGAGTGACTATCGACTCCACCGACTGCACGCTGTCAATTCCCACGGATAAGCTATGCGAAGTCCAAACCCTTCTCTCCCACTACGCAAGTCCCGACAACAGACGGCTCTCAAAACGCGACCTCCAGAGCCTGCTGGGGAAACTGAACTGGGTCGGACGTGTTGTCAGTGTCATACGTCCGGCCATGCGTCGTCTAATCGTGCTTATGACGTCACTACGTCGCCCTAACCACCGCACCCGTATCACTACGGACACTCGCCGAGACTTACTACTGCTTAATGTGCTTTGCGCCTCATTCAACGGTACATCTCGCTTTTCCTCCCAAAGGGATGTGCCCGATCGCGCCTTTCACATTGCCACAGACGCAAGCCCGACTGCTGCAGGCGCAGCGGTCGTTTGCCACAATAGAGCCATAGACTGGCTCTATTGCAACTTCGCCACGGATATGCCCGCCATCAATGATTGCGACATAAATACGAAAGAACTAGCTGCTGTTCTTTTGGCGCTGCGCCGCTGGGCACCGTTCTGCGCTTCTAAGACGGTTCAACTATATTCGGATAATAAAGCAACCCTTTATGCCCTTAACCGAGGAAGAATTAGAAACACTATTGCGTCCGATGTTTTATTAAAAAATAAAGTGTTATTTGATTTTAAAACTCTGGTGATGCGCTGCCCCTTTTCCCCCTTAATCCCCCACGCTACTCGACTTGACAGCGACGGAGCGTGCCAGACGGAGATGTAGACAGAGCGTCTCGGCTTACAGCGTGCCGTCATGCAAGGCGGGAGCGAAGCACACACTCAGTAACTCGGGGGCGGAGCTCGCCCCAGAGTACCTTCTGTCGTGCCTGTGTTCTATTGGCCGTTGAGTCGTGCAGGGATTAACAAGGCTCTTCCAAGCTTCCCCTCACAAATGCAAAGCAAGCACTGGTCAAGCAAGCGCTTCCAGAGAGCAAAAGAAAAAAAAACGGAAAGACACAGCCAAATGGAATATTAGCTAGCCTTCAGGATAAAATAATAATAAACTAAAAAAAAAAAAAAGAAGAAAATAATAATAATAAAGAAAACCAGAATAGGACACAAAGGATAATTACATTTGATTAAAGTAGCTTTCAGGATAACGATTGATACAGGGCGTAAGGTAAAGGGAATAAAATATATATATAAAAAAACCAATAAATAAAAGTGTGATATATGCGACATTGTGTATAAACTTGAAGCTCTTAATTGCAATTTGTGGATATCAATTGTTAAGCCTAACAAGCGTCACCCGGACAGCTGACAAGCTTGGACTCTGAATTGCAATTAGTGCAAGGGATTGTTAGGATTTGGGGCATCAATATGCGTGAGTACTCTAATTGCAATTAAGATCTTGCCTGAGCAGTGCCGTCTGAATAGGGCATTAGTTGCAATTACGGCCAAGCAGTGAGCCCCCTATAACTGTATAAAAAAACACTGAGAGAGCAAGGAAACAAAAAAAATGAATAAGGATAAAGTTGACAGTGCAATTAAAGAGTTGAAAGAATGGGCTGCGTCGAGAAACCTTCTCGAATCCACTGTCGACGCTCTCCTGAGCGAGGAATTCTTTTCCATCGACAGTGTACTGCACATTGACAAGGTCGTCATTAAGGCGCTAAAACTCTCGCTCGGCCAAGAGAGAATGCTGCTAGCGGCCGTCGCAGACCTTAAGGACGCAAAGTCCGACAGTGCGAGTTCCCGTACCGGTCCCACATCGGACATCATTGAGAAATTTCCGGCCGACAGACCCCGGCTACGCAGCGACGCGGCACCAGCTACCCTGAATGACCTTCCACGCCTTAACACAGAGACGATGACAGCCATGCTGGACTCCCTCGTGGACAAGCCGCAGACCCCGGACGACGACCCATGGCAGACCGGGAGAACCCCAGGTAACACGCGACCATTATTTGTCCAAGATTTCTGTGGATCCTTCCTGGGGAGTCAGGGCACAGAGACAGTGTTATCGTCGAACGGTGATGCGAAAGTGATCGTGACGAGCGCGGCGAAACGCGTGAGGCCTGAGGACACCACGTGGCAGCAGTGGGTGAAAGGCCACGCCCGCATCTTTAGCGCCCTAAAGCGCTCAGGACAGTTGGAGACGGAAGACGAGCGTGATCGCTACAATCTCTACGGCATAAAGTTTGGAGATATGTGCGAGTATTACCCGCTAGCCAACTGTATGAGGTATGATTTCGAATACCGGAAACGGGTGGCGTCGGGGCAAATCCGTTGGGGAGACGACGATACGTATCTCCTAGGCATATGTTGCTTCTCGTCTCGCGCCCAATCAACATCCACCCGGAAGCAGCACGCTAGACCCAGGGTGGAAGCTCCAAGGGCCCCGAACGGCACGGAAATTTGTCGCAACTTTAATTCGCGCCGGGGTTGCAGTCTACTAAACTGCCGATTCATGCATGCCTGCCTGAAATGTTTCCAGAACCACCCCGAGATTGCTCACAGAGACTAGCGGCACGCCGTCTCTAGCCCACTGTCTGACCGGGTCGACGAATGGGAACGACAACTTGAAACGGATAAGGACAAGGTATTTATTCTCAACGGATTACGTAATGGGTTCGATATCGTTAACGTTCGCACGGAAAATATTCAGTGTGCCGAAGCCCCCAACAGCCGCGTGGCTGAGCGACAATATCGTGATGAGGTAGAGAGTGAAATAAAGAAGGAAATTGCCCTGGGTCGCTATAAAGTAGTGGTAGAAAAACCGGCCATTGTCTCCCCGCTCCCCGCCATACCCAAAGAAAACGGTGAAATCAGGCTAATTCACGATTGCTCGCAACCAGAAGGCCTTTCTGTCAACTCCCACGCCACCCCCGACAAACATGTTTTTACATCCGTGGACATCGCTGCCGATATGGTCAGTAGAAACTCGTTTATGGCAAAAGTGGACCTTAAATCAGCTTATCGGCAGGTCCCGCTCAGCGAAGCGTCCCAACGTCTAACGGGCTTAAAGTAGAAATTTAAGGGCAATAAACATCACACATACCTTGTAGATACCCGCTTGCCCTTCGGGGCTTCATTAAGCGTTGGTATTTTCCATCGTATTACTCAGAGTGTCTGCCGCATGCTTAAAAAACAAGGTATAAAAGCAATAATTTGCTACCTCGATGACTTTTTTATTACCGCTGATACATTTGACGACACGCTAAAGGCAATGCAATGCTTGATACGGCTCCTCCGGTCGCTTGGTTTCGCAATCAACTGCGAGAAATGCATCTCCCCTACGCGCAGACTAACGTTTCTCGGAGTGACTATCGACTCCACCGACTGCACGCTGTCAATTCCCACGGATAAGCTATGCGAAGTCCAAACTCTTCTCTCCCACTACGCAAGTCCCGACAACAGACGGCTCTCAAAACGCGACCTCCAGAGCCTGCTGGGGAAACTGAACTGGGTCGGACGTGTTGTCAGTGTCATACGTCCGGCCATGCGTCGTCTAATCGTGCTTATGACGTCACTACGTCGCCCTAACCACCGCACCCGTATCACTACGGACACTCGCCGAGACTTACTACTGCTTAATGTGCTTTGCGCCTCATTCAACGGTACATCTCGCTTTTCCTCCCAAAGGGATGTGCCCGATCGCGCCTTTCACATTGCCACAGACGCAAGCCCGACTGCTGCAGGCGCAGCGGTCGTTTGCCACAATAGAGCCATAGACTGGCTCTATTGCAACTTCGCCACGGATATGCCCGCCATCAATGATTGCGACATAAATACGAAAGAACTAGCTGCTGTTCTTTTGGCGCTGCGCCGCTGGGCACCGTTCTGCGCTTCTAAGACGGTTCAACTATATTCGGATAATAAAGCAACCCTTTATGCCCTTAACCGAGGAAGAATTAGAAACACTATTGCGTCCGATGTTTTATTAAAAAATAAAGTGTTATTTGATTTTAAAACTCTGGTGATGCGCTGCCCCTTTTCCCCCTTAATCCCCCACGCTACTCGACTTGACAGCGACGGAGCGTGCCAGACGGAGATGTAGACAGAGCGACTCGGCTTACAGCGTGCCGTCATGCAAGGCGGGAGCGAAGCACACACTCAGTAACTCGGGGGCGGAGCTCGCCCCAGAGTACCTTCTGTCGTGCCTGTGTTCTATTGGCCGTTGAGTCGTGCAGGGATTAACAAGGCTCTTCCAAGCTTCCCCTCACAAATGCAAAGCAAGCACTGGTCAAGCAAGCGCTTCCAGAGAGCAAAAGAAAAAAAAACGGAAAGACACAGCCAAATGGAATATTAGCTAGCCTTCAGGATAAAATAATAATAAACTAAAAAAAAAAAAAAATAATAATAATAATAAAGAAAACCAGAATAGGACACAAAGGATAATTACATTTGATTAAAGTAGCTTTTAGGATAACGATTGATACAGGGCGTAAGGTAAAGGGAATAAAATATATATATAAAAAAACCAATAAATAAAAGTGTGATATATGCGACATTGTGTATAAACTTGAAGCTCTTAATTGCAATTTGTGGATATCAATTGTTAAGCCTAACAAGCGTCACCCGGACAGCTGACAAGCTTGGACTCTGAATTGCAATTAGTGCAAGGGATTGTTAGGATTTGGGGCATCAATATGCGTGAGTACTCTAATTGCAATTAAGATCTTGCCTGAGCAGTGCCGTCTGAATAGGGCATTAATTGCAATTACGGCCAAGCAGTGAGCCCCCTATAACTGTATAAAAAAACACTGAGAGAGCAAGGAAACAAAAAAATGAATAAGGATAAAGTTGACAGTGCAATTAAAGAGTTGAAAGAATGGGCTGCGTCGAGAAACCTTCTCGAATCCACTGTCGACGCTCTCCTGAGCGAGGAATTCTTTTCCATCGACAGTGTACTGCACATTGACAAGGTCGTCATTAAGGCGCTAAAACTCTCGCTCGGCCAAGAGAGAATGCTGCTAGCGGCCGTCGCAGACCTTAAGGACGCAAAGTCCGACAGTGCGAGTTCCCGTACCGGTCCCACATCGGACATCATTGAGAAATTTCCGGCCGACAGACCCCGGCTACGCAGCGACGCGGCACCAGCTACCCTGAATGACCTTCCACGCCTTAACACAGAGACGATGACAGCCATGCTGGACTCCCTCGTGGACAAGCCGCAGACCCCGGACGACGACCCATGGCAGACCGGGAGAACCCCAGGTAACACGCGACCATTATTTGTCCAAGATTTCTGTGGATCCTTCCTGGGGAGTCAGGGCACAGAGACAGTGTTATCGTCGAACGGTGATGCGAAAGTGATCGTGACGAGCGCGGCGAAACGCGTGAGGCCTGAGGACACCACGTGGCAGCAGTGGGTGAAAGGCCACGCCCGCATCTTTAGCGCCCTAAAGCGCTCAGGACAGTTGGAGACGGAAGACGAGCGTGATCGCTACAATCTCTACGGCATAAAGTTTGGAGATATGTGCGAGTATTACCCGCTAGCCAGCTGTATGAGGTATGATTTCGAATACCGGAAACGGGTGGCGTCGGGGCAAATCCGTTGGGGAGACGACGATACGTATCTCCTAGGCGTATGTTGCTTCTCGTCTCGCGCCCAATCAACATCCACCCGGAAGCAGCACGCTAGACCCAGGGTGGAAGCTCCAAGGGCCCCGAACGGCACGGAAATTTGTCGCAACTTTAATTCGCGCCGGGGTTGCAGTCTACTAAACTGCCGATTCATGCATGCCTGCCTGAAATGTTTCCAGAACCACCCCGAGATTGCTCACAGAGACTAGCGGCACGCCGTCTCTAGCCCACTGTCTGACCGGCTCGACGAATGGGAACGACAACTTGAAACGGATAAGGACAAGGTATTTATTCTCAACGGATTACGTAATGGGTTCGATATCGTTAACGTTCGCACGGAAAATATTCAGTGTGCCGAAGCCCCCAACAGCCGCGTGGCTGAGCGACAATATCGTGATGAGGTAGAGAGTGAAATAAAGAAGGAAATTGCCCTGGGTCGCTATAAAGTAGTGGTAGAAAAACCGGCCATTGTCTCCCCGCTCCCCGCCATACCCAAAGAAAACGGTGAAATCAGGCTAATTCACGATTGCTCGCAACCAGAAGGCCTTTCTGTCAACTCCCACGCCACCCCCGACAAACATGTTTTTACATCCGTGGACATCGCTGCCGATATGGTCAGTAGAAACTCGTTTATGGCAAAAGTGGACCTTAAATCAGCTTATCGGCAGGTCCCGCTCAGCGAAGCGTCCCAACGTCTAACGGGCTTAAAGTGGAAATTTAAGGGCAATAAACATCACACATACCTTGTAGATACCCGCTTGCCCTTCGGGGCTTCATTAAGCGTTGGTATTTTCCATCGTATTACTCAGAGTGTCTGCCGCATGCTTAAAAAACAAGGTATAAAAGCAATAATTTGCTACCTCGATGACTTTTTTATTACCGCTGATACATTTGACGACACGCTAAAGGCAATGCAATGCTTGATACGGCTCCTCCGGTCGCTTGGTTTCGCAATCAACTGCGAGAAATGCATCTCCCCTACGCGCAGACTAACGTTTCTCGGAGTGACTATCGACTCCACCGACTGCACGCTGTCAATTCCCACGGATAAGCTATGCGAAGTCCAAACCCTTCTCTCCCACTACGCAAGTCCCGACAACAGACGGCTCTCAAAACGCGACCTCCAGAGCCTGCTGGGGAAACTGAACTGGGTCGGACGTGTTGTCAGTGTCATACGTCCGGCCATGCGTCGTCTAATCGTGCTTATGACGTCACTACGTCGCCCTAACCACCGCACCCGTATCACTACGGACACTCGCCGAGACTTACTACTGCTTAATGTGCTTTGCGCCTCATTCAACGGTACATCTCGCTTTTCCTCCCAAAGGGATGTGCCCGATCGCGCCTTTCACATTGCCACAGACGCAAGCCCGACTGCTGCAGGCGCAGCGGTCGTTTGCCACAATAGAGCCATAGACTGGCTCTATTGCAACTTCGCCACGGATATGCCCGCCATCAATGATTGCGACATAAATACGAAAGAACTAGCTGCTGTTCTTTTGGCGCTGCGCCGCTGGGCACCGTTCTGCGCTTCTAAGACGGTTCAACTATATTCGGATAATAAAGCAACCCTTTATGCCCTTAACCGAGGAAGAATTAGAAACACTATTGCGTCCGATGTTTTATGCGAAATACTAATATTATGCGTTAAGTTTGACATTAAAATATGTGCCGCCTACGTAAACACGAAACTTAATAAGCTCCCGGATGCCATTTCGCGACTATCCAGCCTTCCACATGCCACGTATGCATTCGGCCACGTCCCGCTCGCTGACCTCCGGCACCACATGTCACCAATTGCTATGCGTCGTTTGTTCCAGGAGTAGTACGGGAGACACAAATTTTGGACAACGAAGTGGCCCAATTCCGCAGAGCAGCCCTAGCAGAAAGCACTCGTGAAACGTACTCGGCTCAGCTGAAGTCTTACCTGGGCTTCTGCCAAGCCTTTAGGATGCGCCCAGCCCCCGCAGAAACTACGACCGTGCTCCGTTACGCGTGTTTTCTCAGCCGATCCCTGAAACCCCAGTCCGTGAGATGCTATCTCGCTGCAGTTCGCCTACTCCACTTGGAGCTGGGTTACACGAACCCCATTGAGAATAACCACTTCGTGAAGACGCTATTGAAAGGAATCGACACGCAGAAAGGTACGCCACCCCGACAGAAACTACCGCTCTCGCTGGATATCTTGCAGCGCGTCCGAGGAGTTCTCGACCTCTCGCAACCATTAGAGGCCTGCTTCTGGGCTGCTTGTCTCATGGGCTTCTTTACCTTTCTGCGCAAGTCCTCGCTGCTATCCCGTACCCAGACTAGCCACGACTGTAGAACTGACCTCTGCCGTGATGACGTAACGCTGTGTGCAGATGGCGCCCTAGTTCACGTAAAACGCACCAAAACACTTCGCAACTTTTCACGAGCCCTCGTCATCCCAATCCCAGAGGTAGAGCAGTCTACAGTATGCCCCACTGCAGCGTTAAAACACCACCTCCACCTTTCGCCCGCACATGGTAAAGCGGCGCTTTTCTCCTACAGAACCCCGGACTCCACCGTCCCTCTCTCCCACGCAGCGTTCTCGTCGATGCTGAAATGCAAACTGCGTGCTGTTGGGCTAGATGACTCAGCCTACAGCGGCCATAGCCTACGACGAGCCGGGGCTACCTTTGCTCTTGCCTGTGGGCTGCCACCGCAAGTGATTAAGAGCCAAGGAGACTGGACATCGGAGTCCTACACGCGATACACTGACGTCCCTCTGAGTCTACGCCTGGATTGTGCAAAAACCATGGGATCAAACGTTCAAAACGCCTTGCCCTAACTACTACAAGTAACACTTCGTGGTTTGGGTATTTGGACAGTTTCTTAAAGTATGTTTGTTTTATGCATAATGTGTTCAGCAGTCAGGCAATAAACATTTGTACCCAAACCACTCTCTCATTCGTCTTGCCAGCCATAACGGCTAGAGACTAGAACGCTATAAGTTTTAATTAAAAATTAAAGTGTTATTTGATTTTAAAACTCTGGTGATGCGCTGCCCCTTTTCCCCCTTAATCCCCCACGCTACTCGACTTGACAGCGACGGAGCGTGCCAGACGGAGATGTAGACAGAGCGTCTCGGCTTACAGCGTGCCGTCATGCAAGGCGGGAGCGAAGCACACACTCAGTAACTCGGGGGCGGAGCTCGCCCCAGAGTACCTTCTGTCATGCCTGTGTTCTATTGGCCGTTGAGTCGTGCAGGGATTAAGTCGGACGGTACATAACAAGGCTCTTCCAAGCTTCCCCTCACAAATGCAAAGCAAGCACTGGTCAAGCATGCGCTTCCAGAGACCCACCTCCATCCCCCTTCCCCTTCCCTGTTTAATTGTTTACAAGTACAGTTTTATGTTGAATATGTTAGTCTGGTTAGTGGACAGTTTCTTAAAGTATGTTTGTTTTACGCATAATGTGTTCAGCAGTCAGGCAATAAACATTTGTACCCAAACCACTCTCTCATTCGTCTTGCCAGCCATAACGGCTAAAGACTAGAACGCTATAAGTTTTAATGCGAAATACTAATATTATGCGTTAAGTTTCACATTAAAATATGTGCCGCCTACGTAAACACGAAACTTAATAAGCTCCCGGATGCCATTTCGCGACTATCCAGCCTTCCACATGCCACGTATGCATTCGGCCACGTCCCGCTCGCTGACCTCCGGCACCACATGTCACCAATTGCTATGCGTCGTTTGTTCCAGGAGTAGTACGGGAGACACAAATTTTGGACAACGAAGTGGCCCAATTCCGCAGAGCAGCCCTAGCAGAAAGCACTCGTGAAACGTACTCGGCTCAGCTGAAGTCTTACCTGGCCTTCTGCCAAGCCTTTAGGATGCGCCCAGCCCCCGCAGAAACTACGACCGTGCTCCGTTACGCGTGTTTTCTCAGCCGATCCCTGAAACCCAGTCCGTGAGATGCTATCTCGCTGCAGTTCGCCTACTCCACTTGGAGCTGGGTTACACGAACCCCATTGAGAATAACCACTTCGTGAAGACGCTATTGAAAGGAATCGACACGCAGAAAGGTACGCCACCCCGACAGAAACTACCGCTCTCGCTGGATATCTTGCAGCGCGTCCGAGGAGTTCTCGACCTCTCGCAACCATTAGAGGCCTGCTTCTGGGCTGCTTGTCTCATGGGCTTCTTTACCTTTCTGCGCAAGTCCTCGCTGCTATCCCGTACCCAGACTAGCCACGACTGTAGAACTGACCTCTGCCGTGATGACGTAACGCTGTGTGCAGATGGCGCCCTAGTTCACGTAAAACGCACCAAAACACTTCGCAACTTTTCACGAGCCCTCGTCATCCCAATCCCAGAGGTAGAGCAGTCTACAGTATGCCCCACTGCAGCGTTAAAACACCACCTCCGCCTTTCGCCCGCACATGGTAAAGCGGCGCTTTTCTCCTACAGAACCCCGGACTCCACCGTCCCTCTCTCCCACGCAGCGTTCTCGTCGATGCTGAAATGCAAACTGCGTGCTGTTGGGCTAGATGACTCAGCCTACAGCGGCCATAGCCTACGACGAGCCGGGGCTACCTTTGCTCTTGCCTGTGGGCTGCCACCGCAAGTGATTAAGAGCCAAGGAGACTGGACATCGGAGTCCTACACGCGATACACTGACGTCCCTCTGAGTCTACGCCTGGATTGTGCAAAAACCATGGGATCAAACGTTGAAAACGCCTTGCCCTAACTACTACAAGTAACACTTCGTGGTTTGGGTATTTGGACAGTTTCTTAAAGTATGTTTGTTTTATGCATAATGTGTTCAGCAGTCAGGCAATAAACATTTGTACCCAAACCACTCTCTCATTCGTCTTGCCAGCCATAACGGCTAGAGACTAGAACGCTATAAGTTTTAATTAAAAAATAAAGTGTTATTTGATTTTAAAACTCTGGTGATGAGCTGCCCCTTTTCCCCCTTAATCCCCCACGCTACTCGACTTGACAGCGACGGAGCGTGCCAGACGGAGATGTAGACAGAGCGTCTCGGCTTACAGCGTGCCGTCATGCAAGGCGGGAGCGAAGCACACACTCAGTAACTCGGGGGCGGAGCTCGCCCCAGAGTACCTTCTGTCATGCCTGTGTTCTATTTGCCGTTGAGTCGTGCAGGGATTAAGTCGGACGGTACATAACAAGGCTCTTCCAAGCTTCCCCTCACAAATGCAAAGCAAGCACTGGTCAAGCAAGCGCTTAAAGAGACCCACCTCCATCCCCCTTCCCCTTCCCTGTTTAATTGTTTACAAGTACAGTTTTATGTTGAATATGTTAGTCTGGTTAGTGGACAGTTTCTTAAAGTATGTTTGTTTTATGCATAATGTGTTCAGCAGTCAGGCAATAAACATTTGTACCCAAACCACTCCCTCATTCGTCTTGCCAGCCATAACGGCAAGAGACTAGAACGCTATAAGTTTTAATTTATCCTTCAACTTACTTCGACGCTTTACCGTAATAATACGACACACACCTGGCGTGTGGCCTCTCTGCCTCGCAAATATCAACTGCTGCTGGTGGAGCAAGCGCGTTCCTTAAATACTCGCTGGCAGAACAGCCGCTGTTAATTAAATATGTAACCAATCAAAGAGCTTCCCGCCTAAACTTAGAACCAATAAGAAAATAGCTGCCCAAAAACATATGTTTCCAGTGACATACGGGCCAAAAAGTGATGTTTTTGGGAAGATCGCGAACTCTACTACAAAAAGGCTTTGTCGGTAATGATCTATGATATTTCTAAATAGTTGAAAATTACACGCAAAGTTTGTGCTAGGTAGCACAAAAATTTCACTTGTCTCAAAAACCGACAACATAAAAATTTTTAAACACAAAAATACTGCCAGGTGCACAATCTTGGCGCGATCTACACAATGCTACGTGAAACTTGAAATTTCGATATCGACTCCTGGAGATATCCGGTATACTTGATATATAAGTAAATTTTTGGATGACCCAAAATCTAACAAAACGACATCAAACGAACCTGAAACTAGTTCCGTCGTATTCACTGCATCAAGATCCCCCCAAATCCTAAACCGATCGCTGCGGTCCTATCAAGCTCTATACAAAAGCAGCACATCAACAAATGCACCCGTGCACCCATCAGCCACTTCAAGGGAAACACCGCACCGAAGGGCGTGGCTCGGCACTCACATGCGTTCCGCATCACAACAAACCGTGTAGAGCACAAACAGAATCACCAACACGCTCAGAACACTCACAACGCTGAACACGAAATTCTGACAGCGACAATAACACATGCATGCTCAAAAACTCACTTTTGCGTACTTAAACAGCTAAACATAACCAAAACGACGAATACTGTCGAGATATGCCCTAATCCTTGTTGAAAGTCGTGATTAAGCCTTAACACTAAAATCAAACTACATGTACATCCGAGAAATGCCATAACAGGTCCAGAGATATTCTGACAACAACCCCCTTCTCAAGAAAACACTGGAAGTCGTTTTCTTTCAAAAACGTCAGAATCTTAAAAATTATGTTACAAACTCTTTCTAAAATGCATTTAAGAACAAGCGCCGGTTTCCGGTACCTAAGTCTCACAACTTGCAGAAGCAAGTTTTAGGAACACAAAAGTAGGTCAAAACATACAAAAGATATGAGAAGCACTCAAAATGCACAAAAATACACTTTGAAGTAAATAAAAATGAATGATGAACACCAAAATATCTCAAAACAGTTGCCACAAGATATTCACATACAGTCACAATCTGCTCATAAAGTCCGCTGCAAAATTATCTGAACCTTTAATTGCTTTAATGTCAAATGCGTAATTCTGCAAGAAAAGTGCCCATCTCATCAACCGTCCACTTTCTAATTTTCCCTTTCGTAGATATGCTAGAGGTGCATGATCTGTCTCTAGCGTGAAGTTCGTGCCGTACAAGTATTTCGCGAAGCGCATTACTCCAAACACTATCGCTAGGCATTCGCGTTCGATCACAGAATAACGTCTCTCTCTATCCAAGAGTTTTCGACCTGCGTACGCGATCGGGAAAAAGCCATCATCGTGTTCCTGAAGTAACACTGCGCCGAGTCCAGTGTCTGACGCGTCCGTACGTAGCACAAACGGTTTGTTAAAGTCCGGTAATCTCAAAATTGGCGCACGGGCCAGAAGTTGCTTCAGCTTGTTCGGGCGTCCTTTCTTGACGAGATCTGTCAGAGGCGAAGTGATTTCGGCAAAGTTTGGTATGAATTTGCGATAAAAGCCCGCTAGGCCGAGAAATGAACGGACTTGCTTTTTCGTCTTCGGGCGTGGCGCGTCTTGAATTTTCTGAACCTTGTCGTCCTCCATGCGTAGCGTACCGTTTCCAAGCATATGACCGGTAAAACCAATGTCATCATATCCGATAAAACACTTGGAGGGTCGAACAGTGAGGTTGGCTTCCTTTATCCTCGTGAACAGTTTGCGTAACACTTGTAAGTGTTGTTCCCAACTCTCCGTGTGTGGTAGTACATCGTCCACGTAATTGTCCACATTTGGCACGTCTTCCAACAGTTGCTTCATGATTCGGTTAAACGCCGCTCCCGAGTTAACTAATCCAAACGGATTTCGACAAAACTGATATGTTCCCGTGGATGTCGAAAACGCTGTGTATTTCCGCGATGTTTCTTCCATCGGTATTTGCCAATATCCTTTTGTAAAATGTATTTTGGAAAACACCTTGTCGTTGCCCACTTTCGCCATAATGTCCTCGTAATTTCCCATCGGCTGCGTATCGAACTTGGTTATTGAATTTAACCGTCTATAGTCGATGCAGAAGCGATTTGTACCATCCTTTTTCTTCACAAGCACAATCGGTGAGTTGTATTCAGATCGCGACTCTTCGATTATTCCCCCTTCGAGCATCTTGCTGACTTCATCGTCAATATCTTGTCGTTTGGCGAACGGTACGGGATATGGTTTGACGCGGACTGGCTGTTGTGTCGTCAATTCAATTTTGTGTTCGCCGAGGTTGGTCTTTCCTGGTACATCAGTAAAAATCGTCCGGAATTCCGCTAAAAGTTCTCGCACTTGTCTTTTCTGCTCATCGTCAAGTTCAGGATTGATGTTCACGTCGTCAACAGTTTCGGATTGTTTCGTTTCGGGTAGATTTGTTACTAATGAATCACACTCGCTGCACTCCTCTCGGTCAGATTCCGCGATTGCGATGCATGCAAACGCTGCTACTGTTGATTCTGCGGATTCGTCATTGTCGCTTTCGCTATCAGTGTAAGCGTTTGCATCATTTGCAGCTGTTTCTCGCTCAACGCACTCTTTCAACAAATTTGCGTGAAAATCTTTCTTTTTCCGTCCATGTCAATTTCGTAATCCATCCGGTTCAAAACTCTTGTAACTTTGTACGGTCCTTTCCACTGTAAAAGGAGCTTGTTTCTATCTGTCGGTAGTAGGAGATATACTTTCTGACCCACGAGAAATCGCCTGTCCCTTGTCTTGCGGTCATAATGATGCTTGTGTTTTCCTTGTGCTTCCAGCAAACTCTCACGCGCTATTTGACAAGTGTCTTCCAAACGATTTCTTAAGTCCGCAATATAGGCGTATGTGTTCTTAACTTCGGTTGGCGCTTCCTCGTCCAGCCAGATCTCTTTGAGAATATCCAATGGCCCTCGCACTCGACGACCATAAAGAAGCTCAAACGGTGAGAATCCTGTGCTGGCCTGAGGTACTTCTCTGTACGCGAAAAGAACTGCCGGTAAATATCTGTCCCAGTCTCTTGGTCGTTCTTTACACATTCGCGTTAACATACTCTTTAGAACGCCGTTTATTCTTTCGCAGAGTCCGTTGCACTGAGGGTTGTATGGAGTCGTAAAAAGTTATTTCACGGAAATCAGTCGTGCTAGTTCTGCCATCAGATCTGAAGTGAACTGTGTTCCTTTGTCACTTAAAATTTCTCGAGGAAATCCAACACGACTAAACACTTCTAAGAGGGCCTCTGCAACGTTAACTGTCTCAATGCGTTTCAACGGAATAGCTTCTGGATAGCGCGTCGCGTAGTCAACCACTGTTAAAATGTAACGATTGCCGCTCTCTGCGATAGGTGTGATCGGTCCAATGATATCGACGGCGACTCTGTCGAACGGTGTGTCTATGACCGGCATTTGACCAAGTGGCACATTCCGCACCTTCCCTCGTGGAATAGTACGTTGGCATACGTCACATGACTGACAGTACCGTTTTACGTCACCGCTGAGTCCAGGCCAGTGAAAATGTGCAATGATCCGATCCGTAGTCTTCTTCACGCCAAGATGTCCGCCGACAATAGATTCGTGTGCCACCGACATGATGTGGTTTCGTAACGACTTCGGTACTACAACCTGCTTCAGTTTCACTTCGACGCCATCTCTCATCTCGAAGTAGTACCGCATCAGAATTTTGTTTTTCACCACATAGCGAAAAGATCCCCGTTTTCGTGACTGAAACGTCGTTTTGTCGTTCGCGTACTTAAAGTTCTTTATCAACGTTTCGTCGTCTTTCTGTAGTTTTATCAAGTCCGCGCTGTTGATCATATCCGCTTTGACGTCTGGAGTCACCAGGGGCTTTTTTGCCTTCTTTTCTCTCACTGTTTGTTCGCGGGTCGTCACAGCTGCAGCAACTGGCGTATCCTCGTTTTTACCACACTCTCCTTCCTCTTGGTTCGCATGCGTTGCGATTGTGTCGATTTTGTCCGGCAAAACGTTTCCGATGATTAAATCATACGGTGGGTTCTTCACTACCATAACGTCAAGTTACCCCGTGTAGATAGGTGTGGTAACACTAACTCGCGCCATTGGAAATGTTCGCAACGTGCCATCCATCAGTACGCAATCACTGTTTTTTCCGGTGAGTTCAGTTTCCTTCACGAGTTCTTCTCGAACGACGGCGCTGTTACATCCGGTGTCCTTCAAGACGATCACTTTCTGATTGGCGATTAGACCACGATATAACGGAAGACGTTTCACTGTATCCATTTTGTCACAAATTGCTCCGGTATATGGTATGGTTTCGCCATTCGCCAAGAAAAGTTTGCCGTCTTTCACATTTTCGTCCACAATCTCTTTTACACCGGTCGCGCCTAATTTCACGTTTGCGTTTCTTTGCGAGTCACTAGTGGCACGATCGCGACCGCGATATGGCTGATACGGTCGTTCTCCTTGCGGACGAGTCGATGCAGGTTTAGCTCCATTTCTCTGTTTCCTGCAGTCACGGGCGTAATGTCCGATTTTCCCGCAAAAGTAGCACATGACGGACGATTGCGATGTATTCGCCGTACGATTATTGTATCCTTGCGGTGGTGGTCGTGTAAACTTCTGCGGTCGTATCCTTCCTTGCGCTATGCTTCCGCCATGCGCTTCCAAGTATTGCTCTGCCAGTTTGAACGTTTCCTCACACGACGTCGGAGCTCTCTCACGTAAGAACAAACTCAAGTCACTGCTACACATATTCACGAACTGTTCTCGGAGTAGCAGGTCACATATGGCGTCGTACGTTTTCTCGATGCCGGCCATCTCTATCCATCGATTGAAGAAACGTTTCTGTTTGGCACTGTATTGTTGCACTGACTCATCCTTCTCTGGCTTGATCTCACGGAATTTCGTACGAAATCCTTCAGCGGTGAGCTGGTATCGTCGTAAGATTGCTTCTTTTAGCGCCTGGTAGTCGTTTGCAGCCTCGACGGTCATGCTGCTATAAACACCCAGCGCTTTCCCCGTAAGTATCACACTTAAACTGATTGACCACGTATCGCGATGCCATTCTTGACTAATTGCAAACCGCTCGAATCTCTCGAGGAATGCATCAATATCGTCGACATTCTCGTCAAACTTTGGTAGTTTGGGTCGTGCACTGAGATATTGCTGTCGTGGCTCGCGCGGTTGTTCTCGTATTCCCATTTGAGCTCGTAGTTCCGCTTGACGTGTTTCTTCGCGAAGTTTTTCCAGTTGAAATTGGTGGTCTTGTTCTCTTTGCCGGTCTTCCCTCTCTTGAGCTCGGGTCTCGCGTTCAATTCGAGCTCGTTCACGTTGGTCTGCCTTGTCTTGTTCCACTTGAACAAAGCGGCGGAGTTCTTCGTCTTTATAGCCGAGGGCTTGACCAAGTTCTATCAGTGAACGAAGATCCTGCTCCATGGTGTTGTATCCTACTGGCGATTATCCCGGACGAGCCCCCAGATGTCACGAAATGGATGTCGTGATATAGACGGTCTAACGCCTTAGGAGTCGTATGACTTTAACCACGGTGAACTTCGCTATGGCAAACTTGTGTCAGTTATGTCAAGGCTATAAATTTTAATGTTTTACGCTCATTTGCTTCAATCGAACTTATTTTCCTTAGATATCTAATTGTAATTCCTGTTCTTTCTTTAAAAGTTCTAGTCGCACATCGACTGAAGTGATAAACTCAAGAAGGACTCTGGCAAACAGTTCCTGATATTTATTAAACACACTTACTTTGTATTTGTACAAAATATCCGCGGTTCTTATTTACACGCAATATCCTCGGCTGTGGACAATAACTATAGCCGATCCCTGAAACCCCAGTCCGTGAGATGCTATCTCGCTGCAGTTCGCCTACTCCACTTGGAGCTGGGTTACACGAACCCCATTGAGAATAACCACTTCGTGAAGACGCTATTGAAAGGAATCGACACGCAGAAAGGTACGCCACCCCGACAGAAACTACCGCTCTCGCTGGATATCTTGCAGCGCGTCCGAGGAGTTCTCGACCTCTCGCAACCATTAGAGGCCTGCTTCTGGGCTGCTTGTCTCATGGGCTTCTTTACCTTTCTGCGCAAGTCCTCGCTGCTATCCCGTACCCAGACTAGCCACGACTGTAGAACTGACCTCTGCCGTGATGACGTAACGCTGTGTGCAGATGGCGCCCTAGTTCACGTAAAACGCACCAAAACACTTCGCAACTTTTCACGAGCCCTCGTCATCCGAATCCCAGAGGTAGAGCAGTCTACAGTATGCCCCACTGCAGCGTTAAAACACCACCTCCGCCTTTCGCCCGCACATGGTAAAGCGGCGCTTTTCTCCTACAGAACCCCGGACTCCACCGTCCCTCTCTCCCACGCAGCGTTCTCGTCGATGCTGAAATGCAAACTGCGTGCTGTTGGGCTAGATGACTCAGCCTACAGCGGCCATAGCCTACGACGAGCCGGGGCTACCTTTGCTCTTGCCTGTGGGCTGCCACCGCAAGTGATTAAGAGCCAAGGAGACTGGACATCGGAGTCCTACACGCGATACACTGACGTCCCTCTGAGTCTACGCCTGGATTGTGCAAAAACCATGGGATCAAACGTTCAAAACGCCTTGCCCTAACTACTACAAGTAACACTTCGTGGTTTGGGTATTTGGACAGTTTCTTAAAGTATGTTTGTTTTATGCATAATGTGTTCAGCAGTCAGGCAATAAACATTTGTACCCAAACCACTCTCTCATTCGTCTTGCCAGCCATAACGGCTAGAGACTAGAACGCTATAAGTTTTAATTAAAAAATAAAGTGTTATTTGATTTTAAAACTCTGGTGATGCGCTGCCCCTTTTCCCCCTTAATCCCCCACGCTACTCGACTTGACAGCGACGGAGCGTGCCAGACGGAGATGTAGACAGAGCGTCTCGGCTTACAGCGTGCCGTCATGCAAGGCGGGAGCGAAGCACACACTCAGTAACTCGGGGGCGGAGCTCGCCCCAGAGTACCTTCTGTCATGCCTGTGTCCTATTGGCCGTCGAGTCGTGCAGGGATTAAGTCGGACGGTACATAACAAGGCTCTTCCAAGCTTCCCCTCACAAATGCAAAGCAAGCACTGGTCAAGCAAGCGCTTCCAGAGACCCACCTCCATCCCCCTTCCCCTTCCCTGTTTAATTGTTTACAAGTACAGTTTTATGTTGAATATGTTAGTATGGTTAGTGGACAGTTTCTTAAAGTATGTTTGTTTTATGCATAATGTGTTCAGCAGTCAGGCAATAAACATTTGTACCCAAACCACTCCTCATTCGTCTTGCCAGCCATAACGGCTAGAGACTAGAACGCTAAAAGTTTTAACTATTTCTTAAACACTCTGATTATTTATCCTTTTATTCAACAAATTGAAGTGATACCAGTCCAACGCTAACTTGTTTTTATTTATCCTTCAACTTACTTCGACGCTTTACCGTAATAATACGACACACACCTGGCGTGTGTCCTCTCTGCCTCGCAAAAATCAACTGCTGCTGGTGCAGCAAGCGCGTTCCTTAAATACTCGCTGGCAGAACAGCCGCTGCTAATTAAATATGTAACCAATCAAAGAGCTTCCCGCCTAAACTTAGAACCAATAAGAAAATAGCTGTTAAAACTTATAGCGTTCTAGTCTCTAGCCGTTATGGCTGGCAAGACGAATGAGAGAGTGGTTTGGGTACAAATGTTTATTGCCTGACTGCTGAACACATTATGCATAAAACAAACATACTTTAAGAAACTGTCCACTAACCATACTAACATATTCAACATAAAACTGTACTTGTAAACAATTAAACAGGGAAGGGGAAGGGGGATGGAGGTGGGTCTCTGGAAGCGCATGCTTGACCAGTGCTTGCTTTGCATTTGTGAGGGGAAGCTTGGAAGAGCCTTGTTATGTACCGTCCGACTTAATCCCTGCACGACTCAACGGCCAATAGAACACAGGCATGACAGAAGGTACTCTGGGGCGAGCTCCGCCCCCGAGTTACTGAGTGTGTGCTTCGCTCCCGCCTTGCATGACGGCACGCTGTAAACCGAGACGCTCTGTCTACATCTCCGTCTGGCACGCTCCGTCGCTGTCAAGTCGAGTAGCGTGGGGGATTGAGGGGGAAAAGGGGCAGCGCATCACCAGAGTTTTAAAATCAAATAACACTTTATTTTTTAATTAAAACTTATAGCGTTCTAGTCTCTAGCCGTTATGGCTGGCAAGACGAATGAGAGAGTGGTTTGGGTACAAATGTTTATTGCCTGACTGCTGAACACACTATGCATAAAACAAACATACTTTAAGAAACTGTCCAAATACCCAAACCACGAAGTGTTATTTGTAGTAGTTAGGACAAGGCGTTTTGAACGTTTGATCCCATGGTTTTTGCACAATCCAGGCGTAGACTCAGAGGGACGTCAGTGTATCGCGTGTAGGACTCCGATGTCCAGTCTCCTTGGCTCTTAATCACTTGCGGTGGCAGCCCACAGGCAAGAGCAAAGGTAGCCCCGGCTCGTCGTAGGCTATGGCCGCTGTAGGCTGAGTCATCTAGCCCAACAGCACGCAGTTTGCATTTCAGCATCGACGAGAACGCTGCGTGGGAGAGAGGGACGGTGGAGTCCGGGGTTCTGTAGGAGAAAAGCGCCGCTTTACCATGTGCGGGCGAAAGGCGGAGGTGGTGTTTTAACGCTGCAGTGGGGCACACTGTAGACTGCTCTACCTCTGGGATTGGGATGACGAGGGCTCGTGAAAAGTTGCGAAGTGTTTTGGTGCGTTTTACGTGAACTAGGGCGCCATCTGCACACAGCGTTACGTCATCACGGCAGAGGTCAGTTCTACAGTCGTGGCTAGTCTGGGTACGGGATAGCAGCGAGGACTTGCGCAGAAAGGTAAAGAAGCCCATGAGACAAGCAGCCCAGAAGCAGGCCTCTAATGGTTGCGAGAGGTCGAGAACTCCTCGGACGCGCTGCAAGATATCCAGCGAGAGCGGTAGTTTCTGTCGGGGTGGCGTACCTTTCTGCGTGTCGATTCCTTTCAATAGCGTCTTCACGAAGTGGTTATTCTCAATAGGGTTCGTGTAACCCAGCTCCAAGTGGAGTAGGCGAACTGCAGCGAGATAGCATCTCACGGACTGGGGTTTCAGGGATCGGCTGAGAAAACACGCGTAACGGAGCACGGTCGTAGTTTCTGCGGGGGCTGGGCGCATCCTAAAGGCTTGGCAGAAGGCCAGGTAAGACTTCAGCTGAGCCGAGTACGTTTCACGAGTGCTTTCTGCTAGGGCTGCTCTGCGGAATTGGGCCACTTCGTTGTCCAAAATTTGTGTCTCCCGTACCACTCCTGGAACAAACGACGCATAGCAATTGGTGACATGTGGTGCCGGAGGTCAGCAAGCGGGACGTGGCCGAATGCATACGTGGCATGTGGAAGGCTGGATAGTCGCGAAATGGCATCCGGGAGCTTATTAAGTTTCGTGTTTACGTAGGCGGCACATATTTTAATGTCAAACTTAACGCATAATATTAGTATTTCGCATAAAACATCGGACGCAATAGTGTTTCTAATTCTTCCTCGGTTAAGGGCATAAAGGGTTGCTTTATTATCCGAATATAGTTGAACCGTCTTAGAAGCGCAGAACGGTGCCCAGCGGCGCAGCGCCAAAAGAACAGCAGCTAGTTCTTTCGTATTTATGTCGCAATCATTGATGGCGGGCATATCCGTGGCGAAGTTGCAATAGAGCCAGTCTATGGCTCTATTGTGGCAAACGACCGCTGCGCCTGCAGCAGTCGGGCTTGCGTCTGTGGCAATGTGAAAGGCGCGATCGGGCACATCCCTTTGGGAGGAAAAGCGAGATGCACCGTTGAATGAGGCGCAAAGCACATTAAGCAGTAGTAAGTCTCGGCGAGTGTCCGTAGTGATACGGGTGCGGTGGTTAGGGCGACGTAGTGACGTCATAAGCACGATTAGACGACGCATGGCCGGACGTATGACACTGACAACACGTCCGACCCAGTTCAGTTTCCCCAGCAGGCTCTGGAGGTCGCGTTTTGAGAGCCGTCTGTTGTCGGGACTTGCGTAGTGGGAGAGAAGGGTTTGGACTTCGCATAGCTTATCCGTGGGAATTGACAGCGTGCAGTCGGTGGAGTCGATAGTCACTCCGAGAAACGTTAGTCTGCGCGTAGGGGAGATGCATTTCTCCCAGTTGATTGCGAAACCAAGCGACCGGAGGAGCCGTATCAAGCATTGCATTGCCTTGAGCGTGTCGTCAAATGTATCAGCGGTAATAAAAAAGTCATCGAGGTAGCAAATTATTGCTTTTATACCTTGTTTTTTAAGCATGCGGCAGACACTCTGAGTAATACGATGGAAAATACCAACGCTTAATGAAGCCCCGAAGGGCAAGCGGGTATCTACAAGGTATGTGTGATGTTTATTACCCTTAAATTTCCACTTTAAGCCCGTTAGACGTTGGGATGCTTCGCTGAGCGGGACCTGCCGATAAGCTGATTTAAGGTCCACTTTTGCCATAAACGAGTTTCTACTGACCATATCGGCAGCGATGTCCACGGATGTAAAAACATGTTTGTCGGGGGTGGCGTGGGAGTTGACAGAAAGGCCTTCTGGTTGCGAGCAATCGTGAATTAGCCTGATTTCACCGTTTTCTTTGGGTATGGCGGAGAGCGGGGAGACAATGGCCGGTTTTTCTACCACTACTTTATAGCGACCCAGGGCAATTTTCTTCTTTATTTCGCTCTCTACCTCATCACGATATTGTCGCTCAGCCACGCGGCTTCGGCACACTGAATATTTTCCGTGCGAACGTTAACGATATCGAACCCATTACGTAATCCGTTGAGAATAAATACCTTGTCCTTATCCGTTTCAAGTTGTCGTTCCCATTCGTCGAGCCGGTCAGACAGTGGGCTAGAGACGGCGTGCCGCTAGTCTCTGTGAGCAATCTCGGGGTGGTTCTGGAAACATTTCAGGCAGGCATGCATGAATCGGCAGTTTAGTAGACTGCAACCCCGGCGCGAATTAAAGTTGCGACAAATTTCTGTGCCGTTCGGGGCCCTTGGAGCTTCCACCCTGGGTCTAGCGTGCTGCTTCCGGGTGGATGTTGATTGGGCGCGAGACGAGAAGCAACATATGCCTAGGAGATACGTATCGTCGTCTCCCCAACGGATTTGCCCCGACGCCACCCGTTGCCGGTATTCGAAATCATACCTCATACAGTTGGCTAGCGGGTAATACTCGCACATATCTCCAAACTTTATGCCGTAGAGATTGTAGCGATCACGCTCGTCTTCCGTCTCCAACTGTCCTGAGTGCTTTAGGGCGCTAAAGAGGCGGACGTGGCCTTTCACCCACTGCTGCCACGTGGTGTCCTCAGGCCTCACGCGTTTCGCCGCGCTCGTCACGATCACTTTCGCATCACCGTTCGACGATAACACTGTCTCTGTGCCCTGACTCCCCAGGAAGGATCCACAGAAATCTTGGACAAATAATTTTCGCGTGTTACCTGGGGTTCTCCCGGTCTGCCATGGGTCGTCGTCCGGGGTCTGCGGCTTGTCCACGAGGGAGTCCAGCATGGCTGTCATCGTCTCTGTGTTAAGGCGTGGAAGGTCATTCAGGGTAGCTGGTGCCGCGTCGCTGCGTAGCCGGGGTCTGTCGGCCGGAAATTTCTCAATGATGTCCGATGTGGGACCGGTACGGGAACTCGCACTGTCGGACTTTGCGTCCTTAAGGTCTGTGACGGCCGCTAGCAGCATTCTCTCTTGGCCGAGCGAGAGTTTTAGCGCCTTAATGACGACCTTGTCAATGTGCAGTACACTGTCGATGGAAAAGAATTCCTCGCTCAGGAGAGCGTCGACAGTGGATTCGAGAAGGTTTCTCGACGCAGCCCATTCTTTCAACTCTTTAATTGCACTGTCGACTTTATCCTTATTCATTTTTTTGTTTCCTTGCTCTCTCAGTGTTTTTTTATACAGTTATAGGGGGCTCACTGCTTGGCCGTAATTGCAATTAATGCCCTATTCAGACGGCACTGCTCAGGCAAGATCTTAATTGCAATTAGAGTACTCACGCATATTGATGCCCCAAATCCTAACAATCCCTTGCACTAATTGCAATTCAGAGTCCAAGCTTGTCAGCTGTCCGGGTGACGCTTGTTAGGCTTAACAATTGATATCCACAAATTGCAATTAAGAGCTTCAAGTTTATACACAATGTCGCATATATCACACTTTTATTTATTGGTTTTTTTATATATACATTTTATTCCCTTTACCTTACGCCCTGTATCAATCGTTATCCTGAAAGCTACTTTAATCAAATGTAATTATCCTTTGTGTCCTTTTCTGGTTTTCTTTATTATTATTTTTTTTAGTTTATTATTATTTTATCCTGAAGGCTAGCTAATATTCCATTTGGCTGTGTCTTTCCGTTTTTTTTTCTTTTGCTCTCTGGAAGCGCTTGCTTGACCAGTGCTTGCTTTGCATTTGTGAGGGGAAGCTTGGAAGAGCCTTGTTATGTACCGTCCGACTTAATCCCTGCACGACTCAACGGCCAATAGAACACAGGCATGACAGAAGGTACTCTGGGGCGAGCTCCGCCCCCGAGTTACTGAGTGTGTGCTTCGCTCCCGCCTTGCATGACGGCACGCTGTAAGCCGAGACGCTCTGTCTACATCTCCGTCTGGCACGCTCCGTCGCTGTCAAGTCGAGTAGCGTGGGGGATTAAGGAGGAAAAGGGGCAGCGCATCACCAGAGTTTTAAAATCAAATAACACTTTATTTTTTAACCCAAAAACATATGTTTCCAGTGACATACGGGCCAAAAAGTGATGTTTTTGGGAAGATCGCGAACTCTACTACAAAAAGGCTTTGTCGGTAATGATCTATGATATTTCTAAATAGTTGAAAATTACACGCAAAGTTTGTGCTAGGTAGCACAAAAATTTCACTTGTCTCAAAAACCGACAACATAAAAATTTTTAAACACAAAAATACTGCCAGGTGCACAATCTTGGCGCGATCTACACAATGCTACGTGAAACTTGAAATTTCGATATCGACTCCTGGAGATATCCGGTATACTTGATATATAAGTAAATTTTTGGATGACCCAAAATCTAACAAAACGACATCAAACGAACCTGAAACTAGTTCCGTCGTATTCACTGCATCAAGATGCCCCCAAATCCTAAACCGATCGCTGCGGTCCTATCAAGCTCTATACAAAAGCAGCACATCAACAAATGCACCCGTGCACCCATCAGCCACTTCAAGGGAAACACCGCACCGAAGGGCGTGGCTCGGCACTCACATGCATTCCGCATCACAACAAACCGTGTAGAGCACAAACAGAATCACCAACACGCTCAGAACACTCACAACGCTGAACACGAAATTCTGACAGCGACAATAACACATGCATGCTCAAAAACTCACTTTTGCGTACTTAAACAGCTAAACATAACCAAAACGACGAATACTGTCGAGATATGCCCTAATCCTTGTTGAAAGTGGTGATTAAGCCTTAACACTAAAATCAAACTACATGTACATCCGAGAAATGCCATAACAGGTCCTAAGGCGTTAGACCGTCTATATCACGACATCCATTTCGTGACATACAAGTTGATTGCAATTAACAAGTTGACACTAAAACCCCAGACGAGACACACTCTATGGGGAACTGTTAACCCCATGGGAGCGCCAATGTCTTCCAACTCTGAGTTTAAACTAAAATAACAACTTATTTTTTTATTAATTTTTGCTTTAACAATTTTAGTTACAAAAGCAAAAAGATTATGAGACCACAGAAGAAATGTGATGATAGGCGAGAAAATTATTATATTTCTTGTAAATGTTCCTGTGCATACTTTTATCAATAATTATAAATATGTACCTGAAGAACACTGTATCGGTCGAAAATTAGTAATATATTAAAACATAACACTTAAAAAAACTTTTTGGTTCATAGAATAGGCGAGAAAAGACAGGAAAAGAAGAGAAAAGTTAATGAAATCTAAGAAATCTAGAGAAATTACACCGCGGGAAACGATGTTCAGGAAAAGAAAATAGGAGAGAAAAGACAGGAAACCAAGAAAAAACACGACGAAATTTAAGAAATCATTGGAATATAGACCGTAAACGATCTTCAGGAAGATCTAAAAGGCGAGAAAAAACAAGAAAAAAGAGGAGGTCAAATCTAAGAAAATACGCCGGTAACTATGTTCAGGAAGAGCAAATAAGCGAGAAAGGATAGGAAAAGAACAGAAGACGCTATGAAATATAAGAGATCAGGAGAAAATAGACCAAAACCAATTTTCTGTTAGATAAAATTAGCGAGAAAAGACAAGTAACGAAGAGAAAAGATGATGAAATCTAAGAAATCTAGTGAAAATAGGCCAGAAACCATCTTCAGGAAGAGAAAATTGGCGGAAAAGTCAAGAAAAGAAGAGAAAGGCTGATGAAATCCAAGAAATCTCTAGAAAATACACAGGAAACGATGTTCAGAAAGAGAAAATAGCCGAAAAAAGACAGGAAAAGAAGAAAAAAACCCATGAAATTTAAGAAATCAGTGGAAAATAGACCGCAAACGATCTTCAGGAAAAGAAAATTGGCGAGAAAAGACAAGTAAAGAAGAGAAAAGTTATTAAAATGAAACAAATCTAGAGAAAATACAACGAAAACGATGTTCAGAAAGAGAAAATAGGCGAAAAAAGACAGGAAAAGAAGAAAAAAACGCGATAAAATTTAAGAAATCAGGAGAAAATAGACAGCAAACGATCTTCAGGAAGAAAAAATAGGGAAAAAAACAAGAAAAGAAGAGAAAACAGGATGAAATGTAAGACATGAGTAGAGAATAGACCGCAAACGATCATGAGAAAGATCAAATAGGCGAAAAAAGGCAAGAAAAGAAGAGAAAAGGGGATGTAATCTAAAAAATTGGGCGATAATAGACCGGAAACGGTCTACAGGAAGAAAAAGTAGGAAAAAAAACAAGAAAAGAAGAGAAAACAGGATGAAATGTAAGAAATAGGGAGAAAATATGACATAAAAGATACTCAGGAAGAGAAAATTGGCGATTAAAACTTATAGCTTTCTAGTCTCTAGCCGTTATGGCTGGCAAGACGAATGAGAGAGTGGTTTGGGTACAAATGTTTATTGCCTGACTGCTGAACACATTATGCATAAAACAAACATACTTTAAGAAACTGTCCAAATACCCAAACCACGAAGTGTTACTTGTAGTAGTTAGGGCAAGGCGTTTTGAACGTTTGATCCCATGGTTTTTGCACAATCCAGGCGTAGACTCAGAGGGACGTCAGTGTATCGCGTGTAGGACTCCGATGTCCAGTCTCCTTGGCTCTTAATCACTTGCGGTGGCAGCCCACAGGCAAGAGCAAAGGTAGCCCCGGCTCGTCGTAGGCTATGGCCGCTGTAGGCTGAGTCATCTAGCCCAACAGCACGCAGTTTGCATTTCAGCATCGACGAGAACGCTGCGTGGGAGAGAGGGACGGTGGAGTCCTGGGTTCTGTAGGAGAAAAGCGCCGCTTTACCATGTGCGGGCGAAAGGCGGAGGTGGTGTTTTAACGCTGCAGTGGGGCATACTGTAGACTGCTCTACCTCTGGGATTGGGATGACGAGGGCTCGTGAAAAGTTGCGAAGTGTTTTGGTGCGTTTTACGTGAACTAGGACGCCATCTGCACACAGCGTTACGTCATCACGGCAGAGGTCAGTTCTACAGTCGTGGCTAGTCTGGGTACGGGATAGCAGCGAGGACTTGCGCAGAAAGGTAAAGAAGCCCATGAGACAAGCAGCCCAGAAGCAGGCCTCTAATGGTTGCGAGAGGTCGAGAACTCCTCGGACGCGCTGCAAGATATCCAGCGAGAGCGGTAGTTTCTGTCGGGGTGGCGTACCTTTCTGCGTGTCGATTCCTTTCAATAGCGTCTTCACGAAGTGGTTATTCTCAATGGGGTTCGTGTAACCCAGCTCCAAGTGGAGTAGGCGAACTGCAGCGAGATAGCATCTCACGGACTGGGGTTTCAGGGATCGGCTGAGAAAACACGCGTAACGGAGCACGGTCGTAGTTTCTGCGGGAGCTAGGCGCATCCTAAAGGCTTGGCAGAAGTCCAGGTAAGACTTCAGCTGAGCCGAGTACGTTTCACGAGTGCTTTCTGCTAGGGCTGCTCTGCGGAATTGGGCCACTTCGTTGTCCAAAATTTGTGTCTCCCGTACCACTCCTGGAACAAACGACGCATAGCAATTGGTGACATGTGGTGCCGGAGGTCAGCGAGCGGGACGTGGCCGAACGCATACGTGGCATGTGGAAGGCTGGATAGTCGCGAAATGGCATCCGGGAGCTTATTAAGTTTCGTGGTTACGTAGGCGGCACATATTTTAATGTCAAACTTAACGCATAATATTAGTATTTCGCATAAAACATCGGACGCAATAGTGTTTCTAATTCTTCCTCGGTTAAGGGCATAAAGGGTTGCTTTATTATCCGAATATAGTTGAACCGTCTTAGAAGCGCAGAACGGTGCCCAGCGGCGCAGCGCCAAAAGAACAGCAGCTAGTTCTTTCGTATTTATGTCGCAATCATTGATGGCGGACATATCCGTGGCGAAGTTGCAATAGAGCCAGTCTCTGGCTCTATTGTGGCAAACGACCGCTGCGCCTGCAGCAGTCGGGCTTGCGTCTGTGGCAATGTGAAAGGCGCGATCGGGCACATCCCTTTGGGAAGAAAAGCGAGATGTACCGTTGAATGAGGCGCAAAGCACATTAAGCAGTAGTAAGTCTCGGCGAGTGTCCGTAGTGATACGGGTGCGGTGGTTAGGGCGACGTAGTGACGTCATAAGCACGATTAGACGACGCATGGCCGGACGTATGACACTGACAACACGTCCGACCCAGTTCAGTTTCCCCAGCAGGCTCTGGAGGTCGCGTTTTGAGAGCCGTCTGTTATCGGGACTTGCGTAGTGGGAGAGAAGGGTTTGGACTTCGCATAGCTTATCCGTGGGAATTGACAGCGTGCAGTCGGTGGAGTCGATAGTCACTCCCAGAAACGTTAGTCTGCGCGTAGGGGAGATGCATTTCTCCCAGTTGATTGCGAAACCAAGCGACCGGAGGAGCCGTATCAAGCATTGCATTGCCTTGAGCGTGTCGTCAAATGTATCAGCGGTAATAAAAAAGTCATCGAGGTAGCAAATTATTGCTTTTATACCTTGTTTGTTAAGCATGCGGCAGACACTCTGAGTAATACGATGGAAAATACCAACGCTTAATGAAGCCCCGAAGGGCAAGCGGGTATCTACAAGGTATGTGTGATGTTTATTACCCATAAATTTCCACTTTAAGCCCGTTAGACGTTGGGACGCTTCGCTGAGCGAGACCTGCCGATAAGCTGATTTAAGGTCCACTTTTGCCATAAACGAGTTTCTACTGACCATATCGGCAGCGATGTCCACGGATGTAAAAACATGTTTGTCGGGGGTGGCGTGGGAGTTGACAGAAAGGCCTTCTGGTTGCGAGCAATCGTGAATTAGCCTGATTTCACCGTTTTCTTTGGGTATGGCGGAGAGCGGGGAGACAATGGCCGGTTTTTCTACCACTACTTTATAGCGACCCAGGGCAATTTCCTTCTTTATTTCGCTCTCTACCTCATCACGATATTGTCGCTCAGCCAGGCACGCTCCGTCGCTGTCAAGTCGAGTAGCGTGGGGGATTAAGGGGGAAAAGGGGCAGCGCATCACCAGAGTTTTAAAATCAAATAACACTTTATTTTTTAAGAAAAGACAGGAAAAGAAGAAAAAACACGATGAAATTTAAGAAATCAGAGGAAAATAGACCGCAAACGATCTTCAGGAAGAGAAAATTGGCGGAAAAGTCAAGAAAAGAAGAGAAAGGCTGATGAAATCCAAGAAATCTGTAGAAAATACACAGGAAACGATGTTCAGGAAGAGAAAATAGGCGAAAAAAGACAGGAAAAGAAGAAAAAACACCATGAAATTTAAGAAATCAGTGGAAAATAGAGCGCAAACGATCTTAGGGAAGAGAAAATTGGCGAGAAAAGACAAGTAAAGAAGAGAAAAGTTATTGAAATCAAAGAAATCTAGAGAAAATACTACGAGAACGATGTTCAGGAAGAGAAAATAGGCGTGAAAAGTCAGGAAAAGAAGAAAAAACGCGATAAATTTTAAGAAGTCATTGGAAAAGGGACCCCAAAGGATCTTCAGGAAGAAAAAATAGGCGAAAGAAAAACTGGAAAAGAAGAGACAACAGGATGAAATGTAAGAAATGGGGAGAAAATAGACCAAAAACGATCTTCAGCAATATAAAATTAGCAAAACAAGACAAGTGACGAAGAGAACAGATGATGAAATCTAAGAAATCTAGTTAAAATACACCGGAAACGATGTACAGAAAGAGAAATTAGACGAGAAAAGATAGGAAAAGGAGAGAAACAGGATGAAAGGAAGAAATCAGAAGAAACGATCTTCAGGAAATATAATAGGCGAGAAAAGACAGGAAAAGAAGAGAAAACATGACGAAATTTAAGAAATCAGCAGAAAGTAGGCCGGAAACGATCTACAGGAAGAGAAAATTGGCGAGAAAAGACAAATAAAGAAGAGAAAAGTTATTAAAATCAAAGAAATCTAGAGAAAATACAACGAAAACGATGTTCAGGAAGAGAAAATAGGGAAAAAACAAGAAAAGAATAGAAAACAGGATAAAATGTAAGAAATGAAGACAAAATAGACCAAAAACAATCTTCAGGAAGAGATAATAGGCGAAAAAAACAGGAAAAGAAAAGAAAACAGGATGAAATGTAGGAAATAGGCAGAAATACGCCGGAAACGATGCTCAGGAAGAGAAAATTGGAGAGAAAAGACAGGAAAAGTAGAGTAGACAGTATGAAATGTAACAAATCAGGAGAAAATAGACCAAAAACGATCCTCAGGGAGATAAAATTAGCGAGAAAAGAGAAGTAACGAAGAGAACAGATGACGAAATCTAAGAAATCTAATAAAAATAAACCCGACACGATGTTCAGGAAGAGAAAATAGACGAGAAAAGACAGGAAAAGAAGAGAAAACACGATGAAGTGTAAGAAATCTGGAGAAAATAGGCCGGAAACGATCTTCAGGAAGAGAAAATTGGAGAGAAAAGTGAAATAAAAAAGAGAAAAATTGATGAAATCTAAGAAATCTAGAGAAAATACACCGCAAACGATCTTCGGGAAGATCAAATAGGCGAGAAAAAACAAGAAAAGAAGAGATAATGGAATCAAATCTAAGAAATGGGGAGAAAATAGGCGAGAAAAGATAGGAAAAGACCAGAATGTAAGAAATGAGGAGAAAATAGACCAGAAACGATCTTCAGAAAGATAAAATTAGCGAAAAAAGACAAGTAATGAATAGGAAAGATGATGAATTCTAAGAATTCTAGTAATATAAATCTAAGAAATCTAAGAAATCTAGAGAAATTACACCGCGGAAAATGATGTTGGCGATAAAATTGGCGATAAAAGACAGAAAAAGAAGAAAAAACACGTAAAATTTAAAAAATCAGTGGAAAATAGAGCGCAAACGATCTAGAGGAAGAGAAAATTGGCGAGAAAAGACAAGTAAAGAAGAGAAAAGTAATTAAGATCTAAGAAATCTAGAGAAAATACAATGAAAACGATGTTCAGAAAGAGAAAATAGGCGAAAAAAGACAGGAAAAGAAGAAAAAACGCGATAAAATCTAAGAAATCAGGGAAAAATAGCCCGCAAACGATCTTCAGGAGGAAAATATAGGGGAGAGAAAACAAGAAAAGAAGAGAAAACAGGATGAAATGTAAGAAATAGGGAGAAAATAGACCAAAACCGATCTTCAGCAAGATAAAATTAGCAAAAAAAGACAAGTGACGAAGAGAACAGATGATGAAATCTAACAAATCTAGTGAAAATACACCGGAAACGATGTTCAGGAAGAGAAAATAGACGATAAAAGATGGGAAAAGGAGAGAAAACAGGATGAAGTGTAAGAAATCAGAATAAACGATCTTCAGGAAAAGATAATAGGCGAGAAAAGACAGGAAAAGAAGAGAAAACACGATGAAATGTAAGAAATCAGGAGAAAATATGCCGCAAACGATCTTCAGGAAGAGAAAATTGGAGAGAAAAGTGAAATAAAGAAGAGAAAAATTGATAAAATCTAAGAAATCTAGAGAAAATACACCGCAAACGATCTTCGGGAAGATCAAATAGGCGAGAAAAAACAAGAAAAGAAGAGATAATGGAATCAAATCTAAGAAATGGGGAGAAAATAGGCGAGAAAAGATAGGAAAAGACCAGAATGTAAGAAATGAGGAGAAAATAGACCAGAAACGATCTTCAGAAAGATAAAATTAGCGAAAAAAGACAAGTAATGAATAGGAAAGATGATGAATTCTAAGAATTCTAGTGATATAAATCTAAGAAATCTAAGAAATCTAGAGAAATTACACCGCGGAAAATGATGTTGGCGATAAAATTGGCGATAAAAGACAGAAAAAGAAGAAAAAACACGTAAAATTTAAGAAATCAGTGGAAAATAGAGCGCAAACGATCTAGAGGAAGAGAAAATTCGTGAGAAAAGACAAGTAAAGAAGAGAAAAGTTTTTAAAATCTAAGAAATCTAGAGAAAATACAATGAAAACGATGTTCAGAAAGAGAAAATAGGCGAAAAAAAGACAGGAAAAGAAGAAAAACGCGATAAAATTTAAGAAATCAGGGAAATATAGCCCGCAAACGATCTTCAGGAAGAAAATATAGGGGAGAGAAAACAAGAAAAGAAGAGAAAACAGGATGAAATGTAAGAAATAGGGAGAAAATAGACCAAAACCGATCTTCAGCAAGATAAAATTAGCAAAAAAAGACAAGTGACGAAGAGAACAGATGATGAAATCTAAAAAATCTAGTGAAAATACACCGGAAACGATGTTCAGGAAGAGAAAATAGACGAGAAAAGATGGGAAAAGGAGAGAAAACAGGATGAAGTGTAAGAAATCAGAAGGAACGATCTTCAGGAAAAGATAATAAGCGAGAAAAGACAGGAAAAGAAGAGAAAACACGATGAAATGTAAGAAATCAGGAGAAAATAGGCCGGAAACGATCTTCAGGAAGAGAAAATTGGAGAGAAAAGTGAAATAAAGAAGAGAAAAATTGATGAAATCTAAGAAATCTAGAGAAAATACACCGCAAACGATCTTCGGGAAGATCAAATAGGCGAGAAAAAACAAGAAAAGAAGAGATAATGGAATCAAATCTAAGAAATGGGGAGAAAATAGGCGAGAAAAGATAGGAAAAGACCAGAATGTAAGAAATGAGGAGAAAATAGACCAGAAAAGATCTTCAGAAAGATAAAATTAGCGAAAAAAGACAAGTAATGAATAGGAAAGATGATGAATTCTAAGAATTCTAGTAATATAAATCTAAGAAATCTAAGAAATCTAGAGAAATTACACCGCGGAAAATGATGTTGGCGATAAAATTGGCGATAAAAGACAGAAAAAGAAGAAAAAACACGTAAAATTTAAGAAATCAGTGGAAAATAGAGCGCAAACGATCTAGAGGAAGAGAAAATTGGCGAGAGAAAAGACAAGTAAAGAAGAGAAAAAATATTAAAATCAAAGAAATCTAGAGAAAATACAATGCAAACGATGTTCAGAAAGAGAAAATAGGCGAAAAAAGACAGGAAAAGAAGAAAAAACGCGATAAAATTTAAGAAATCAGGGAAATATAGCCCGCAAACGATCTTCAGGAGGAAAATATAGGGGAGAGAAAACAAGAAAAGAAGAGAAAACAGGATGAAATGTAAGAAATAGGGAGAAAATAGACCAAAACCGATCTTCAGCAAGATAAAATTAGCAAAAAAAGACAAGTGACGAAGAGAACAGATGATGAAATCTAAAAAATCTAGTGAAAATACACCGGAAACGATGTTCAGGAAGAGAAAATAGACGAGAAAAGATGGGAAAAGGAGAGAAAACAGGATGAAGTGTAAGAAATCAGAATAAACGATCTTCAGGAAAAGATAATAGGCGAGAAAAGACAGGAAAAGAAGAGAAAACACGATGAAATGTAAGAAATCAGGAGAAAATAGGCCGAAAACGATCTTCAGGAAGAAAAAATTGGAGAGAAAAGTGAAATAAAGAAGAGAAAAATTGATGAAATCTAAGAAATCTAGAGAAAATACACCGCAAACGATCTTCGGGAAGATCAAATAGGCGAGAAAAAACAAGAACAGAAGAGATAATGGAATCAAATCTAAGAAATGGGGAGAAAATAGGCGAGAAAAGATAGGAAAAGACCAGAATGTAAGAAATGAGGAGAAAATAGACCAGAAACGATCTTCAGAAAGATAAAATTAGCGAAAAAAGACAAGTAATGAATAGGAAAGATGATGAATTCTAAGAATTCTAGTAATATAAATCTAAGAAATCTAAGAAATCTAGAGAAATTACACCGCGGAAAATGATGTTGGCGATAAAATTGGCGATAAAAGACAGAAAAAGAAGAAAAAACACGTAAAATTTAAAAAATCAGTGGAAAATAGAGCGCAAACGATCTAGAGGAAGAAAAAATTGTCGAGAAAAGACAAGAAAAGAAGAGAAAAGTAATTAAGATCTAAGAAATCTAGAGAAAATACAATGAAAACGATGTTCAGAAAGAGAAAATAGGCGAAAAAAGACAGGAAAAGAAGAAAAAACGCGATAAAATCTAAGAAATCAGGGAAAAATAGCCCGCAAACGATCTTCAGGAGGAAAATATAGGGGAGAGAAAACAAGAAAAGAAGAGAAAACAGGATGAAATGTAAGAAATAGGGAGAAAATAGACCAAAACCGATCTTCAGCAAGATAAAATTAGCAAAAAAAGACAAGTGACGAAGAGAACAGATGATGAAATCTAACAAATCTAGTGAAAATACACCGGAAACGATGTTCAGGAAGAGAAAATAGACGAGAAAAGATGGGGAAAGGAGAGAAAACAGGATGAAGTGTAAGAAATCAGAATAAACGATCTTCAGGAAAAGATAATAGGCGAGAAAAGACAGGAAAAGAAGAGAAAACACGATGAAATGTAAGAAATCAGGAGAAAATATGCCGCAAACGATCTTCAGGAAGAGAAAATTGGAGAGAAAAGTGAAATAAAGAAGAGAAAAATTGATGAAATCTAAGAAATCTAGAGAAAATACACCGCAAACGATCTTCGGGAAGATCAAATAGACGAGAAAAAACAAGAAAAGAAGAGATAATGGAATCAAATCTAAGAAATGGGGAGAAAATAGGCGAGAAAAGATAGGAAAAGACCAGAATGTAAGAAATGAGGAGAAAATAGACCAGAAACGATCTTCAGAAAGATAAAATTAGCGAAAAAAGACAAGTAATGAATAGGAAAGATGATGAATTCTAAGAATTCTAGTAATATAAATCTAAGAAATCTAAGAAATCTAGAGAAATTACACCGCGGAAAATGATGTTGGCGATAAAATTGGCGATAAAAGACAGAAAAAGAAGAAAAAACACGTAAAATTTAAGAAATCAGTGGAAAATAGAGCGCAAACGATCTAGAGGAAGAGAAAATTCGTGAGAAAAGACAAGTAAAGAAGAGAAAAGTTTTTAAAATCTAAGAAATCTAGAGAAAATACAATGAAAACGATGTTCAGAAAGAGAAAATAGGCGAAAAAAAGACAGGAAAAGAAGAAAAACGCGATAAAATTTAAGAAATCAGGGAAATATAGCCCGCAAACGATCTTCAGGAAGAAAATATAGGGGAGAGAAAACAAGAAAAGAAGAGAAAACAGGATGAAATGTAAGAAATAGGGAGAAAATAGACCAAAACCGATCTTCAGCAAGATAAAATTAGCAAAAAAAGACAAGTGACGAAGAGAACAGATGATGAAATCTAAAAAATCTAGTGAAAATACACCGGAAACGATGTTCAGGAAGAGAAAATAGACGAGAAAAGATGGGAAAAGGAGAGAAAACAGGATGAAGTGTAAGAAATCAGAAGGAACGATCTTCAGGAAAAGATAATAAGCGAGAAAAGACAGGAAAAGAAGAGAAAACACGATGAAATGTAAGAAATCAGGAGAAAATAGGCCGGAAACGATCTTCAGGAAGAGAAAATTGGAGAGAAAAGTGAAATAAAGAAGAGAAAAATTGATGAAATCTAAGAAATCTAGAGAAAATACACCGCAAACGATCTTCGGGAAGATCAAATAGGCGAGAAAAAACAAGAAAAGAAGAGATAATGGAATCAAATCTAAGAAATGGGGAGAAAATAGGCGAGAAAAGATAGGAAAAGACCAGAATGTAAGAAATGAGGAGAAAATAGACCAGAAAAGATCTTCAGAAAGATAAAATTAGCGAAAAAAGACAAGTAATGAATAGGAAAGATGATGAATTCTAAGAATTCTAGTAATATAAATCTAAGAAATCTAGAGAAATTACACCGCGGAAAATGATGTTGGCGATAAAATTGGCGATAAAAGACAGAAAAAGAAGAAAAAACACGTAAAATTTAAGAAATCAGTGGAAAATAGAGCGCAAACGATCTAGAGGAAGAGAAAATTGGCGAGAGAAAAGACAAGTAAAGAAGAGAAAAAATATTAAAATCAAAGAAATCTAGAGAAAATACAATGCAAACGATGTTCAGAAAGAGAAAATAGGCGAAAAAAGACAGGAAAAGAAGAAAAAACGCGATAAAATTTAAGAAATCAGGGAAATATAGCCCGCAAACGATCTTCAGGAGGAAAATATAGGGGAGAGAAAACAAGAAAAGAAGAGAAAACAGGATGAAATGTAAGAAATAGGGAGAAAATAGACCAAAACCGATCTTCAGCAAGATAAAATTAGCAAAAAAAGACAAGTGACGAAGAGAACAGATGATGAAATCTAAAAAATCTAGTGAAAATACACCGGAAACGATGTTCAGGAAGAGAAAATAGACGAGAAAAGATGGGAAAAGGAGAGAAAACAGGATGAAGTGTAAGAAATCAGAATAAACGATCTTCAGGAAAAGATAATAGGCGAGAAAAGACAGGAAAAGAAGAGAAAACACGATGAAATGTAAGAAATCAGGAGAAAATAGGCCGAAAACGATCTTCAGGAAGAAAAAATTGGAGAGAAAAGTGAAATAAAGAAGAGAAAAATTGATGAAATCTAAGAAATCTAGAGAAAATACACCGCAAACGATCTTCGGGAAGATCAAATAGGCGAGAAAAAACAAGAACAGAAGAGATAATGGAATCAAATCTAAGAAATGGGGAGAAAATAGGCGAGAAAAGATAGGAAAAGACCAGAATGTAAGAAATGAGGAGAAAATAGACCAGAAACGATCTTCAGAAAGATAAAATTAGCGAAAAAAGACAAGTAATGAATAGGAAAGATGATGAATTCTAAGAATTCTAGTAATATAAATCTCAGAAATCTAAGAAATCTAGAGAAATTACACCGCGGAAAATGATGTTGGCGATAAAATTGGCGATAAAAGACAGAAAAAGAAGAAAAAACACGTAAAATTTAAGAAATCAGTGGAAAATAGAGCGCAAACGATCTAGAGGAAGAGAAAATTGGCGAGAAAAGACAAGTAAAGAAGAGAAAAAATATTAAAATCAAAGAAATCTAGAGAAAATACAATGCAAACGATGTTCAGAAAGAGAAAATAGGCGAAAAAAGACAGGAAAAGAAGAAAAAACGCGATAAAATTTAAGAAATCAGGGAAATATAGCCCGCAAACGATCTTCAGGAGGAAAATATAGGGGAGAGAAAACAAGAAAAGAAGAGAAAACAGGATGAAATGTAAGAAATAGGGAGAAAATAGACCAAAACCAATCTTCAGCAAGATAAAATTAGCAGAAAAAGACAAGTGACGAAGAGAACAGATGATGAAATCTAACAAATCTAGTCAAAATACACCGGAAACGATGTTCAGGAAGAGAAAATAGACGATAAAAGATGGGAAAAGGAGAGAAAACAGGATGAAGTGTAAGAAATCAGAAGAAACGATCTTCAGGAAAAGATAATAGGCGAGAAAAGACAGGAAAAGAAGAGAAAACACGATGAAATGTAAGAAATCAGGAGAAAATAGGCCGGAAACGATCTTCAGGAAGAGAAAATTGGAGAGAAAAGTGAAATAAAGAAGAGAAAAATTGATGAAATCTAAGAAATCTAGAGAAAATACACCGCAAACGATCTTCGGGAAGATCAAATAGGCGAGAAAAAACAAGAACAGAAGAGTTAATGGAATCAAATCTAAGAAATGGGGAGAAAATAGGCGAGAAAAGATAGGAAAAGACCAGAATGTAAGAAATGAGGAGAAAATAGACCAGAAACGATCTTCAGAAAGATAAAATTAGCGAAAAAAGACAAGTAATGAATAGGAAAGATGATGAATTCTAAGAATTCTAGTAATATAAATCTCAGAAATCTAAGAAATCTAGAGAAATTACACCGCGGAAAATGATGTTGGCGATAAAATTGGCGATAAAAGACAGAAAAAGAAGAAAAAACACGTAAAATTTAAGAAATCAGTGGAAAATAGAGCGCAAACGATCTAGAGGAAGAGAAAATTGGCGAGAAAAGACAAGTAAAGAAGAGAAAAAATATTAAAATCAAAGAAATCTAGAGAAAATACAATGAAAACGATGTTCAGAAAGAGAAAATAGGCGAAAAAAGACAGGAAAAGAAGAAAAAACGCGATAAAATTTAAGAAATCAGGGAAAAATAGCCCGCAAACGATCTTCAGGAGGAAAATATAGGGGAGAGAAAACAAGAAAAGAAGAGAAAACAGGATGAAATGTAAGAAATAGGGAGAAAATAGACCAAAACCGATCTTCAGCAAGATAAAATTAGCAGAAAAAGACAAGTGACGAAGAGAACAGATGATGAAATCTAAAAAATCTAGTGAAAATACACCGGAAACGATGTTCAGGAAGAGAAAATAGACGATAAAAGATGGGAAAAGGAGAGAAAACAGGATAAAGTGTAAGAAATCAGAAGAAACGATCTTCAGGAAATTAAAAAATAAAGTGTTATTTGATTTTAAAACTCTGGTGATGCGCTGCCCCTTTTCCCCCTTAATCCCCCACGCTACTCGACTTGACAGCGACGGAGCGTGCCAGACGGAGATGTAGACAGAGCGTCTCGGCTTACAGCGTGCCGTCATGCAAGGCGGGAGCGAAGCACACACTCAGTAACTCGGGGGCGGAGCTCGCCCCAGAGTACCTTCTGTCATGCCTGTGTTCTATTGGCCGTTGAGTCGTGCAGGGATTAAGTCGGACGGTACATAACAAGGCTCTTCCAAGCTTCCCCTCACAAATGCAAAGCAAGCACTGGTCAAGCAAGCGCTTCCAGAGAGCAAAAGAAAAAAAACGGAAAGACACAGCCAAATGGAATATTAGCTAGCCTTCAGGATAAAATAATAATAAACTAAAAAAAAAAATAAAATAAAAAAAATAAAAAAATAATAATAAAGAAAACCAGAAAAGGACACAAAGGATAATTACATTTGATTAAAGTAGCTTTCAGGATAACGATTGATACAGGGCGTAAGGTAAAGGGAATAAAATATATATATAAAAAAAAACAATAAATAAAAGTGTGATATATGCGACATTGTGTATAAACTTGAAGCTCTTAATTGCAATTTGTGGATATCAATTGTTAAGCCTAACAAGCGTCACCCGGACAGCTGACAAGCTTGGACTCTGAATTGCAATTAGTGCAAGGGATTGTTAGGATTTGGGGCATCAATATGCGTGAGTACTCTAATTGCAATTAAGATCTTGCCTGAGCAGTGCCGTCTGAATAGGGTATTAATTGCAATTACGGCCAAGCAGTGAGCCCCCTATAACTGTATAAAAAAAACACTGAGAGAGCAAGGAAACAAAAAAAATGAATAAGGATAAAGTTGACAGTGCAATTAAAGAGTTGAAAGAATGGGCTGCGTCGAGAAACCTTCTCGAATCCACTGTCGACGCTCTCCTGAGCGAGGAATTCTTTTCCATCGACAGTGTACTGCACATTGACAAGGTCGTCATTAAGGCGCTAAAACTCTCGCTCGGCCAAGAGAGAATGCTGCTAGCGGCCGTCGCAGACCTTAAGGACGCAAAGTCCGACAGTGCGAGTTCCCGTACCGGTCCCACATCGGACATCATTGAGAAATTTCCGGCCGACAGACCCCGGCTACGCAGCGACGCGGCACCAGCTACCCTGAATGACCTTCCACGCCTTAACACAGAGACGATGACAGCCATGCTGGACTCCCTCGTGGACAAGCCGCAGACCCCGGACGACGACCCATGGCAGACCGGGAGAACCCCAGGTAACACGCGACCATTATTTGTCCAAGATTTCTGTGGATCCTTCCTGGGGAGTCAGGGCACAGAGACAGTGTTATCGTCGAACGGTGATGCGAAAGTGATCGTGACGAGCGCGGCGAAACGCGTGAGGCCTGAGGACACCACGTGGCAGCAGTGGGTGAAAGGCCACGCCCGCATCTTTAGCGCCCTAAAGCGCTCAGGACAGTTGGAGACGGAAGACGAGCGTGATCGCTACAATCTCTACGGCATAAAGTTTGGAGATATGTGCGAGTATTACCCGCTAGCCAACTGTATGAGGTATGATTTCGAATACCGGCAACGGGTGGCGTCGGGGCAAATCCGTTGGGGAGACGACGATACGTATCTCCTAGGCATATGTTGCTTCTCGTCTCGCGCCCAATCAACATCCACCCGGAAGCAGCACGCTAGACCCAGGGTGGAAGCTCCAAGGGCCCCGAACGGCACGGAAATTTGTCGCAACTTTAATTCGCGCCGGGGTTGCAGTCTACTAAACTGCCGATTCATACATGCCTGCCTGAAATGTTTCCAGAACCACCCCGAGATTGCTAACAGAGACTAGCGGCACGCCGTCTCTAGCCCACTGTCTGACCGGCTCGACGAATGGGAACGACAACTTGAAACGGATAAGGACAAGGTATTTATTCTCAACGGATTACGTAATGGGTTCGATATCGTTAACGTTCGCACGGAAAATATTCAGTGTGCCGAAGCCCCCAACAGCCGCGTGGCTGAGCGACAATATCGTGATGAGGTAGAGAGCGAAATAAAGAAGGAAATTGCCCTGGGTCGCTATAAAGTAGTGGTAGAAAAACCGGCCATTGTCTCCCCGCTCTCCGCCATACCCAAAGAAAACGGTGAAATCAGGCTAATTCACGATTGCTCGCAACCAGAAGGCCTTTCTGTCAACTCCCACGCCACCCCCGACAAACATGTTTTTACATCCGTGGACATCGCTGCCGATATGGTCAGTAGAAACTTGTTTATGGCAAAAGTGGACCTTAAATCAGCTTATCGGCAGGTCCCGCTCAGCGAAGCGTCCCAACGTCTAACGGGCTTAAAGTGGAAATTTAAGGGTAATAAACATCACACATACCTTGTAGATACCCGCTTGCCCTTCGGGGCTTCATTAAGCGTTGGTATTTTCCATCGTATTACTCAGAGTGTCTGCCGCATGCTTAAAAAACAAGGTATAAAAGCAATAATTTGCTACCTCGATGACTTTTTTATTACCGCTGATACATTTGACGACACGCTCAAGGCAATGCAATGCTTGATACGGCTCCTCCGGTCGCTTGGTTTCGCAATCAACTGGGAGAAATGCATCTCCCCTACGCGCAGACTAACGTTTCTCGGAGTGACTATCGACTCCACCGACTGCACGCTGTCAATTCCCACGGATAAGCTATGCGAAGTCCAAACCCTTCTCTCCCACTACGCAAGTCCCGACAACAGACGGCTCTCAAAACGCGACCTCCAGAGCCTGCTGGGGAAACTGAACTGGGTCGGACGTGTTGTCAGTGTCATACGTCCGGCCATGCGTCGTCTAATCGTGCTTATGACGTCACTACGTCGCCCTAACCACCGCATCCGTATCACTACGGACACTCGCCGAGACTTACTACTGCTTAATGTGCTTTGCGCCTCATTCAACGGTACATCTCGCTTTTCCTCCCAAAGGGATGTGCCCGATCGCGCCTTTCACATTGCCACAGACGCAAGCCCGACTGCTGCAGGCGCAGCGGTCGTTTGCCACAATAGAGCCATAGACTGGCTCTATTGCAACTTCGCCACGGATATGCCCGCCATCAATGATTGCGACATAAATACGAAAGAACTAGCTGCTGTTCTTTTGGCGCTGCGCCGCTGGGCACCGTTCTGCGCTTCTAAGACGGTTCAACTATATTCGGATAATAAAGCAACCCTTTATGCCCTTAACCGAGGAAGAATTAGAAACACTATTGCGTCCGATGTTTTATGCGAAATACTAATATTATGCGTTAAGTTTGACATTAAAATATGTGCCGCCTACGTAAACACGAAACTTAATAAGCTCCCGGATGCCATTTCGCGACTATCCAGCCTTCCACATGCCACGTATGCATTCGGCCACGTCCCGCTCGCTGACCTCCGGCACCACATGTCACCAATTGCTATGCGTCGTTTGTTCCAGGAGTGGTACGGGAGACACAAATTTTGGACAACGAAGTGGCCCAATTCCGCAGAGCAGCCCTAGCAGAAAGCACTCGTGAAACGTACTCGGCTCAGCTGAAGTCTTACCTGGCCTTCTGCCAAGCCTTTAGGATGCGCCCAGCCCCCGCAGAAACTACGACCGTGCTCCGTTACGCGTGTTTTCTCAGCCGATCCCTGAAACCCCAGTCCGTGAGATGCTATCTCGCTGCAGTTCGCCTACTCCACTTGGAGCTGGGTTACACGAACCCCATTGAGAATAACCACTTCGTGAAGACGCTATTGAAAGGAATCGACACGCAGATAGATACGCCACCCCGACAGAAACTACCGCTCTCGCTGGATATCTTGCAGCGCGTCCGAGGAGTTCTCGACCTCTCGCAACCATTAGAGGCCTGCTTCTGGGCTGCTTGTCTCATGGGCTTCTGCGCAAGTCCTCGCTGCTATCCCGTACCCAGACTAGCCACGACTGTAGAACTGACCTCTGCCGTGATGACGTAACGCTGTGTGCAGATGGCGCCCTAGTTCACGTAAAACGCACCAAAACACTTCGCAACTTTTCACGAGCCCTCGTCATCCCAATCCCAGAGGTAGAGCAGTCTACAGTATGCCCCACTGCAGCGTTAAAACACCACCTCCGCCTTTCGCCCGCACATGGTAAAGCGGCGCTTTTCTCCTACAGAACCCCGGACTCCACCGTCCCTCTCTCCCACGCAGCGTTCTCGTCGATGCTGAAATGCAAACTGCGTGCTGTTGGGCTAGATGACTCAGCCTACAGCGGCCATAGCCTACGACGAGCCGGGGCTACCTTTGCTCTTGCCTGTGGGCTGCCACCGCAAGTGATTAAGAGCCAAGGAGACTGGACATCGGAGTCCTACACGCGATACACTGACGTCCCTCTGAGTCTACGCCTGGATTGTGCAAAAACCATGGGATCAAACGTTCAAAACGCCTTGTCCTAACTACTACAAGTAACACTTCGTGGTTTGGGTATTTGGACAGTTTCTTAAAGTATGTTTGTTTTATGCATAATGTGTTCAGCAGTCAGGCAATAAACATTTGTACCCAAACCACTCTCTCATTCGTCTTGCCAGCCATAACGGCTAGAGACTAGAACGCTATAAGTTTTAATTAAAAAATAAAGTGTTATTTGATTTTAAAACTCTGGTGATGCGCTGCCCCTTTTCCCCCTTAATCCCCCACGCTACTCGACTTGACAGCGACGGAGCGTGCCAGACGGAGATGTAGACAGAGCGTCTCGGCTTACAGCGTGCCGTCATGCAAGGCGGGAGCGAAGCACACACTCAGTAACTCGGGGGCGGAGCTCGCCCCAGAGTACCTTCTGTCATGCCTGTGTTCTATTGGCCGTTGAGTCGTGCAGGGATTAAGTCGGACGGTACATAACAAGGCTCTTCCAAGCTTCCCCTCACAAATGCAAAGCAAGCACTGGTCAAGCAAGCGCTTCCAGAGACCCACCTCCATCCCCCTTCCCCTTCCCTGTTTAATTGTTTACAAGTACAGTTTTATGTTGAATATGTTAGTCTGGTTAGTGGACAGTTTCTTAAAGAATGTTTGTTTTATGAATAATGTGTTCAGCAGTCAGGCAATAAACATTTGTACCCAAACCACTCTCTCATTCGTCTTGCCAGCCATAACGGCTAGAGACTAGAACGCTATAAGTTTTAATAAGCGAGAAAAGACAGGAAAAGAAGAGAAAACACGATGAAATGTAAGAAATCAGGAGAAAATAGGCCGGAAACGATCTTCAGGAAGAAAAAATTGGAGAGAAAAGTGAAATAAAGAAGAGAAAAATTGATGAAATCTAAGAAATCTAGAGAAAATACACCGCAAACGATCTTCGGGAGATCAAAAAGGCGAGAAAAAACAAGAACAGAAGAGATAATGGAATCAAATCTAAGAAATGGGGAGAAAATAGGCGAGAAAAGATAGGAAAAGAACAGAATGTAAGAAATGAGGAGAAAATAGACCAGAAACGATCTTCAGAAAGATAAAATTAGCGAAAAAAGACAAGTAATGAATAGGAAAGATGATGAATTCTAAGAATTCTAGTAATATAAATCTAAGAAATCTAAGAAATCTAGAGAAATTACACCGCGGAAAATGATGTTGGCGATAAAATTGGCGATAAAAGACAGAAAAAGAAGAAAAAACAAGTAAAATTTAAAAAAATCAGTGGAAAATAGAGCGCAAACGATCTAGAGGAAGAGAAAATTGGCGAGAAAAGACAAGTAAAGAAGAGAAAAGTTATTAAAATCTAAGAAATCTAGAGAAAATACAATGAAAACGATGTTCAGAAAGAGAAAATAGGCGAAAAAAGACAGGAAAAGAAGAAAAAACGCGATAAAATTTAAGAAATCAGGGAAAAATAGCCCGCAAACGATCTTCAGGAGGAAAATATAGGGGAGAGAAAACAAGAAAAGAAGAGAAAACAGGATGAAATGTAAGAAATAGGGAGAAAATAGACCAAAACCAATCTTCAGCAAGATAAAATTAGCAGAAAAAGACAAGTGACGAAGAGAACAGATGATGAAATCTAAAAAATCTAGTGAAAATACACCGGAAACGATGTTCAGGAAGAGAAAATAGACGAGAAAAGATGGGAAAAGGAGAGAAAACAGGATGAAGTGTAAGAAATCAGAATAAACGATCTTCAGGAAAAGATAATAGGCGAGAAAAGACAGGAAAAGAAGAGAAAACACGATGAAATGTAAGAAATCAGGAGAAAATAGGCCGAAAACGATCTTCAGGAAGAAAAAATTGGAGAGAAAAGTGAAATAAAGAAGAGAAAAATTGATGAAATCTAAGAAATCTAGAGAAAATACACCGCAAACGATCTTCGGGAAGATCAAATAGGCGAGAAAAAACAAGAAAAGAAGAGATAAGGGAATCAAATCTAAGAAATGGGGAGAAAATAGGCGAGAAAAGATAGGAAAAGAACAGAATGTAAGAAATGAGGAGAAAATAGACCAGAAACGATCTTCAGAAAGATAAAATTAGCGAAAAAAGACAAGTAATGAATAGGAAAGATGATGAATTCTAAGAATTCTAGTAATATAAATCTAAGAAATCTAAGAAATCTAGAGAAATTACACCGCGAAAAATGATGTTGGCGATAAAATTGGCGATAAAAGACAGAAAAAGAAGAAAAAACAAGTAAAATTTAAAAAATCAGTGGAAAATAGAGCGCAAACGATCTAGAGGAAGAGAAAATTGGCGAGAAAAGACAAGTAAAGAAGAGAAAAGTTATTAAAATCTAAGAAATCTAGAGAAAATACAATGAAAACGATGTTCAGAAAGAGAAAATAGGCGAAAAAAGACAGGAAAAGAAGAAAAAACGCGATAAAATTTAAGAAATCAGGGAAAAATAGCCCGCAAACGATCTTCAGGAGGAAAATATAGGGGAGAGAAAACAAGAAAAGAAGAGAAAACAGGATGAAATGTAAGAAATAGGGAGAAAATAGACCAAAACCGATCTTCAGCAAGATAAAATTAGCAAAAAAAGACAAGTGACGAAGAGAACAGATGATGAAATCTAAAAAATCTAGTGAAAATACACCGGAAACGATGTTCAGGAAGAGAAAATAGACGAGAAAAGATGGGAAAAGGAGAGAAAACAGGATGAAGTGTAAGAAATCAGAATAAACGATCTTCAGGAAAAGATAATAGGCGAGAAAAGACAGGAAAAGAAGAGAAAACACGATGAAATGTAAGAAATCAGGAGAAAATAGGCCGAAAACGATCTTCAGGAAGAAAAAATTGGAGAGAAAAGTGAAATAAAGAAGAGAAAAATTGATGAAATCTAAGAAATCTAGAGAAAATACACCGCAAACGATCTTCGGGAAGATCAAATAGGCGAGAAAAAACAAGAACAGAAGAGATAATGGAATCAAATCTAAGAAATGGGGAGAAAATAGGCGAGAAAAGATAGGAAAAGAACAGAATGTAAGAAATGAGGAGAAAATAGACCAGAAACGATCTTCAGAAAGATAAAATTAGCGAAAAAAGACAAGTAATGAATAGGAAAGATGATGAATTCTAAGAATTCTAGTAATATAAATCTAAGAAATCTAAGAAATCTAGAGATATTACACCGCGGAAAATGATGTTGGCGATAAAATTGGCGATAAAAGACAGAAAAAGAAGAAAAAACAAGTAAAATTTAAAAAATCAGTGGAAAATAGAGCGCAAACGATCTAGAGGAAGAGAAAATTGGCGAGAAAAGACAAGTAAAGAAGAGAAAAGTTATTAAAATCTAAGAAATCTAGAGAAAATACAATGACAACGATGTTCAGAAAGAGAAAATAGGCGAAAAAAGACAGGAAAAGAAGAAAAAACGCGATAAAATTTAAGAAATCAGGGAAAAATAGCCCGCAAACGATCTTCAGGAGGAAAATATAGGGGAGAGAAAACAAGAAAAGAAGAGAAAACAGGATGAAATGTAAGAAATAGGGAGAAAATAGACCAAAACCGATCTTCAGCAAGATAAAATTAGCAATTAAAACTTATAGCGTTCTAGTCTCTAGCCGTTATGGCTGGCAAGACGAATGAGAGAGTGGTTTGGGTACAAATGTTTATTGCCTGACTGCTGAACACATTATGCATAAAACAAACATACTTTAAGAAACTGTCCACTAACCAGACTAACATATTCAACATAAAACTGTACTTGTAAACAATTAAACAGGGAAGGGGAAGGGGGATGGAGGTGGGTCTCTGGAAGCGCTTGCTTGACCAGTGCTTGCTTTGCATTTGTGAGGGGAAGCTTGGAAGAGCCTTGTTATGTACCGTCCGACTTAATCCCTGCACGACTCAACGTTCAATAGAACACAGGCATGACAGAAGGTACTCTGGGGCGAGCTCCGCCCCCGAGTTACTGAGTGTGTGCTTCGCTCCCGCCTTGCATGACGGCACGCTGTAAGCCGAGACGCTCTGTCTACATCTCCGTCTGGCACGCTCCGTCGCTGTCAAGTCGAGTAGCGTGGGGGATTAAGGGGGAAAAGGGGCAGCGCATCACCAGAGTTTTAAAATCAAATAACACTTTATTTTTTAATTAAAACTTATAGCGTTCTAGTCTCTAGCCGTTATGGCTGGCAAGACGAATGAGAGAGTGGTTTGGGTACAAATGTTTATTGCCTGACTGCTGAACACATTATGCATAAAACAAACATACTTTAAGAAACTGTCCAAATACCCAAACCACGAAGTGTTACTTGTAGTAGTTAGGACAAGGCGTTTTGAACGTTTGATCCCATGGTTTTTGCACAATCCAGGCGTAGACTCAGAGGGACGTCAGTGTATCGCGTGTAGGACTCCGATGTCCAGTCTCCTTGGCTCTTAATCACTTGCGGTGGCAGCCCACAGGCAAGAGCAAAGGTAGCCCCGGCTCGTCGTAGGCTATGGCCGCTGTAGGCTGAGTCATCTAGCCCAACAGCACGCAGTTTGCATTTCAGCATCGACGAGAACGCTGCGTGGGAGAGAGGGACGGTGGAGTCCGGGGTTCTGTAGGAGAAAAGCGCCGCTTTACCATGTGCGGGCGAAAGGCGGAGGTGGTGTTTTAACGCTGCAGTGGGGCATACTGTAGACTGCTCTACCTCTGGGATTGGGATGACGAGGGCTCGTGAAAAGTTGCGAAGTGTTTTGGTGCGTTTTACGTGAACTAGGACGCCATCTGCACACAGCGTTACGTCATCACGGCAGAGGTCAGTTCTACAGTCGTGGCTAGTCTGGGTACGGGATAGCAGCGAGGACTTGCGCAGAAAGGTAAAGAAGCCCATGAGACAAGCAGCCCAGAAGCAGGCCTCTAATGGTTGCGAGAGGTCGAGAACTCCTCGGACGCGCTGCAAGATATCCAGCGAGAGCGGTAGTTTCTGTCGGGGTGGCGTACCTTTCTGCGTGTCGATTCCTTTCAATAGCGTCTTCACGAAGTGGTTATTCTCAATGGGGTTCGTGTAACCCAGCTCCAAGTGGAGTAGGCGAACTGCAGCGAGATAGCATCTCACGGACTGGGGTTTCAGGGATCGGCTGAGAAAACACGCGTAACGGAGCACGGTCGTAGTTTCTGCGGGGGCTGGGCGCATCCTAAAGGCTTGGCAGAAGGCCAGGTAAGACTTCAGCTGAGCCGAGTACGTTTCACGAGTGCTTTCTGCTAGGGCTGCTCTGCGGAATTGGGCCACTTCGTTGTCCAAAATTTGTGTCTCCCGTACCACTCCTGGAACAAACGACGCATAGCAATTGGTGACATGTGGTGCCGGAGGTCAGCGAGCGGGACGTGGCCGAATGCATACGTGGCATGTGGAAGGCTGGATAGTCGCGAAATGGCATCCGGGAGCTTATTAAGTTTCGTGTTTACGTAGGCGGCACATATTTTAATGTCAAACTTAACGCATAATATTAGTATTTCGCATAAAACATCGGACGCAATAGTGTTTCTAATTCTTCCTCGGTTAAGGGCATAAAGGGTTGCTTTATTATCCGAATATAGTTGAACCGTCTTAGAAGCGCAGAACGGTGCCCAGCGGCGCAGCGCCAAAAGAACAGCAGCTAGTTCTTTCGTATTTATGTCGCAATCATTGATGGCGGGCATATCCGTGGCGAAGTTGCAATAGAGCCAGTCTATGGCTCTATTGTGGCAAACGACCGCTGCGCCTGCAGCAGTCTGTGGCAATGTGAAAGGCGCGATCGGGCACATCCCTTTGGGAGGAAAAGCGAGATGTACCGTTGAATGAGGCGCAAAGCACATTAAGCAGTAGTAAGTCTCGGCGAGTGTCCGTAGTGATACGGGTGCGGTGGTTAGGGCGACGTAGTGACGTCATAAGCACGATTAGACGACGCATGGCCGGACGTATGACACTGACAACACGTCCGACCCAGTTCAGTTTCCCCAGCAGGCTCTGGAGGTCGCGTTTTGAGAGCCGTCTGTTGTCGGGACTTGCGTAGTGGGAGAGAAGGGTTTGGACTTCGCATAGCTTATCCGTGGGAATTGACAGCGTGCAGTCGGTGGAGTCGATAGTCACTCCGAGAAACGTTAGTCTGCGCGTAGGGGAGATGCATTTCTCCCAGTTGATTGCGAAACCAAGCGACCGGAGGAGCCGTATCAAGCATTGCATTGCCTTGAGCGTGTCGTCAAATGTATCAGCGGTAATAAAAATGTCATCGAGGTAGCAAATTATTGCTTTTATACCTTGTTTTTTAAGCATGCGGCAGACACTCTGAGTAATACGATGTAAAATACCAACGCTTAATGAAGCCCCGAAGGGCAAGCGGGTATCTACAAGGTATGTGTGATGTTTATTACCCTTAAATTTCCACTTTAAGCCCGTTAGACGTTGGGACGCTTCGCTGAGCGGGACCTGCCGATAAGCTGATTTAAGGTCCACTTTTGCCATAAACGAGTTTCTACTGACCATATCGGCAGCGATGTCCACGGATGTAAAAACATGTTTGTTGGGGGTGGCGTGGGAGTTGACAGAAAGGCCTTCTGGTTGCGAGCAATCGTGAATTAGCCTGATTTCACCGTTTTCTTTGGGTATGGCGGAGAGCGGGGAGACAATGGCCGGTTTTTCTACCACTACTTTATAGCGACCCAGGGCAATTTCCTTCTTTATTTCGCTCTCTACCTCATCACGATATTGTCGCTCAGCCACGCGGCTGTTGGGGGCTTCGGCACACTGAATATTTTCCGTGCGAACGTTAACGATATCGAACCCATTGCGTAATCCGTTGAGAATAAATACCTTGTCCTTATTCGTTTCAAGTTGTCGTTCCCATTCGTCGAGCCGGTCAGACAGTGGGCTAGAGACGGCGTGCCGCTAGTCTCTGTGAGCAATCTCGGGGTGGTTCTGGAAACATTTCAGGCAGGCATGCATGAATCGGCAGTTTAGTAGACTGCAACCCCGGCGCGAATTAAAGTTGCGACAAATTTCTGTGCCGTTCGGGGCCCTTGGAGCTTCCACCCTGGGTCTAGCGTGCTGCTTCCGGGTGGATGTTGATTGGGCGCGAGACGAGAAGCAACATATGCCTAGGAGATACGTATCGTCGTCTCCCCAACGGATTTGCCCCGACGCCACCCGTTGCCGGTATTCGAAATCATACCTCATACAGTTGGCTAGCGGGTAATACTCGCACATATCTCCAAACTTTATGCCGTAGAGATTGTAGCGATCACGCTCGTCTTCCGTCTCCAACTGTCCTGAGCGCTTTAGGGCGCTAAAGATGCGGGCGTGGCCTTTCACCCACTGCTGCCACGTAGTGTCCTCAGGCCTCACGCGTTTCGCCGCGCTCGTCACGATCACTTTCGCATCACCGTTCGACGATAACACTGTCTCTGTGCCCTGACTCCCCAGGAAGGATCCACAGAAATCTTGGACAAATAATGGTCGCGTGTTACCTGGGGTTCTCCCGGTCTGCCATGGGTCGTCGTCCGGGGTCTGCGGCTTGTCCACGAGGGAGTCCAGCATGGCTGTCATCGTCTCTGTGTTAAGGCGTGGAAGGTCATTCAGGGTAGCTGGTGCCGCGTCGCTGCGTAGCCGGGGTCTGTCGGCCGGAAATTTCTCAATGATGTCCGATGTGGGACCGGTACGGGAACTCGCACTGTCGGACTTTGCGTCCTTAAGGTCTGTGACGGCCGCTAGCAGCATTCTCTCTTGGCCGAGCGAGAGTTTTAGCGCCTTAATGACGACCTTGTCAATGTGCAGTACACTGTCGATGGAAAAGAATTCCTCGCTCAGGAGAGCGTCGACAGTGGATTCGAGAAGGTTTCTCGACGCAGCCCATTCTTTCAACTCTTTAATTGCACTGTCAACTTTATCCTTATTCATTTTTTTTGTTTCCTTGCTCTCTCAGTGTTTTTTTATACAGTTATAGGAGGCTCACTGCTTGGCCGTAATTGCAATTAATGCCCTATTCAGACGGCACTGCTCAGGCAAGATCTTAATTGCAATTAGAGTACTCACGCATATTGATGCCCCAAATCCTAACAATCCCTTGCACTAATTGCAATTCAGAGTCCAAGCTTGTCAGCTGTCCGGGTGACGCTTGTTAGGCTTAACAATTGATATCCACAAATTGCAATTAAGAGCTTCAAGTTTATACACAATGTCGCATATATCACACTTTTATTTATTGGTTTTTTTATATATACATTTTATTCCCTTTACCTTACGCCCTGTATCAATCGTTATCCTGAAAGTTACTTTAATCAAATGCAATTATCCTTTGTGTCCTTTTCTGGTTTTCTTTATTGTTATTTTTTTTTTAGTTTATTATTATTTTATCCTGAAGGCTAGCTAATATTCCATTTGGCTGTGTCTTTCCGTTTTTTTTTCTTTTGCTCTCTGGAAGCACTTGCTTGTCCAGTGCTTGCTTTGCATTTGTGAGGGGAAGCTTGGAAGAGCCTTGTTATGTACCGTCCGACTTAATCCCTGCACGACTCAACGGCCAATAGAACACAGGCATGACAGAAGGTACTCTGGGGCGAGCTCCGCCCTTGAGTTACTGAGTGTGTGCTTCGCTCCCGCCTTGCATGACGGCACGCTGTAAGCCGAGACGCTCTGTCTACATCTCCGTCTGGCACGCTCCGTCGCTGTCAAGTCGAGTAGCGTGGGGGATTAAGGGGGAAAAGGGGCAGCGCATCACCAGAGTTTTAAAATCAAATAACACTTTATTTTAAAAAAAAAGACAAGTGACGAAGAGAACAGATGATGAAATCTAAAAAATCTAGTGAAAATACACCGGAAACGATGTTCAGGAAGAGAAAATAGACGAGAAAAGATGGGAAAAGGAGAGAAAACAGGATGAAGTGTAAGAAATCAGAATATACGATCTTCAGGAAAAGATAATTGGCGAGAAAAGACAGGAAAAGAAGAGAAAACACGATGAAATGTAAGAAATCAGGAGAAAATATGCCGCAAACGATCTTCAGGAAGAGAAAATTGGAGAGAAAAGTGAAATAAAGAAGAGAAAAATTGATGAAATCTAAGAAATCTAGAGAAAATACACCGCAAACGATCTTCGGGAAGATCAAATAGGCGAGAAAAAACAAGAAAAGAAGAGATAAGGGAATCAAATCTAAGAAATGGGGAGAAAATAGGCGAGAAAAGATAGGAAAAGAACAGAATGTAAGAAATGAGGAGAAAATAGACCAGAAACGATCTTCAGAAAGATAAAATTAGCGAAAAAAGACAAGTAATGAATAGGAAAGATGATGAATTCTAAGAATTCTAGTAATATAAATCTAAGAAATCTAGAGAAATTACACCGCGGGAAGTGATGTTCAGGAAAAGAAAATAAGGGGAGAAAAGACAGGAAACCAAGAAAAACCACGCCGAAATTTAAGAAATCATTGGAATATAGACCGTAAACGATCTTCAGGAAGATCAAAAAGGCGAGAAAAAACAAGAAAAGAAGAGGAGGTCAAATCTAAGAAAATACGCCGGTAACTATGTTCAGGAAGAGAAAATAAGCGAGAAAAGATAGGAAAAGTACAGAAGACACTATGAAAGGTAAGCGATCAGTGTCAGGGTATGCGAAAGTGATTTTCTGGGTGTTCTGAGGGCGTTCGCGATTCATTTGTTCTTTACTGTGTTCGTTGTGGTGGAGGATGCATGTGCTTCGTGGGAAGGCAGAAAGGCGCCCGTTGGTGCAGTAGTTTTCCTTCAGGAGTTAAGAAGTGGTGAAGCCCGCGCCGATCGGTTTAGGATTTGGAAGGATGTTGGTGTAGTGAACACGTTGGTGCTAGTGTCAAGTTCGTTTGAAGTCCTTTGGTTAGATTTAGCGCCATTTAAAAATTTACTTATATATCAAGTATATCGGGTATCTTCGGAAGTCGATGACGAAATTTTAAGTTTAAAACTTATAGCGTTCTAGTCTCTAGCCGTTATGGCTGGCAAGACGAATGAGAGAGTGGTTTGGGTACAAATGTTTATTGCCTGACTGCTGAACACATTATGCATAAAACAAACATACTTTAAGAAACTGTCCAAATACCCAAACCACGAAGTGTTACTTGTAGTAGTTAGGGCAAGGCGTTTTGAACGTTTGATCCCATGGTTTTTGCACAATCCAGGCGTAGACTCAGAGGGACGTCAGTGTATCGCGTGTAGGACTCCGATGTCCAGTCTCCTTGGCTCTTAATCACTTGCGGTGGCAGCCCACAGGCAAGAGCAAAGGTAGCCCCGGCTCGTCGTAGGCTATGGCCGCTGTAGGCTGAGTCATCTAGCCCAACAGCACGCAGTTTGCATTTCAGCATCGACGAGAACGCTGCGTGGGAGAGAGGGACGGTGGAGTCCGGGGTTCTGTAGGAGAAAAGCGCCGCTTTACCATGTGCGGGCGAAAGGCGGAGGTGGTGTTTTAACGCTGCAGTGGGGCATACTGTAGACTGCTCTACCTCTGGGATTGGGATGACGAGGGCTCGTGAAAAGTTGCGAAGTGTTTTGGTGCGTTTTACGTGAACTAGGACGCCATCTGCACACAGCGTTACGTCATCACGGCAGAGGTCAGTTCTACAGTCGTGGCTAGTCTGGGTACGGGATAGCAGCGAGGACTTGCGCAGAAAGGTAAAGAAGCCCATGAGACAAGCAGCCCAGAAGCAGGCCTCTAATGGTTGCGAGAGGTCGAGAACTCCTCGGACGCGCTGCAAGATATCCAGCGAGAGCGGTAGTTTCTGTCGGGTTGCTTTATTATCCGAATATAGTTGAACCGTCTTAGAAGCGCAGAACGGTGCCCAGCGGCGCAGCGCCAAAAGAACAGCAGCTAGTTCTTTCGTATTTATGTCGCAATCATTGATGGCGGGCATATCCGTGGCGAACTTGCAATAGAGCCAGTCTATTGCTCTATTGTGGCAAACGACCGCTGCGCCTGCAGCAGTCGGGCTTGCGTCTGTGGCAATGTGAAAGGCGCGATCGGGCACATCCCTTTGGGAGGAAAAGCGAGATGTACCGTTGAATGAGGCGCAAAGCACATTAAGCAGTAGTAAGTCTCGGCGAGTGTCCGTAGTGATACGGGTGCGGTGGTTAGGGCGACGTAGTGACGTCATAAGCACGATTAGACGACGCATGGCCGGACGTATGACACTGACAACACGTCCGACCCAGTTCAGTTTCCCCAGCAGGCTCTGGAGGTCGCGTTTTGAGAGCCGTCTGTTGTCGGGACTTGCGTAGTGGGAGAGAAGGGTTTGGACTTCGCATAGCTTATCCGTGGGAATTGACAGCGTGCAGTCGGTGGAGTCGATAGTCACTCCGAGAAACGTTAGTCTGCGCGTAGGGGAGATGCATTTCTCCCAGTTGATTGCGAAACCAAGCGACCGGAGGAGCCGTATCAAGCATTGCATTGCCTTGAGCGTGTCGTCAAATGTATCAGCGGTAATAAAAAAGTCATCGAGGTAGCAAATTATTGCTTTTATACCTTGTTTTTTAAGCATGCGGCAGACACTCTGAGTAATACGATGGAAAATACCAACGCTTAATGAAGCCCCGAAGGGCAAGCGGGTATCTACAAGGTATGTGTGATGTTTATTACCCTTAAATTTCCACTTTAAGCCCGTTAGACGTTGGGACGCTTCGCTGAGCGGGACCTGCCGATAAGCTGATTTAAGGTCCACTTTTGCCATAAACGAGTTTCTACTGACCATATCGGCAGCGATGTCCACGGATGTAAAAACATGTTTGTCGGGGGTGGCGTGGGAGTTGACAGAAAGGCCTTCTGGTTGCGAGCAATCGTGAATTAGCCTGATTTCACCGTTTTCTTTGGGTATGGCGGAGAGCGGGGAGACAATGGCCGGTTTTTCTACCACTACTTTATAGCGACCCAGGGCAATTTCCTTCTTTATTTCGCTCTCTACCTCATCACGATATTGTCGCTCAGCCACGCGGCTGTTGGGGGCTTCGGCACACTGAATATTTTCCGTGCGAACGTTAACGATATCGAACCCATTACGTAATCCGTTGAGAATAAATACCTTGTCCTTATCCGTTTCAAGTTGTCGTTCCCATTCGTCGAGCCGGTCAGACAGTGGGCTAGAGACGGCGTGCCGCTAGTCTCTGTGAGCAATCTCGGGGTGGTTCTGGAAACATTTCAGGCAGGCATGCATGAATCGGCAGTTTAGTAGACTGCAACCCCGGCGCGAATTAATGTTGCGACAAATTTCCGTGCCGTTCGGGGCCCTTGGAGCTTCCACCCTGGGTCTAGCGTGCTGCTTCCGGGTGGATGTTGATTGGGCGCGAGACGAGAAGCAACATATGCCTAGGAGATACTTATCGTCGTCTCCCCAACGGATTTGCCCCGACGCCACCCGTTGCCGGTATTCGAAATCATACCTCATACAGTTGGCTAGCGGGTAATACTCGCACATATCTCCAAACTTTATGCCGTAGAGATTGTAGCGATCACGCTCGTCTTCCGTCTCCAACTGTCCTGAGCGCTTTAGGGCGCTAAAGATGCGGGCGTGGCCTTTCACCCACTGCTGCCACGTGGTGTCCTCAGGCCTCACGCGTTTCGCCGCGCTCGTCACGATCACTTTCGCATCACCGTTCGACGATAACACTGTCTCTGTGCCCTGACTCCCCAGGAAGGATCCACAGAAATCTTGGACAAATAATGGTCGCGTGTTACCTGGGGTTCTCCCGGTCTGCCATGGGTCGTCGTCCGGGGTCTGCGGCTTGTCCACGAGGGAGTCCAGCATGGCTGTCATCGTCTCTGTGTTAAGGCGTGGAAGGTCATTCAGGGTAGCTGGTGCCGCGTCGCTGCGTAGCCGGGGTCTGTCGGCCGGAAATTTCTCAATGATGTCCGATGTGGGACCGGTACGGGAACTCGCACTGTCGGACTTTGCGTCCTTAAGGTCTGCGACGGCCGCTAGCAGCATTCTCTCTTGGCCGAGCGAGAGTTTTAGCGCCTTAATGACGACCTTGTCAATGTGCAGTACACTGTCGATGGAAAAGAATTCCTCGCTCAGGAGAGCGTCGACAGTGGATTCGAGAAGGTTTCTCGACGCAGCCCATTCTTTCAACTCTTTAATTGCACTGTCAACTTTATCCTTATTCATTTTTTTTGTTTCCTTGCTCTCTCAGTGTTTTTTTATACAGTTATAGGAGGCTCACTGCTTGGCCGTAATTGCAATTAATGCCCTATTCAGACGGCACTGCTCAGGCAAGATCTTAATTGCAATTAGAGTACTCACGCATATTGATGCCCCAAATCCTAACAATCCCTTGCACTAATTGCAATTCAGAGTCCAAGCTTGTCAGCTGTCCGGGTGACGCTTGTTAGGCTTAACAATTGATATCCACAAATTGCAATTAAGAGCTTCAAGTTTATACACAATGTCGCATATATCACACTTTTATTTATTGGTTTTTTTATATATACATTTTATTCCCTTTACCTTACGCCCTGTATCAATCGTTATCCTGAAAGCTACTTTAATCAAATGTAATTATCCTTTGTGTCCTTTTCTGGTTTTCTTTATTATTATTTTTTTTTAGTTTATTATTATTTTATCCTGAAGGCTAGCTAATATTCCATTTGGCTGTGTCTTTCCGTTTTTTTTTCTTTTGCTCTCTGGAAGCGCTTGCTTGACCAGTGCTTGCTTTGCATTTGTGAGGGGAAGCTTGGAAGAGCCTTGTTATGTACCGTCCGACTTAATCCCTGCACGACTCAACGGCCAATAGAACACAGGCATGACAGAAGGTACTCTGGGGCGAGCTCCGCCCCCGAGTTACTGAGTGTGTGCTTCGCTCCCGCCTTGCATGACGGCACGCTGTAAGCCGAGACGCTCTGTCTACATCTCCGTCTGGCACGCCCCGTCGCTGTCAAGTCGAGTAGCGTGGGGGATTAAGGGGGAAAAGGGGCAGCGCATCACCAGAGTTTTAAAATCAAATAACACTTTATTTTTTAATTCACATGGCATTAAGTAGAACGCGTCGAGATTGTACATATGGCAATATTTTTGTGTTTAGAATTTTTCGGTTTGTTGGGTTTTGAGAGGAGTAAAATTTTTGTGCTACCTAGCACAAACTTTGCGTGTGATTTTCAAGGATTTGGAAATACAATACATAATAATCGACAAAGCGTCTTTGTAGAAGAGTTCATGTTCTTCCCGAAAACATCACTTTTTGGGCGATACGTAACTTGTAAGATATGTTTTTGGGCAACTACTTTCTCATTGGTCCTTAGTTTAGGCGCGAAGCTCTTTGATTGGTCGCATTTTTAATTAGCGGCGGCTGTTCTGCCAGCAACTATATAAGGAACGCGCTTGCTGCGCCATCAACAGTTGATTTTGGGAAAGCATAGAGGATACACGTCAGGTGTGTGCCCAAGTGGTGCACAGGGTGTTGGTGCACGTGGTGCTGGTGCACTGGGAATTGTTATTTTGGAAAAATATAAAGTAAGGAAAATAAAAATAGATATTAACGAGACTGACTAGTTTGCTTCCGCAGTAGTTGTACCTGGATATAAAAGAAAAAAAAACGGAATCTTAGAAATCATAAGATAATACAATTAGTCTTGTGTCTGTTCGTCGCTACACCTCCTGTTGAAAGTCAAAGACGCTGGGATCCGAAGATTACAAACACCTAACATTTTGGGGGCTCGTCCGGGATGTGACAGCAAAGTGTTTGAGTCATCATGGAGAAAATGCGTGAATGGATACAAGTCGGTCAGGCGTTGGGATATAAAGACGCAGAGCTCCGACAGTTTGTGCAGAACCAGGAGGAAAAAGCAGCTGAGCGAGAACGCGTTGCGAGAGAACGTGAGATACGTACACAGGAACGCGAGGATCGGATTAGACAGCAAGAACTGGAACAGGCGGATCGAGTCAGGCAGCAAGAATTGGAACAACAGGAGAGGGATCATGCACGGGAACACGAACTAGCCCGTCTCCGTGAGGAAACGCGACAGTTGGAACTGCGCAATCAGAACCATGATCAAGATGTTGATGGAGCGCAGCGTCAAAACGCTCAGTACCGAGCTTCTCGCCCAAAACTTCCGAAGTTTGACGAGAAGGTAGACGACATCGAAGCCTTCCTAGAGAGGTTTGAATGCTTCGCCAGGAATCAAGGTTGGGCTGAAGACACTTGGGCGGTTAGTCTTAGCCCACTTGTTACGGGGAAGGCACTCGAAGTTTACAGTGGTATGCCCGTCGATAACGCCAACAATTACGACCAGTTGAAAGCTGCGATCTTACGACGTTACCAGTTGACGGAGGAAGGATTCCGAGCCAAGTTCCGCGAAGCGAAGCCCGAAAAGGATGAGACAGTCCGTCAATATTGTGCAAGGCAAGCCCGATTCTTTGACCGTTGGATAGAATTGGCCGGGATCGAGAAGAGCATTTGAGGGACTTGTGCTTACGTGAACAGTTCATCAACATGTGTAGCAGTGATATCAGTCTATTCCTCCGTGAAAGAGTTCCGCCGTCCATTGACGAGGTAGTTAGGCTTGCCGAGCAGTACCTCGAGGCACACGGAGGAAGCATCTCACAGAGTCGGAGCAGGGCTGCGCCAAGGAAGGCCATTTCGCGAGAGAGTGCAGGAAACTGAAGGCAAACGGTAGTGCGCGACAGTCCCGTGAACGTTCTCCACAGAATTGGCGGAAGAGAGAAGACCGTGGCAAAACAGGCGCGTTTGGAGTGACAGACGAAGAATGCCGACATCGGGTCGAGCGAAACGTCAAGGATGGGCATCTTTGCTTGGCGAACGGAGATGCCATCCCATATGCAGGCGCATTGTGCAGCGGGCGGAAATCGGAGAACTTGCCGCTCTACGAAGGCCACGTCGGAGGGCACGGTGTGACTGTACTACTAGATACAGGATGTGATTCCGCAGCCGTTCGCAGTAGTTTGGTGAAGGATGACCAGATGACAGGGAAGTACAGTAGTTGCGTTCTCCTTGACGGAACAATTAAGCGGTTTCCAATGGCGCGGATAGACGTGGATACCCCCATACTTAGTGGACAACTGGACGTCATGGTGATTGACAGACCATCATTTGAGCTTATCATTGGGAACGTGCCACACCTGAAACCACAAACCATTGCGGTGCAACCACAAGACAGAGGTCAAATACCTGCCGAACGGAGCACCATCAGGGAACCTTCCGCCACAGGCGGTTCAGATGTGGCCGCGGTAGCAACACGGGAGCAGGAAAAGAAAGGAAGACGCCCAGTAAAGCCTCTTCTTACACCTCCCGTGAAGATCGAAGAAGTAAACTCGGAACAGCTTATTGCGCTCCAAACTGAAGACGAGACGCTTCAGAAGTTCTTCGGCCATGCCAAAGAGAAGACGGTGTTTTCTTCAAGAACGGGAGCTACGTATCGATTTGCGATCAAGAATCGGATACTGACGCGGTATTATTATCACAAGCAGGGCCACATTGAAGTTAAGCTTAAGCAGATAATGGTGCCGAAACAGCTCCGAGAACGCGTTATGTCCCTCGCACACGAAGCGATTGTTGGCGGACACTTGGGGACAAAGAAAACTACCGATCGGATCACCACGAACTTTTATTGGCCTGGAATCGACTCGGACGTGAAACGTTTCTGCCAATCCTGCGATGTCTGCCAACGTACCATACCGAAAGGCAGAGTACAGAAAGTGCCGCTAGGAGAGATGCCGATCATCGATGTGCCTTTCGATCGCGTAGCGGTGGATTTGATTGGACCGCTCGCCCCTGTTTCAGATAAAGGACATCGCTACATTCTGACCGTGGTGGATTATGCGACCAGATACCCCGAAGCAGTTCCCTTGAAGCGAATTGACACGGAAACGGTCGCGGAAGCCTTGCTGAGCGTATTTTGCAGGGTCGGTTTCCCTAAAGAGGTGTTGAGCGACAGAGGTGCGCAATTCGTTTCCGACATGATGCGAGAAGTTTCACGGTTAATATCGGTCAAGCAGCTTTTTACCACTCCGTACAACCCCAAGTGTAACGGATTGTGCGAGAAAATTAACGGAGTACTGAAGAACATGCTGAAGAAGATGTGTCAAGAATGCCCGAAAGACTGGGACAGATATTTGCCAGCTGTTCTGTTCGCCTATCGAGAAGTGCCCCAAGCAAGTACTGGATTCTCGCCGTTCGAACTACTGTACGGTCGAAAGGTGCGCGGTCCGATGGACATACTCAAAGAGTTGTGGACGGACGATGACATGCCAGAAGAAGTGGTGAACACTTACCAGTATGTGGCCGATCTGCGCAACAGACTTGAAGAGACGTGTCGTATTGCACGAGAAAGTTTGCTAGAAGCGCAAGGAGTGGCGAAGCACCACTACGACAAGAAGGCCAGGGACAGACGCTTTGCAGTGGGAGAGAAGGTATACCTGCTTTTACCTACCGATACGAACAAGCTCCTTCTGCAATGGAAAGGCCCTTACGCTGTAACGAAAGTACTGGGCCGGATGGATTATGAAATAGATGTCGCCGGGAAAAAGAGAGTGTACCACGCCAATCTCTTGAAAAAGTGTGTGCAACGCGCAGGAAACGAAGAACAGGCAGATGATGAGGACATTGACGAGTTTATAGCGGCGCTCGCTCGTATCGCGGTCATTGACGAGGAAGAACCGCCAGATGAAGATCTGGAACCACCGCTGCACCTGCCAACCACGGAGCAGCAGGAAACCTTCAAAGACGTGCACATCGGCCCGGATTTGACAGAGCCAGAACGTTCTGAGGTCAATGCAGTACTCGAGGAGTTCCAGGATATTTTCTCTGACGTTCCCGGACTTACAAATCTTGGAGAGCATAAGATAGAGCTGACCACAGCAGAACCGATCCGTGTGAGACCATACGCTGTTCCTTTCGCAAAACGCAAAGCGATCGACGATGAGGTCGAGAAGATGCTCAAAGCCGGCATTATTGAAGAGTGCACGTCAGAATACAATTCGCCGGTGGTCCTCGTCAAGAAGAAAGACGGATCGAATCGATTTTGCATTGATTTCAGAAGGCTGAACACGATCACGAAATTTGACAACGAACCAATGCAAAATTACGAAGATATCATGGCACGGATCGGAATCGACAAGATCTTCTCGAAGATCAATTTTTCAAAAGGATATTGGCAGATACCGATGGCCGAGGATTCCAAACGCTACACGGCTTTCACTACGTCGAGAGGAACGTTTCAGTTCAAGAGGAATCCATTTGGCCTGATTAATGCCGGGGCGAAGTTCAATCGTGTGATGCGTAAGATGTTGACGGGCCTGTCCAACGTCGACAACTATGTTGACGACCTCTTGCCACACACGGCGACGTGGAAGGAACACATGAAAACGTTACGCGAGTTGTTCGTTCGCATCCGTGACGCCGGTCTCACTGTACGTCCGACGAAGTGCTTCATCGGATACTCTGACATCGGTTTCACTGGACATGTCATCGGCAATGGAAAGTTACAGATGGAGAACGAGAAGGTGGAAAGGATCCGAGATGCTCCGCGGCCCCAAACGAAGAAACAAGTGCGTTCGTTTCTTGGCATGGCCGGATTTTACAGGAAATTCATTCCGAATTTCGCTGAAGTCGCCGCGCCGCTAACTGACTTGACGCGAAAGAAGCAACCAACCCAAGTGGAGTGGGGCCAGAGTCAGGAACGTGCGTTTCGCAAGCTGAAACACCTGATGACAAGCGCGCCCATACTCCGGTTACCCCACCTTGACAAACAGTTCATAGTGCGCACTGACGCATCGGATAACGGTCTCGGCGCGATGTTATTGCAAGAACACGAAGATGGTGTGTTTCCCGTCGCGTTCGCCAGTCGGAAGCTGCTTCCCCGGGAGCGGAATTATTCCGTCATCGAAAGAGAGTGTTTGGAGATTGTGTTTGCAGTCGAACGTTTCGCAAAGTTTCTTTACGGAACGCATTTTGTCCTCGAGACGGATCACGCGCCACTCGCATACCTCAAGAACAGTAAAAATGACAGTGCGAGGTTAATGCGATGGGCGTTGGCGCTACAAAGCTATGCGTTCACGATGAGGTTCATCAAGGGAGCAGAAAACACCGGAGCCGATTATCTGAGTCGGCAGTAACTTTTATGACATTTTCGTTTGCAGTTTGTGTAAATTGTGACTGTTATTGTCTTTTGTGACATTTCCTTGAACATCTACCGCCCGTGATCGGAGATTTCATGTGGTGGTTTAAGGGTTTTATGGAATGTGCTCCCCTTTGAATCTTTCCGTGAATATTTCATATTCGTTAGTGATTAAAGTGTGTTAAACGGGTTTGCATACCCTAAGGTGATCAGAAAACAACTTTGGTGTTTTCTCGGAGTGGGAGTTTGTTAGGGTATGCGAAAGTGATTTTCTGGGTGTTCTGAGGGCGTTCGCGATTCATTTGTTCTTTACTGTGTTCGTTGTGGTGGAGGATGCATGTGCTTCGTGGGAAGGCAGAAAGGCGCCCGTTGGTGCAGTAGTTTTCCTTCAGGAGTGTCAGAATATCTCTGGACCTGTTATGGCATTTCTCGGATGTATATGTAGTTTGATTTTAGTGTTAAGGCTTAATCACCACTTTCAACAAGGATTGGGGCATATCTCGACAGTATACGTCGTTTTGGTTATGTTTAGCTGTTTAAGTACGCAAAAGTGAGTTTTTGAGCATGCATGTGTTATTGTCGCTGTTAGAATTTCGTCTTCAGTGTTTTGAGTGTTCTGAGCGTGTTGGTGATTCTGTTTGTGCTCTACACGGTGTGTTGTGATGCGGAACGCATGTGAGTGCCGAGACACGCCCTTCGGTGCAGTGTTTCCCTTGAAGTGGCTGATGGGTGCACGGGTGCATTTGTTGATGTGCTGCTTTTGTATAGAGCTTGATAGGACCGCAGCGATCGGTTTAGGATTTGGAGGGATCTTGATGCAGTGAATACGACGGAACTAGTTCCAGGTTCGTTTGATGTCGTTTTGTTAGATTTGGGGTCATCCAAAAATTTACTTATATATCAAGTATACCGGATATCTCCAGGAGTCGATATCGAAATTTCAAGTTTCACGTAGCATTGTGTAGATCGCGCCAAGATTGTGCACCTGGCAGTATTTTTGTGTTTAAAATTTTTATGTTGTCGGTTTTTGAGACAAGTGAAATTTTTGTGCTACCTAGCACAAACTTTGCGTGTAATTTTCAACTATTTAGAAATATCATAGATCATTACCGACAAAGCCTTTTTGTAGTAGAGTTCGCGATCTTCCCAAAAACATCACTTTTTGGCCCGTATGTCACTGGGAACATATGTTTTTAGGCAGCTATTTTCTTATTGGTTCTAAGTTTAGGCGGGAAGCTCTTTGATTGGTTACATATTTAATTAGCAGCGGCTGTTCTGCCAGCGAGTATTTAAGGAACGCGCTTGCTGCACCAGCAGCAGTTGGTTTTTGGAAAACATAGAGGCCACACGTCAGGTGTGAGTCCCAGTGGTGCACAGGAAGTTGTTATTTGTGGTGCTGGTGCACAGACAGTTGTCATTGTGGTTAAAGTAGAATAAGAGAAATAAAAAGAAATATACAATTGAGAGACTAGTTCATTTTTACTGCAGTTTCACTGGATATAATTATAAGCGAAATTTCAGAAATTATAAAACGTTATAATCTAGCTCCGTCGAAAGTCACACGACACCTTACACGAGGACCCGCTAATATCGTGACAGTCCACAGCCGAGGATATTACGTGTAAATAAGAACCGCGGATATTTTGTACAAATACAAAGTAAGTGTGTTTAATAAATATCAGGAACTGTTTGCCAGAGTCCTTCTTGAGTTTTACACTTCAGTCGATGTGCGACTAGAACTTTTAAAGAAAGAACAGGAATTGCAATTAGATATCTAAGGAAAATAAGTTCGATTGAAACAAATGAGCGTAAAACATTAAAATTTATAGCCTTGACATAACCGACACAAGTTTGCCATAGCGAAGTTCACCGTGGTTAAAGTCATACGACTCCTAAGGCGTTAGACCGTCTATATCACGACATCCATTTCGTGACATCTGGGGGCTCGTCCGGGATAATCGCCAGTAGGATACAACACCATGGAGCAGGATCTTCGTTCACTGATAGAACTTGGTCAAGCCCTCGGCTATAAAGACGAAGAACTCCGCCGCTTTGTTCAAGTGGAACAAGACAAGGCAGACCAACGTGAACGAGCTCGAATTGAACGCGAGACCCGAGCTCAAGAGAGGGAAGACCGGCAAAGAGAACAAGACCACCAATTTCAACTGGAAAAACTTCGCGAAGAAACACGTCAAGCGGAACTACGAGCTCAGATGGGAATACGAGAACAACCGCGCGAGCCACGACAGCAATGTCTCAGTGCACGACCCAAACTACCAAAGTTTGACGAGAATGTCGACGATATTGATGCATTCCTCGAGAGATTCGAGCGGTTTGCAATTAGTCAAGAATGGCATCGCGATACGTGGTCAATCAGTTTAAGTGCGATACTTACGGGGAAAGCGCTGGATGTTTATAGCAGCATGACCGTCGATGCTGCAAACGACTACCAGGCGCTAAAAGAAGCAATCTTACGACGATACCAGCTCACCGCTGAAGGATTTCGTACGAAATTCCGTGAGATCAAGCCAGAGAAGGATGAGTCAGTGCAACAATACAGTGCCAAACAGAAACGTTTCTTCAATCGCTGGATAGAGATGGCCGGCATCGAGAAAACGTACGACGCCATATGTGACCTGCTACTCCGAGAACAGTTCGTGAATATGTGTAGCAGTGACTTGAGTTTGTTCTTACGTGAGAGAGCTCCGACGTCGTGTGAGGAAACGTTCAAACTGGCAGAGCAATACTTGGAAGCGCATGGCGGAAGCATAGCGCAAGGAAGGATACGACCGCAGAAGTTTACACGACCACCACCGCAAGGATACAATAATCGTACGGCGAATACATCGCAATCGTCCGTCATGTGCTACTTTTGCGGGAAAATCGGACATTACGCCCGTGACTGCAGGAAACAGAAAAATGGAGCTAAACCTGCATCGACTCGTCCGCAAGGAGAACGACCGTATCAGCCATATCGCGGTCGCGATCGTGCCACTAGTGACTCGCAAAGAAACGCAAACGTGAAATTAGGCGCGACCGGTGTAAAAGAGATTGTGGACGAAAATGTGAAAGACGGCAAACTTTTCTTGGCGAATGGCGAAACCATACCATATACCGGAGCAATTTGTGACAAAATGGATACAGTGAAACGTCTTCCGTTATATCGTGGTCTAATCGCCAATCAGAAAGTGATCGTCTTGAAGGACACCGGATGTAACAGCGCCGTCGTTCGAGAAGAACTCGTGAAGGAAACTGAACTCACCGGAAAAAACAGTGATTGCGTACTGATGGATGGCACGTTGCGAACATTTCCAATGGCGCGAGTTAGTGTTACCACACCTATCTACACGGGGTTACTTGACGTTATGGTAGTGAAGAACCCACCGTATGATTTAATCATCGGAAACGTTTTGCCGGACAAAATCGACACAATCGCAACGCATGCGAACCAAGAGGAAGGAGAGTGTGGTAAAAACGAGGATACGCCAGTTGCTGCAGCTGTGACGACCCGCAAACAAACAGTGAGAGAAAAGAAGGCAAAAAAGCCCCTGGTGACTCCAGACGTCAAAGCGGATATGATCAACAGCGCGGACTTGATAAAACTACAGAAAGACGACGAAACGTTGATAAAGAACTTTAAGTACGCGAACGACAAAACGACGTTTCAGTCACGAAAACGGGGATCTTTTCGCTATGTGGTGAAAAACAAAATTCTGATGCGGTACTACTTCGAGATGAGAGATGGCGTCGAAGTGAAACTGAAGCAGGTTGTAGTACCGAAGTCGTTACGAAACCACATCATGTCGGTGGCACACGAATCTATTGTCGGCGGACATCTTGGCGTGAAGAAGACTACGGATCGGATCATTGCAAATTTTCACTGGCCTGGACTCAGCGGTGACGTAAAACGGTACTGTCAGTCATGTGACGTATGCCAACGTACTATTCCACGAGGGAAGGTGCGGAATGTGCCACTTGGTCAAATGCCGGTCATAGACACACCGTTCGACAGAGTCGCCGTCGATATCATTGGACCGATCACACCTATCGCAGAGAGCGGCAATCGTTACATTTTAACAGTGGTTGACTACGCGACGCGCTATCCAGAAGCTATTCCGTTGAAACGCATTGAGACAGTTAACGTTGCAGAGGCCCTCTTAGAAGTGTTTAGTCGTGTTGGATTTCCTCGAGAAATTTTAAGTGACAAAGGAACACAGTTCACTTCAGATCTGATGGCAGAACTAGCACGACTGATTTCCGTGAAACAACTTTTTACGACTCCATACAACCCTCAGTGCAACGGACTCTGCGAAAGAATAAACGGCGTTCTAAAGAGTATGTTAACGCGAATGTGTAAAGAACGACCAAGAGACTGGGACAGATATTTACCGGCAGTTCTTTTCGCGTACAGAGAAGTACCTCAGGCCAGCACAGGATTCTCACCGTTTGAGCTTCTTTATGGTCGTCGAGTGCGAGGGCCATTGGATATTCTCAAGGAGATCTGGCTGGACGAGGAAGCGCCAACCGAAGTTAAGAACACATACGCCCATATTGCGGACTTAAGAAATCGTTTGGAAGACACTTGTCAAATAGCGCGTGAGAGTTTGCTGGAAGCACAAGGAAAACACAAGCATCATTATGACCGCAAGACAAGGGACAGGCGATTTCTCGTGGGTCAGAAAGTATATCTCCTACTACCGACAGATAGAAACAAGCTCCTTTTACAGTGGAAAGGACCGTACAAAGTTACAAGAGTTTTGAACCGGATGGACTACGAAATTGACATGGACGGAAAAAGAAAGATTTTTCACGCAAATTTGTTGAAAGAGTGCGTTGAGCGAGAAACAGCTGCAAATGATGCAAACGCTTACACTGATAGCGAAAGCGACAATGACGAATCCGCAGAATCAACAGTAGCAGCGTTTGCACGCATCGCAATCGCGGAATCTGACCCGGAGGAGTGCAGCGAGTGTGATTCATTAGTAACAAATCTACCCGAAACGAAACAATCCGAAACTGTTGACGACGTGAACATCAATCCTAAACTTGACGATGAGCAGAAAAGACAAGTGCGAGAACTTTTAGCGGAATTCCGGACGATTTTTACTGATGTACCAGGAAAGACCAACCTCGGCGAACACAAAATTGAATTGACGACACAACAGCCAGTCCGCGTCAAACCATATCCCGTACCGTTCGCCAAACGACAAGATATTGACGATGAAGTCAGCAAGATGCTCGAAGGGGGAATAATCGAAGAGTCGCGATCTGAATACAACTCACCGATTGTGCTTGTGAAGAAAAAGGATGGTACAAATCGCTTCTGCATCGACTATAGACGGTTAAATTCAATAACCAAGTTCGATACGCAGCCGATGGGAAATTACGAGGACATTATGGCGAAAGTGGGCAACGACAAGGTGTTTTCCAAAATAGATTTTACAAAAGGATATTGGCAAATACCGATGGAAGAAACATCGCGGAAATACACAGCGTTTTCGACATCCACGGGAACATATCAGTTTTGTCGAAATCCGTTTGGATTAGTTAACTCGGGAGCGGCGTTTAACCGAATCATGAAGCAACTGTTGGAAGACGTGCCAAATGTGGACAATTACGTGGACGATGTACTACCACACACGGAGAATTGGGAACAACACTTACAAGTGTTACGCAAACTGTTCACGAGGATAAAGGAAGCCAACCTCACTGTTCGACCCTCCAAGTGTTTTGTCGGATATGATGACATTGGTTTTACCGGTCATATGCTTGGAAACGGTACGCTACGCATGGAGGACGACAAGGTTCAGAAAATTCAAGACGCGCCACGCCCGAAGACGAAAAAGCAAGTCCGTTCATTTCTCGGCCTAGCGGGCTTTTATCGCAAATTCATACCAAACTTTGCCGAAATCACTTCGCCTCTGACAGATCTCGTCAAGAAAGGACGCCCGAACACCGTCATTTGGGAGGAACCGCAGCAACGCGCTTTTACCAAGCTATAGCAACTTCTGGCCCGTGCGCCAATTTTGAGATTACCGGACTTTAACAAACCGTTTGTGCTACGTACGGACGCGTCAGACACTGGACTCGGCGCAGTGTTACTTCAGGAACACGATGATGGCTTTTTCCCGATCGCGTACGCAAGTCGAAAACTCTTGGATAGAGAGAGACGTTATTCTGTGATCGAACGCGAATGCCTAGCGATAGTGTTTGGAGTAATGCGCTTCGCGAAATACTTGTACGGCACGAACTTCACGCTAGAGACAGATCATGCACCTCTAGCATATCTACGAAATGCTACAAGGGAAAATTAGAAAGTGGACGGTTGATGAGATGGGCACTTTTCTTGCAGAATTACGCATTTGACATTAAAGCAATTAAAGGTTCAGATAATTTTGCAGCGGACTTTATGAGCAGATTGTGACTGTATGTGAATATCTTGTGGCAACTGTTTTGAGATACTTTGGTGTTCATCATTCATTTTTATTTACTTCAAAGTGTATTTTTGTGCATTTTGAGTGCTTCTCATATCTTTTGTATGTTTTGACCTACTTTTGTGTTCCTAAAACTTGCTTCTGCAAGTTGTGAGACTTAGGTACCGGAAACCGGCGCTTGTTCTTAAATGCATTTTAGAAAGAGTTTGTAACATAATTTTTAAGATTCTGACGTTTTTGAAAGAAAACGACTTCCAGTGTTTTCTTGAGAAGGGGGTTGTTGTCAGAATATCTCTGGACCTGTTATGCCATTTCTCGGATGTATATGTAGTTTGATTTTAGTGTTAAGGCTTAATCACCACTTTCAACAAGGATTGGGGCATATCTCGACAGTATACGTCGTTTTGGTTATGTTTAGCTGTTTAAGTACGCAAAAGTGAGTTTTTGAGCATGCATGTGTTATTGTCGCTGTTAGAATTTCGTCTTCAGTGTTTTGAGTGTTCTGAGCGTGTTGGTGATTCTGTTTGTGCTCTACACGGTGTGTTGTGATGCGGAACGCATGTGAGTGCCGAGACACGCCCTTCGGTGCAGTGTTTCCCTTGAAGTGGCTGATGGGTGCACGGGTGCATTTGTTGATGTGCTGCTTTTGTATAGAGCTTGATAGGACCGCAGCGATCGGTTTAGGATTTGGGGGGATCTTGATGCAGTGAATACGACGGAACTAGTTCCAGGTTCGTTTGATGTCGTTTTGTTAGATTTTGGGTCATCCAAAAATTTACTTATATATCAAGTATACCGGATATCTCCAGGAGTCGATATCGAAATTTCAAGTTTCACGTAGCATTGTGTAGATCGCGCCAAGATTGTGCACCTGGCAGTATTTTTGTGTTTAAAATTTTTATGTTGTCGGTTTTTGAGAAAAGTGAAATTTTTGTGCTACCTAGCACAAACTTTGCGTGTAATTTTCAACTATTTAGAAATATCATAGATCATTACCGACAAAGCCTTTTTGTAGTAGAGTTCGCGATCTTCCCAAAAACATCACTTTTTGGCCCGTATGTCACTGGGAACATATGTTTTTGGGCAGCTATTTTCTTATTGGTTCTAAGTTTAGGCGGGAAGCTCTTTGATTGGTTACATATTTAATTAGCAGCGGCTGTTCTGCCAGCGAGTATTTAAGGAACGCGCTTGCTGCACCAGCAGCAGTTGGTTTTTGGAAAACATAGAGGCCACACGTCAGGTGTGAGTCCCAGTGGTGCACAGGAAGTTGTTATTTGTGGTGCTGGTGCACAGACAGTTGTCATTGTGGTTAAAGTAGAATAAGAGAAATAAAAAGAAATATACAATTGAGAGACTAGTTCATTTTTACTGCAGTTTCACTGGATATAATTATAAGCGAAATTTCAGAAACTATAAAACGTTATAATCTAGCTCCGTCGAAAGTCACACGACACCTTACACGAGGACCCGCTAATATCGTGACAGTCCACAGCCGAGGATATTACGTGTAAATAAGAACCGCGGATATTTTGTACAAATACAAAGTAAGTGTGTTTAATAAATATCAGGAACTGTTTGCCAGAGTCCTTCTTGAGTTTTACACTTCAGTCGATGTGCGACTAGAACTTTTAAAGAAAGAACAGGAATTGCAATTAGATATCTAAGGAAAATAAGTTCGATTGAAGCAAATGAGCGTAAAACATTAAAATTTATAGCCTTGACATAACCGACACAAGTTTGCCATAGCGAAGTTCACCGTGGTTAAAGTAATACGACTCCTAAGGCGTTAGACCGTCTATATCACGACATCCATTTCGTGAAAAGGAGTTAAGAAGTGGTGAAGCCCGCGCCGATCGGTTTAGGATTTGGAAGGATGTTGGTGTAGTGAACACGTTGGTGCTAGTGTCAAGTTCGTTTGAAGTCCTTTGGTTAGATTTAGCGCCATTTAAAAATTTACTTATATATCAAGTATATCGGGTATCTTCGGAAGTCGATGACGAAATTTTAAGTTTCACATGGCATTAAGTAGAACGCGTCGAGATTGTACATATGGCAATATTTTTGTGTTTAGAATTTTTCGGTTTGTTGGGTTTTGAGAGGAGTAAAATTTTTGTGCTACCTAGCACAAACTTTGCGTGTGATTTTCAAGGATTTGGAAATACAATAGATGATAATCGACAAAGCCTCTTTGTAGAAGAGTTCATGTTCTTCCCGAAAACATCACTTTTTGGGCGATACGTAACTTGTAAGATATGTTTTTGGGCAACTACTTTCTCATTGGTCCTTAGTTTAGGCGCGAAGCTCTTTGATTGGTCGCATTTTTAATTAGCGGCGGCTGTTCTGCCAGCAACTATATAAGGAACGCGCTTGCTGCGCCATCAACAGTTGATTTTGGGAAAGCATAGAGGATACACGTCAGGTGTGTGTCCAAGTGGTGCACAGGGTGTTGGTGCACGTGGTGCTGGTGCACTGGGAATTGTTATTTTGGAAAAATATAAAGTAAGGAAAATAAAAATAGATATTAACGAGACTGACTAGTTTGCTTCCGCAGTAGTTGTACCTGGATATAAAAGAAAAAAAACGGAATCTTAGAAATCATAAGATAATACAATTAGTCTTGTGTCTGTTCGTCGCTACACCTCCTGTTGAAAGTCGCACAACGCTGGGATCCGAAGATTACAAACACCTAACAATCAGAAGAAAATAGACCAAAACCAATTTTCCGTTAAAAAAAGATTAGCGAGAAAAGACAGGAAAAGAAGAGAAAACAGGATCAAATGTAAGAAATCGGAAGGAAATGGGCAGGAAACGATCTGCAGGAAGAGAAAACTGGTGCAAAAAGACAAGTAAGGAAAAGAAAAGATGAGGAAATCTAAGAAATCTAGTGAAAATAGGCCGGAAACCATCTTCAGGAAGAGAAAATTGGCGGAAAAGTCAAGAAAAGAAGAGAAAGGCTGTTGAAATCCAAGAAATCTGTAGAAAATACACAGGAAACGATGTTCAGGAAGAGAAAATAGGCAAAAAAAGACAGGAAAAGAAAAAAAACACGATGAAATTTAAGAAATCAGTGGAAAATAGAGCGCAAACGATCTAGAGGAAGAGAAAATTGGCGAGAAAAGACAAGTAAAGAAGAGAAAAGTTATTAAAATCAAAGAAATCTAGAGAAAATTCAATGAAAACGATGTTCAGAAAGAGAAAATAGGCAAAAAAAGACAGGAAAAGAAAAAAAACACGATGAAATTTAAGAAATCAGTGGAAAATAGAGCGCAAACGATCTAGAGGAAGAGAAAATTGGCGAGAAAAGACAAGTAAAGAAGAGAAAAGTTATTAAAATCAAAGAAATCTAGAGAAAATTCAATGAAAACGATGTTCAGAAAGAAAAAATAGGCGAAAAAAGACAGGAAAAGAAGAAAAAACGCAATAAAATTTAAGAAATCAGTGAAATATAGACCGCAAACGATCTTCAGGAGGAAAATATAGGGGAGAAAAAACAAGAAAAGAAGAGAAAACAGGATGAAATGTAAGAAATAGGGAGAAAATATGCCGAAAACGATACTCAGGAAGAGAAAATTGGCGATAAAAGACAGAAAAAGAAGAAAAAACAAAGTTTGAAAAAAACTGTTTCTCATTACACACCACCTCATGGCGAGTTTGAATCAGTGGACTCTTTTATCATTACGTGTCGTCAACAAATAAAAAATGTAGATCTGCAGAAGTCAATAAAACCACAAAATATATCGAAAGAAGAGATCCAAGCCCTTAATTCGTTAAGAATCCGTAACGATATCGTAATCAAACCAGCCGATAAAGGCGGGGCCGTTTGTGTGTGGGATAAAAAGGCATATATTGCAGAAGGAGAAAAACAACTGAATGACTGTAAATTCTATGCCAAATTAGATGGAGACATAACCACAAATATTCAAAGGGAAATTGCAGCAGAAATCGAAAGGATGATCAAAAATAAGGATCAGCAACAAATCTCATTGTCAAATCTCCTCGGTGTTCACAATTCTACTTACTTCCGAAAATCCACAAAGAAGGCATACCAGGAAGGCCAGTTGTGTCAAATATTTCATGCCCTACCTATAACATCTCAAAATTTCTAAGTGAAACATTGAGACCCATCGTAGAACAATGTCCTACCTACATAAAGGATACAATGCACTTATTACAAACGTTGGATGGTTTTGAATTTGAAGGCAATTCAGAAAAATATCTCTTTACAATGGATGTGAAAGGTCTTTACACCAATATACCAAATAATGATGGATTAGAAGCTTTACGATACTACCTAGATAAAAGAAAAGACAAGAAGATCGCCACAAAAACATTGGTGCGCCTAGCCGAAATTGTGCTAACAAAAAACTGCATGGAGTTTAATGGAAAGTATTATTTGTATTTTAAAAAATATTAAAACATAACACTTAAAAAGACTTTTTATTTCATAGAACTCTACTGTAAACCGACTGACACACATGCCTACCTCAACTTTCGTTCTTCCCATCCGGTGACCTGCAAAAGAAGTATTCCATTCTCACAGTTCCTTCGAATTCGAAGAATATGCTCCACGGATGGTGATTATGAAAAAAACGCGAAAATGTGGTTTAGGTGTTTCTTGCAACAAGGTTACCCCAAATCACTTTTAAGTCGAAATATGACCAGAGTACGTGCTATGAAAAGACAAAGTGTATTATACTGTCACAGTTTGGGTTGTGACGGTTATGGGATCTCCGCGCGTAGGTGCCGTTGGCTTGTCATGGAATGAAAATACGAGCAAATAATACGAAAATTGCGATATATGGCTCGCTATGTCGGGCAGTATCCGGATGTCAATGAAAACAAACTCCTTTCAACACTATTATGTTTATTTTATCTACTTCGTATGATATGTTCACATTTGTCCACCTCTTTCCTTTATTATCCAAATTTATTTAAAAAATAAAGTGTTATTTGATTTTAAAACTCTGGTGATGCGCTGCCCCTTTTCCCCCTTAATCCCCCACGCTACTCGACTTGACAGCGACGGAGCGTGCCAGACGGAGATGTAGACAGAGCGTCTCGGCTTACAGCGTGCCGTCATGCAAGGCGGGAGCGAAGCACACACTCAGTAACTCGGGGGCGGAGCTCGCCCCAGAGTACCTTCTGTCATGCCTGTGTTCTATTGGCCGTTGAGTCGTGCAGGGATTAAGTCGGACGGTACATGACAAGGCTCTTCCAAGCTTCCCCTCACAAATGCAAAGCAAGCACTGGTCAAGCAAGCGCTTCCAGAGAGCAAAAGAAAAAAAAAAAAAGACACAGCCAAATGGAATATTAGCTAGCCTTCAGGATAAAATAATAATAAACTAAAAAAAAAATAATAATAAAGAAAACCAGAAATGGACACAAAGGATAATTACATTTGATTAAAGTAGCTTTCAGGATAACGATTGATACAGGGCGTAAGGTAAAGGGAATAAAATGTATATATAAAAAAAACCAATAAATCAAAGTGTGATATATGCGACATTGTGTATAAACTTGAAGCTCTTAATTGCAATTTGTGGATATCAATTGTTAAGCCTAACAAGCGTCACCCGGACAGCTGACAAGCTTGGACTCTGAATTGCAATTAGTGCAAGGGATTGTTAGGATTTGGGGCATCAATATGCGTGAGTACTCTAATTGCAATTAAGATCTTGCCTGAGCAGTGCCGTCTGAATTGGGCATTCATTGCAATTACGGCCAAGCAGTGAGCCCCCTATAACTGTATAAAAAAACACTGAGAGAGCAAGGAAACAAAAAAATGAATAAGGATAAAGTCGACAGTGCAATTAAAGAGTTGAAAGAATGGGCTGCGTCGAGAAACCTTCTCGAATCCACTGTCGACGCTCTCCTGAGCGAGGAATTCTTTTCCATCGACAGTGTACTGCACATTGACAAGGTCGTCATTAAGGCGCTAAAACTCTCGCTCGGCCAAGAGAGAATGCTGCTAGCGGCCGTCGCAGACCTTAAGGACGCAAAGTCCGACAGTGCGAGTTCCCGTACCGGTCCCACATCGGACATCATTGAGAAATTTCCGGCCGACAGACCCCGGCTACGCAGCGACGCGGCACCAGCTACCCTGAATGACCTTCCACGCCTTAACACAGAGACGATGACAGCCATGCTGGACTCCCTCGTGGACAAGCCGCAGACCCCGGACGACGACCCATGGCAGACCGGGAGAACCCCAGGTAACACGCGACCATTATTTGTCCAAGATTTCTGTGGATCCTTCCTGGGGAGTCAGGGCACAGAGACAGTGTTATCGTCGAACGGTGATGCGAAAGTGATCGTGACGAGCGCGGCGAAACGCGTGAGGCCTGAGGACACCACGTGGCAGCAGTGGGTGAAAGGCCACGCCCGCATCTTTAGCGCCCTAAAGCGCTCAGGACAGTTGGAGACGGAAGACGAGCGTGATCGCTACAATCTCTACGGCATAAAGTTTGGAGATATGTGCGAGTATTACCCGCTAGCCAACTGTATGAGGTATGATTTCGAATACCGGCAACGGGTGGCGTCGGGGCAAATCCGTTGGGGAGACGACGATACGTATCTCCTAGGCATATGTTGCTTCTCGTCTCGCGCCCAATCAACATCCACCCGGAAGCAGCACGCTAGACCCAGGGTGGAAGCTCCAAGGGCCCCGAACGGCACGGAAATTTGTCGCAACTTTAATTCGCGCCGGGGTTGCAGTCTACTAAACTGCCGATTCATGCATGCCTGCCTGAAATGTTTCCAGAACCACCCCGAGATTGCTCACAGAGACTAGCGGCACGCCGTCTCTAGCCCACTGTCTGACCGGCTCGACGAATGGGAACGACAACTTGAAACGGATAAGGACAAGGTATTTATTCTCAACGGATTACGTAATGGGTTCGATATCGTTAACGTTCGCACGGAAAATATTCAGTGTGCCGAAGCCCCCAACAGCCGCGTGGCTGAGCGACAATATCGTGATGAGGTAGAGAGCGAAATAAAGAAGGAAATTGCCCTGGGTCGCTATAAAGTAGTGGTAGAAAAACCGGCCATTGTCTCCCCGCTCTCCGCCATACCCAAAGAAAACGGTGAAATCAGGCTAATTCACGATTGCTCGCAACCAGAAGGCCTTTCTGTCAACTCCCACGCCACCCCCGACAAACATGTTTTTACATCCGTGGACATCGCTGCCGATATGGTGAGTAGAACCTCGTTTATGGCAAAAGTGGACCTTAAATCAGCTTATCGGCAGGTCCCGCTCAGCGAAGCGTCCCAACGTCTAACGGGCTTAAAGTGGAAATTTAAGGGTAATAAACATCACACATACCTTGTAGATACCCGCTTGCCCTTCGGGGCTTCATTAAGCGTTGGTATTTTCCATCGTATTACTCAGAGTGTCTGCCGCATGCTTAAAAAACAAGGTATAAAAGCAATAATTTGCTACCTCGATGACTTTTTTATTACCGCTGATACATTTGACGACACGCTCAAGGCAATGCAATGCTTGATACGGCTCCTCCGGTCGCTTGGTTTCGCAATCAACTGGGAGAAATGCATCTCCCCTAACGTTTCTCGGAGTGACTATCGACTCCACCGACTGCACGCTGTCAATTCCCACGGATAAGCTATGCGAAGTCCAAACCCTTCTCTCCCACTACGCAAGTCCCGACAACAGACGGCTCTCAAAACGCGACCTCCAGAGCCTGCTGGGGAAACTGAACTGGGTCGGACGTGTTGTCAGTGTCATACGTCCGGCCATGCGTCGTCTAATCGTGCTTATGACGTCACTACGTCGCCCTAACCACCGCACCCGTATCACTACGGACACTCGCCGAGACTTACTACTGCTTAATGTGCTTTGCGCCTCATTCAACGGTACATCTCGCTTTTCCTCCCAAAGGGATGTGCCCGATCGCGCCTTTCACATTGCCACAGACGCAAGCCCGACTGCTGCAGGCGCAGCGGTCGTTTACCACAATAGAGCCATAGACTGGCTCTATTGCAACTTCGCCACGGATATGCCCGCCATCAATGATTGCGACATAAATACGAAAGAACTAGCTGCTGTTCTTTTGGCGCTGCGCCGCTGGGCACCGTTCTGCGCTTCTAAGACGGTTCAACTATATTCGGATAATAAAGCAACCCTTTATGCCCTTAACCGAGGAAGAATTAGAAACACTATTGCGTCCGATGTTTTATGCGAAATACTAATATTATGCGTTAAGTTTGACATTAAAATATGTGCCGCCTACGTAAACACGAAACTTAATAAGCTCCCGGATGCCATTTCGCGACTATCCAGCCTTCCACATGCCACGTATGCATTCGGCCACGTCCCGCTCGCTGACCTCCGGCACCACATGTCACCAATTGCTATGCGTCGTTTGTTCCAGGAGTGGTACGGGAGACACAAATTTTGGACAACGAAGTGGCCCAATTCCGCAGAGCAGCCCTAGCAGAAAGCACTCGTGAAACGTACTCGGCTCAGCTGAAGTCTTACCTGGCCTTCTGCCAAGCCTTTAGGATGCGCCCAGTCCCCGCAGAAACTACGACCGTGCTCCGTTACGCGTGTTTTCTCAGCCGATCCCTGAAACCCCAGTCCGTGAGATGCTATCTCGCTGCAGTTCGCCTACTCCACTTGGAGCTGGGTTACACGAACCCCATTGAGAATAACCACTTCGTGAAGACGCTATTGAAAGGAATCGACACGCAGAAAGGTACGCCACCCCGACAGAAACTACCGCTCTCGCTGGATATCTTGCAGCGCGTCCGAGGAGTTCTCGACCTCTCGCAACCATTAGAGGCCTGCTTCTGGGCTGCTTGTCTCATGGGCTTCTTTACCTTTCTGCGCTAGTCCTCGCTGCTATCCCGTACCCAGACTAGCCACGACTGTAGAACTGACCTCTGCCGTGATGACGTAACGCTGTGTGCAGATGGCGCCCTAGTTCACGTAAAACGCACCAAAACACTTCGCAACTTTTCACGAGCCATCGTCATCCCAATCCCAGAGGTAGAGCAGTCTACAGTATGCCCCACTGCAGCGTTAAAACACCACCTCCGCCTTTCGCCCGCACATGGTAAAGCGGCGCTTTTCTCATACAGAACCCCGGACTCCACCGTCCCTCTCTCCCACGCAGCGTTCTCGTCGATGCTGAAATGCAAACTGCGTGCTGTTGGGCTAGATGACTCAGCCTACAGCGGCCATAGCCTACGACGAGCCGGGGCTACCTTTGCTCTTGCCTGTGGGCTGCCACCGCAAGTGATTAAGAGCCAAGGAGACTGAACATCGGAGTCCTACACGCGATACACTGACGTCCCTCTGAGTCTACGCCTGGATTGTGCAAAAACCATGGGATCAGACGTTCAAAACGCCTTGTCCTAACTACTACAAGTAACACTTCGTGGTTTGGGTATTTGGACAGTTTCTTAAAGTATGTTTGTTTTATGCATAATGTGTTCAGCAGTCAGGCAATAAACATTTGTACCCAAACCACTCTCTCATTCGTCTTGCCAGCCATAACGGCTAGAGACTAGAACGCTATAAGTTTTAATTAAAAAATAAAGTGTTATTTGATTTTAAAACTCTGGTGATGCGCTGCCCCTTTTCCCCCTTAATCCCCACGCTACTCGACTTGACAGCGACGGAGCGTGCCAGACGGAGATGTAGACAGAGCGTCTCGGCTTACAGCGTGCCGTCATGCAAGGCGGGAGCGAAGCACACACTCAGTAACTCGGGGGCGGAGCTCGCCCCAGAGTACCTTCTGTCATGCCTGTATTCTATTGGCCGTTGAGTCGTGCAGGGATTAAGTCGGACGGTACATGACAAGGCTCTTCCAAGCTTCCCCTCACAAATGCAAAGCAAGCACTGGTCAAGCAAGCGCTTCCAGAGACCCACCTCCATCCCCCTTCCCCTTCCCTGTTTAATTGTTTACAAGTACAGTTTTATGTTGAATATGTTAGTCTGGTTAGTGGACAGTTTCTTAAAGTATGTTTGTTTTATGCATAATGTGTTCAGCAGTCAGGCAATAAATATTTGTACCCAAACCACTCTCTCATTCGTCTTGCCAGCCATAACGGCTAGAGACTAGAACGCTATAAGTTTTAAGTCTGGCTAATTTATATGCCTTCCCTTCATTGAGTTATCTTTCAGTACCTTAATCATTAATACTTTTATTTGCAAAATAAATTATTCACGAACGTTTATTCATCCATCTTTCTCATAATACTTTTCAAAACCCTTCTTTTTTTTGTTGGTGCTAACACCCTTTGCACCCCATTTCGTACAGCCTTTGTCTCATTTCTGTCTTTTCTCGTAACAAATAGACCCACGCCTGACGTGCGGCCTCCATGCATTCCAAAAATCAACTGCTGCTGGTGCAGCAAGCGCGTTCCTTAAATACTCGCTGCCAGAACAGCCGCTGCTAATTAAATATGTAGCCAATCGAAGAACTTCCCGCCTAAACTTAGAACCAATAAGAAAATAGCTGCCCAAAAACATATGTTATAAGTGACGTATGGGCCAAAAAGTGATGTTTTTGGGAAGACCACAAACTCGTCTACAAAAAGGTTTTGTCGGTTATGATCTCTGGCATTTATAAATACTTGAAAATTACACGCAAAGTTTGTGCTAGGTAGCACAAAAATTTCACTCGTCATAAAAACCAACAATATGAAAATTTTTAAACCCAAAAATACTGCCAGGTGCACAATCTTGGCGCGTTCTACACAACGCTATGTGAAACTTGAAATTTCGATATCGACTCGTGGAGATAACCGGTATACTTGATATATAAGTAAATTTTTAGATGACCCAAAATCTAACTAAACGACATCAAACAAACTTAAAACTAGCTCCATCGTGTTCACTGGATCAAGATCCCCCCAAATCCTAAACTGATCGTCACTGTCCTATCGGGCTTTATTACAAAAGTAGAACATCATCAAACGCACTCGTCCATTCATCACCCACTTCAAAGGAAACTCTCCCTCGAAGGGCGCGGCTCCACACCCTCATGCGTTCCGCATCATCACAAACCGCGTGGAGCACAAACAGAACCACAAACACTCTCCGAACACTCAAAACGTTGAATACGAAATTCTGACAACTACTCCCCCTTTTAAGAAAACACCCCGTTGTTTTCTAAAAAAAAAATAATCTGTCAGAATGTGCTAATTCCGCTATACATGTTATGCAATGAAAACCATTAAAATAATAAAATACACAGTACACATTAACAAGAAAGTCACAAGGCCTAACGGTCACTGGTTACAGCCTACTCATGTAGTCGGCATCAACATTATCGATGCCCTTGATCGCTTTAATGTCAAAGCTGTAGTTCTGTGAACAGAGTGCCCATCGCATAAGTCGTCCGCTTTCAGTCTTGCCTTTCCTTATGTATGCAAGCGGAGCATGATCGGTTTCAAGCGTAAAATGTCTGCCATAGAGATATTTTGCAAAATGCGATACTCCGAACACAATGGCCAAACATTCACGCTCTATGACCGAATAGTTTTTCTCGCGAGGCAACAGCTTTTTGCTGGCATAGGAAACGGGAAATGTTCCATCCTCATGCTGTTGCAGAAGAACTGCACCGATTCCAGTGTCTGAAGCATCTGTACGTAACACGAAGCGTTTATTGAAGTCCGGCAGGCGAAGAATTGGCGAACTCGTCAATAGCTGTTTAAGCTTGCAGAACGCCGTTTGTTGCGGTTTTCCCCATTCCACCTTGGTCGGTCGACCTTTCTTGACTAAATCCGTTAGTGGTGAAGCGATCTCAGCAAAATTCGGTATGAATTTGCGATAGTACCCTGCAAGTCCTAGGAATGAGCGAATCTGCTTTTTGGTCGTTGGCTGTGGTGCATTCCTGATGTTTTCAACTTTATCAGCTTCCATCTGCAGCACACCTTTGCCGATCACGTGTCCCGTAAAGTTGACGTTATCATAACCGATGAAGCATTTCGACGGACGAATGGTAAGCTTCGCGGCACGGATTCGTGTAAAAAGGTCTCGGAGCACCTCTAAGTGCCGTTCCCAGTCTTCGGTGTGTGGGAGAAGATCATCGACGTAATTATCAATGTTCGTGGTTCCATTCAATAATTTTCGCATAACCCTGTTGAAAGCTGCTCCAGAATTAACCAAACCGAAGGCATTACGTCGAAACTGGTAAGATCCGTTTGGCGTAGAGAATGCAGTGTATTTTCTTGACGTCTCGCTTATAGGGATTTGCCAATATCCTTTGGTGAAGTCAATCTTGGAAAATACTTTATCCTTCCCGATGTTCGCCAAGATATCATCATAATTCCCCAATGGTTCTGTGTCAAACTTGGTCACTGCATTTAGGCGTCTGTAATCCACACAAAAGCGATTTGACCCGTCTTTCTTCTTTACTAGCACAATAGGCGAATTATACTCTGATTTCGACTTTTCGATGATTCCGGATTGCAGCATCTTTCTAACTTCATCCTCAATGTCCTTTCGCTTCGCGTATGGAATTGGATACGGTTTCACACGGATTGGTTCCTGATTCGTCAATTCGATGTCATATTCCTCCAAATCCGTTTCGCCGGCCACATCTGTGAATATATCTCGGAATTGTCTCAAAAGTCGGTTAACTTGCTTCATTTGCGCGATTGAAAGGTTCGGGTTCACATTTACGTCATCAATCGTCTCAGTCTCTTGCAAAGGTGGAAGATGGATTAGCTCTTCACCCGAATCGCTCTCTCCATCAGCATCGTCTTCAGCAACCGCTATCCGAGCATATGCTGCTGTGCGTACGTTTCCACCTTTGTCATTTTCTAAATCTTCCTGTTCTGGCTTATCTTCATCGAGATTCATGTCATCTCTTTCATCCTCACGTTCGATGAACTCTTTCAGCAGGTTGGCATGGTATATCTTCTTTTTGCCTCCCATGTCGATTTCGTAATCCATGCGGTTCATGACCCGTGTTATCTCAAAAGGACCTTTCCACTGTAACAAAAGTTTATTGTGGTCCGTTGGTAGCAAAAGATAGACCTTTTGACCCAATGTGAAGCTCCTGTTTCTCGCTTTCCTGTCGTAATGATGGCGGTACCTTCCTTGAGCTTCCATCAAGCTTTCGCGAGCTACTCGACACGTATCCTCTAGACGATTCCGTAGCTCCGCCACATATTGATATGTATTCTTGACCTCTCCCGATGCATCCTCATCCGTCCAGATTTCTTTTAGGATGTCGAGTGGTCCTTTGACTTTTCGCCCGTATAAGAGCTCAAACGGGGAAAATCCTGTGCTCGCCTGAGGTACCTCTCGATACGCGAAGAGTACGGCGGGCAAATATCGATCCCAGTCCTTCGGTTGCTCGTTACACATTCTTGTCAACATCTTCTTCAGAACTCCGTTGATCCTTTCACAAAGTCCATTACACTTTGGATTGTACGGCGTTGTGAAGAGCTGTCTGACGGATACCAAACGTGCCACTTCTTTCATAAGCTCCGATGTAAATTGACTTCCTTGATCGCTCAAAATTTCTCGCGGGAACCCAACTCGACTGAAAACTTCCAGGAGTGCCTCCGCGACAACAACGGTGTCGATCCGCTTCAAAGCAACCGCTTCCGGATACCGCGTAGCGTAGTCAACAACGGTCAGTATGTAACGATTTCCACTTTCTGCAATCGGCGTGATTGGCCCGACGATATCCACCGCAACTCTGTCGAAAGGGGTGTCAATCAGTGGCATTTCACCAAGGGGAACCTTAGTGACTCGACCCTTCGGTAAAGTGCGTTGGCACACGTCACACGACTGGCAAAAGCGCTTCACATCGCCAGTAATTCCAGGCCAGTAGAAGTATGCTGCTATTCGATCTGCAGTCTTCTTTGCTGCCAAATGTCCTACCACGATCGATTCATGTGCAACAGTCATCACTTCCTTTCGCAGCGGTTTCGGGAGTACTATTTGCTTCAGTTTGACCTCGACATCACCCTTCGTCTCAAAATAGTACCGCATCAACAGTCCATGCTTGATTGCGTATCTGTAGCTGCCACGTTTTCTCACTTTAAACACCGTTTTGTCCTCTGCGTACTTGAATTGTTTCGTCAGTGTTTCATCTTCCTTTTGTGCCCGTTTCAATTCATCAGTATTCATTTCACCGAGTTCTGCAGCTGGTGTGGTTAAGGGGGCTTTTAGCTTCTTTTCTCGGACAACTTGCTCTCTTGTCTGCACGGCTGCTGCAGTTTTCACTTCCACTGTCGTTTTCTCATTTGTGTTGTTCACATGTGCATCGTTGGCCTGTGTCGGTTTTTCACGATCATCAACCGTTGGAGATACGTTGCCGATGATCAAATCGTACGGAGGGTCTTCCACCACCACAGCCTCGAGCAATCCACTATAAATGGGCGTTTCTACCCTGATGCGTGCCATTGGAAAACTTCTCAGGGTGCCGTCCATCAAAACACAATGACTCTCTTCATCCAACAATTGGTTCTCCGTGATGAGATCTTTGCTGATAACAGCACTGTCGCAACCCGTATCCTTAAGTACGATCACTTTCTGTCCTGCGACCAGTCCTCTGTATAAGGGAAGACGTTTCGCACAGTCCGGCTTGCCGCAGACAGTGCCCGTATATGGTACCGTTCCTCCATTGGCCAAATGCAGTTTTCCATCTTTCACGTTTTCAGAGAGTATGTCACTGGTCAGTTTGGCAGCCATTGCTCCGGTTTTCAGATTTGTTGGCTTCCGATCAGAGTTGTTTGTTCCACGCCAACTCTGTGGTGCATTTCCTTGTGCCGAGCGGTTCGATCTGTAGGAAAAGTCCCGCGATGATTCGTTTCGCCGTGGAGTGGTTCCTTCCAGCTCGTTCTTAGCCTTGAAGCAATCGCGTGCAAAATGACCAGGTTTTCCGCAATAGTAGCACACCTTCGTTGCCTGAGCCGTTGATATAGCTGACGACTGTTGTCTGGCATTTGGAAAGCTTCTTAGTGGCAACATTCGGCTCTGTGTCGACGGCTTCCCTCTCGCCTGCCCTATTGTTCCACCGTGCGCTTCGAGATACTGCTCAGCCAGTTTGATCGTCTCATCAATGGACTTCGGTGCTCTTTCCCGTAAAAATAACGCTAATTCGCTACTGCACTGATTCACAAACTGTTCACGCAGAAATAAGTCGCATACCTCTACAAAGTTCTTCTCGATCCCAGACATGTCAATCCACCTCCCAAAATAGCGTTTCTGTCGTGCGGCGTACTGACGGACGGACTCTTCTTTTTCTGGCTTGATATCGCGAAACTTTCTTCGAAATCCGTCTGCCGTTAACTGGAAACGTTGGAGAATAGCCATCTTCAACCTCGCGTAATTGGCGACTTCTTCTATAGGCATGCTGCTATATACATCCAATGCCTTGCCGGTAAGAATCGCGCTAAGACTCACGGTCCAAGTATCTTCCGGCCATCCCTGACTGCGAGCGAAGCGTTCAAATCGCTCGAGATAAGCATCAATATCATCGACCTTCTCGTCGAACCTTGGCAGCTTGGGACGACTGCTATAAATGCGGCCCTCCCCTCGTTCTTCACCTTGATGTACAGCTGCTTGTGCGTGTACTTCGGCTAAGCGAGCTTCTTCGCGTATGCGTTCCAGTTCATATTGCCGCTGTTGCTCTTTCTGTCGGTCCTCTCGTTCTTGAGCACGGATCTCGCGTTCATAAGCGATGCGGTCGCGTTCCTCCGCTTTTGTCTGCTCAGCATCGACGAACCTCCGTAACTCCTCATCTTTGTACCCAAGAGCCTGTCCAAGTTCAATTAATGCTCGCAAGTTCTGCTCCATGATTGTTTACCTCTTGGCGGAAAAATCCCGGACGAGCCCCCAATTTGTCACAGTTTGGGTTGTGACGGTTATGGGATCTCCGCGCGTAGGTGCCGTTGGCTTGTCATGGAATGAAAATACGAGCAAATAATACGAAAATTGCGATATATGGCTCGCTATGTCGGGCAGTATCCGGATGTCAATGAAAACAAACTCCTTTCAACACTATTATGTTTATTTTATCTACTTCGTATGATATGTTCACATTTGTCCACCTTTTTCCTTTATTATCCAAATTTATGTCTGGCTAATTTATATGCCTTCCCTTCATTGAGTTATCTTTCAGTACCTTAATCATTAATACTTTTATTTGCAAAATAAATTATTCACGAACGTTTATTCATCCACCTTTCTCATAATACTTTTCAAAACCCTTCTTTTTTTTATTGGTGCTAACACCCTTTGCACCCCATTTCGTACAGCCTTTGTCTCATTTCTGTCTTTTCTCGTAACAAATAGACCCACGCCTGACGTGCGGCCTCCATGCATTCCAAAAATCAACTGCTGCTGGTGCAGCAAGCGCGTTCCTTAAATACTCGCTGCCAGAACAGCCGCTGCTAATTAAATATGTAGCCAATCGAAGAACTTCCCGCCTAAACTTAGAACCAATAAGAAAATAGCTGCCCAAAAACATATGTTATAAGTGACGTATGGGCCAAAAAGTGATGTTTTTGGGAAGACCACAAACTCGTCTACAAAAAGGTTTTGTCGGTTATGATCTCTGGCATTTATAAATACTTGAAAATTACACGCAAAGTTTGTGCTAGGTAGCACAAAAATTTCACTCGTCATAAAAACCAACAATATGAAAATTTTTAAACCCAAAAATACTGCCAGGTGCACAATCTTGGCGCGTTCTACACAACGCTATGTGAAACTTGAAATTTCGATATCGACTCGTGGAGATAACCGGTATACTTGATATATAAGTAAATTTTTAGATGACCCAAAATCTAACTAAACGACATCAAACAAACTTAAAACTAGCTCCATCGTGTTCACTGGATCAAGATCCCCCCAAATCCTAAACTGATCGTCACTGTCCTATCGGGCTTTATTACAAAAGTAGAACATCATCAAACGCACTCGTCCATTCATCACCCACTTCAAAGGAAACTCTCCCTCGAAGGGCGCGGCTCCACACCCTCATGCGTTCCGCATCATCACAAACCGCGTGGAGCACAAACAGAACCACGAACACTCTCCGAACACTCAAAACGTTGAATACGAAATTCTGACAACTACTCCCCCTTTTAAGAAAACACCCCGTTGTTTTCTAAAAAAAAAATAATCTGTCAGAATGTGCTAATTCCGCTATACATGTTATGCAATGAAAACCATTAAAATAATAAAATACACAGTACACATTAACAAGAAAATCACAAGGCCTAACGGTCACTGGTTACAGCCTACTCATGTAGTCCGCATCAACATTATCGATGCCCTTGATCGCTTTAATGTCAAAGCTGTAGTTCTGTGAACAGAGTGCCCATCGCATAAGTCGTCCGCTTTCAGTCTTGCCTTTCCTTATGTATGCAAGCGGAGCATGATCGGTTTCAAGCGTAAAATGTCTGCCATAGAGATATTTTGCAAAATGCGATACTCCGAACACAATGGCCAAACATTCACGCTCTATGACCGAATAGTTTTTCTCGCGAGGCAACAGCTTTTTGCTGGCATAGGAAACGGGAAATGTTCCATCCTCATGCTGTTGCAGAAGAACTGCACCGATTCCAGTGTCTGAAGCATCTGTACGTAACACGAAGCGTTTATTGAAGTCCGGCAGGCGAAGAATTGGCGAACTCGTCAATAGCTGTTTAAGCTTGCAGAACGCCGTTTGTTGCGGTTTTCCCCATTCCACCTTGGTCGGTCGACCTTTCTTGACTAAATCCGTTAGTGGTGAAGCGATCTCAGCAAAATTCGGTATGAATTTGCGATAGTACCCTGCAAGTCCTAGGAATGAGCGAATCTGCTTTTTGGTCGTTGGCTGTGGTGCATTCCTGATGTTTTCAACTTTATCAGCTTCCATCTGCAGCACACCTTTGCCGATCACGTGTCCCGTAAAGTTGACGTTATCATAACCGATGAAGCATTTCGACGGACGAATGGTAAGCTTCGCGGCACGGATTCGTGTAAAAAGGTCTCGGAGCACCTCTAAGTGCCGTTCCCAGTCTTCGGTGTGTGGGAGAAGATCATCGACGTAATTATCAATGTTCGTGGTTCCATTCAATAATTTTCGCATAACCCTGTTGAAAGCTGCTCCAGAATTAACCAAACCGAAGGCATTACGTCGAAACTGGTAAGATCCGTTTGGCGTAGAGAATGCAGTGTATTTTCTTGACGTCTCGCTTATAGGGATTTGCCAATATCCTTTGGTGAAGTCAATCTTGGAAAATACTTTATCCTTCCCGATGTTCGCCAAGATATCATCATAATTCCCCAATGGTTCTGTGTCAAACTTGGTCACTGCATTTAGGCGTCTGTAATCCACACAAAAGCGATTTGACCCGTCTTTCTTCTTTACTAGCACAATAGGCGAATTATACTCTGATTTCGACTTTTCGATGATTCCGGATTGCAGCATCTTTCTAACTTCATCCTCAATGTCCTTTCGCTTCGCGTATGGAATTGGATACGGTTTCACACGGATTGGTTCCTGATTCGTCAATTCGATGTCATATTCCTCCAAATCCGTTTCGCCGGGCACATCTGTGAATATATCTCGGAATTGTCTCAAAAGTCGGTTAACTTGCTTCATTTGCGCGATTGAAAGGTTCGGGTTCACATTTACGTCATCAATCGTCTCAGTCTCTTGCAAAGGTGGAAGATGGATTAGCTCTTCACCCGAATCGCTCTCTCCATCAGCATCGTCTTCAGCAACCGCTATCCGAGCATATGCTGCTGTGCGTACGTTTCCACCTTTGTCATTTTCTAAATCTTCCTGTTCTGGCTTATCTTCATCGAGATTCATGTCATCTCTTTCATCCTCACGTTCGATGAACTCTTTCAGCAGGTTGGCATGGTATATCTTCTTTTTGCCTCCCATGTCGATTTCGTAATCCATGCGGTTCATGACCCGTGTTATCTCAAAAGGACCTTTCCACTGTAACAAAAGTTTATTGTGGTCCGTTGGTAGCAAAAGATAGACCTTTTGACCCAATGTGAAGCTCCTGTTTCTCGCTTTCCTGTCGTAATGATGGCGGTACCTTCCTTGAGCTTCCATCAAGCTTTCGCGAGCTACTCGACACGTATCCTCTAGACGATTCCGTAGCTCCGCCACATATTGATATGTATTCTTGACCTCTCCCGATGCATCCTCATCCGTCCAGATTTCGTTTAGGATGTCGAGTGGTCCTTTGACTTTTCGCCCGTATAAGAGCTCAAACGGGGAAAATCCTGTGCTCGCCTGAGGTACCTCTCGATACGCGAAGAGTACGGCGGGCAAATATCGATCCCAGTCCTTCGGTTGCTCGTTACACATTCTTGTCAACATCTTCTTCAGAACTCCGTTGATCCTTTCACAAAGTCCATTACACTTTGGATTGTACGGCGTTGTGAAGAGCTGTCTGACGGATACCAAACGTGCCACTTCTTTCATAAGCTCCGATGTAAATTGACTTCCTTGATCGCTCAAAATTTCTCGCGGGAACCCAACTCGACTGAAAACTTCCAGGAGTGCCTCCGCGACAACAACGGTGTCGATCCGCTTCAAAGCAACCGCTTCCGGATACCGCGTAGCGTAGTCAACAACGGTCAGTATGTAACGATTTCCACTTTCTGCAATCGGCGTGATTGGCCCGACGATATCCACCGCAACTCTGTCGAAAGGGGTGTCAATCAGTGGCATTTCACCAAGGGGAACCTTAGTGACTCGACCCTTCGGTAAAGTGCGTTGGCACACGTCACACGACTGGCAAAAGCGCTTCACATCGCCAGTAATTCCAGGCCAGTAGAAGTATGCTGCTATTCGATCTGCAGTCTTCTTTGCTGCCAAATGTCCTACCACGATCGATTCATGTGCAACAGTCATCACTTCCTTTCGCAGCGGTTTCGGGAGTACTATTTGCTTCAGTTTGACCTCGACATCACCCTTCGTCTCAAAATAGTACCGCATCAACAGTCCATGCTTGATTGCGTATCTGTAGCTGCCACGTTTTCTCACTTTAAACACCGTTTTGTCCTCTGCGTACTTGAATTGTTTCGTCAGTGTTTCATCTTCCTTTTGTGCCCGTTTCAATTCATCAGTATTCATTTCACCGAGTTCTGCAGCTGGTGTGGTTAAGGGGGCTTTTAGCTTCTTTTCTCGGACAACTTGCTCTCTTGTCTGCACGGCTGCTGCAGTTTTCACTTCCACTGTCGTTTTCTCATTTGTGTTGTTCACATGTGCATCGTTGGCCTGTGTCGGTTTTTCACGATCATCAACCGTTGGAGATACGTTGCCGATGATCAAATCGTACGGAGGGTCTTCCACCACCACAGCCTCGAGCAATCCACTATAAATGGGCGTTTCTACCCTGATGCGTGCCATTGGAAAACTTCTCAGGGTGCCGTCCATCAAAACACAATGACTCTCTTCATCCAACAATTGGTTCTCCGTGATGAGATCTTTGCTGATAACAGCACTGTCGCAACCCGTATCCTTAAGTACGATCACTTTCTGTCCTGCGACCAGTCCTCTGTATAAGGGAAGACGTTTCGCACAGTCCGGCTTGCCGCAGACAGTGCCCGTATATGGTACCGTTCCTCCATTGGCCAAATGCAGTTTTCCATCTTTCACGTTTTCAGAGAGTATGTCACTGGTCAGTTTGGCAGCCATTGCTCCGGTTTTCAGATTTGTTGGCTTCCGATCAGAGTTGTTTGTTCCACGCCAACTCTGTGGTGCATTTCCTTGTGCCGAGCGGTTCGATCTGTAGGAAAAGTCCCGCGATGATTCGTTTCGCCGTGGAGTGGTTCCTTCCAGCTCGTTCTTAGCCTTGAAGCAATCGCGTGCAAAATGACCAGGTTTTCCGCAATAGTAGCACACCTTCGTTGCCTGAGCCGTTGATATAGCTGACGACTGTTGTCTGGCATTTGGAAAGCTTCTTAGTGGCAACATTCGGCTCTGTGTCGACGGCTTCCCTCTCGCCTGCCCTATTGTTCCACCGTGCGCTTCGAGATACTGCTCAGCCAGTTTGATCGTCTCATCAATGGACTTCGGTGCTCTTTCCCGTAAAAATAACGCTAATTCGCTACTGCACTGATTCACAAACTGTTCACGCAGAAATAAGTCGCATACCTCTACAAAGTTCTTCTCGATCCCAGACATGTCAATCCACCTCCCAAAATAGCGTTTCTGTCGTGCGGCGTACTGACGGACGGACTCTTCTTTTTCTGGCTTGATATCGCGAAACTTTCTTCGAAATCCGTCTGCCGTTAACTGGAAACGTTGGAGAATAGCCATCTTCAACCTCGCGTAATTGGCGACTTCTTCTATAGGCATGCTGCTATATACATCCAATGCCTTGCCGGTAAGAATCGCGCTAAGACTCACGGTCCAAGTATCTTCCGGCCATCCCTGACTGCGAGCGAAGCGTTCAAATCGCTCGAGATAAGCATCAATATCATCGACCTTCTCGTCGAACCTTGGCAGCTTGGGACGACTGCTATAAATGCGGCCCTCCCCTCGTTCTTCACCTTGATGTACAGCTGCTTGTGCGTGTACTTCGGCTAAGCGAGCTTCTTCGCGTATGCGTTCCAGTTCATATTGCCGCTGTTGCTCTTTCTGTCGGTCCTCTCGTTCTTGAGCACGGATCTCGCGTTCATAAGCGATGCGGTCGCGTTCCTCCGCTTTTGTCTGCTCAGCATCGACGAACCTCCGTAACTCCTCATCTTTGTACCCAAGAGCCTGTCCAAGTTCAATTAATGCTCGCAAGTTCTGCTCCATGATTGTTTACCTCTTGGCGGAAAAATCCCGGACGAGCCCCCAATTTGTCACAGTTTGGGTTGTGACGGTTATGGGATCTCCGCGCGTAGGTGCCGTTGGCTTGTCATGGAATGAAAATACGAGCAAATAATACGAAAATTGCGATATATGGCTCGCTATGTCGGGCAGTATCCGGATGTCAATGAAAACAAACTCCTTTCAACACTATTATGTTTATTTTATCTACTTCGTATGATATGTTCACATTTGTCCACCTTTTTCCTTTATTATCCAAATTTATGTCTGGCTAATTTATATGCCTTCCCTTCATTGAGTTATCTTTCAGTACCTTAATCATTAATACTTTTATTTGCAAAATAAATTATTCACGAACGTTTATTCATCCACCTTTCTCATAATACTTTTCAAAACCTTTCTTTTTTTTATTGGTGCTAACACCCTTTGCACCCCATTTCGTACAGCCTTTGTCTCATTTCTGTCTTTTCTCGTAACAAATAGACCCACGCCTGACGTGCGGCCTCCATGCATTCCAAAAATCAACTGCTGCTGGTGCAGCAAGCGCGTTCCTTAAATACTCGCTGCCAGAACAGCCGCTGCTAATTAAATATGTAGCCAATCGAAGAACTTCCCGCCTAAACTTAGAACCAATAAGAAAATAGCTGCCCAAAAACATATGTTATAAGTGACGTATGGGCCAAAAAGTGATGTTTTTGGGAAGACCACAAACTCGTCTACAAAAAGGTTTTGTCGGTTATGATCTCTGGCATTTATAAATACTTGAAAATTACACGCAAAGTTTGTGCTAGGTAGCACAAAATTTTCACTCGTCATAAAAACCAACAATATGAAAATTTTTAAACCCAAAAATACTGCCAGGTGCACAATCTTGGCGCGTTCTACACAACGCTATGTGAAACTTGAAATTTCGATATCGACTCGTGGAGATAACCGGTATACTTGATATATAAGTAAATTTTTAGATGACCCAAAATCTAACTAAACGACATCAAACAAACTTAAAACTAGCTCCATCGTGTTCACTGGATCAAGATCCCCCCAAATCCTAAACTGATCGTCACTGTCCTATCGGGCTTTATTACAAAAGTAGAACATCATCAAACGTACTCGTCCATTCATCACCCACTTCAAAGGAAATTCTCCCTCGAAGGGCGCGGCTCCACACCCTCATGCGTTCCGCATCATCACAAACCGCGTGGAGCACAAACAGAACCACGAACACACTCCGAACACTCAAAACGTTGAATACGAAATTCTGACATATACAAAGACAAGTCAAGTCAGAAAGGACAAAATAGAATCGTGTTTCCTATCACATACCATCGCAGCAATTTGGAAATTTCTAAAATAGTAAACAGAAATTATAATATTTTATGTAATGATGGTTTAATTGGGCACATGTTTGAAGGACGGCCTTTAGTGGCCTACAAAAGAGACAAAAATCTGAAAGATATTCTTGTACATTCAAAATTACAAAGCTGCAAAGAAGGGAAGACGGTTCCTTGCAAACGAAAAAAATGTGTAACTTGTCCCCATATTAATGAGAGCTCACAAATAGTTGGACCAAAAAGTTTCATAAATATCAGAGATAATTTTTCATGTGTTTCAGAAAGTGTAGTTTATGTGATAGAATGCAAAAAATGCGGCAGTCTGTATGTTGGAGAAACCAGTAGGCGACTAGGGGATAGATTTAGAGAACATAGAAGAAATGTGATGATTAAAAAAGAAGATAACGAAGTCTCCAGTCATTTCATAAGTAATCATCACAGCGTTGACGATATGTCTGTTTGTGCCGTTGCTTTTTGCAATGACACTTCAAAACGAAAATTGTTAGAACAAAAATTAATTGCAAGGTTGGGTTGTGTTTTGGGACATGGGATGAATGTTGATTTCAATTTTCAGCAATTTCTTTAAAATTGTGCATTATTCTATCGTATGAATTTCTTTTAGTCGAATTTTCTCATTATTCTATGTTTTTTTATATGATTTCAACTTTGTTTGCAATTATATTATCATTTTGTGTAAACATTGGAATTATTGTGTATTTACACATAAAATTTATCACAATTGTGTGTAGTATGTGAAGTTACCTTAGCAACGTCACATTTTTGTGAAATATGTACCTGAAGAAGACTGTATCAGTCGAAAATTCGTAAAATATTAAAACATAACACTTAAAAAGACTTTTTATTTCATAGAATTATTGATAAAAGTGTGCACAGGAACATTATTAAGTAATATAATAAGATCCGGATACTGCCCGACATAGCGAGCCATATATCGCAATTTTCGTATTATTTGCTCGTATTTTTATTCCATGACAAGCCAACGGCACCTACGCGCGGAGATCCCATAACCGTCACAACCCAAACTGTGACAAATTGGGGGCTCGTCCGGGATTTTTCCGCCAAGAGGTGAACAATCATGGAGCAGAACTTGCGAGCATTAATTGAACTTGGACAGGCTCTTGGGTACAAAGATGAGGAGTTACGGAGGTTCGTCGATGCTGAGCAGACAAAAGCGGAGGAACGCGACCGCATCGTCTATGAACGCGAGATCCGTGCTCAAGAACGAGAGGACCGACAGAAAGAGCAACAGCGGCAATATGAACTGGAACGCATACGCGAAGAAACTCGCTTAGCCGAAGTACACGCACAAGCAGCTGTACATCAAGGTGAAGAACGAGGGGAGGGCCGCATTTATAGCAGTCGTCCCAAGCTGCCAAGGTTCGACGAGAAGGTCGATGATATTGATGCTTATCTCGAGCGATTTGAACGCTTCGCTCGCAGTCAGGGATGGCCGGAAGATACTTGGACCGTGAGTCTTAGCGCGATTCTTACCGGCAAGGCATTGGATGTATATAGCAGCATGCCTATAGAAGAAGTCGCCAATTACGCGAGGTTGAAGATGGCTATTCTCCAACGTTTCCAGTTAACGGCAGACGGATTTCGAAGAAAGTTTCGCGATATCAAGCCAGAAAAAGAAGAGTCCGTCCGTCAGTACGCCGCACGACAGAAACGCTATTTTGGGAGGTGGATTGACATGTCTGGGATCGAGAAGAACTTTGTAGAGGTATGCGACTTATTTCTGCGTGAACAGTTTGTGAATCAGCGCAGTAGCGAATTAGCGTTATTTTTACGGGAAAGAGCACCGAAGTCCATTGATGAGACGATCAAACTGGCTGAGCAGTATCTCGAAGCGCACGGTGGAACAATAGGGCAGGCGAGAGGGAAGCCGTCGACACAGAGCCGAATGTTGCCACTAAGAAGCTTTCCAAATGCCAGACAACAGTCGTCAGCTATATCAACGGCTCAGGCAACGAAGGTGTGCTACTATTGCGGAAAACCTGGTCATTTTGCACGCGATTGCTTCAAGGCTAAGAACGAGCTGGAAGGAACCACTCCACGGCGAAACGAATCATCGCGGGACTTTTCCTACAGATCGAACCGCTCGGCACAAGGAAATGCACCACAGAGTTGGCGTGGAACAAACAACTCTGATCGGAAGCCAACAAATCTGAAAACCGGAGCAATGGCTGCCAAACTGACCAGTGACATACTCTCTGAAAACGTGAAAGATGGAAAACTGCATTTGGCCAATGGAGGAACGGTACCATATACGGGCACTGTCTGCGGCAAGCCGGACTGTGCGAAACGTCTTCCCTTATACAGAGGACTGGTCGCAGGACAGAAAGTGATCGTACTTAAGGATACGGGTTGCGACAGTGCTGTTATCCGCAAAGATCTCATCACGGAGAACCAATTGTTGGATGAAGAGAGTCATTGTGTTTTGATGGACGGCACCCTGAGAAGTTTTCCAATGGCACGCATCAGGGTAGAAACGCCCATTTATAGTGGATTGCTCGAGGCTGTGGTGGTGGAAGACCCTCCGTACGATTTGATCATCGGCAACGTATCTCCAACGGTTGATGATCGTGAAAAACCGACACAGGCCAACGATGCACATGTGAACAACACAAATGAGAAAACGACAGTGGAAGTGAAAACTGCAGCAGCCGTGCAGACAAGAGAGCAAGTTGTCCGAGAAAAGAAGCTAAAAGCCCCCTTAACCACACCAGCTGCAGAACTCGGTGAAATGAATACTGATGAATTGAAACGGGCACAAAAGGAAGATGAAACACTGACGAAACAATTCAAGTACGCAGAGGACAAAACGGTGTTTAAAGTGAGAAAACGTGGCAGCTACAGATACGCAATCAAGCATGGACTGTTGATGCGGTACTATTTTGAGACGAAGGGTGATGTCGAGGTCAAACTGAAGCAAATAGTACTCCCGAAACCGCTGCGAAAGGAAGTGATGACTGTTGCACATGAATCGATCGTGGTAGGACATTTGGCAGCAAAGAAGACTGCAGATCGAATAGCAGCATACTTCTACTGGCCTGGAATTACTGGCGATGTGAAGCGCTTTTGCCAGTCGTGTGACGTGTGCCAACGCACTTTACCGAAGGGTCGAGTCACTAAGGTTCCCCTTGGTGAAATGCCACTGATTGACACCCCTTTCGACAGAGTTGCGGTGGATATCGTCGGGCCAATCACGCCGATTGCAGAAAGTGGAAATCATTACATACTGACCGTTGTTGACTACGCTACGCGGTATCCGGAAGCGGTTGCTTTGAAGCGGATCGACACCGTTGTTGTCGCGGAGGCACTCCTGGAAGTTTTCAGTCGAGTTGGGTTCCCGCGAGAAATTTTGAGCGATCAAGGAAGTCAATTTACATCGGAGCTTATGAAAGAAGTGGCACGTTTGGTATCCGTCAGACAGCTCTTCACAACGCCGTACAATCCAAAGTGTAATGGACTTTGTGAAAGGATCAACGCAGTTCTGAAGAAGATGTTGACGAGAATGTGTAACGAGCAACCGAAGGACTGGGATCGATATTTGCCCGCCGTACTCTTCGCGTATCGAGAGGTACCTCAGGCGAGCACAGGATTTTCCCCGTTTGAGCTCTTATACGGGCGAAAAGTCAAAGGACCACTCGACATCCTAAAAGAAATCTGGACGGATGAGGATGCATCGGGAGAGGTGAAGAATACATATCAATATGTGGCGGAGCTATGGAATCGTCTAGAGGATACGTTCTATGAAATAAAAAGTCTTTTTAAGTGTTATGTTTTAATATTTTACGAATTTTCGACTGATACAGTCTTCTTCAGGTACATATTTCACAAAAATGTGACGTTGCTATGGTAACTTCACATACTACACACAATTCTGATAAATTTTATGTGTAAATACACATAATTCCAATGTTTACACAAAATGATAAACACACCTATCACATACTATCGCAGCAATTTGTAAATTTCTAAAATAGTAAACAGAAATTATAATATTTTATGTAATGATGATTTAATTGGGCACATGTTTGAAAGACGGCCTTTAGTGGCCTACAAAAGAGACAAAAATCTGAAAGATATTCTTATACATTCAAAATTACAAAGCTGCAAAGAAGGGAAGACGGTTCCTTGCAAACGAAAAAAATGTGTAACTTGTCCCCATATTAATGAGAGCTCACAAATAGTTGGACCAAAAACTTTCATAAATATCAGAGATAATTTTTCATGTGTTTCAGAAGGTGTAGTTTATGTGATAGAATGCAAAAAATGCGGCAGTCTGTATGTTGGAGAAACGAGTAGGCGACTAGGGGATAGATTTAGAGAACATAGAAGAAATGTGATGATTAAAAAAGAAGATAACGAAGTCTCCAGTCATTTCATAAGTAATCATCACAGCGTTGACGATATGTCTGTTTGTGCCGTTGCTTTTTGCAATGACACTTCAAAACGAAAATTGTTAGAACAAAAATTAATTGCAAGATTGGGTTGTGTTTTGGGACATGGGATGAATGTTGATTTCAATTTTCAGCAATTTCTTTAAAATTGTGCATTATTCTATCGTATGAATTTCTTTTAGTCGAATTTTCTCATTATTCTATGTTTTTTTGTATGATTTCAACTTTGTTTGTAATTATATTATCATTTTGTGTAAACATTGGAATTATGTGTATTTACACATAAAATTTATCACAATTGTGTGTAGTATGTGAAGTTACCATAGCAACGTCACATTTTTGTGAAATATATGTACCTGAAGAAGACTGTATCAGTCGAAAATTCGTAAAATATTAAAACATAACACTTAAAAAGACTTTTTATTTCATAGAATTTTTGATAAAAGTGTGCACAGGAACATTATTAAGTAATATAATAAGTTTTGGATATTTAACCTGTGATTTTACCATCAAAAATGAGGAATTTGGTCAGCAAAGTATTCAACGCCTTTAAAGCATCTGTGAAGACACACAGACTGAATTTCGAAGAAGAAAAAAACTGGATACAATTTGGACTTTCTACTTTTAATAAAACAAGATTTGGATCACATGCACAATTTTTAAGAACTTGTTTGAATAACCGACACATTCCAAAAGGATTTGCGCTGAAATTTCATTCTGGGCCAGGATCTAATCATCTTCAACATGCTAATTCAAACGTCGTTGAAAGGTGTTCTTTTCAACTGATTCGTAATGCATTACAAGACAACGACCGAAAAATGAAAGTACTCTCAAGAAAAAGACAGTTTTGTAAAGAAAAACTCATATCCATAAGTCATCAGGAAGTTCGGAGATCATTATCTGCAAAGGTTCACAACTTGAATACGGAACTTTATAATGAATTGGACACAAGAAAAAAGAGGAAATATGAACCATTGCCAGCGCCTGAATTTCCAAACAGAGTGGTGAAAATTCCGGACTCTGTTGAATTGTCTGCTGATGAAACATCTTTGTTACAAAATGGACTAAGCTACATTCCGGAAACAAAAACGGTTGATTCTTTTCAAACGTTAACTGACACTGAACATTTCTTCCGCAAGGTAAGACTAAGAGCTCATTTTGGAAATGAAGAAAATAACCAGTCTAAAGTTGATGATGAACAAGTGACTGATGAAATTCCAAAGTTTGAAAAAACTTTTTCTCATTACACACAACCGCATGGCGAGTTTGAATCAGTGGACTCTTTTATCATTACGTGTCGTCAACAAATAAAAAATGTAGATCTGCAGAAGTCAATAAAACCACAAAATATATCGAAAGAAGAGATCCAAGCCCTTAATTCGTTAAGAATCCGTAACGATATCGTAATCAAGCCAGCCGATAAAGGCGGAGCCGTTTGTGTGTGGGATAAAAAGGCATATATTGCAGAAGGAGAAAAACAACTGAATGACTGTAAATTCTATGCCAAATTAGATGGAGACATAACCACAAATATTCAAAGGGAAATTGCAGCAGAAATCGAAAGGATGATCAAAAATAAGGATCAGCAACAAATCTCATTGTCAAATCTCCTCGGTGTTCACAATTCTACTTACTTCCGAAAATCCACAAAGAAGGCATACCAGGAAGGCCAGTTGTGTCAAATATTTCATGCCCTACCTATAACATCTCAAAATTTCTAAGTGAAACATTGAGACCCATCGTAGAACAATGTCCTACCTACATAAAGGATACAATGCACTTATTACAAACGTTGGATGGTTTTGAATTTGAAGGCAATTCAGAAAAATATCTCTTTACAATGGATGTGAAAGGTCTTTACACCAATATACCAAATAATGATGGATTAGAAGCTTTACGATACTACCTAGATAAAAGAAAAGACAAGAAGATCGCCACAAAAACATTGGTGCGCCTAGCCGAAATTGTGCTAACAAAAAACTGCATGGAGTTTAATGGAAAGTATTATTTGTATTTTAAAAAATATTAAAACATAACACTTAAAAAGACTTTTTATTTCATAGAACTCTACTGTAAACCGACTGACACACATGCCTACCTCAACTTTCGTTCTTCCCATCCGGTGACCTGCAAAAGAAGTATTCCATTCTCACAGTTCCTTCGAATTCGAAGAATATGCTCCACGGATGGTGATTATGAAAAAAACGCGAAAATGTGGTTTAGGTGTTTCTTGCAACAAGGTTACCCCAAATCACTTTTAAGTCGAAATATGACCAGAGTACGTGCTATGAAAAGACAAAGTGTATTATACTGTCACAGTTTGGGTTGTGACGGTTATGGGATCTCCGCGCGTAGGTGCCGTTGGCTTGTCATGGAATGAAAATACGAGCAAATAATACGAAAATTGCGATATATGGCTCGCTATGTCGGGCAGTATCCGGATGTCAATGAAAACAAACTCCTTTCAACACTATTATGTTTATTTTATCTACTTCGTATGATATGTTCACATTTGTCCACCTCTTTCCTTTATTATCCAAATTTATTTAAAAAATAAAGTGTTATTTGATTTTAAAACTCTGGTGATGCGCTGCCCCTTTTCCCCCTTAATCCCCCACGCTACTCGACTTGACAGCGACGGAGCGTGCCAGACGGAGATGTAGACAGAGCGTCTCGGCTTACAGCGTGCCGTCATGCAAGGCGGGAGCGAAGCACACACTCAGTAACTCGGGGGCGGAGCTCGCCCCAGAGTACCTTCTGTCATGCCTGTGTTCTATTGGCCGTTGAGTCGTGCAGGGATTAAGTCGGACGGTACATGACAAGGCTCTTCCAAGCTTCCCCTCACAAATGCAAAGCAAGCACTGGTCAAGCAAGCGCTTCCAGAGAGCAGAAGAAAAAAAAAAGACACAGCCAAATGGAATATTAGCTAGCCTTCAGGATAAAATAATAATAAACTAAAAAAAAAATAATAATAAAGAAAACCAGAAATGGACACAAAGGATAATTACATTTGATTAAAGTAGCTTTCAGGATAACGATTGATACAGGGCGTAAGGTAAAGGGAATAAAATGTATATATATAAAAAAACCAATAAATCAAAGTGTGATATATGCGACATTGTGTATAAACTTGAAGCTCTTAATTGCAATTTGTGGATATCAATTGTTAAGCCTAACAAGCGTCACCCGGACAGCTGACAAGCTTGGACTCTGAATTGCAATTAGTGCAAGGGATTGTTAGGATTTGGGGCATCAATATGCGTGAGTACTCTAATTGCAATTAAGATCTTGCCTGAGCAGTGCCGTCTGAATTGGGCATTCATTGCAATTACGGCCAAGCAGTGAGCCCCCTATAACTGTATAAAAAAACACTGAGAGAGCAAGGAAACAAAAAAATGAATAAGGATAAAGTCGACAGTGCAATTAAAGAGTTGAAAGAATGGGCTGCGTCGAGAAACCTTCTCGAATCCACTGTCGACGCTCTCCTGAGCGAGGAATTCTTTTCCATCGACAGTGTACTGCACATTGACAAGGTCGTCATTAAGGCGCTAAAACTCTCGCTCGGCCAAGAGAGAATGCTGCTAGCGGCCGTCGCAGACCTTAAGGACGCAAAGTCCGACAGTGCGAGTTCCCGTACCGGTCCCACATCGGACATCATTGAGAAATTTCCGGCCGACAGACCCCGGCTACGCAGCGACGCGGCACCAGCTACCCTGAATGACCTTCCACGCCTTAACACAGAGACGATGACAGCCATGCTGGACTCCCTCGTGGACAAGCCGCAGACCCCGGACGACGACCCATGGCAGACCGGGAGAACCCCAGGTAACACGCGACCATTATTTGTCCAAGATTTCTGTGGATCCTTCCTGGGGAGTCAGGGCACAGAGACAGTGTTATCGTCGAACGGTGATGCGAAAGTGATCGTGACGAGCGCGGCGAAACGCGTGAGGCCTGAGGACACCACGTGGCAGCAGTGGGTGAAAGGCCACGCCCGCATCTTTAGCGCCCTAAAGCGCTCAGGACAGTTGGAGACGGAAGACGAGCGTGATCGCTACAATCTCTACGGCATAAAGTTTGGAGATATGTGCGAGTATTACCCGCTAGCCAACTGTATGAGGTATGATTTCGAATACCGGCAACGGGTGGCGTCGGGGCAAATCCGTTGGGGAGACGACGATACGTATCTCCTAGGCATATGTTGCTTCTCGTCTCGCGCCCAATCAACATCCACCCGGAAGCAGCACGCTAGACCCAGGGTGGAAGCTCCAAGGGCCCCGAACGGCACGGAAATTTGTCGCAACTTTAATTCGCGCCGGGGTTGCAGTCTACTAAACTGCCGATTCATGCATGCCTGCCTGAAATGTTTCCAGAACCACCCCGAGATTGCTCACAGAGACTAGCGGCACGCCGTCTCTAGCCCACTGTCTGACCGGCTCGACGAATGGGAACGACAACTTGAAACGGATAAGGACAAGGTATTTATTCTCAACGGATTACGTAATGGGTTCGATATCGTTAACGTTCGCACGGAAAATATTCAGTGTGCCGAAGCCCCCAACAGCCGCGTGGCTGAGCGACAATATCGTGATGAGGTAGAGAGCGAAATAAAGAAGGAAATTGCCCTGGGTCGCTATAAAGTAGTGGTAGAAAAACCGGCCATTGTCTCCCCGCTCTCCGCCATACCCAAAGAAAACGGTGAAATCAGGCTAATTCACGATTGCTCGCAACCAGAAGGCCTTTCTGTCAACTCCCACGCCACCCCCGACAAACATGTTTTTACATCCGTGGACATCGCTGCCGATATGGTGAGTAGAACCTCGTTTATGGCAAAAGTGGACCTTAAATCAGCTTATCGGCAGGTCCCGCTCAGCGAAGCGTCCCAACGTCTAACGGGCTTAAAGTGGAAATTTAAGGGTAATAAACATCACACATACCTTGTAGATACCCGCTTGCCCTTCGGGGCTTCATTAAGCGTTGGTATTTTCCATCGTATTACTCAGAGTGTCTGCCGCATGCTTAAAAAACAAGGTATAAAAGCAATAATTTGCTACCTCGATGACTTTTTTATTACCGCTGATACATTTGACGACACGCTCAAGGCAATGCAATGCTTGATACGGCTCCTCCGGTCGCTTGGTTTCGCAATCAACTGGGAGAAATGCATCTCCCCTAACGTTTCTCGGAGTGACTATCGACTCCACCGACTGCACGCTGTCAATTCCCACGGATAAGCTATGCGAAGTCCAAACCCTTCTCTCCCACTACGCAAGTCCCGACAACAGACGGCTCTCAAAACGCGACCTCCAGAGCCTGCTGGGGAAACTGAACTGGGTCGGACGTGTTGTCAGTGTCATACGTCCGGCCATGCGTCGTCTAATCGTGCTTATGACGTCACTACGTCGCCCTAACCACCGCACCCGTATCACTACGGACACTCGCCGAGACTTACTACTGCTTAATGTGCTTTGCGCCTCATTCAACGGTACATCTCGCTTTTCCTCCCAAAGGGATGTGCCCGATCGCGCCTTTCACATTGCCACAGACGCAAGCCCGACTGCTGCAGGCGCAGCGGTCGTTTACCACAATAGAGCCATAGACTGGCTCTATTGCAACTTCGCCACGGATATGCCCGCCATCAATGATTGCGACATAAATACGAAAGAACTAGCTGCTGTTCTTTTGGCGCTGCGCCGCTGGGCACCGTTCTGCGCTTCTAAGACGGTTCAACTATATTCGGATAATAAAGCAACCCTTTATGCCCTTAACCGAGGAAGAATTAGAAACACTATTGCGTCCGATGTTTTATGCGAAATACTAATATTATGCGTTAAGTTTGACATTAAAATATGTGCCGCCTACGTAAACACGAAACTTAATAAGCTCCCGGATGCCATTTCGCGACTATCCAGCCTTCCACATGCCACGTATGCATTCGGCCACGTCCCGCTCGCTGACCTCCGGCACCACATGTCACCAATTGCTATGCGTCGTTTGTTCCAGGAGTGGTACGGGAGACACAAATTTTGGACAACGAAGTGGCCCAATTCCGCAGAGCAGCCCTAGCAGAAAGCACTCGTGAAACGTACTCGGCTCAGCTGAAGTCTTACCTGGCCTTCTGCCAAGCCTTAAGGATGCGCCCAGTCCCCGCAGAAACTACGACCGTGCTCCGTTACGCGTGTTTTCTCAGCCGATCCCTGAAACCCCAGTCCGTGAGATGCTATCTCGCTGCAGTTCGCCTACTCCACTTGGAGCTGGGTTACACGAACCCCATTGAGAATAACCACTTCGTGAAGACGCTATTGAAAGGAATCGACACGCAGAAAGGTACGCCACCCCGACAGAAACTACCGCTCTCGCTGGATATCTTGCAGCGCGTCCGAGGAGTTCTCGACCTCTCGCAACCATTAGAGGCCTGCTTCTGGGCTGCTTGTCTCATGGGCTTCTTTACCTTTCTGCGCTAGTCCTCGCTGCTATCCCGTACCCAGACTAGCCACGACTGTAGAACTGACCTCTGCCGTGATGACGTAACGCTGTGTGCAGATGGCGCCCTAGTTCACGTAAAACGCACCAAAACACTTCGCAACTTTTCACGAGCCATCGTCATCCCAATCCCAGAGGTAGAGCAGTCTACAGTATGCCCCACTGCAGCGTTAAAACACCACCTCCGCCTTTCGCCCGCACATGGTAAAGCGGCGCTTTTCTCATACAGAACCCCGGACTCCACCGTCCCTCTCTCCCACGCAGCGTTCTCGTCGATGCTGAAATGCAAACTGCGTGCTGTTGGGCTAGATGACTCAGCCTACAGCGGCCATAGCCTACGACGAGCCGGGGCTACCTTTGCTCTTGCCTGTGGGCTGCCACCGCAAGTGATTAAGAGCCAAGGAGACTGAACATCGGAGTCCTACACGCGATACACTGACGTCCCTCTGAGTCTACGCCTGGATTGTGCAAAAACCATGGGATCAGACGTTCAAAACGCCTTGTCCTAACTACTACAAGTAACACTTCGTGGTTTGGGTATTTGGACAGTTTCTTAAAGTATGTTTGTTTTATGCATAATGTGTTCAGCAGTCAGGCAATAAACATTTGTACCCAAACCACTCTCTCATTCGTCTTGCCAGCCATAACGGCTAGAGACTAGAACGCTATAAGTTTTAATTAAAAAATAAAGTGTTATTTGATTTTAAAACTCTGGTGATGCGCTGCCCCTTTTCCCCCTTAATCCCCACGCTACTCGACTTGACAGCGACGGAGCGTGCCAGACGGAGATGTAGACAGAGCGTCTCGGCTAACAGCGTGCCGTCATGCAAGGCGGGAGCGAAGCACACACTCAGTAACTCGGGGGCGGAGCTCGCCCCAGAGTACCTTCTGTCATGCCTGTGTTCTATTGGCCGTTGAGTCGTGCAGGGATTAAGTCGGACGGTACATGACAAGGCTCTTCCAAGCTTCCCCTCACAAATGCAAAGCAAGCACTGGTCAAGCAAGCGCTTCCAGAGACCCACCTCCATCCCCCTTCCCCTTCCCTGTTTAATTGTTTACAAGTACAGTTTTATGTTGAATATGTTAGTCTGGTTAGTGGACAGTTTCTTAAAGTATGTTTGTTTTATGCATAATGTGTTCAGCAGTCAGGCAATAAACATTTGTACCCAAACCACTCTCTCATTCGTCTTGCCAGCCATAACGGCTAGAGACTAGAACGCTATAAGTTTTAAGTCTGGCTAATTTATATGCCTTCCCTTCATTGAGTTATCTTTCAGTACCTTAATCATTAATACTTTTATTTGCAAAATAAATTATTCACGAACGTTTATTCATCCATCTTTCTCATAATACTTTTCAAAACCCTTCTTTTTTTTGTTGGTGCTAACACCCTTTGCACCCCATTTCGTACAGCCTTTGTCTCATTTCTGTCTTTTCTCGTAACAAATAGACCCACGCCTGACGTGCGGCCTCCATGCATTCCAAAAATCAACTGCTGCTGGTGCAGCAAGCGCGTTCCTTAAATACTCGCTGCCAGAACAGCCGCTGCTAATTAAATATGTAGCCAATCGAAGAACTTCCCGCCTAAACTTAGAACCAATAAGAAAATAGCTGCCCAAAAACATATGTTATAAGTGACGTATGGGCCAAAAAGTGATGTTTTTGGGAAGACCACAAACTCGTCTACAAAAAGGTTTTGTCGGTTATGATCTCTGGCATTTATAAATACTTGAAAATTACACGCAAAGTTTGTGCTAGGTAGCACAAAAATTTCACTCGTCATAAAAACCAACAATATGAAAATTTTTAAACCCAAAAATACTGCCAGGTGCACAATCTTGGCGCGTTCTACACAACGCTATGTGAAACTTGAAATTTCGATATCGACTCGTGGAGATAACCGGTATACTTGATATATAAGTAAATTTTTAGATGACCCAAAATCTAACTAAACGACATCAAACAAACTTAAAACTAGCTCCATCGTGTTCACTGGATCAAGATCCCCCCAAATCCTAAACTGATCGTCACTGTCCTATCGGGCTTTATTACAAAAGTAGAACATCATCAAACGCACTCGTCCATTCATCACCCACTTCAAAGGAAACTCTCCCTCGAAGGGCGCGGCTCCACACCCTCATGCGTTCCGCATCATCACAAACCGCGTGGAGCACAAACAGAACCACGAACACTCTCCGAACACTCAAAACGTTGAATACGAAATTCTGACAACTACTCCCCCTTTTAAGAAAACACCCCGTTGTTTTCTAAAAAAAAAATAATCTGTCAGAATGTGCTAATTCCGCTATACATGTTATGCAATGAAAACCATTAAAATAATAAAATACACAGTACACATTAACAAGAAAGTCACAAGGCCTAACGGTCACTGGTTACAGCCTACTCATGTAGTCGGCATCAACATTATCGATGCCCTTGATCGCTTTAATGTCAAAGCTGTAGTTCTGTGAACAGAGTGCCCATCGCATAAGTCGTCCGCTTTCAGTCTTGCCTTTCCTTATGTATGCAAGCGGAGCATGATCGGTTTCAAGCGTAAAATGTCTGCCATAGAGATATTTTGCAAAATGCGATACTCCGAACACAATGGCCAAACATTCACGCTCTATGACCGAATAGTTTTTCTCGCGAGGCAACAGCTTTTTGCTGGCATAGGAAACGGGAAATGTTCCATCCTCATGCTGTTGCAGAAGAACTGCACCGATTCCAGTGTCTGAAGCATCTGTACGTAACACGAAGCGTTTATTGAAGTCCGGCAGGCGAAGAATTGGCGAACTCGTCAATAGCTGTTTAAGCTTGCAGAACGCCGTTTGTTGCGGTTTTCCCCATTCCACCTTGGTCGGTCGACCTTTCTTGACTAAATCCGTTAGTGGTGAAGCGATCTCAGCAAAATTCGGTATGAATTTGCGATAGTACCCTGCAAGTCCTAGGAATGAGCGAATCTGCTTTTTGGTCGTTGGCTGTGGTGCATTCCTGATGTTTTCAACTTTATCAGCTTCCATCTGCAGCACACCTTTGCCGATCACGTGTCCCGTAAAGTTGACGTTATCATAACCGATGAAGCATTTCGACGGACGAATGGTAAGCTTCGCGGCACGGATTCGTGTAAAAAGGTCTCGGAGCACCTCTAAGTGCCGTTCCCAGTCTTCGGTGTGTGGGAGAAGATCATCGACGTAATTATCAATGTTCGTGGTTCCATTCAATAATTTTCGCATAACCCTGTTGAAAGCTGCTCCAGAATTAACCAAACCGAAGGCATTACGTCGAAACTGGTAAGATCCGTTTGGCGTAGAGAATGCAGTGTATTTTCTTGACGTCTCGCTTATAGGGATTTGCCAATATCCTTTGGTGAAGTCAATCTTGGAAAATACTTTATCCTTCCCGATGTTCGCCAAGATATCATCATAATTCCCCAATGGTTCTGTGTCAAACTTGGTCACTGCATTTAGGCGTCTGTAATCCACACAAAAGCGATTTGACCCGTCTTTCTTCTTTACTAGCACAATAGGCGAATTATACTCTGATTTCGACTTTTCGATGATTCCGGATTGCAGCATCTTTCTAACTTCATCCTCAATGTCCTTTCGCTTCGCGTATGGAATTGGATACGGTTTCACACGGATTGGTTCCTGATTCGTCAATTCGATGTCATATTCCTCCAAATCCGTTTCGCCGGGCACATCTGTGAATATATCTCGGAATTGTCTCAAAAGTCGGTTAACTTGCTTCATTTGCGCGATTGAAAGGTTCGGGTTCACATTTACGTCATCAATCGTCTCAGTCTCTTGCAAAGGTGGAAGATGGATTAGCTCTTCACCCGAATCGCTCTCTCCATCAGCATCGTCTTCAGCAACCGCTATCCGAGCATATGCTGCTGTGCGTACGTTTCCACCTTTGTCATTTTCTAAATCTTCCTGTTCTGGCTTATCTTCATCGAGATTCATGTCATCTCTTTCATCCTCACGTTCGATGAACTCTTTCAGCAGGTTGGCATGGTATATCTTCTTTTTGCCTCCCATGTCGATTTCGTAATCCATGCGGTTCATGACCCGTGTTATCTCAAAAGGACCTTTCCACTGTAACAAAAGTTTATTGTGGTCCGTTGGTAGCAAAAGATAGACCTTTTGACCCAATGTGAAGCTCCTGTTTCTCGCTTTCCTGTCGTAATGATGGCGGTACCTTCCTTGAGCTTCCATCAAGCTTTCGCGAGCTACTCGACACGTATCCTCTAGACGATTCCGTAGCTCCGCCACATATTGATATGTATTCTTGACCTCTCCCGATGCATCCTCATCCGTCCAGATTTCTTTTAGGATGTCGAGTGGTCCTTTGACTTTTCGCCCGTATAAGAGCTCAAACGGGGAAAATCCTGTGCTCGCCTGAGGTACCTCTCGATACGCGAAGAGTACGGCGGGCAAATATCGATCCCAGTCCTTCGGTTGCTCGTTACACATTCTTGTCAACATCTTCTTCAGAACTCCGTTGATCCTTTCACAAAGTCCATTACACTTTGGATTGTACGGCGTTGTGAAGAGCTGTCTGACGGATACCAAACGTGCCACTTCTTTCATAAGCTCCGATGTAAATTGACTTCCTTGATCGCTCAAAATTTCTCGCGGGAACCCAACTCGACTGAAAACTTCCAGGAGTGCCTCCGCGACAACAACGGTGTCGATCCGCTTCAAAGCAACCGCTTCCGGATACCGCGTAGCGTAGTCAACAACGGTCAGTATGTAACGATTTCCACTTTCTGCAATCGGCGTGATTGGCCCGACGATATCCACCGCAACTCTGTCGAAAGGGGTGTCAATCAGTGGCATTTCACCAAGGGGAACCTTAGTGACTCGACCCTTCGGTAAAGTGCGTTGGCACACGTCACACGACTGGCAAAAGCGCTTCACATCGCCAGTAATTCCAGGCCAGTAGAAGTATGCTGCTATTCGATCTGCAGTCTTCTTTGCTGCCAAATGTCCTACCACGATCGATTCATGTGCAACAGTCATCACTTCCTTTCGCAGCGGTTTCGGGAGTACTATTTGCTTCAGTTTGACCTCGACATCACCCTTCGTCTCAAAATAGTACCGCATCAACAGTCCATGCTTGATTGCGTATCTGTAGCTGCCACGTTTTCTCACTTTAAACACCGTTTTGTCCTCTGCGTACTTGAATTGTTTCGTCAGTGTTTCATCTTCCTTTTGTGCCCGTTTCAATTCATCAGTATTCATTTCACCGAGTTCTGCAGCTGGTGTGGTTAAGGGGGCTTTTAGCTTCTTTTCTCGGACAACTTGCTCTCTTGTCTGCACGGCTGCTGCAGTTTTCACTTCCACTGTCGTTTTCTCATTTGTGTTGTTCACATGTGCATCGTTGGCCTGTGTCGGTTTTTCACGATCATCAACCGTTGGAGATACGTTGCCGATGATCAAATCGTACGGAGGGTCTTCCACCACCACAGCCTCGAGCAATCCACTATAAATGGGCGTTTCTACCCTGATGCGTGCCATTGGAAAACTTCTCAGGGTGCCGTCCATCAAAACACAATGACTCTCTTCATCCAACAATTGGTTCTCCGTGATGAGATCTTTGCTGATAACAGCACTGTCGCAACCCGTATCCTTAAGTACGATCACTTTCTGTCCTGCGACCAGTCCTCTGTATAAGGGAAGACGTTTCGCACAGTCCGGCTTGCCGCAGACAGTGCCCGTATATGGTACCGTTCCTCCATTGGCCAAATGCAGTTTTCCATCTTTCACGTTTTCAGAGAGTATGTCACTGGTCAGTTTGGCAGCCATTGCTCCGGTTTTCAGATTTGTTGGCTTCCGATCAGAGTTGTTTGTTCCACGCCAACTCTGTGGTGCATTTCCTTGTGCCGAGCGGTTCGATCTGTAGGAAAAGTCCCGCGATGATTCGTTTCGCCGTGGAGTGGTTCCTTCCAGCTCGTTCTTAGCCTTGAAGCAATCGCGTGCAAAATGACCAGGTTTTCCGCAATAGTAGCACACCTTCGTTGCCTGAGCCGTTGATATAGCTGACGACTGTTGTCTGGCATTTGGAAAGCTTCTTAGTGGCAACATTCGGCTCTGTGTCGACGGCTTCCCTCTCGCCTGCCCTATTGTTCCACCGTGCGCTTCGAGATACTGCTCAGCCAGTTTGATCGTCTCATCAATGGACTTCGGTGCTCTTTCCCGTAAAAATAACGCTAATTCGCTACTGCACTGATTCACAAACTGTTCACGCAGAAATAAGTCGCATACCTCTACAAAGTTCTTCTCGATCCCAGACATGTCAATCCACCTCCCAAAATAGCGTTTCTGTCGTGCGGCGTACTGACGGACGGACTCTTCTTTTTCTGGCTTGATATCGCGAAACTTTCTTCGAAATCCGTCTGCCGTTAACTGGAAACGTTGGAGAATAGCCATCTTCAACCTCGCGTAATTGGCGACTTCTTCTATAGGCATGCTGCTATATACATCCAATGCCTTGCCGGTAAGAATCGCGCTAAGACTCACGGTCCAAGTATCTTCCGGCCATCCCTGACTGCGAGCGAAGCGTTCAAATCGCTCGAGATAAGCATCAATATCATCGACCTTCTCGTCGAACCTTGGCAGCTTGGGACGACTGCTATAAATGCGGCCCTCCCCTCGTTCTTCACCTTGATGTACAGCTGCTTGTGCGTGTACTTCGGCTAAGCGAGCTTCTTCGCGTATGCGTTCCAGTTCATATTGCCGCTGTTGCTCTTTCTGTCGGTCCTCTCGTTCTTGAGCACGGATCTCGCGTTCATAAGCGATGCGGTCGCGTTCCTCCGCTTTTGTCTGCTCAGCATCGACGAACCTCCGTAACTCCTCATCTTTGTACCCAAGAGCCTGTCCAAGTTTAATTAATGCTCGCAAGTTCTGCTCCATGATTGTTTACCTCTTGGCGGAAAAATCCCGGACGAGCCCCCAATTTGTCACAGTTTGGGTTGTGACGGTTATGGGATCTCCGCGCGTAGGTGCCGTTGGCTTGTCATGGAATGAAAATACGAGCAAATAATACGAAAATTGCGATATATGGCTCGCTATGTCGGGCAGTATCCGGATGTCAATGAAAACAAACTCCTTTCAACACTATTATGTTTATTTTATCTACTTCGTATGATATGTTCACATTTGTCCACCTTTTCCCTTTATTATCCAAATTTATGTCTGGCTAATTTATATGCCTTCCCTTCATTGAGTTATCTTTCAGTACCTTAATCATTAATACTTTTATTTGCAAAATAAATTATTCACGAACGTTTATTCATCCACCTTTCTCATAATACTTTTCAAAACCCTTCTTTTTTTTATTGGTGCTAACACCCTTTGCACCCCATTTCGTACAGCCTTTGTCTCATTTCTGTCTTTTCTCGTAACAAATAGACCCACGCCTGACGTGCGGCCTCCATGCATTCCAAAAATCAACTGCTGCTGGTGCAGCAAGCGCGTTCCTTAAATACTCGCTGCCAGAACAGCCGCTGCTAATTAAATATGTAGCCAATCGAAGAACTTCCCGCCTAAACTTAGAACCAATAAGAAAATAGCTGCCCAAAAACATATGTTATAAGTGACGTATGGGCCAAAAAGTGATGTTTTTGGGAAGACCACAAACTCGTCTACAAAAAGGTTTTGTCGGTTATGATCTCTGGCATTTATAAATACTTGAAAATTACACGCAAAGTTTGTGCTAGGTAGCACAAAAATTTCACTCGTCATAAAAACCAACAATATGAAAATTTTTAAACCCAAAAATACTGCCAGGTGCACAATCTTGGCGCGTTCTACACAACGCTATGTGAAACTTGAAATTTCGATATCGACTCGTGGAGATAACCGGTATACTTGATATATAAGTAAATTTTTAGATGACCCAAAATCTAACTAAACGACATCAAACAAACTTAAAACTAGCTCCATCGTGTTCACTGGATCAAGATCCCCCCAAATCCTAAACTGATCGTCACTGTCCTATCGGGCTTTATTACAAAAGTAGAACATCATCAAACGCACTCGTCCATTCATCACCCACTTCAAAGGAAATTCTCCCTCGAAGGGCGCGGCTCCACACCCTCATGCGTTCCGCATCATCACAAACCGCGTGGAGCACAAACAGAACCACGAACACACTCCGAACACTCAAAACGTTGAATACGAAATTCTGACATATACAAAGACAAGTCAAGTCAGAAAGGACAAAATAGAATCGTGTTTCCTATCACATACCATCGCAGCAATTTGGAAATTTCTAAAATAGTAAACAGAAATTATAATATTTTATGTAATGATGGTTTAATTGGGCACATGTTTGAAGGACGGCCTTTAGTGGCCTACAAAAGAGACAAAAATCTGAAAGATATTCTTGTACATTCAAAATTACAAAGCTGCAAAGAAGGGAAGACGGTTCCTTGCAAACGAAAAAAATGTGTAACTTGTCCCCATATTAATGAGAGCTCACAAATAGTTGGACCAAAAACTTTCATAAATATCAGAGATAATTTTTCATGTGTTTCAGAAAGTGTAGTTTATGTGATAGAATGCAAAAAATGCGGCAGTCTGTATGTTGGAGAAACCAGTAGGCGACTAGGGGATAGATTTAGAGAACATAGAAGAAATGTGATGATTAAAAAAGAAGATAACGAAGTCTCCAGTCATTTCATAAGTAATCATCACAGCGTTGACGATATGTCTGTTTGTGCCGTTGCTTTTTGCAATGACACTTCAAAACGAAAATTGTTAGAACAAAAATTAATTGCAAGGTTGGGTTGTGTTTTGGGACATGGGATGAATGTTGATTTCAATTTTCAGCAATTTCTTTAAAATTGTGCATTATTCTATCGTATGAATTTCTTTTAGTCGAATTTTCTCATTATTCTATGTTTTTTTATATGATTTCAACTTTGTTTGTAATTATATTATCATTTTGTGTAAACATTGGAATTATTGTGTATTTACACATAAAATTTATCACAATTGTGTGTAGTATGTGAAGTTACCTTAGCAACGTCACATTTTTGTGAAATATGTACCTGAAGAAGACTGTATCAGTCGAAAATTCGTAAAATATTAAAACATAACACTTAAAAAGACTTTTTATTTCATAGAATTATTGATAAAAGTGTGCACAGGAACATTATTAAGTAATATAATAAGATCCGGATACTGCCCGACATAGCGAGCCATATATCGCAATTTTCGTATTATTTGCTCGTATTTTCATTCCATGACAAGCCAACGGCACCTACGCGCGGAGATCCCATAACCGTCACAACCCAAACTGTGACAAATTGGGGGCTCGTCCGGGATTTTTCCGCCAAGAGGTGAACAATCATGGAGCAGAACTTGCGAGCATTAATTGAACTTGGACAGGCTCTTGGGTACAAAGATGAGGAGTTACGGAGGTTCGTCGATGCTGAGCAGACAAAAGCGGAGGAACGCGACCGCATCGTCTATGAACGCGAGATCCGTGCTCAAGAACGAGAGGACCGACAGAAAGAGCAACAGCGGCAATATGAACTGGAACGCATACGCGAAGAAACTCGCTTAGCCGAAGTACACGCACAAGCAGCTGTACATCAAGGTGAAGAACGAGGGGAGGGCCGCATTTATAGCAGTCGTCCCAAGCTGCCAAGGTTCGACGAGAAGGTCGATGATATTGATGCTTATCTCGAGCGATTTGAACGCTTCGCTCGCAGTCAGGGATGGCCGGAAGATACTTGGACCGTGAATCTGCTCAGCATCGACGAACCTCCGTATGTCTGGCTAATTTATATGCCTTCCCTTCATTGAGTTATCTTTCAGTACCTTAATCATTAATACTTTTATTTGCAAAATAAATTATTCACGAACGTTTATTCATCCACCTTTCTCATAATACTTTTCAAAACCCTTCTTTTTTTTGTTGGTGCTAACACCCTTTGCACCCCATTTCGTACAGCCTTTGTCTCATTTCTGTCTTTTCTCGTAACAAATAGACCCACGCCTGACGTGCGGCCTCCATGCATTCCAAAAATCAACTGCTGCTGGTGCAGCAAGCGTGTTCCTTAAATACTCGCTGCCAGAACAGCCGCTGCTAATTAAATATGTAGCCAATCGAAGAACTTCCCGCCTAAACTTAGAACCAATAAGAAAATAGCTGCCCAAAATCATATGTTATAAGTGACGTATGGGCCAAAAAGTGATGTTTTTGGGAAGACCACAAACTCGTCTACAAAAAGGTTTTGTCGGTTATGATCTCTGGCATTTATAAATACTTGAAAATTACACGCAAAGTTTGTGCTAGGTAGCACAAAAATTTCACTCGTCATAAAAACCAACAATATGAAAATTTTTAAACCCAAAAATACTGCCAGGTGCACAATCTTGGCGCATTCTACATAACGCTATGTGAAACTTGAAATTTCGATATCGACTCGTGGAGATAACCGGTATACTTGATATATAAGTAAATTTTTAGATGACCCAAAATCTAACTAAACGGCATCAAACAAACTTAAAACTAGCTCCATCGTGTTCACTGGATCAAGATCCCCCCAAATCCTAAACTGATCGTCACTGTCCTATCGGGCTTTATTACAAAAGTAGAACATCATCAAACGCACTCGTCCATTCATCACCCACTTCAAAGGAAACTCTCCCTCGAAGGGCGCGGCTCCACACCCTCATGCGTTCCGCATCATCACAAACCGCGTGGAGCACAAACAGAACCACGAACACACTCCGAACACTCAAAACGTTGAATACGAAATTCTGACATATACAAAGACAAGTCAAGTCAGAAAGGACAAAATAGAATCGTGTTTCCTATCACATACCATCGCAGCAATTTGGAAATTTCTAAAATAGTAAACAGAAATTATAATATTTTATGTAATGATGGTTTAATTGGGCACATGTTTGAAGGACGGCCTTTAGTGGCCTACAAAAGAGACAAAAATCTGAAAGATATTCTTGTACATTCAAAATTACAAAGCTGCAAAGAAGGGAAGACGGTTCCTTGCAAACGAAAAAAATGTGTAACTTGTCCCCATATTAATGAGAGCTCACAAATAGTTGGACCAAAAACTTTCATAAATATCAGAGATAATTTTTCATGTGTTTCAGAAGGTGTAGTTTATGTGATAGAATGCAAAAAATGCGGCAGTCTGTATGTTGGAGAAACCAGTAGGCGACTAGGGGATAGATTTAGAGAACATAGAAGAAATGTGATGATTAAAAAAGAAGATAACGAAGTCTCCAGTCATTTCATAAGTAATCATCACAGCGTTGACGATATGTCTGTTTGTGCCGTTGCTTTTTGCAATGACACTTCAAAACGAAAATTGTTAGAACAAAAATTAATTGCAAGGTTGGGTTGTGTTTTGGGACATGGGATGAATGTTGATTTCAATTTTCAGCAATTTCTTTAAAATTGTGCATTATTCTATCGTATGAATTTCTTTTAGTCGAATTTTCTCATTATTCTATGTTTTTTTATATGATTTCAACTTTGTTTGTAATTATATTATCATTTTGTGTAAACATTGGAATTATTGTGTATTTACACATAAAATTTATCACAATTGTGTGTAGTATGTGAAGTTACCTTAGCAACGTCACATTTTTGTGAAATATGTACCTGAAGAAGACTGTATCAGTCGAAAATTCGTAAAATATTAAAACATAACACTTAAAAAGACTTTTTATTTCATAGAATTATTGATAAAAGTGTGCACAGGAACATTATTAAGTAATATAATAAGATCCGGATACTGCCCGACATAGCGAGCCATATATCGCAATTTTCGTATTATTTGCTCGTATTTTTATTCCATGACAAGCCAACGGCACCTACGCGCGGAGATCCCATAACCGTCACAACCCAAACTGTGACAAATTGGGGGCTCGTCCGGGATTTTTCCGCCAAGAGGTGAACAATCATGGAGCAGAACTTGCGAGCATTAATTGAACTTGGACAGGCTCTTGGGTACAAAGATGAGGAGTTACGGAGGTTCGTCGATGCTGAGCAGACAAAAGCGGAGGAACGCGACCGCATCGTCTATGAACGCGAGATCCGTGCTCAAGAACGAGAGGACCGACAGAAAGAGCAACAGCGGCAATATGAACTGGAACGCATACGCGAAGAAACTCGCTTAGCCGAAGTACACGCACAAGCAGCTGTACATCAAGGTGAAGAACGAGGGGAGGGCCGCATTTATAGCAGTCGTCCCAAGCTGCCAAGGTTCGACGAGAAGGTCGATGATATTGATGCTTATCTCGAGCGATTTGAACGCTTCGCTCGCAGTCAGGGATGGCCGGAAGATACTTGGACCGTGAGTCTTAGCGCGATTCTTACCGGCAAGGCATTGGATGTATATAGCAGCATGCCTATAGAAGAAGTCGCCAATTACGCGAGGTTGAAGATGGCTATTCTCCAACGTTTCCAGTTAACGGCAGACGGATTTCGAAGAAAGTTTCGCGATATCAAGCCAGAAAAAGAAGAGTCCGTCCGTCAGTACGCCGCACGACAGAAACGCTATTTTGGGAGGTGGATTGACATGTCTGGGATCGAGAAGAACTTTGTAGAGGTATGCGACTTATTTCTGCGTGAACAGTTTGTGAATCAGCGCAGTAGCGAATTAGCGTTATTTTTACGGGAAAGAGCACCGAAGTCCAAGGAAGCGCACGGTGGAACAATAGGGCAGGCGAGAGGGAAGCCGTCGACACAGAGCCGAATGTTGCCACTAAGAAGCTTTCCAAATGCCAGACAACAGTCGTCAGCTATATCAACGGCTCAGGCAACGAAGGTGTGCTACTATTGCGGAAAACCTGGTCATTTTGCACGCGATTGCTTCAAGGCTAAGAACGAGCTGGAAGGAACCACTCCACGGCGAAACGAATCATCGCGGGACTTTTCCTACAGATCGAACCGCTCGGCACAAGGAAATGCACCACAGAGTTGGCGTGGAACAAACAACTCTGATCGGAAGCCAACAAATCTGAAAACCGGAGCAATGGCTGCCAAACTGACCAGTGACATACTCTCTGAAAACGTGAAAGATGGAAAACTGCATTTGGCCAATGGAGGAACGGTACCATATACGGGCACTGTCTGCGGCAAGCCGGACTGTGCGAAACGTCTTCCCTTATACAGAGGACTGGTCGCAGGACAGAAAGTGATCGTACTTAAGGATACGGGTTGCGACAGTGCTGTTATCCGCAAAGATCTCATCACGGAGAACCAATTGTTGGATGAAGAGAGTCATTGTGTTTTGATGGACGGCACCCTGAGAAGTTTTCCAATGGCACGCATCAGGGTAGAAACGCCCATTTATAGTGGATTGCTCGAGGCTGTGGTGGTGGAAGACCCTCCGTACGATTTGATCATCGGCAACGTATCTCCAACGGTTGATGATCGTGAAAAACCGACACAGGCCAACGATGCACATGTGAACAACACAAATGAGAAAACGACAGTGGAAGTGAAAACTGCAGCAGCCGTGCAGACAAGAGAGCAAGTTGTCCGAGAAAAGAAGCCAAAAGCCCCCTTAACCACACCAGCTGCAGAACTCGGTGCAATGAATACTGATGAATTGAAACGGGCACAAAAGGAAGATGAAACACTGACGAAACAATTCAAGTACGCAGAGGACAAAACGGTGTTTAAAGTGAGAAAACGTGGCAGCTACAGATACGCAATCAAGCATGGACTGTTGATGTGGTACTATTTTGAGACGAAGGGTGATGTCGAGGTCAAACTGAAGCAAATAGTACTCCCGAAACCGCTGCGAAAGGAAGTGATGACTGTTGCACATGAATCGATCGTGGTAGGACATTTGGCAGCAAAGAAGACTGCAGATCGAATAGCAGCATACTTCTACTGGCCTGGAATTACTGGCGATGTGAAGCGCTTTTGCCAGTCGTGTGACGTGTGCCAACGCACTTTACCGAAGGGTCGAGTCACTAAGGTTCCCCTTGGTGAAATGCCACTGATTGACACCCCTTTCGACAGAGTTGCGGTGGATATCGTCGGGCCAATCACGCCGATTGCAGAAAGTGGAAATCGTTACATACTGACCGTTGTTGACTACGCTACGCGGTATCCGGAAGCGGTTGCTTTGAAGCGGATCGACACCGTTGTTGTCGCGGAGGCACTCCTGGAAGTTTTCAGTCGAGTTGGGTTCCCGCGAGAAATTTTGAGCGATCAAGGAAGTCAATTTACATCGGAGCTTATGAAAGAAGTGGCACGTTTGGTATCCGTCAGACAGCTCTTCACAACGCCGTACAATCCAAAGTGTAATGGACTTTGTGAAAGGATCAACGCAGTTCTGAAGAAGATGTTGACGAGAATGTGTAACGAGCAACCGAAGGACTGGGATCGATATTTGCCCGCCGTACTCTTCGCGTATCGAGAGGTACCTCAGGCGAGCACAGGATTTTCCCCGTTTGAGCTCTTATACGGGCGAAAAGTCAAAGGACCACTCGACATCCTAAAAGAAATCTGGACGGATGAGGATGCATCGGGAGAGGTGAAGAATACATATCAATATGTGGCGGAGCTATGGAATCGTCTAGAGGATACGTTCTATGAAATAAAAAGTCTTTTTAAGTGTTATGTTTTAATATTTTACGAATTTTCGACTGATACAGTCTTCTTCAGGTACATATTTCACAAAAATGTGACGTTGCTATGGTAACTTCACATACTACACACAATTCTGATAAATTTTATGTGTAAATACACATAATTCCAATGTTTACACAAAATGATAAACACACCTATCACATACTATCGCAGCAATTTGTAAATTTCTAAAATAGTAAACAGAAATTATAATATTTTATGTAATGATGATTTAATTGGGCACATGTTTGAAAGACGGCCTTTAGTGGCCTACAAAAGAGACAAAAATCTGAAAGATATTCTTATACATTCAAAATTACAAAGCTGCAAAGAAGGGAAGACGGTTCCTTGCAAACGAAAAAAATGTGTAACTTGTCCCCATATTAATGAGAGCTCACAAATAGTTGGACCAAAAACTTTCATAAATATCAGAGATAATTTTTCATGTGTTTCAGAAGGTGTAGTTTATGTGATAGAATGCAAAAAATGCGGCAGTCTGTATGTTGGAGAAACGAGTAGGCGACTAGGGGATAGATTTAGAGAACATAGAAGAAATGTGATGATTAAAAAAGAAGATAACGAAGTCTCCAGTCATTTCATAAGTAATCATCACAGCGTTGACGATATGTCTGTTTGTGCCGTTGCTTTTTGCAATGACACTTCAAAACGAAAATTGTTAGAACAAAAATTAATTGCAAGATTGGGTTGTGTTTTGGGACATGGGATGAATGTTGATTTCAATTTTCAGCAATTTCTTTAAAATTGTGCATTATTCTATCGTATGAATTTCTTTTAGTCGAATTTTCTCATTATTCTATGTTTTTTTGTATGATTTCAACTTTGTTTGTAATTATATTATCATTTTGTGTAAACATTGGAATTATGTGTATTTACACATAAAATTTATCACAATTGTGTGTAGTATGTGAAGTTACCATAGCAACGTCACATTTTTGTGAAATATATGTACCTGAAGAAGACTGTATCAGTCGAAAATTCGTAAAATATTAAAACATAACACTTAAAAAGACTTTTTATTTCATAGAATTTTTGATAAAAGTGTGCACAGGAACATTATTAAGTAATATAATAAGTTTTGGATATTTAACCTGTGATTTTACCATCAAAAATGAGGAATTTGGTCAGCAAAGTATTCAACGCCTTTAAAGCATCTGTGAAGACACACAGACTGAATTTCGAAGAAGAAAAAAACTGGATACAATTTGGACTTTCTACTTTTAATAAAACAAGATTTGGATCACATGCACAATTTTTAAGAACTTGTTTGAATAACCGACACATTCCAAAAGGATTTGCGCTGAAATTTCATTCTGGGCCAGGATCTAATCATCTTCAACATGCTAATTCAAACGTCGTTGAAAGGTGTTCTTTTCAACTGATTCGTAATGCATTACAAGACAACGACCGAAAAATGAAAGTACTCTCAAGAAAAAGACAGTTTTGTAAAGAAAAACTCATATCCATAAGTCATCAGGAAGTTCGGAGATCATTATCTGCAAAGGTTCACAACTTGAATACGGAACTTTATAATGAATTGGACACAAGAAAAAAGAGGAAATATGAACCATTGCCAGCGCCTGAATTTCCAAACAGAGTGGTGAAAATTCCGGACTCTGTTGAATTGTCTGCTGATGAAACATCTTTGTTACAAAATGGACTAAGCTACATTCCGGAAACAAAAACGGTTGATTCTTTTCAAACGTTTACTGACACTGAACATTTCTTCCGCAAGGTAAGACTAAGAGCTCATTTTGGAAATGAAGAAAATAACCAGTCTAAAGTTGATGATGAACAAGTGACTGATGAAATTCCAAAGTTTGAAAAAACTTTTTCTCATTACACACAACCGCATGGCGAGTTTGAATCAGTGGACTCTTTTATCATTACGTGTCGTCAACAAATAAAAAATGTAGATCTGCAGAAGTCAATAAAACCACAAAATATATCGAAAGAAGAGATCCAAGCCCTTAATTCGTTAAGAATCCGTAACGATATCGTAATCAAGCCAGCCGATAAAGGCGGAGCCGTTTGTGTGTGGGATAAAAAGGCATATATTGCAGAAGGAGAAAAACAACTGAATGACTGTAAATTCTATGCCAAATTAGATGGAGACATAACCACAAATATTCAAAGGGAAATTGCAGCAGAAATCGAAAGTATGATCAAAACTAAGGAACTTTCACCATCAGCAACAAATCTCATTGTCAAATCTCCTCGGTGTTCACAATTCTACTTACTTCCGAAAATACACAAAGAAGGCATACCAGGAAGGCCAGTTGTGTCAAATATTTTATGCCCTACCTATAACATCTCAAAATTTCTAAGTGAAACATTGAGACCCATCGTAGAACAATGTCCTACCTACATAAAGGATACAACGCACTTATTACAAACGTTGGATGGTTTTGAATTTGAAGGCAATTCAGAAAAATATCTCTTTACAATGGATGTGAAAAGTCTTTACACCAATATACCAAATGATGATGGATTAGAAGCTTTACGATACTACTTAGATAAAAGAAAAGACAAGAAGATCGCGACAAAAACATTGGTGCGCCTAGCCGAAATTGTGCTAACAAAAAACTGCATGGAGTTTAATGGAAAGTATTATTCACAAAAAGGTGGCACAATGATGGGAACTCCATTTGGTGTTGAATATTCTTGCCTATTTATGTCACATGAAGAGAGGAAAATTTACGAAGAATATGAGGACGAAAAACCGACACTTCACAAGAGGTTTATTGACGACGTTTTTGGAGCAGCAAATATGACGAAAGATAAGCTTGAAAAGTTCATTAACTTTGTCAAAAACCATCACCCGGCCCTTGAGTATACGGTTACTATCGCACAAGAAGTTAACATGCTAGATACAACACTTAAAATAAAAGGAAATTCAGTGCATTCAACACTCTACTGTAAACCGACTGACACACATGCCTACCTCAACTTTCGTTCTTCCCATCCGGTGACCTGCAAAAGAAGTATTCCATTCTCACAGTTCCTTCGAATTCGAAGAATATGCTCCACGGATGGTGATTATGAAAAAAACGCGAAAATGTTGTTTAGGTGTTTCTTGCAACAAGGTTACCCCAAATCACTTTTAAGTCGAAATATGACCAGAGTACGTGCTATGAAAAGACAAAGTGTATTATACAAAGACAAGTCAAGTCAGAAAGGACAAAATAGAATCGTGTTTCCTATCACATACCATCGCAGCAATTTGGAAATTTCTAAAATAGTAAACAGAAATTATAATATTTTATGTAATGATGATTTAATTGGGCACATGTTTGAAAGACGGCCTTTAGTGGCCTACAAAAGAGACAAAAATCTGAAAGATATTCTTGTACATTCAAAATTACAAAGCTGCAAAGAAGGGAAGACGGTTCCTTGCAAACGAAAAAAATGTGTAACTTGTCCCCATATTAATGAGAGCTCACAAATAGTTGGACCAAAAACTTTCATAAATATCAGACATAATTTTTCATGTGTTTCAGAAGGTGTAGTTTATGTGATAGAATGCAAAAAATGCGGCAGTCTGTATGTTGGAGAAACGAGTAGGCGACTAGGGGATAGATTTAGAGAACATAGAAGAAATGTGATGATTAAAAAAGAAGATAACGAAGTCTCCAGTCATTTCATAAGTAATCATCACAGCGTTGACGATATGTCTGTTTGTGCCGTTGCTTTTTGCAATGACACTTCAAAACGAAAATTGTTAGAACAAAAATTAATTGCAAGATTGGGTTGTGTTTTGGGACATGGGATGAATGTTGATTTCAATTTTCAGCAATTTCTTTAAAATTGTGCATTATTCTATCGTATGAATTTCTTTTAGTCGAATTTTCTCATTATTCTATGTTTTTTTATATGATTTCAACTTTTGTTTGTAATTATATTATCATTTTGTGTAAACATTGGAATTATGTGTATTTACACATAAAATTTATCACAATTGTGTGTAGTATGTGAAGTTACCATAGCAACGTCACATTTTTGTGAAATATGTACCTGAAGAAGACTGTATCAGTCGAAAATTCGTAAAATATTAAAACATAACACTTAAAAAGACTTTTTATTTCATAGAATTTTTGATAAAAGTGTGCACAGGAACATTATTAAGTAATATAATAAGTAGAGGATACGTGTCGAGTAGCTCGCGAAAGCTTGATGGAAGCTCAAGGAAGGTACCGCCATTATTACGACAAGAAAGCGAGAAACAGGAGCTTCACATTGGGTCAAAAGGTCTATCTTTTGCTACCAACGGACCACAATAAACTTTTGTTACAGTGGAAAGGTCCTTTTGAGATAACACGGGTCATGAACCGCATGGATTACGAAATCGACATGGGAGGCAAAAAGAAGATATACCATGCCAACCTGCTGAAAGAGTTCATCGAACTTGAGGAGGAAAGAGATGACACGAATCTCGATGAAGATAAGCCAGAACAGGAAGATTTAGAAAATGACAACGGTGGAAACGTACGCACAGCAGCATATGCTCGGATAGCGGTTGCTGAAGACGATGCTGATGGAGAGAGCGATTCGGGTGAAGAGCTAATCCATCTTCCACCTCTGCAAGAGACTGAGACGATTGATGACGTAAATGTGAACCCGAACCTTTCAATTGCGCAAATGAAGCAAGTTAACCGACTTTTGAGACAATTCCGAGATATATTCACAGATGTGCCCGGCGAAACGGATTTGGAGGAATATGACATCGAATTGACGAATCAGGAACCAATCCGTGTGAAACCGTATCCAATTCCATACGCGAAGCGAAAGGACATTGAGGATGAAGTTAGAAAGATGCTGCAATCCGGAATCATCGAAAAGTCGAAATCAGAGTATAATTCCCCTATTGTGCTAGTAAAGAAGAATGACGGGTCAAATCGCTTTTGTATGGATTACAGACGCCTAAATGCAGTGACCAAGTTTGACACAGAACCAATGGGGAATTATGATGATATCTTGGCGAACGTCGGGAAGGATAAAGTATTTTCCAAGATTGACTTCACCAAAGGATATTGGCAAATCCCTATAAGCGAGACGTCAAGAAAATACACTGCATTCTCTACGCCAAACGGATCTTACCAGTTTCGACGTAATGCCTTCGGTTTGGTTAATTCTGGAGCAGCTTTCAACAGGGTTATGCGAAAATTATTGAATGAAACCACGAACATTGATAATTACGTCGATGATCTTCTCCCACACACCGAAGACTGGGAACGGCACTTAGAGGTGCTCCGAGACCTTTTTACACGAATCCGTGCCGCGAAGCTTACCATTCGCCCGTCGAAATGTGTCACGAAATGGATGTCGTGATATAGACGGTCTAACGCCTTAGGAGTCGTATGACTTTAACCACGGTGAAATTCGCTATGGCAAACTTGTGTCAGTTATGTCAAGGCTATAAATTTTAATGTTTTACGCTCATTTGCTTCAATCGAACTTATTTTAAAACTTATAGCGTTCTAGTCTCTAGCCGTTATGGCTGGCAAGACGAATGAGAGAGTGGTTTGGGTACAAATGTTTATTGCCTGACTGCTGAACACATTATGCATAAAACAAACATACTTTAAGAAACTGTCCACTAACCAGACTAACATATTCAACATAAAACTGTACTTGTAAACAATTAAACAGGGAAGGGGAAGGGGGATGGAGGTGGGTCTCTGAAAGCGCTTGCTTGACCAGTGCTTGCTTTGCATTTGTGAGGGGAAGCTTGGAAGAGCCTTGTTATGTACTGTCCGACTTAATCCCTGCACGACTCAACGGCCATGACACAGGCATGACAGAAGGTACTCTGGGGAGAGCTCCGCCCCCGAGTTACTGAGTGTGTGCTTCGCTCCCGCCTTGCATGACGGCACGCTGTAAGCCGAGACGCTCTGTCTACATCTCCGTCTGGCACGCTCCGTCGCTGTCAAGTCGAGTAGCGTGGGGGATTAAGGGGGAAAAGGGGCAGCGCATCACCAGAGTTTTAAAATCAAATAACACTTTATTTTTTAATTAAAACTTATAGCGTTCTAGTCTCTAGCCGTTATGGCTGGCAAGACGAATGAGAGAGTGGTTTGGGTACAAATGTTTATTGCCTGACTGCTGAACACATTATGCATAAAACAAACATACTTTAAGAAACTGTCCAAATACCCAAACCACGAAGTGTTACTTGTAGTAGTTAGGACAAGGCGTTTTGAACGTTTGATCCCATGGATTTTTGCACAATCCAGGCGTAGACTCAGAGGGACGTCAGTGTATCGCGTGTAGGACTCCGATGTCCAGTCTCCTTGGCTCTTAATCACTTGCGGTGGCAGCCCACAGGCAAGAGCAAAGGTAGCCCCGGCTCGTCGTAGGCTATGGCCGCTGTAGGCTGAGTCATCTAGCCCAACAGCACGCAGTTTGCATTTCAGCATCGGCGAGAACGCTGCGTGGGAGAGAAGGACGGTGGAGTCCGGGGTTCTGTAGGAGAAAAGCGCCGCTTTATCATGTGCGGGCGAAAGGCGGAGGTGGTGTTTTAACGCTGCAGTGGGGCATACTGTAGACTGCTCTACCTCTGGGATTGGGATGACGAGGGCTCGTGAAAAGTTGCGAAGTGTTTTGGTGCGTTTTACGTGAACTAGGGCGCCATCTGCACACAGCGTTACGTCACACGGCAGAGGTCAGTTCTACAGTCGTGGCTAGTCTGGGTACGGGATAGCAGCGAGGACTTGCGCAGAAAGGTAAAGAAGCCCATGAGACAAGCAGCCCAGAAGCAGGCCTCTAATGGTTGCGAGAGGTCGAGAACTCCTCGGACGCGCTGCAAGATATCCAGCGAGAGCGGTAGTTTCTGTCGGGGTGGCGTACCTTTCTGCGTGTCGATTCCTTTCAATAACGTCTTCACGAAGTGGTTATTCTCAATGGGGTTCGTGTAACCCAGCTCCAAGTGGAGTAGGCGAACTGCAGCGAGATAGCATCTCACGGACTGGGGTTTCAGGGATCGGCTGAGAAAACACGCGTAACGGAGCACGGTCGTAGTTTCTGCGGGGGCTGGGCGCATCCTAAAGGCTTGGCAGAAGGCCAGGTAAGACTTCAGCTGAGCCGAGTACGTTTCACGAGTGCTTTCTGCTAGGGCTGCTCTGCGGAATTGGGCCACTTCGTTGTCCAAAATTTGTGTCTCCCGTACCACTCCTGGAACAAACGACGCATAGCAATTGGTGACATGTGGTGCCGGAGGTCAGCGAGCGGGACGTGGCCGAATGCATACGTGGCATGTGGAAGGCTGGATAGTCGCGAAATGGCATCCGGGAGCTTATTAAGTTTCGTGTTTACGTAGGCGGCACATATTTTAATGTCAAACTTAACGCATAATATTAGTATTTCGCATAAAACATCGGACGCAATAGTGTTTCTAATTCTTCCTCGGTTAAGGGTATAAAGGGTTGCTTTATTATCCAAATATAGTTGAACCGTCTTAGAAGCGCAGAACGGTGCCCAGCGGCGCAGCGCCAAAAGAACAGCAGCTAGTTCTTTCGTATTTATGTCGCAATCATTGATGGCGGGCATATCCGTGGCGAAGTTGCAATAGAGCCAGTCTATGGCTCTATTGTGGCAAACGACCGCTGCGCCTGCGGCAGTCGGGCTTGCGTCTGTGGCAATGTGAAAGGCGCGATCGGGCACATCCCTTTGGGAGGAAAAGCGAGATGTACCGTTGAATGAGGCGCAAAGCACATTAAGCAGTAGTAAGTCTCGGCGAGTGTCCGTAGTGATACGGGTGCGGTGGTTAGGGCGACGTAGTGACGTCATAAGCACGATTAGACGACGCATGGCCGGACGTATGACACTGACAACACGTCCGACCCAGTTCAGTTTCCCCAGCAGGCTCTGGAGGTCGCGTTTTGAGAGCCGTCTGTTGTCGGGACTTGCGTAGTGGGAGAGAAGGGTTTGGACTTCGCATAGCTTATCCGTGGGAATTGACAGCGTGCAGTCGGTGGAGTCGATAGTCACTCCGAGAAACGTTAGTCTGCGCGTAGGGGAGATGCATTTCTCCCAGTTGATTGCGAAACCAAGCGACCGGAGGAGCCGTATCAAGCATTGCATTGCCTTGAGCGTGTCGTCAAATGTATCAGCGGTAATAAAAAAGTCATCGAGGTAGCAAATTATTGCTTTTATACCTTGTTTTTTAAGCATGCGGCAGACACTCTGAGTAATACGATGGAAAATACCAACGCTTAATGAAGCCCCAAAGGGCAAGCGGGTATCTACAAGGTATGTGTGATGTTTATTACCCTTAAATTTCCACTTTAAGCCCGTTAGACGTTGGGACGCTTCGCTGAGCGGGACCTGCCGATAAGCTGATTTAAGGTCCACTTTTGCCATAAACGAGTTTCTACTGACCATATCGGCAGCGATGTCCACGGATGTAAAAACATGTTTGTCGGGGGTGGCGTGGGAGTTGACAGAAAGGCCTTCTGGTTGCGAGCAATCGTGAATTAGCCTGATTTCACCGTTTTCTTTGGGTATGGCGGAGAGCGGGGAGACAATGGCCGGTTTTTCTACCACTACTTTATAGCGACCCAGGGCAATTTCCTTCTTTATTTCGCTCTCTACCTCATCACGATATTGTCGCTCAGCCACGCGGCTGTTGGGGGCTTCGGCACACTGAATATTTTCCGTGCGAACGTTAACGATATCGAACCCATTACGTAATCCGTTGAGAATAAATACCTTGTCCTTATCCGTTTCAAGTTGTCGTTCCCATTCGTCGAGCCGGTCAGACAGTGGGCTAGAGACGGCGTGCCGCTAGTCTCTGTGAGCAATCTCGGGGTGGTTCTGGAAACATTTCAGGCAGGCATGCATGAATCGGCAGTTCAGTAGACTGCAACCCCGGCGCGAATTAAAGTTGCGACAAATTTCCGTGCCGTTCGGGGCCCTTGGAGCTTCCACCCTGGGTCTAGCGTGCTGCTTCCGGGTGGATGTTGATTGGGCGCGAGACGAGAAGCAACATATGCCTAGGAGATACGTATCGTCGTCTCCCCAACGGATTTGCCCCGACGCCACCCGTTGCCGGTATTCGAAATCATACCTCATACAGTTGGCTAGCGGGTAATACTCGCACATATCTCCAAACTTTATGCCGTAGAGATTGTAGCGATCACGCTCGTCTTCCGTCTCCAACTGTCCTGAGCGCTTTAGGGCGCTAAAGATGCGGGCGTGGCCTTTCACCCACTGCTGCCACGTGATGTCCTCAGGCCTCACGCGTTTCGCCGCGCTCGTCACGATCACTTTCGCATCACCGTTCGACGATAACACTGTCTCTGTGCCCTGACTCTCCAGGAAGGATCCACAGAAATCTTGGACAAATAATGGTCGCGTGTTACCTGGGGTTCTCCCGGTCTGCCATGGGTCGTCGTCCGGGGTCTGCGGCTTGTCCACGAGGGAGTCCAGCATGGCTGTCATCGTCTCTGTGTTAAGGCGTGGAAGGTCATTCAGGGTAGCTGGTGCCGCGTCGCTGCGTAGCCGGGGTCTGTCGGCCGGAAATTTCTCAATGATGTCCGATGTGGGACCGGTACGGGAACTCGCACTGTCGGACTTTGCGTCCTTAAGGTCTGCGACGGCCGCTAGCAGCATTCTCTCTTGGCCGAGCGAGAGTTTTAGCGCCTTAATGACGACCTTGTCAATGTGCAGTACACTGTCGATGGAAAAGAATTCCTCGCTCAGGAGAGCGTCGACAGTGGATTCGAGAAGGTTTCTCGACGCAGCCCATTCTTTCAACTCTTTAATTGCACTGTCGACTTTATCCTTATTCATTTTTTTGTTTCCTTGCTCTCTCAGTGTATTTTTATACAGTTATAGGGGGCTCACTGCTTGGCCGTAATTGCAATTAATGCCCTATTCAGACGGCACTGCTCAGGCAAGATCTTAATTGCAATTAGAGTACTCACGCATATTGATGCCCCAAATCCTAACAATCCCTTGCACTAATTGCAATTCAGAGTCCAAGCTTGTCAGCTGTCCGGGTGACGCTTGTTAGGCTTAACAATTGATATCCACAAATTGCAATTAAGAGCTTCAAGTTTATACACAATGTCGCATATATCACACTTTTATTTATTGGTTTTTTTATATATACATTTTATTCCCTTTACCTTACGCCCTGTATCAATCGTTATCCTGAAAGCTACTTTAATCAAATGTAATTATCCTTTGTGTCCTTTTCTGGTTTTCTTTATTATTATTTTTTTTTTAGTTTATTATTATTTTATCCTGAAGGCTAGCTAATATTCCATTTGGCTGTGTCTTTCCGTTTTTTTTTTCTTTTGCTCTCTGGAAGCGCTTGCTTGACCAGTGCTTGCTTTGCATTTGTGAGGGGAAGCTTGGAAGAGCCTTGTTATGTACCGTCCGACTTAATCCCTGCACGACTCAACGGCCAATAGAACACAGGCATGACAGAAGGTACTCTGGGGCGAGCTCCGCCCCCGAGTTACTGAGTGTGTGCTTCGCTCCCGCCTTGCATGACGGCACGCTGTAAGCCGAGACGCTCTGTCTACATCTCCGTCTGGCACGCTCCGTCGCTGTCAAGTCGAGTAGCGTGGGGGATTAAGGGGGAAAAGGGGCAGCGCATCACCAGAGTTTTAAAATCAAATAACACTTTATTTTTTAATTCCTTAGATATCTAATTGCAATTCCTGTTCTTTCTTTAAAAGTTCTAGTCGCACATCGACTGAAGTGTAAAACTCAAGAAGGACTCTGGCAAACAGTTCCTGATATTTATTAAACACACTTACTTTGTATTTGTACAAAATATCCTCGGTTCTTATTTACACGTAATATCCTCGGCTGTGGACAATAACTATTTCTTAAACACTCTGATTATTTATCCTTTTATTCAACAAATTGAAGTGATACCAGTCCAACGCTAACTTGTTTTTATTTATCCTTCAACTTACTTCGACGCTTTACCGTAATAATACGACACACACCTGGCGTGTGGCCTCTCTGCCTCGCAAAAATCAACTGCTGCTGGTGCAGCAAGCGCGTTCCTTAAATACTCGCTGGCAGAACAGCCGCTGCTAATTAAATATGTAACCAATCAAAGAGCTTCCCGCCTAAACTTAGAACCAATAAGAAAATAGCTGCCCAAAAACATATGTTCCCAGTGACATACGGGCCAAAAAGTGATGTTTTTGGGAAGATCGCGAACTCTACTACAAAAAGGCTTTGTCGGTAATGATCTATGATATTTCTAAATAGTTGAAAATTACACGCAAAGTTTGTGCTAGGTAGCACAAAAATTTCACTTGTCTCAAAAACCGACAACATAAAAATTTTTAAACACAAAAATACTGCCAGGTGCACAATCTTGGCGCGATCTACACAATGCTACGTGAAACTTGAAATTTCGATATCGACTCCTGGAGATATCCGGTATACTTGATAGTTCCGTCGTATTCACTGCATCAAGATCCCCCCAAATCCTAAACCGATCGCTGCGGTCCTATCAAGCTCTATACAAAAGCAGCACATCAACAAATGCAACCGTGCACCCATCAGCCACTTCAAGGGAAACACCGCACCGAAGGGCGTGGCTCGGCACTCACATGCGTTCCGCATCACAACAAACCGTGTAGAGCACAAACAGAATCACCAACACGCTCAGAACACTCACAACGCTGAACACGAAATTCTGACAGCGACAATAACACATGCATGCTCAAAAACTCACTTTTGCGTACTTAAACAGCTAAACATAACCAAAACGACGTATACTGTCGAGATATGCCCTAATCCTTGTTGAAAGTGGTGATTAAGCCTTAACACTAAAATCAAACTACATGTACATCCGAGAAATGCCATAACAGGTCCAGAGATATTCTGACAACAACCCCCTTCTCAAGAAAACACTGGAAGTCGTTTTCTTTCAAAAACGTCAGAATCTTAAAAATTATGTTACAAAGTCTTTCTAAAATGCATTTAAGAACAAGCGCCGGTTTCCGGTACCTAAGTCTCACAACTTGCAGAAGCAAGTTTTAGGAACACAAAAGTAGGTCAAAACATACAAAAGATATGAGAAGCACTCAAAATGCACAAAAATACACTTTGAAGTAAATAAAAATGAATGATGAACACCAAAATATCTCAAAACAGTTGCCACAAGATATTCACATACAGTCACAATCTGCTCATAAAGTCCGCTGCAAAATTATCTGACCCTTTAATTGCTTTAATGTCAAATGCGTAATTCTGCAAGAAAAGTGCCCATCTCATCAACCGTCCACTTTCTAATTTTCCCTTTCGTAGATATGCTAGAGGTGCATGATCTGTCTCTAGCGTGAAGTTCGTGCCGTACAAGTATTTCGCGAAGCGCATTACTCCAAACACTATCGCTAGGCATTCGCGTTCGATCACAGAATAACGTCTCTCTCCATCCAAGAGTTTTCGACTTGCGTACGCGATCGGGAAAAAGCCATCATCGTGTTCCTGAAGTAACACTGCGCCGAGTCCAGTGTCTGACGCGTCCGTACGTAGCACAAACGGTTTGTTAAAGTCCGGTAATCTCAAAATTGGCGCACGGGCCAGAAGTTGCTTCAGCTTGGTAAAAGCGCGTTGCTGCGGTTCCTCCCAAATGACGGTGTTCGGGCGTCCTTTCTTGACGAGATCTGTCAGAGGCGAAGTGATTTCAGCAAAGTGATTTCTACAAAGTTTTGATTTGCGATAAAAGCCCGCTAGGCCGAGAAATGAACGGACTTGCTTTTTCGTCTTCGGGCGTGGCGCGTCTTGAATTTTCTGAACCTTGTCGTCCTCCATGCGTAGCGTACCGTTTCCAAGCATATGACCGGTAAAACCAATGTCATCATATCCGATAAAACACTTGGAGGGTCGAACAGTGAGGTTGGCTTCCTTTATCCTCGTGAACAGTTTGCGTAACACTTGTAAGTGTTGTTCCCAACTCTCCGTGTGTGGTAGTACATCGTCAACGTAATTGTCCACATTTGGCACGTCTTCCAACAGTTGCTTCATGATTCGGTTAAACGCCGCTCCCGAGTTAACTAATCCAAACGGATTTCGACAAAACTGATATGTTCCCGTGGATGTCGAAAACGCTGTGTATTTCCGCGATGTTTCTTCCATCGGTATTTGCCAATATCCTTTTGTAAAATCTATTTTGGAAAACACCTTGTCGTTGCCCACTTTCGCCATAATGTCCTCGTAATTTCCCATCGGCTGCGTATCGAACTTGGTTATTGAATTTAACCGTCTATAGTCGACGCAGAAGCGATTTGTACCATCCTTTTTCTTCACAAGCACAATCAGTGAGTTGTATTCAGATCGCGACTCTTCGATTATTCCCCCTTCGAGCATCTTGCTGACTTCATCGTCAATATCTTGTCGTTTGGCGAACGGTACGGGATATGGTTTGACGCGGACTGGCTGTTGTGTCGTCAATTCAATTTTGTGTTCGCCGAGGTTGGTCTTTCCTGGTACATCAGTAAAAATCGTCCGGAATTCCGCTAAAAGTTCTCGCACTTGTCTTTTCTGCTCATCGTCAAGTTTAGGATTGATGTTCACGTCGTCAACAGTTTCGGATTGTTTCGTTTCGGGTAGATTTGTTACTAATGAATCACACTCGCTGCACTCCTCTGGGTCAGATTCCGCGATTGCGATGCGTGCAAACGCTGCTACTGTTGATTCTGCGGATTCGTCATTGTCGCTTTCGCTATCAGTGTAAGTGTTTGCATCATTTGCAGCTGTTTCTCGCTCAACGCACTCTTTCAACAAATTTGCGTGAAAAATCTTTCTTTTTCCGTCCATGTCAATTTCGTAGTCCATCCGGTTCAAAACTCTTGTTACTTTGTACGGTCCTTTCCACTGTAAAAGGAGCTTGTTTCTATCTGTCGGTAGTAGGAGATATACTTTCTGACCCACGAGAAATCGCCTGTCCCTTGTCTTGCGGTCATAATAATGCTTGTGTTTTCCTTGTGCTTCCAGCAAACTCTCACGCGCTATTTGACAAGTGTCTTCCAAACGATTTCTTAAGTCCGCAATATAGGCGTATGTGTTCTTAACTTCGGTTGGCGCTTCCTCGTCCAGCCAGATCTCTTTGAGAATATCCAATGGCCCTCGCACTCGACGACCATAAAGAAGCTCAAACGGTGAGAATCCTGTGCTGGCCTGAGGTACTTCTCTGTACGCGAAAAGAACTGCCGGTAAATATCTGTCCCAGTCTCTTGGTCGTTCTTTACACATTCGCGTTAACATACTCTTTAGAACGCCGTTTATTCTTTCGCAGAGTCCGTTGCACTGAGGGTTGTATGGAGTCGTAAAAAGTTGTTTCACGGAAATCAGTCGTGCTAGTTCTGCCATCAGATCTGAAGTGAACTGTGTTCCTTTGTCACTTAAAATTTCTCGAGGAAATCCAACACGACTAAACACTTCTAAGAGGGCCTCTGCAACGTTAACTGTCTCAATGCGTTTCAACCGAATAGTTTCTGGATAGCGCGTCGCGTAGTCAACCACTGTTAAAATGTAACGATTGCCGCTCTCTGCGATAGGTGTGATCGGTCCAATGATATCGACGGCGACTCTGTCGAACGGTGTGTCTATGACCGGCATTTGACCAAGTGGCACATTCCGCACCTTCCCTCGTGGAATAGTACGTTGGCATACGTCACATGACTGACAGTACCGTTTTACGTCACCGCTGAGTCCAGGCCAGTGAAAATTTGCAATGATCCGATCCGTAGTCTTTTTCACGCCAAGATGTCCGCCGACAATAGATTCGTGTGCCACCGACATGATGTGGTTTCGTAACGACTTCGGTACTACAACCTGCTTCAGTTTCACTTCGACGCCATCTCTCATCTCGAAGTAGTACCGCATCAGAATTTTGTTTTTCACCACATAGCGAAAAGATCCCCGTTTTCGTGACTGAAACGTCGTTTTGTCGTTCGCGTACTTAAAGTTCTTTATCAACGTTTCGTCGTCTTTCTGTAGTTTTATCAAGTCCGCGCTGTTGATCATATCCGCTTTGACATCTGGAGTCACCAGGGGCTTTTTTGCCTTCTTTTCTCTCACTGTTTGTTCGCGGGTCGTCACAGCTGCAGCAACTGGCGTATCCTCGTTTTTACCACACTCTCCTTCCTCTTGGTTCGCATGCGTTGCGATTGTGTCGATTTTGTCCGGCAAAACGTTTCCGATGATTAAATCATACGGTGGGTTCTTCACTACCATAACGTCAAGTAACCCCGTGTAGATAGGTGTGGTAACACTAACTCGCGCCATTGGAAATGTTCGCAACGTGCCATCCATCAGTACGCAATCACTGTTTTTTCCGGTGAGTTCAGTTTCCTTCACGAGTTCTTCTCGAACGACGGCGCTGTTACATCCGGTGTCCTTCAAGACGATCACTTTCTGATTGGCGACTAGACCACGATATAACGGAAGACGTTTCACTGTATCCATTTTGTCACAAATTGCTCCGGTATATGGTATGGTTTCGCCATTCGCCAAGAAAAGTTTGCCGTCTTTCACATTTTCGTCCACAATCTCTTTTACACCGGTCGCGCCTAATTTCACGTTTGCGTTTCTTTGCGAGTCACTAGTGGCACGATCGCGACCGCGATATGGCTGATACGGTCGTTCTCCTTGCGGACGAGTCGATGCAGGTTTAGCTCCGTTTCTCTGTTTCCTGCAGTCACGGGCGTAATGTCCGATTTTCCCGCAAAAGTAGCACATGACGGACGATTGCGATGTATTCGCCGTACGATTATTGTATCCTTGCGGTGGTGGTCGTGTAAACTTCTGCGGTCGTATCCTTCCTTGCGCTATGCTTCCGCCATGCGCTTCCAAGTATTGCTCTGCCAGTTTGAACGTTTCCTCACACGACGTCGGAGCTCTCTCACGTAAGAACAAACTCAAGTCACTGCTACACATATTCACGAACTGTTCTCGGAGTAGCAGGTCACATATGGCGTCGTACGTTTTCTCGATGCCGGCCATCTCTATCCAGCGATTGAAGAAACGTTTCTGTTTGGCACTGTATTGTTGCACTGACTCATCCTTCTCTGGCTTGATCTCACGGAATTTCGTACGAAATCCTTCAGCGGTGAGCTGGTATCGTCGTAAGATTGCTTCTTTTAGCGCCTAGTAGTCGTTTGCAGCATCGACGGTCATGCTGCTATAAACATCCAGCGCTTTCTCCGTAAGTATCGCACTTAAACTGATTGACCACGTATCGCGATGCCATTCTTGACTAATTGCAAACCGCTCGAATCTCTCGAGGAATGCATCAATATCGTCGACATTCTCGTCAAACTTTGGTAGTTTGGGTCGTGCACTGAGACATTGCTGTCGTGGCTCGCGCGGTTGTTCTCGTATTCCCATCTGAGCTCGTAGTTCCGCTTGACGTGTTTCTTCGCGAAGTTTTTCCAGTTGAAATTGGTGGTCTTGTTCTCTTTGCCGGTCTTCCCTCTCTTGAGCTCGGGTCTCGCGTTCAATTCGAGCTCGTTCACGTTGGTCTGCCTTGTCTTGTTCCACTTGAACAAAGCGGCGGAGTTCTTCGTCTTTATAGCCGAGGGCTTGACCAAGTTCTATCAGTGAACGAAGATCCTGCTCCATGGTGTTGTATCCTACTGGCGATTATCCCGGACGAGCCCCCAGATGTCACGAAATGGATGTCGTGATATAGACGGTGTCAGAATATCTCTGGACCTGTTATGGCATTTCTCGGATGTACATGTAGTTTGATTTTAGTGTTAAGGCTTAATCACCACTTTCAACAAGGATTAGGGCATATCTCGACAGTATACATCGTTTTGGTTATGTTTAGCTGTTTAAGTACGCAAAAGTGAGTTTTTGAGCATGCATGTGTTATTGTCGCTGTCAGAATTTCGTGTTCAGCGTTGTGAGTGTTCTGAGCGTGTTGGTGATTCTGTTTGTGCTCTACACGGTTTGTTGTGATGCGGAACGCATGTGAGTGCCGAGCCACGCCCTTCGGTGCGGTGTTTCCCTTGAAGTGGCTGATGGGTGCACGGGTGCATTTGTTGATGTGCTGCTTTTGTATAGAGCTTGATAGGACCGCAGCGATCGGTTTAGGATTTGGGGGAATCTTGATGCAGTGAATACGACGAAACTAGTTTCAGGTTCGTTTGATGTCAATTTGTTAGATTTTGGGTCATCCAAAAATTTACTTATATATCAAGTATACCGGATATCTCCAGGAGTCGATATCGAAATTTCAAGTTTCACGTAGCATTGTGTAGATCGCGCCAAGATTGTGCACCTGGCAGTATTTTTGTGTTTAAAATTTTTATGTTGTCGGTTTTTGAGACAAGTGAAATTTTTGTGCTACCTAGCACAAACTTTGCGTGTAATTTTCAACTATTTAGAAATATCATAGATCATTACCGACAAAGCCTTTTTGTAGTAGAGTTCGCGATCTTCCCAAAAACATCACTTTTTGGCCCGTATGTCACTGGGAACATATGTTTTTGGGCAGCTATTTTCTTATTGGTTCTAAGTTTAGGCGGGAAGCTCTTTGATTGGTTACATATTTAATTAGCAGCGGCGTTAGACCGTCTATATCACGACATCCATTTCGTGACAGCGACAATAACACATGCATGCTCAAAAACTCACTTTTGCGTACTTAAACAGCTAAACATAACCAAAACGACGTATACTGTCGAGATATGCCCTAATCCTTGTTGAAAGTGGTGATTAAGCCTTAACACTAAAATCAAACTACATGTACATCCGAGAAATGCCATAACAGGTCCAGAGATATTCTGACAGTGTCATTGCAAAAAGCAACGGCACAAAAAGGCGAGAAAAAACAAGAAAAGAAGAGGAGGTCAAATCTAAGAAAATACGCCGGCAACTATGTTCAGGAAGAGAAAATAAGCGAGAAAAGATAGGAAAAGTACAGAAGACACTATGAAATGTAAGTGATCAGAAGAAAATAGACCAAAACCAATTTTCCGTTAAATAAAATTAGCGAGAAAAGACAGGAAAAGAAGAGAAAACAGGATGAAATGTAAGAAATCGGAAGAAAATAGTGTCAGAATATAGAATTTTGCATTTTTTGGGTCGATTTGTGTATGTTATTATCAGAATCGTTGTTGTGGGATTAATTGTAAAGTTTTGGTGACTTCGTAGTCATGCCGCTCATATATGTAACTTTTTAAGGCTTTCGGTATCTTTGAATACAATTTTTCAAATTTTGTTCAAATTTGGGGATAAACGTGTGAATTTAGCTTTTTGTGAAGTATTTTGAATCATAACTCCTTGCTGTGCATTGTACTTTCAATACGCACTGATATTGTAAGGCTTTAGTTTTTAAATCTTAAGATTTGTCAAATTATAGAATTTTTTTAGTAAAAGGGAGCGAAATTTTCTGTCACGTGGTTCTGTGTATCCAATAGTATTGTTGAGTATAATTCTCTCTTATTATATTACTTAATTATGTTCCTGTGCACACTTTTATCAATAATTCTATGAAATAAAAAGTCTTTTTAAGTGTTATGTTTTAATATTTTACGAATTTTCGACTGATACAGTCTTCTTTAGGTACATATTTAAACACCTTTACGACGGGGAGTTGTAAGAACCCAACAACGGCATGAAAACAAACGAAATGTAAGCAAAAAAGCTGTGATGTGATTGGGCAATAATTTTGGAGGGAAACGTTCCTATTGGCAAATTGTCGGCACCCTCATGAAGGTATATAAGACAGACAGCCGCAGCGTTCGAGGCAGTTGGTTTTCACAAATTCTAGAAGGCAGAAGGAGACCAGTTTGGATACAAAAGTTGGCGGGAAAATTGAAATAGCGTTCAAGTAAAGGGCATTCATTCTGCTTGTTGTGTGTTGTGTGAAAACTAGATGGTATCGAGTAAACTGAATCAGATACTGGATAGAACCTAGCAAATTTGGAGCAAAAGGGGGATAAAGTGAAAGTAAATTTAAAGTTGGAATAAGTTTTTACTTACTAAGAAGGGAATAACTGCATATTGTGGATGTTGTGAGTTGTATCGACAATAAAACAGAGAGAATGAATACCTGGATATTTATTTGACTTGTACGACCAAGATATATAAAAAAAGAAGTAATACGATAACTTCGAGGAAAATAGAGAACCGCATTAAACAAAATAAAATACGACCACTCCGTGATAAAAGTCATTGACACCTTAAGCGATAACCCGCTGCTAGACTTTGACAAATTGGGGGCTCGTCCGGGATCGATCGTGACAAGGTTACAACATCATGGAGCGTGAAATGCGTGAATGGATTGCTCTAGGTCAAGCGCTGGGATACAAAGACGAAGAACTACGACAATTCGTCCAGCGCGAGGAAGACAAGGCAGCTGAATGCGAACGCAACGCACGAGAGCGCGAGGCCCGAACTCAAGAGCGTGAAGATCGCATCCGAGAGCAGGAAATAGAGCGTGAACGACAGCGTGAACAACACGAAAGAGAGATGGAACGCATTCGCGAAGAAACACGCCTCATCGAAGCGCGAGCACAAGCAGGCGAACCACGTGCTCAAGAACGAGCAGACAGACCGGCTCAAGCCAGTCGCCCCAAACTGCCAAAGTTCGATGAGAAAGTGGATGACATCGACGCTTTTATCGAAAGATTCGAACGTTTCGCACGCACACAACAATGGCCCGAAAATACTTGGACAATGAGTCTCAGTGCTATCCTAACTGGCAAGGCACTGGAAGTGTATAGCAGTATGCCGGTAGAAGAAGCGGATAATTATCAAACGCTGAAGACCGCCATTCTCCGACGCTATCAGCTTACCACAGAGGGATTTCGTACAAAGTTTCGCGAGACAAAGCCCGACAAAGAGGAATCAGTGCGTCAGTTCTGTGCTCGACAGAAACGGTTTTTCACACGATGGATAGACATGTCGGATATTCAGAAGGATTATGAGCATCTGTGTGATTTACTACTGCGCGAGCAGTTTACGAATATGTGCAGTAGCGAACTCAGCCTTTTCTTACGTGAACGTTCTCCACGCAACATGGAGGAGATGATGCGACTCGCTGAGCAATATATCGAAGCTCACAACGGAAGTATTGGCCAAACGAGGACGAAACCCATGCCATACTCGCGTCCGCCGCAACAGTCTAACAATCGCGCTAGCAGCCAGACACAGTTGAATTGCTACTACTGCGGGAAATCCGGACACTTTGCGCGCGACTGCTTAAAGGCGAAGGCAGATCACAAAGACAGTGCTCCTCGGCGACACGATTTCTCCTATGCATCGAACCGTCAACATCGCACGAATTCACCGAAGAACTGGCGCAATTTCAACCGTGATGTTCATAAGGTATCTAACGCGAAGACAGGTGCTGTAGGAACGAAACCCGTACAAGACATCGTGAACGAGAACGTAAAAGACGGCAAGTTATGCCTCGCGAATGGCGACGCGATTCCATATACAGGCGCGATTTGCAACAATTTGGAATATACGAAACGACTGCCGCTCTACAGAGGTCTAGTGTCCGGAGGAAAGTGAGCGTCTTAAGGGATACCGGCTGTGATAGCGCAGTGATCCGCAAGGATTTGGTACAAAAGGAAGAAATGACGAGTGGAAAGAGTGATTGTGTTTTAATGGACGGGACGATGAGGACATTCCCAATGGCTCGGATAAGTGTTGTCACACCGATATACACTGGGGTGCTAGACGCAATGGTTGTAGACGATCCACCATACGATCTCATTATTGGCAACATTGCAAGCCCGTCCGTCGAGGGAAACACAAACCGAAAGCGAGAAGAAACTACAAATAAAAATACTGAGCAACACGTCGCTTCTAAAGTGAAACCAACTGAACCGCTCACTGCAAGTGTAGTTTCTACGCGCGCACAATTTGCCAAAGAAAAACAACCGAAAACCCCTCTCATGACACAAGAAGTGACGCTGGAGAACGTGAATCGCGGCGAACTGAAAGTGTTGCAGAAGAAAGATGCCACTCTCACAAAATTGCACACTTATGCAGAACAGAAGACAGTGTTTCAAGCTAGAAAAAGAGGAAGTTTCCGATACGTTTTGAGTCCAGAAATGGTGTTGAAATTAAACTGAAGCAGATTGTGCTCCCGAAGACACTGCGTGCAAAAGTGATGTCGTTGGTTCACGAATCCATTGTCGGTGGACATTTAGCGGCAAAGAAAACAACGGATCGCATAACGTCGAATTTCCATTGGCCGGGAATAACTGGTGATGTCAAGCGTTTCTGCCAGTCATGCGACGTATGTCAACGAACTGTACCAAAAGGGCGCGTCAGCAAAGTACCACTTGGGGAAATGCCTTTGATCGACACGCCGTTTGAAAGAGTCGCAGTTGACCTAATTGGACCAATAACGCCAATTGCAGAAAGCGGCAACCGATATGTACTCACCGTCGTTGATTATGCGACACGATACCCTGAGGCGATCGCGCTCAAACGCATCGAAACAGTGCCAGTTGCAGAAGCGTTACTCGAAGTCTTCAGTAGAGTCGGATTTCCACGAGAAATACTCAGCGATCAAGGCACACAGTTCACGTCGGATTTAATGAAAGAAGTCGCACGGCTCGTTTCGATAAAGCAACTATTCACAACGCCATACAACCCGAAGTGTAATGGACTATGCGAGCGAATTAATGGCGTTTTAAAGAAGATGTTGACCCGCATGTGCCAGGAGCGACCAAAAGACTGGGATCGTTACTTACCAGCTGTTTTGTTTGCTTATCGCGAAGTACCGCAAGCGTCTACTGGTTTCTCTCCATTTGAGTTACTTTACGGACGGAAAGTACGTGGCCCGTTAGACATTTTGAAAGATATTTGGCTTGAAGAAGATTCCACTGGAGAAGTCGTTAGCACGTACCAGTACATCGCTGACCTGCGAAATCGCCTCGAAGATACATGCCGGGGGGCGCGCGAAAGTTTGATGGCGAATCAAGGCAAATACCGCCACCACTACGACAAAAGAGCAAAAGACCGCAGATTCGTAGTGGGTCAGAAAGTTTACCTGCTGCTTCCGACGCAAAGCAATAAATTATTATTGCAGTGGAAAGGGCCCTACAAGATCACGAAAGTCCTGAATCGTATGGATTATGAAGTGGACATTCATGGGAAGAAGAAGATTTTTCATGCAAATATTCTAAAAGAACACATCGAGCGTGAAAGTGAAGACCAAACTGAGTCTGAAACCAGCGAGAACGATTCCAGCGACAACGAACAAAGTGTTGAAAACAATGACGAAGACGACGCGAATGTCGCTGCATTCACTCGCATCGCAGTCGCAGAGCTCGATGATGACTATCATAACGAAGCGCATTTGGTGACACTTCCCGAAACACAGCAAACAGAGACAATCGCTGATGTAAATGTCAACGTGAAACTTTCCGAATCTCAAAGGAAAGACGTTGAGAAGCTTTTGCGTGAATTTAGCGACATCTTCACAGACGTTCCCGGCAGGACAAATTTAGGCGAACACAAAATCGAACTATCGACAGAAGAACCGATCCGAGTGTCGGAATATACTCTCAGAGTATAACTGTGTAGTTTTTGTGTGTATTTAGTTAAGGAAACTTCTGTCGGGTGACACTGTTTTGGCGCGAAACTATCAAAAGTGATTCTTTTATGTGAAAGACGCCTGAGAAGCGTCGGACTATTTGGGATTAAGGTACATATGAATATGGGGAATAAGTTGGGATTAGTTTTGATTTCGTGCACGGTCGCGTTTTGTAGTGGACGCCATTTTAAAATTTACTTATGTGTCAAGTTAAGCAAATATCTCCAAAATTGGGCGTCGGATTTGTAAACTTTATATGTGATTTTGAAGAGCTCCTTCAAATTAGTAGAATGATGGTATTTACGCTTCTGCAACTTCCGGTTTACTTAGGATTTGGGGCAGGTGAAAATTTTGTGTTAGAAACACAAACTTTACGGGTGTTTTTCATCAAGTTGCAGGTTTCAAATTTTGCAAATTATTATGCCATCTTGTAGATAAACTTCCGGTCGTTCTGAAAATATAGGTTTCCAGTTCATATGGATGTTGTATCATATGTTTTGAAGCAAGTGATTTCCTATTGGCCCATTAGTGTGACGCCAAGCAATGTGAGTGGTTACATTTTTAATTAGCTGCGGGGGTACGCAAGGCAAGTATATAAGGAGCGTGGGGGCTGCCCCATCAGCAGTTGATTTTTGCGAGGCAGAGAGGCCACACGCCAGGTGTGTGTCGTATTATTACGGTAAAGCGTCGAAGTAAGTTGAAGGATAAATAAAAACAAGTTAGCGTTGGACTGGTATCACTTCAATTTGTTGAATAAAAGGATAAATAATCAGAGTGTTTAAGAAATAGTTATTGTCCACAGCCGAGGATATTACGTGTAAATAAGAACCGCGGATATTTTGTACAAATACAAAGTAAGTGTGTTTAATAAATATCAGGAACTGTTTGCCAGAGTCCTTCTTGAGTTTTACACTTCAGTCGATGTGCGACTAGACCTTTTAAAGAAAGAACAGGAATTGCAATTAGATATCTAAGGAAAATAAGTTCGATTGAAACAAATGAGCGTAAAACATTAAAATTTATAGCCTTGACATAACTGACACAAGTTTGCCATAGCGAAGTTCACCGTGGTTAAAGTCATACGACTCCTGAGGCGTTAGACCGTCTATATCACGACATCCATTTCGTGACATCTGGGGGCTCGTCCGGGATAATCGCCAGTAGGATACAACACCATGGAGCAGGATCTTCGTTCACTGATAGAACTTGGTCAAGCCCTCGGCTATAAAGACGAAGAACTCCGCCGCTTTGTTCAAGTGGAACAAGACAAGGCAGACCAACGTGAACGAGCTCGAATTGAACGCGAGACCCGAGCTCAAGAGAGGGAAGACCGGCAAAGAGAACAAGACCACCAATTTCAACTGGAAAAACTTCGCGAAGAAACACGTCAAGCGGAACTACGAGCTCAGATGGGAATGCGAGAACAACCGCGCGAGCCACGACAGCAATATCTCAGTGCACGACCCAAACTACCAAAGTTTGACGAGAATGTCGACGATATTGATGCATTCCTCGAGAGATTCGAGCGGTTTGCAATTAGTCAAGAATGGCATCGCGATACGTGGTCAATCAGTTTAAGTGCGATACTTACGGGGAAAGCGCTGGATGTTTATAGCAGCATGACCGTCGAGGCTGCAAACGACTACCAGGCGCTAAAAGAAGCAATCTTACGACGATACCAGCTCACCGCTGAAGGATTTCGTACGAAATTCCGTGAGATCAAGCCAGAGAAGGATGAGTCAGTGCAACAATACAGTGCCAAACAGAAACGTTTCTTCAATCGCTGGATAGAGATGGCCGGCATCGAGAAAACGTACGACGCCATATGTGACCTGCTACTCCGAGAACAGTTCGTGAATATGTGTAGCAGTGACTTGAGTTTGTTCTTACGTGAGAGAGCTCCGACGTCGTGTGAGGAAACGTTCAAACTGGCAGAGCAATACTTGGAAGCGCATGGCGGAAGCATAGCGCAAGGAAGGATACGACCGCAGAAGTTTACACGACCACCACCGCAAGGATACAATAATCGTACGGCGAATACATCGCAATCGTCCGTCATGTGCTACTTTTGCGGGAAAATCGGACATTACGCCCGTGACTGCAGGAAACAGAGAAATGGAGCTAAACCTGCATCGACTCGTCCGCAAGGAGAACGACCGTATCAGCCATATCGCGGTCGCGATCGTGCCACTAGTGACTCGCAAAGAAACGCAAACGTGAAATTAGGCGCGACCGGTGTAAAAGAGATTGTGGACGAAAATGTGAAAGACGGCAAACTTTTCTTGGCGAATGGCGAAACCATACCATATAACGGAGCAATTTGTGACAAAATGGATACAGTGAAACGTCTTCCGTTATATCGTGGTCTAATCGCCAATCAGAAAGTGATCGTCTTGAAGGACACCGGATGTAACAGCGCCGTCGTTCGAGAAGAACTCGTGAAGGAAACTGAACTCACCGGAAAAAACAGTGATTGCGTACTGATGGATGGCACGTTGCGAACATTTCCAATGGCGCGAGTTAGTGTTACCACACCTATCTACACGGGGTTACTTGACGTTATGGTAGTGAAGAACCCACCGTATGATTTAATCATCGGAAACGTTTTGCCGGACAAAATCGACACAATCGCAACGCATGCGAACCAAGAGGAAGGAGAGTGTGGTAAAAACGAGGATACGCCAGTTGCTGCAGCTGTGACGACCCGCGAACAAACAGTGAGAGAAAAGAAGGCAAAAAAGCCCCTGGTGACTCCAGACGTCAAAGCGGATATGATCAACAGCGCGGACTTGATAAAACTACAGAAAGACGACGAAACGTTGATAAAGAACTTTAAGTACGCGAACGACAAAACGACGTTTCAGTCACGAAAACGGGGATCTTTTCGCTATGTGGTGAAAAACAAAATTCTGATGCGGTACTACTTCGAGATGAGAGATGGCGTCGAAGTGAAACTGAAGCAGGTTGTAGTACCGAAGTCGTTACGAAACCACATCATGTCGGTGGCACACGAATCTATTGTCGGCGGACATCTTGGCGTGAAAAAGACTACGGATCGGATCATTGCAAATTTTCACTGGCCTGGACTCAGCGGCGACGTAAAACGGTACTGTCAGTCATGTGACGTATGCCAACGTACTATTCCACGAGGGAAGGTGCGGTATGTGCCACTTGGTCAAATGCCGGTCATAGACACACCGTTCGACAGAGTCGCCGTCGATATCATTGGACCGATCACACCTATCGCAGAGAGCGGCAATCGTTACATTTTAACAGTGGTTGACTACGCGACGCGCTATCCAGAAGCTATTCCGTTGAAACGCATTGAGACAGTTAACGTTGCAGAGGCCCTCTTAGAAGTGTTTAGTCGTGTTGGATTTCCTCGAGAAATTTTAAGTGACAAAGGAACACAGTTCACTTCAGATCTGATGGCAGAACTAGCACGACTGATTTCCGTGAAACAACTTTTTACGACTCCATACAACCCTCAGTGCAACGGACTCTGCGAAAGAATAAACGGCGTTCTAAAGAGTATGTTAACGCGAATGTGTAAAGAACGACCAAGAGACTGGGACAGATATTTACCGGCAGTTCTTTTCGCGTACAGAGAAGTACCTCAGGCCAGCACAGGATTCTCACCGTTTGAGCTTCTTTATGGTCGTCGAGTGCGAGGGCCATTGGATATTCTCAAAGAGATCTGGCTGGACGAGGAAGCGCCAACCGAAGTTAAGAACACATACGCCTATATTGCGGACTTAAGAAATCGTTTGGAAGACACTTGTCAAATAGCGCGTGAGAGTTTGCTGGAAGCACAAGGAAAACACAAGCATCATTATGACCGCAAGACAAGGGACAGGCGATTTCTCGTGGGTCAGAAAGTATATCTCCTACTACCGACAGATAGAAACAAGCTCCTTTTACAGTGGAAAGGACCGTACAAAGTTACAAGAGTTTTGAACCGGATGGACTACGAAATTGACATGGACGGAAAAAGAAAGATTTTTCACGCAAATTTGTTGAAAGAGTGCGTTGAGCGAGAAACAGCTGCAAATGATGCAAACGCTTACACTGATAGCGAAAGCGACAATGACGAATCCGCAGAATCAACAGTAGCAGCGTTTGCACGCATCGCAATCGCGGAATCTGACCCAGAGGAGTGCAGCGAGTGTGATTCATTAGTAACAAATCTACCCGAAACGAAACAATCCGAAACTGTTGACGACGTGAACATCAATCCTAAACTTGACGATGAGCAGAAAAGACAAGTGCGAGAACTTTTAGCGGAATTCCGGACGATTTTTACTGATGTACCAGGAAAGACCAACCTCGGCGAACACAAAATTGAATTGACGACACAACAGCCAGTCCGCGTCAAACCATATCCCGTACCGTTCGCCAAACGACAAGATATTGACGATGAAGTCAGCAAGATGCTCGAAGGGGGAATAATCGAAGAGTCGCGATCTGAATACAACTCACCGATTGTGCTTGTGAAGAAAAAGGATGGTACAAATCGCTTCTGCATCGACTATAGACGGTTAAATTCAATAACCAAGTTCGATACGCAGCCGATGGGAAATTACGAGGACATTATGGCGAAAGTGGGCAACGACAAGGTGTTTTCCAAAATAGATTTTACAAAAGGATATTGGCAAATACCGATGGAAGAAACATCGCGGAAATACACAGCGTTTTCGACATCCACGGGAACATATCAGTTTTGTCGAAATCCGTTTGGATTAGTTAACTCGGGAGCGGCGTTTAACCGAATCATGAAGCAACTGTTGGAAGACGTGCCAAATGTGGACAATTACGTGGACGATGTACTACCACACACGGAGAGTTGGGAACAACACTTACAAGTGTTACGCAAACTGTTCACGAGGATAAAGGAAGCCAACCTCACTGTTCGACCCTCCAAGTGTTTTATCGGATATGATGACATTGGTTTTACCGGTCATATGCTTGGAAACGGTACGCTACGCATGGAGGACGACAAGGTTCAGAAAATTCAAGACGCGCCACGCCCGAAGACGAAAAAGCAAGTCCGTTCATTTCTCGGCCTAGCGGGCTTTTATCGCAAATTCATACCAAACTTTGCCGAAATCACTTCGCCTCTGACAGATCTCGTCAAGAAAGGACGCCCGAACACCGTCATTTGGGAGGAACCGCAGCAACGCGCTTTTACCAAGCTGAAACAACTTCTGGCCCGTGCGCCAATTTTGAGATTACCGGACTTTAACAAACCGTTTGTGCTACGTACGGACGCGTCAGACACTGGACTCGGCGCAGTGTTACTTCAGGAACACGATGATGGCTTTTTCCCGATCGCGTACGCAAGTCGAAAACTCTTGGATAGAGAGAGACGTTATTCTGTGATCGAACGCGAATGCCTAGCGATAGTGTTTGGAGTAATGCGCTTCGCGAAATACTTGTACGGCACGAACTTCACGCTAGAGACAGATCATGCACCTCTAGCATATCTACGAAAGGGAAAATTAGAAAGTGGACGGTTGATGAGATGGGCACTTTTCTTGCAGAATTACGCATTTGACATTAAAGCAATTAAAGGTTCAGATAATTCTGCAGCGGACTTTATGAGCAGATTGTGACTGTATGTGAATATCTTGTGGCAACTGTTTTGTGTAACGATGATTTTGAGTTATTTTCGCCAAGGATTATTATGTACCTGTACCTGTTTACTATTAGTAATCGGCAACGATTTGAGTGTATGGTTGAGCGTATATTCCAAAGTGTGGTGAAAACAGCTAAAGTGTTTTCTAGAAAGGGGGGTTGTTGTCGGAATATACTCTCAGAGTATAACTGTGTAGTTTTTGTGTGTATTTAGTTAAGGAAACTTCTGTCGGGTGACACTGTTTTGGCGCGAAACTATCAAAAGTGATTCTTTTATGTGAAAGACACCTGAGAAGCGTCGGACTATTTAGGATTAAGGTACATATGAATATGGGGAATAAGTTGGGATTAGTTTTGATTTCGTGCACGGTCGCGTTTTGTAGTGGACGCCATTTTAAAATTTACTTATGTGTCAAGTTAAGCAAATATCTCCAAAATTGGGCGTCGGATTTGTAAACTTTATATGTGATTTTGAAGAGCTCCTTCAAATTAGTAGAATGATGGTTTTTACGCTTCTGCAACTTCCGGTTTACTTAGGATTTGGGGCAGGTGAAAATTTTGTGTTAGAAACACAAACTTTACGGGTGTTTTTCATTAAGTTGCAGGTTTCAAATTTTGCAAATTATTATGCCATCTTGTAGATAAACTTCCGGTCGTTCTGAAAATATAGGTTTCCAGTTCATATGGATGTTGTATCATATGTTTTGAAGCAAGTGATTTCCTATTGGCCAATCAGTGTGACGCCAAGCAATGTGATTGGTTACATTTTTAATTAGCTGCGGGGGTACGCAAGGCAAGTATATAAGGAGCGTGGGGGCTGCCCCATCAGCAGTTGATTTTTGCGAGGCAGAGAGGCCACACGCCAGGTGTGTGTCGTATTATTACGGTAAAGCGTCGAAGTAAGTTGAAGGATAAATAAAAACAAGTTAGCGTTGGACTGGTATCACTTCAATTTGTTGAATAAAAGGATAAATAATCAGAGTGTTTAAGAAATAGTTATTGTCCACAGCCGAGGATATTACGTGTAAATAAGAACCGCGGATATTTTGTACAAATACAAAGTAAGTGTGTTTAATAAATATCAGGAACTGTTTGCCAGAGTCCTTCTTGAGTTTTACACTTCAGTCGATGTGCGACTAGACCTTTTAAAGAAAGAACAGGAATTGCAATTAGATATCTAAGGAAAATAAGTTCGATTGAAACAAATGAGCGTAAAACATTAAAATTTATAGCCTTGACATAACTGACACAAGTTTGCCATAGCGAAGTTCACCGTGGTTAAAGTCATACGACTCCTGAGGCGTTAGACCGTCTATATCACGACATCCATTTCGTGACATCTGGGGGCTCGTCCGGGATAATCGCCAGTAGGATACAACACCATGGAGCAGGATCTTCGTTCACTGATAGAACTTGGTCAAGCCCTCGGCTATAAAGACGAAGAACTCCGCCGCTTTGTTCAAGTGGAACAAGACAAGGCAGACCAACGTGAACGAGCTCGAATTGAACGCGAGACCCGAGCTCAAGAGAGGGAAGACCGGCAAAGAGAACAAGACCACCAATTTCAACTGGAAAAACTTCGCGAAGAAACACGTCAAGCGGAGCTACGAGCTCAGATGGGAATACGAGAACAACCGCGCGAGCCACGACAGCAATATCTCAGTGCACGACCCAAACTACCAAAGTTTGACGAGAATGTCGACGATATTGATGCATTCCTCGAGAGATTCGAGCGGTTTGCAATTAGTCAAGAATGGCATCGCGATACGTGGTCAATCAGTTTAAGTGCGATACTTACGGGGAAAGCGCTGGATGTTTATAGCAGCATGACCGTCGATGCTGCAAACGACTACCAGGCGCTAAAAGAAGCAATCTTACGACGATACCAGCTCACCGCTGAAGGATTTCGTACGAAATTCCGTGAGATCAAGCCAGAGAAGGATGAGTCAGTGCAACAATACAGTGCCAAACAGAAACGTTTCTTCAATCGCTGGATAGAGATGGCCGGCATCGAGAAAACGTACGACGCCATATGTGACCTGCTACTCCGAGAACAGTTCGTGAATATGTGTAGCAGTGACTTGAGTTTGTTCTTACGTGAGAGAGCTCCGACGTCGTGTGAGGAAACGTTCAAACTGGCAGAGCAATACTTGGAAGCGCATGGCGGAAGCATAGCGCAAGGAAGGATACGACCGCAGAAGTTTACACGACCACCACCGCAAGGATACAATAATCGTACGGCGAATACATCGCAATCGTCCGTCATGTGCTACTTTTGCGGGAAAATCGGACATTACGCCCGTGACTGCAGGAAACAGAAAAATGGAGCTAAACCTGCATCGACTCGTCCGCAAGGAGAACGACCGTATCAGCCATATCGCGGTCGCGATCGTGCCACTAGTGACTCGCAAAGAAACGCAAACGTGAAATTAGGCGCGACCGGTGTAAAAGAGATTGTGGACGAAAATGTGAAAGACGGCAAACTTTTCTTGGCGAATGGCGAAACCATACCATATACCGGAGCAATTTGTGACAAAATGGATACAGTGAAACGTCTTCCGTTATATCGTGGTCTAATCGCCAATCAGAAAGTGATCGTCTTGAAGGACACAGGATGTAACAGCGCCGTCGTTCGAGAAGAACTCGTGAAGGAAACTGAACTCACCCAAAAAAACAGTGATTGCGTACTGATGGATGGCACGTTGCGAACATTTCCAATGGCGCGAGTTAGTGTTACCACACCTATCTACACGGGGTTACTTGACGTTATGGTAGTGAAGAACCCACCGTATGATTTAATCATCGGAAACGTTTTGCCGGACAAAATCGACACAATCGCAACGCATGCGAACCAAGAGGAAGGAGAGTGTGGTAAAAACGAGGATACGCCAGTTGCTGCAGCTGTGACGACCCGCGAACAAACAGTGAGAGAAAAGAAGGCAATAAAGCCCCGGTGACTCCAGACGTCAAAGCGGATATGATCAACAGCGCGGACTTGATAAAACTACAGAAAGACGACGAAACGCTGATAAAGAACTTTAAGTACGCGAACGACAAAACGACGTTTCAGTCACGAAAACGGGGATCTTTTCGCTATGTGGTGAAAAACAAAATTCTGATGCGGTACTACTTCGAGATGAGAGATGGCGTCGAAGTGAAACTGAAGCAGGTTGTAGTACCGAAGTCGTTACGAAACCACATCATGTCGGTGGCACACGAATCTATTGTCGGCGGACATCTTGGCGTGAAAAAGACTACGGATCGGATCATTGCAAATTTTCACTGGCCTGGACTCAGCGGCGACGTAAAACGGTACTGTCAGTCATGTGACGTATGCCAACGTACTATTCCACGAGGGAAGGTGCGGTATGTGCCACTTGGTCAAATGCCGGTCATAGACACACCGTTCGACAGAGTCGCCGTCGATATCATTGGACCGATCACACCTATCGCAGAGAGCGGCAATCGTTACATTTTAACAGTGGTTGACTACGCGACGCGCTATCCAGAAGCTATTCCGTTGAAACGCATTGAGACAGTTAACGTTGCAGAGGCCCTCTTAGAAGTGTTTAGTCGTGTTGGATTTCCTCGAGAAATTTTAAGTGACAAAGGAACACAGTTCACTTCAGATCTGATGGCAGAACTAGCACGACTGATTTCCGTGAAACAACTTTTTACGACTCCATACAACCCTCAGTGCAACGGACTCTGCGAAAGAATAAACGGCGTTCTAAAGAGTATGTTAACGCGAATGTGTAAAGAACGACCAAGAGACTGGGACAGATATTTACCGGCAGTTCTTTTCGCGTACAGAGAAGTACCTCAGGCCAGCACAGGATTCTCACCGTTTGAGCTTCTTTATGGTCGTCGAGTGCGAGGGCCATTGGATATTCTCAAAGAGATCTGGCTGGACGAGGAAGCGCCAACCGAAGTTAAGAACACATACGCCTATATTGCGGACTTAAGAAATCGTTTGGAAGACACTTGTCAAATAGCGCGTGAGAGTTTGCTGGAAGCACAAGGAAAACCCAAGCATCATTATGACTGCAAGACAAGGGACAGGCGATTTCTCGTGGGTCAGAAAGTATATCTCCTACTACCGACAGATAGAAACAAGCTCCTTTTACAGTGGAAAGGACCGTACAAAGTTACAAGAGTTTTGAACCGGATGGACTACGAAATTGACATGGACGGAAAAAGAAAGATTTTTGCACGCAAATTTGTTGAAAGAGTGCGTTGAGCGAGAAACAGCTGCAAATGATGCAAACGCTTACACTGATAGCGAAAGCGACAATGACGAATCCGCAGAATCAACAGTAGCAGCGTTTGCACGCATCGCAATCGCGGAATCTGACCCAGAGGAGTGCAGCGAGTGTGATTCATTAGTAACAAATCTACCCGAAACGAAACAATCCGAAACTGTTGACGACGTGAACATCAATCCTAAACTTGACGATGAGCAGAAAAGACAAGTGCGAGAACTTTTAGCGGAATTCCGGACGATTTTTACTGATGTACCAGGAAAGACCAACCTCGGCGAACACAAAATTGAATTGACGACACAACAGCCAGTCCGCGTCAAACCATATCCCGTACCGTTCGCCAAACGACAAGATATTGACGATGAAGTCAGCAAGATGCTCGAAGGGGGAATAATCGAAGAGTCGCGATCTGAATACAACTCACCGATTGTGCTTGTGAAGAAAAAGGATGGTACAAATCGCTTCTGCGTCGACTATAGACGGTTAAATTCAATAACCAAGTTCGATACGCAGCCGATGGGAAATTACGAGGACATTATGGCGAAAGTGGGCAACGACAAGGTGTTTTCCAAAATAGATTTTACAAAAGGATATTGGCAAATACCGATGGAAGAAACATCGCGGAAATACACAGCGTTTTCGACATCCACGGGAACATATCAGTTTTGTCGAAATCCGTTTGGATTAGTTAACTCGGGAGCGGCGTTTAACCGAATCATGAAGCAACTGTTGGAAGACGTGCCAAATGTGGACAATTACGTGGACGATGTACTACCACACACGGAGAGTTGGGAACAACACTTACAAGTGTTACGCAAACTGTTCACGAGGATAAAGGAAGCCAACCTCACTGTTCGACCCTCCAAGTGTTTTATCGGATATGATGACATTGGTTTTACCGGTCATATGCTTGGAAACGGTACGCTACGCATGGAGGACGACAAGGTTCAGAAAATTCAAGACGCGCCACGCCCGAAGACGAAAAAGCAAGTCCGTTCATTTCTCGACCTAGCGGGCTTTTATCGCAAATTCATACCAAACTTTGCCGAAATCACTTCGCCTCTGACAGATCTCGTCAAGAAAGGACGCCCGAACACCGTCATTTGGGAGGAACCGCAGCAACGCGCTTTTACCAAGCTGAAACAACTTCTGGCCCGTGCGCCAATTTTGAGATTACCGGACTTTAACAAACCGTTTGTGCTACGTACGGACGCGTCAGACACTGGACTCGGCACAGTGTTACTTCAGGAACACGATGATGGCTTTTTCCCGATCGCGTACGCAAGTCGAAAACTCTTGGATAGAGAGAGACGTTATTCTGTGATCGAACGCGAATGCCTAGCGATAGTGTTTGGAGTAATGCGCTTCGCGAAATACTTGTACGGCACGAACTTCACGCTAGAGACAGATCATGCACCTCTAGCATATCTACGAAAGGGAAAATTAGAAAGTGGACGGTTGATGAGATGGGCACTTTTCTTGCAGAATTACGCATTTGACATTAAAGCAATTAAAGGTTCAGATAATTCTGCAGCGGACTTTATGAGCAGATTGTGACTGTATGTGAATATCTTGTGGCAACTGTTTTGTGTAACGATGATTTTGAGTTATTTTCGCCAAGGATTATTATGTACCTGTACCTGTTTACTATTAGTAATCGGCAACGATTTGAGTGTATGGTTGAGCGTATATTCCAAAGTGTGGTGAAAACAGCTAAAGTGTTTTCTAGAAAGGGGGGTTGTTGTCGGAATATACTCTCAGAGTATAACTGTGTAGTTTTTGTGTGTATTTAGTTAAGGAAACTTCTGTCGGGTGACACTGTTTTGGCGCGAAACTATCAAAAGTGATTCTTTTATGTGAAAGACGCCTGAGAAGCGTCGGACTATTTGGGATTAAGGTACATATGAATATGGGGAATAAGTTGGGATTAGTTTTGATTTCGTGCACGGTCGCGTTTTGTAGTGGACGCCATTTTAAAATTTACTTATGTGTCAAGTTAAGCAAATATCTCCAAAATTGGGCGTCGGATTTGTAAACTTTATATGTGATTTTGAAGAGCTCCTTCAAATTAGTAGAATGATGGTATTTACGCTTCTGCAACTTCCGGTTTACTTAGGATTTGGGGCAGGTGAAAATTTTGTGTTAGAAACACAAACTTTACGGGTGTTTTTCATCAAGTTGCAGGTTTCAAATTTTGCAAATTATTATGCCATCTTGTAGATAAACTTCCGGTCGTTCTGAAAATATAGGTTTCCAGTTCATATGGATGTTGTATCATATGTTTTGAAGCAAGTGATTTCCTATTGGCCCATTAGTGTGACGCCAAGCAATGTGAGTGGTTACATTTTTAATTAGCTGCGGGGGTACGCAAGGCAAGTATATAAGGAGCGTGGGGGCTGCCCCATCAGCAGTTGATTTTTGCGAGGCAGAGAGGCCACACGCCAGGTGTGTGTCGTATTATTACGGTAAAGCGTCGAAGTAAGTTGAAGGATAAATAAAAACAAGTTAGCGTTGGACTGGTATCACTTCAATTTGTTGAATAAAAGGATAAATAATCAGAGTGTTTAAGAAATAGTTATTGTCCACAGCCGAGGATATTACGTGTAAATAAGAACCGCGGATATTTTGTACAAATGCAAAGTAAGTGTGTTTAATAAATATCAGGAACTGTTTGCCAGAGTCCTTCTTGAGTTTTACACTTCAGTCGATGTGCGACTAGAACTTTTAAAGAAAGAACAGGAATTGCAATTAGATATCTAAGGAAAATAAGTTCGATTGAAGCAAATGAGCGTAAAACATTAAAATTTATAGCCTTGACATAACTGACACAAGTTTGCCATAGCGAAGTTCACCGTGGTTAAAGTCATACGACTCCTAAGGCGTTAGACCGTCTATATCACGACATCCATTTCGTGACACCAAGTTAAACCGTATCCAATGCCATACTCGAAACGTCAAGATATCGAAGAGGAAGTGAAAAATATGCTCGATGCAGGGATCATCGAAGAATCGCAATCAGATTATAACTCGCCAATCGTACTCGTTAAGAAAAAGGACGGTACCAGCAGATTCTGTATCGATTATAGACAACTCAATAGTGTTACGAAATTCGATACAGAACCGATGGGGAACTATGAAGACATTTTATCTAAAGTCGGAAAAGACAAATACTTTTCGAAAATCGACTTCACGAAAGGTTATTGGCAAATCCCAATGGAAGAGTCGTCAAAGAAATATACTGCTTTCTCGACGCCCAGTGGCTGTTTTCAGTTCCGACGAAACCCATTTGGATTAGTGAATTCTGGGGCCGCATTCAACAGAGTTATGCGCAAATTACTCTCCGGCTTACAGAATGTCGATAACTACGTTGACGACTTACTACCGCACACCAGTCAATGGGAACAACATTTGCGCTTACTACGAGAACTTTTCACCAGAATACGCGACGCAAATCTAACGGTGCGACCATCAAAATGTTTCATCGGTTACGACAACATTAATTTCACCGGACACGTTGTCGGCAACGGATCCTTACAAATGGAAGAGGATAAGCTTCGAAAAATCCAAGACGCGTGTCGACCGACAACAAAGAAACAAATACGCTCCTTCTTAGGCTTAGCAGGCTTCTACCGCAAATTCATCCCAAAGATCGCAGAAGTCACCGCGCCTTTGACGGATTTGATCAAAAAGGGTCAACCAACGAAAGTGGAGTGGAAGGAACCACAAGAGCGCGCTTTCACCAGATTGAAAGAACTTTTGAACAGTGCACCGATTTTGCGCCTCCCCGACTTCAACAGGGAGTTTTTGTTACGTACAGACGCATCGGACACCGGACTTGGAGCAGTGCTTTTACAACAATTTAGCGACGGCCCATTCCCAATCGCTTACGCTAGTCGTAAACTGTTATCTCGCGAGAAAAACTATTCCGTGATAGAGCGTGAATGTCTCGCAGTCGTATTCGGTGTGATGCGATTCGCCAAGTACCTGTACGGTAGAGCATTTACGCTCGAAACAGACCATGCGCCGCTCGCATATTTACGGAAGGGAAAAGTCGAAGGCGGACGTCTCATGTGCTGGGCACTTTTCTTGCAAAACTACAATTTTAGCATCAAAGCCATCAAGGGAACCGAAAACATCGGAGCGGATTACTTGAGCAGAATGTGACATTTTTGTGTAAACAGCTAGATTGTGACACTTGTATTAAATAGTTGATGAATGGCATGTGTTTGTTTCATCGACATCTGCATTCTGAAAACTTCCGCGTTTAACGATTTTAGAAATTTTGCTACTGTTACATTTCTACGGCTTGATATGTAATTCACGCCAGGACACGCGGTTTGATACGTTTTCATGAGCAGTAAGCTTAAAAAGGGGACGTTTTAGATTGAAAACGTGCAAATTTTTGCATGGTGTCGTCTTTAATGGTGTTTTCTAACGCCTTTAAGTAATTCTTGCATAGTTAAATTAATACCGTTCAGTTTTAGGTTATTCTGACATTGTGAATGAAAATAACTTGAGTATTTTCTCAGAGGGGGGTTGTTGTCAGAATATAGAACTTTGCATTTTTTGGGTCGATTTGTGTATGTTATTATCAGAATCGTTGTTGTGGGATTAATTGTAAAGTTTTGGTGACTTCGTAATCATGCCGCTCATATATGTAACTTTTTAAGGTGTCAGAATATCTCTGGACCTGTTATGGCATTTCTCGGATGTACATGTAGTTTGATTTTAGTGTTAAGGCTTAATCACCACTTTCAGCAAGGATTAGGGCATATCTCGACAGTATACGTCGTTTTGGTTATGTTTAGCTGTTTAAGTACGCAAAAGTGAGTTTTTGAGCATGCATGTGTTGTTGTCGCTGTCAGAATTTCGTCTTCAGTGTTTTGAGTGTTCTGAGCGTGTTGGTGATTCTGTTTGTGCTCTACACGGTGTGTTGTGATACGGAACGCATGTGAGTGCCGAGACACGCCCTTCGGAGCAGTGTTTCCCTTGAAGTGGCTGATGGGTGCACGGGTGCATTTGTTGATGTGCTGCTTTTGTATAGAGCTTGATAGGACCGCAGCGATTGGTTTAGGATTTGGGGGGATCTTGATGCAGTGAATACGACGGAACTAGTTTCAGGTTCGTTTGATGTCGTTTTGTTAGGTTTTGGGTCATCCAAAAATTTACTAATATATCAAGTATACCGGATATCTCCAGGAGTCGATATCGAAATTTCAAGTTTCACGTAGCATTGTGTAGATCGCGCCAAGATTGTGCACCTGGCAGTATTTTTGTGTTTAAAAATTTTTATGTTGTCGGTTTTTGAGACAAGTGAAATTTTTGTGCTACCTAGCACAAACTTTGCGTGTAATTTTCAACTATTTAGAAATATCATAGATCATTACCGACAAAGCCTTTTTGTAGTAGAGTTCGCGATCTTCCCAAAAACATCCCTTTTTGGCCCGTATGTCACTTGGAACATATGTTTTTGGGCAGCTATTTTCTTATTGGTTCTAAGTTTAGGCGGGAAGCTCTTTGATTGGTTACATATTTAATTAGCAGCGGCTGTTCTGCCAGCGAGTATTTAAGGAACGCGCTTGCTGCACCAGCAGCAGTCGGTTTTCACAAATTCTAGAAGGCAGAAGGAGACCAGTTTGGATACAAAAATTGGCGGGAAAATTGAAATAGCGTCCAAGTAAAGGGCATTTATAGGAAGACTGCTTGTTGTGTGAAAACTAGATGGTATCGAGTAAACTGAATCAGATACTGGATAGAACCTAGCAAATTTGGAGAAAAGGGGGATAAAGTGAAAGTAAATTTAAAGTTGGAATAAGTAATAGACTAAGAAGGGAATAACGGCATATTGTGGATGTTGTGAGTTGTATCGACAATAAAACAGAGAGAATGAATATTTATTTGACTTGTACGACCAAGATTTATAAAAAAAGAAGAAGTAATACGATAACTTCGAGGAAAATAGAGAACCGCATTCAACGAAATAAAGTACGACCACTCCGTGATAAAAGTCATTGACACCTTAAGCGATAACCCGCTGCTAGACTTTGACAACAACATTTTCGCGTTTTTTTCATAATCACCATCCGTGGAGCATATTCTTCGAATTCGAAGGAACTGTGAGAATGGAATACTTCTTTTGCAGGTCACCGGATAGGAAGAACGAAAGTTGAGGTAGGCATGTGTGTCAGTCGGTTTACAGTAGAGTGTTGAATGCACTGAATTTCCTTTTATTTTAAGTGTTGTATCTAGCATGTTAACTTCTTGTGCGATAGTAACCGTATACTCAAGGGCCGGGTGGTGGTTTTTGACAAAGTTAATGAACTTTTCAAGCTTATCTTTCGTCATATTTGCTGCTCCAAAAACGTCGTCAATAAACCTCTTGTGAAGTGTCGGTTTTTCGTCCTCATATTCTTCGTAAATTTTCCTCTCTTCATGTGACATAAATAGGCAAGAATATTCAACACCAAATGGAGTTCCCATCATTGTGCCACCTTTTTGTGAATAATACTTTCCATTAAACTCCATGCAGTTTTTTGTTAGCACAATTTCGGCTAGGCGCACCAATGTTTTTGTGGCGATCTTCTTGTCTTTTCTTTTATCTAGGTAGTATCGTAAAGCTTCTAATCCATCATTATTTGGTATATTGGTGTAAAGACCTTTCACATCCATTGTAAAGAGATATTTTTCTGAATTGCCTTCAAATTCAAAACCATCCAACGTTTGTAATAAGTGCGTTGTATCCTTTATGTAGGTAGGACATTGTTCTACGATGGGTCTCAATGTTTCACTTAAAAATTTTGAGATGTTATAGGTAGGGCATGAAATATTTGACACAACTGGCCTTCCTGGTATGCCTTCTTTGTGGATTTTTGGAAGTAAGTAGAATTGTAAACACCGAGGAGATTTGACAATGAGATTTGTTGCTGATGGTGAAAGTTCCTTATTTTTGATCATCCGTTGTTTTTCTCCTTCTGCAATATATGCCTTTTTATCCCACACACAAACGGCCCCGCCTTTATCGGCTGGCTTGATTACGATATCGTTACGGATTCTTAACGAATTAAGGGCTTGGATCTCTTCTTTCGATATATTTTGTGGTTTTATTGACTTCTGCAGATCTACATTTTTTTATTTGTTGACGACACGTAATGATAAAAGAGTCCACTGATTCAAACTCGCCATGCGGTGGTGTGTAATGAGAAACAGTTTTTTCAAACTTTGGAATTTCATCAGTCACTTGTTCATCATCAACTTTAGACTGGTTATTTTCTTCATATCCAAAATGAGCTCTTAGTCTTACCTTGCGGAAGAAATGTTCAGTGTCAGTTAACGTTTGAAAAGAATCAACCGTTTTTGTTTCCGGAATGTAGCTTAGTCCTTTTTGTAACAAAGATGTTTCATCAGCAGACAATTCAACAGAGTCCGGAATTTTCACCACTCTGTTTGGAATTTCAGAAGCTGGCAATGGTTCATATTTCCTCTTTTTTCTTGTGTCCAATTCATTATAAAGTTCCGTATTCAAGTTGTGAACCTTTGCAGATAATGATCTCCAAACTTCCTGATGACTTATGGTTCTGAGTTTTTCTTTGCAAAACTGTCTTTTTCTTGAGAGTACTTTCATTTTTCGGTCGTTGTCTTGTAATGCATTACGAATCAGTTGAAAAGAACACCTTTCAACGACGTTTGAATTAGCATGTTGAAGATGATTAGATCCTGGCCCAGAATTGAATTTCAGCGCAAATCCTTTTGGAATGTGTCGGTTATTCAAACAAGTTCTTAAAAATTGTGCATGTGATCCAAATCTTGTTTTATTAAAAGTAGAAAGTCCAAATTGTATCCAGTTTTTTTCTTCTTCGAAATTCAGTCTGTGTTTCTTCACAGATGCTTTAAAGGCGTTGAATACTTTGCTGACCAAATTCCTCATATTTGATGGTAAAATCACAGGTTAAATATCCAAAACTTATTACATTACTTAATAATGATGAATATTACTAAAGTTGATGATGAACAAGTGACTGATGAAATTCCAAAGTTTGAAAAGTAGTTAACATGCTAGATACAACACTTAAAATAAAAGGAAATTCAGTGCATTCAACACTCTACTGTAAACCGACTGACACACATGCCTACAATAATTCTATGAAATAAAAAGTGTTTTTAAGTGTTATGTTTTAATATTTTAAAAAGACTTTTTATTTCATAGAATTATTGATAAAAGTGTGCACAGGAACATTATTAAGTAATATAACACATGCCTACCTCAACTTTCGTTCTTCCCATCCGGTGACCTGCAAAAGAAGTATTCCATTCTCACAGTTCCTTCGAATTCGAAGAATATGCTCCACGGATGGTGATTATGAAAAAAATAAGAAAATGTTGTTTAGGTGTTTCTTGCAACAAGGTTACCCCAAATCACTTTTAAGTCGAAATATGACCAGAGTACGTGCTATGAAAAGACAAAGTGTATTATACAAAGACAAGTCAAGTCAGAAAGGACAAAATAGAATCGTGTTTCCTATCACATACCATCGCAGCAATTTGGAAATTTCTAAAATAGTAAACAGAAATTATAATATTTTATGTAATGATGGTTTAATTGGGCACATATTTGAAGGACGGCCTTTAGTGGCCTACAAAAGAGACAAAAATCTGAAAGATATTCTTGTACATTCAAAATTACAAAGCTGCAAAGAAGGGAAGACGGTTCCTTGCAAACGAAAAAAATGTATAACTTGTCCCCATATTAATGAGAGCTCACAAATAGTTGGACCAAAAACTTTCATAAATATCAGAGATAATTTTTCATGTGTTTCAGAAGGTGTAGTTTATGTGATAGAATGCAAAATATGCGGCAGTCTGTATGTTGGAGAAACGAGTAGGCGACTAGGGGATAGATTTAGAGAACATAGAAGAAATGTGATGATTAAAAAAGAAGATAACGAAGTCTCCAGTCATTTCATAAGTAATCATCACAGCGTTGACGATATGTCTGTTTGTGCCGTTGCTTTTTGCAATGACACTTCAAAACGAAAATTGTTAGAACAAAAATTAATTGCAAGATTGGGTTGTGTTTTGGGACATGGGATGAATGTTGATTTCAATTTTCAGCAATTTCTTTAAAATTGTGCATTATTCTATCGTATGAATTTCTTTTAGTCGAATTTTCTCATTATTCTATGTTTTTTTATATGATTTCAACTTTGTTTGTAATTATATTATCATTTTGTGTAAACATTGGAATTATGTGTATTTACACATAAAATTTATCACAATTGTGTGTAGTATGTGAAGTTACCATAGCAACGTCACATTTTTGTGAAATATGTACCTGAAGAAGACTGTATCAGTCGAAAATTCGTAAAATATTAAAACATAACACTTAAAAAGACAGGGTGTTTTCTTAAAAGGGGGAGTAGTTGTCAGAATTTCGTATTCAACGTTTTGAGTGTTCGGAGTGTGTTCGTGGTTCTGTTTGTGCTCCACGCGGTTTGTGATGATGCGGAACGCATGTGGGTGTGGAGCCGCGCCCTTCGAGGGAGAGTTTCCTTTGAAGTGGGTGATGAATGGACGAGTGCGTTTGATGATGTTCTACTTTTGTAATAAAGCCCGATAAGACAGTGACGATCAGTTTAGGATTTGGGGGGATCTTGATCCAGTGAACACGATGGAGCTAGTTTTAGGTTTGTTTGATGTCGTTTAGTTAGATTTTGGGTCATCTAAAAATTTACTTATATATCAAGTATACCGGTTATCTCCACGAGTCGATATCGAAATTTCAAGTTTCACATAGCGTTGTGTAGAACGCGCCAAGATTGTGCACCTGGCAGTATTTTTGTGTTTAAAAATTTTCATATTGTTGGTTTTTATGACGAGTGAAATTTTTGTGCTACCTAGCACACACTTTGCGTGTAATTTTCAAGTATTTATAAAATGCCAGAGATCATAACCGACAAAACCTGTTTGTAGATGAGTTTGTGGTCTTCCCAAAAACATCACTTTTTGGCCCATATGTCACTTAATGCATATGTTTTTGGGCAGCTATTTTCTTATTGGTTCTAAGTTTAGGCGGGAAGTTCTTCGATTGGCTACATATTTAATTAGCAGCGGCTGTTCTTCCAGCGAGTATTTAAGGAACGCGCTTGCTGCACCAGCAGCAGTTGATTTTTGGAATGCATGGAGGCCGCACGTCAGGCGTGGGTCTATTTATTACGAGAAAAGACAGAAATGAGACAAAGGCTGTACGAAATGGGGTGCAAAGGGTGTTAGCACCAACAAAAAAGAAGGGTTTTGAAAAGTATTATGAGAAAGGTGGATGAATAAACGTTCGTGAATAATTTATTTTGGAAATAAAAGTATTAATGATTAAGGTACTGAAAGATAACTCAATGAAGGGAAGGCATATAAATTAGCCAGACATAAATTTGGATAATAAAGGAAAAAGGTGGACAAATGTGAACATATCATACGAAGTAGTTAAAATAAACATAATAGTGTTGAAAGGAGTTTGTTTTCATTGACATCCGGATACTGCCCGACATAGCGAGCCATATATCGCAATTTTCGTATTATTTGCTCGTATTTTCATTCCATGACAAGCCAACGGCACCTACGCGCGGAGATCCCATAACCGTCACAACCCAAACTGTGACACAAACGACCGCTGCGCCTGCAGCAGTCGGGCTTGCGTCTGTGGCAATGTGAAAGGCGCGATCGGGCACATCCCTTTGGGAGGAAAAGCGAGATGTACCGTTGAATGAGGCGCAAAGCACATTAAGCAGTAGTAAGTCTCGGCGAGTGTCCGTAGTGATACGGGTGCGGTGGTTAGGGCGACGTAGTGACGTCATAAGCACGATTAGACGACGCATGGCCGGACGTATGACACTGACAACACGTCCGACCCAGTTCAGTTTCCCCAGCAGGCTCTGGAGGTCGCGTTTTGAGAGCCGTCTGTTGTCGGGACTTGCGTAGTGGGAGAGAAGGGTTTGGACTTCGCATAGCTTATCCGTGGGAATTGACAGCGTTCAGTCGGTGGAGTCGATAGTCACTCCCAGAGACGTTAGTCTGCGCGTAGGGGAGATGCATTTCTCCCAGTTGATTGCGAAACCAAGCGACCGTAGGAGCCGTATCAAGCATTGCATTGCCTTGAGCGTATCGTCAAATGTTTCAGCGGTAATAAAAAAGTCATCGAGGTAGCAAATTATTGCTTTTATACCTTGTTTTTTAAGCATGCGGCAGACACTCTGTGTAATACGATGGAAAATACCAACGCTTAATGAAGCCCCGAAGGGCAAGCGGGTATCTACAAGGTATGTGTGATGTTTATCACCCTTAAATTTCCACTTTAAGCCCGTTAGACGTTGGGACGCTTCGCTGAGCGTGACCTGCCGATAAGCTGATTTATGGTCCACTTTTGCCATAAACGAGTTTTTACCGACCATATCGGCAGCGATGTCCACGGATGTAAAAACATGTTTGTCGGGGGTGGCGTGGGAGTTGACAGAAAGGCCTTCTGGTTGCGAGCAATCGTGAATTAGCCTGATTTCACCGTTTTCTTTGGGTATGGCGGAGAGCGGGGAGACAATGACCGGTTTTTCTACCACTACTTTATAGCGACCCAGGGCAATTTCTTTCTTTATTTCGCTCTCTACCTCATCACGATATTGTCGCTCAGCCACGCGGCTGTTGGGGGCTTCGGCACACTGAATATTTTCCGTGCGAACGTTAACGATATCGAACCCATTACGTAATCCGTTGAGAATAAATACCTTGTCCTTATCCGTTTCAAGTTGTCGTTCCCATTCGTCGAGCCGGTCAGACAGTGGGCTAGAGACGGCGTGCCCCTAGTCTCTGTGAGCAATCTCGGGGTGGTTCTGGAAACATTTCAGGCAGGCATGCATGAATCGGCAGTTTAGTAGACTGCAACCCCGGCGCGAATTAAAGTTGCGACAAATTTCCGTGCCGTTCGGGGCCCTTGGAGCTTCCACCCTGGATCTAGCGTGCTGCTTCCTGGTGGATGTTGATTGGGCGCGAGACGAGAAGCAACATATGCCTAGGAGATACGTATCGTCGTCTCCCCAACGGATTTGCCCCGACGCCACCCGTTGCCGGTATTCGAAATCATACCTCATACAGTTGGCTAGCGGGTAATACTCGCACATATCTCCAAACTTTATGCCGTAGAGATTGTAGCGATCACGCTCGTCTTCCGTCTCCAACTGTCCTGAGCGCTTTAGGGCGCTAAAGATGCGGGCGTGGCCTTTCACCCACTGCTGCCACGTGGTGTCGTCAGGCCTCACGCGTTTCGCCGCGCTCGTCACGATCACTTTCGCATCACCGTTCGACGATAACACTGTCTCTGTGCCCTGACTCCCCAGGAAGGATCCACAGAAATCTTGGACAAATAATTGTCGCGTGTTACCTGGGGTTCTCCCGATCTGCCATGGGTCGTCGTCCGGGGTCTGCGGCTTGTCCACGAGGGAGTCCAGCATGGCTGTCATCGTCTCTGTGTTAAGGCGTGGAAGGTCATTCAGGGTAGCTGGTGCCGCGTTGCTGCGTAGCCGGGGTCTGTCGGCCGGAAATTTCTCAATGATGTCCGATGTGGGACCGGTGCGGGATCTCGCGCTGTCGGACTTTGCGTCCTTAAGGTCTGCGACGGCCGCTAGCAGCATTCTCTCTTGGCCGAGCGAGAGTTGACGACCTTGTCAATGTGCAGTACACTGTCGATGGAAAAGAATTCCTCGCTCAGGAGAGCGTCGACAGTGGATTCGAGAAGGTTTCTCGACGCAGCCCATTCTTTCAATTCTTTAATTGCACTGTCGACTTTATCCTTATTCATTTTTTGTTTGCTTGCTCTCTTACTCTCTTTTTTTATACAGTTATAGGGGGCTCACTGCTTGGCCGTAATTGCAATTAATGCCCTATTCAGACGGCACTGCTCAGGCAAGATCTTAATTGCAATTAGAGTACTCACGCATATTGATGCCCCAAATCCTAACAATCCCTTGCACTAATTGCAATTCAGAGTCCAAGCTTGTCAGCTGTTCGGGTGACGCTTGTTAGGCTTAACAATTGATATCCACAAATTGCAATTAAGAGCTTCAAGTTTATACACAATGTCGCATATATCACACTTTTATTTATTGTTTATTTATATATACATTTTATTCCCTTTACCTTACGCCCTGTATCAATCGTTAACCTAAAAGCTACTTTAATCAAATGTAATTATCCTTTGTATCCTTTTCTGGTTTTCTTTATTATTATTTTTTTTTTTAGATTATTATTATTTTATCCTGAAGGCTAGCTAATATTCCATTTGGCTGTGTCTTTCTGATTTTTTTTCCTTTTTGCTCTCTGGAAGCGCTTGCTTGACCAGTGCTTGCTTTGCATTTGTGAGGGGAAGCTTGGAAGAGCCTTGTTATGTACCGTCCGACTTAATCCCTGCACGACTCAACGGCCAATAGAACACAGGCATGACAGAAGGTACTCTGGGGCGAGCTCCGCCCCCGAGTTACTGAGTGTGCTTCGCTCCCGCCTTGCATGACGGCACGCTGTAAGCCGAGACGCTCTGTCTACATCTCCGTCTGGCACGCTCCGTCGCTGTCAAGTCGAGTAGCGTGGGGGATTAAGGGGGAAAAGGGGCAGCGTATCACCAGAGTTTTAAAATCAAATAACACCGTATTTTTTAAAAAACGATCTTCAGAAAGATAAAATTAGCGAAAAAAGACAAGTAACGAATAGGAAAGACGATGAATTCTAAGAATTCTAGTAATATAAATCTAAGAAATCTAAGAAATATAGAGAAATTACACCGCGAGAAATGATGTTCAGGAAAAGAAAATAAGGGGAGAAAAGACAGGAAACCAAGAAAAACCACGACGAAATTTAATAAATCATTGGAATATAGACCATAAACGATCTTCAGGAAGATCAAAAAGGCGAGAAAAAACAAGAAAAGAAGAGGAGGTCAAATCTAAGAAAATACGCCGGTAACTATGTTCAGGAAGAGAAAATAAGCGAGAAAAGATAGGAAAAGTACAGAAGACACTATGAAATGTAAGCGATCAGAAGAAAATAGACCAAAACCAATTTTCCGTTAAATAAAATTAGCGAGAAATGACAGGAAAAGAAGAGAAAACAGGATCAAATGTAAGAAATCGGAAGGAAATAGACAGGAAACGATCTGCAGGAAGAGAAAACTGGTGCAAAAAGACAAGTAAGGAAAAGAAAAGATGAGGAAATCTAAGAAATCTAGTGAAAATAGGCCGAAAACCATCTTCAGGAAGAGAAAATTGGCGGAAAAGTCAAGAAAAGAAGAGAAAGGCTGATGAAATCCAAGAAATCTGTAGAAAATACACAGGAAACGATGTTCAGGAAGAGAAAATAGGCGAAAAAAGACAGGAAAAGAAAAAAAACACGATGAAATTTAAGAAATCAGTGGAAAATAGAGCGCAAACGATCTAGAGGAAGAGAAAATTGGCGAGAAAAGACAAGTAAAGAAGAAAAAATATTAAAATCAAAGAAATCTAGAGAAAATACAATTAAAACGATGTTCAGAAAGAGAAAATAGGCGAAAAAAGACAGGAAAAGAAGAAAAAACGCAAGAAATTTTAAGAAGTCAGTCGAAGAGGGACCGCAAACGATCTTCAGAAAGAAAAAATAGGCGAAAAAAAAACGAGAAAAGAAGAGAAAACAGGATGAAATGTAAGAAATCGGAAGAAAATAGGCAGGAAAGGATCTGCAGGAAGAGAAAACTGGTGCAAATAGACAAGTAAGGAAAAGAAAAGATGAGGAAATCTAAGAAATCTAGTGAAAATAGGCCGGAAACCATCTTCAGGAAGAGAAAAATGGCGGAAAAGTCAAGAAAAAAAGAGAAAGGCTGATGAAATCCTAGAAATCTGTAGAAAATACACAGGACACGATGTTCAGGAAGAGGAAATAGGCGAAAAAAGACAGGAAAAGAAGAAAAAACACGATGAAATTTAAGAAATCAGTGGAAAATAGAGCGCAAACGATCTAGAGGAAGAGAAAATTGGCGAGAAAAGACAAGTAAAGAAGAGAAAAATTATTAAAATCAAAGAAATCTAGAGAAAATACAATGAAAACGATGTTCAGAAAGAGAAAATAGGCATTAAAACTTATAGCGTTCTAGTCTCTAGCCGTTATGGCTGGCAAGACGAATGAGAGAGTGGTTTGGGTACAAATGTTTATTGCCTGACTGCTGAACACATTATGCATAAACAAACATACTTTAAGAAACTGTCCACTAACCATACTAACATATTCAACATAAAACTGTACTTGTAAACAATTAAACAGGGAAGGGGAAGGGGGATGGAGGTGGGTCTCTGGAAGCGCTTGCTTGACAAGTGCTTGCTTTGCATTTGTGAGGGGAAGCTTGGAAGAGCCTTGTTATGTACCGTCCGACTTAATCCCTGCACGACTCAACGGCCAATAGAACACAGGCATGACAGAAGGTACTCTGGGGCGAGCTCCGCCCCCGAGTTGCTGAGTGTGTGCTTCGCTCCCGCCTTGCATGACGGCACACTGTAAGCCGAGACGCTCTGTCTACATCTCCGTCTGGCACGCTCCGTCGCTGTCAAGTCGAGTAGCGTGGGGGATTAAGGGGGAAAAGGGGCAGCGCATCACCAGAGTTTTAAAATCAAAGAACACTTTATTTTTTAATTAAAACTTATAGCGTTCTAGTCTCTAGCCGTTATGGCTGGCAAGACGAATGAGAGAGTGGTTTGGGTACAAATGTTTATTGCCTGACTGCTGAACACATTATGCATAAAACAAACATACTTTAAGAAACTGTCCAAATACCCAAACCACGAAGTGTTACTTGTAGTAGTTAGGACAAGGCGTTTTGAACGTTTGATCCCATGGTTTTTGCACAATCCAGGCGTAGACTCAGAGGGACGTCAGTGTATCGCGTGTAGGACTCCGATGTCCAGTCTCCTTGGCTCTTAATCACTTGCGGTGGCAGCCCACAGGCAAGAGCAAAGGTAGCCCCGGCTCGTCGTAGGCTATGGCCGCTGTAGGCTGAGTCATCTAGCCCAACAGCACGCAGTTTGCATTTCAGCATTGACGAGAACGCTGCGTGGGAGAGAGGGACGGTGGAGTCCGGGGTTCTGTAGGAGAAGAGCGCCGATTTACCATGTGCGGGCGAAAGGCGGAGGTGGTGTTTTAACGCTGCAGTGGGGCATACTGTAGACTGCTCTACCTCTGGGATTGGGATGACGAGGGCTCGTGAAAAGTTGCGAAGTGTTTTGGTACGTTTTACGTGAACTAGGGCGCCATCTGCACACAGCGTTACGTCATCACGGCAGAGGTCAGTTCTACAGTCGTGGCTAGTCTGGGTACGGGATAGCAGCGAGGACTTGCGCAGAAAGGTAAAGAAGCCCATGAGACAAGCAGCCCAGAAGCAGGCCTCTAATGGTTGCGAGAGGTCGAGAACTCCTCGGACGCGCTGCAAGATATCCAGCGAGAGCGATAGTTTCTGTCGGGGTGGCGTACCTTTCTGCGTGTCGATTCCTTTCAATAGCGTCTTCACGAAGTGGTTATTCTCAATGGGGTTCGTGTAACCCAGCTCCAAGTGGAGTAGGCGAACTGCAGCGAGATAGCATCTCACGGACTGGGGTTTCAGGGATCGGCTGAGAAAACACGCGTAACGGAGCACGGTCGTAGTTTCTGCGGGGGCTGGGCGCATCCTAAAGGCTTGGCAGAAGGCCAGGTAAGACTTCAGCTGAGCCGAGTACGTTTCACGAGAGCTTTCTGCTAGGGCTGCTCTGCGGAATTTGGCCACTTCGTCGAAAATTTGTGTCTCCCGAACCACTCCTGGAACAAACGACGCATAGCAATTGGTGACATGTGGTGCCGGAGGTCCGCGAGCGGGACGTAGCCGAATGCATACGTGGCATGCGGAAGGCCGGATAGTCGCGAAATGGCATCCGGGAGCTTATTAAGTTTTGTGTTTACGTAGGCGGCACATATTTTAATGTCAAACTTAACGCATAAT